>CM055111.1:28810339-29410339 GCA_029204225.1 Diphasiastrum complanatum
GGTTACAAAGATATCAGTTACGAATTCAACTGAATGAATTCTAACCAGGAAATTAATAACCAGTATTAAGCAATAATTTATAGGGATTACCAAAATCCTAATTGCGAAATACATTTTCCGATCACACTTACTACCTCTAATGTCCACTCTTCTTCCCTCCTGAAAATTTTCAGTTCCCTGAAAATCTATTTCAGCTAAGGTACCAAGAAGACGTAATGACATTAGTAAATGTTTAAAAACTATTTACTGTAGGAAAAAGTCCAAAACAATTTCATTTCTGTCCTATACTTGGGCTAAATATCTGATATATCAAAAATCATTTACTAGTATGTGAAACTGTACTAATCTGATCTTTTGAATATAATTCACCATAGGATTTTACTGGAAATGAAATCCGTTATGTAATTCCTATATTACAAATTTTCAAACAAGTTGGACTGTTCTTCCTTTTTATTGACTGGTTTGGCATTATTCCGTTAATATTGGCAAAACCTATCCAAACGTAGAATATGAAATTACATGAATGAAAATCCCACCAATAGGATTTTCAATAATTTTTGAACCGTATCCTGTCAGATTTATTGACTAGATAAAGAATACTATTGACACTCATCCAATCTGGTCAGTTCATATTGTTTGACGATTTAATTCAAATTTAACGAGTATCTTGCACAAAAGTTCACTTGACTGATTTCTAGCGATCAACATCGATTAGAAAACTTGCCAGACAAGTAATTAATTTCCAATTTTTACCAAATTGAAATTCAATAAAAAAATAATAAATTCAAATTTTAACTTTCAATTTGGGAGTTCCCAACTCCAAAGTTAAAAAATGACAACACAGTAAAAACTGTTGGCAATTCATTGCGGTTCCTTCTGTCAATTTTAACTTATCTATCACCGAGAAATAATTTAGACTTAGTGAAAACACCGTGATCAATTTCTGATTGATAAACTCAGTTTAATCAATTCACTAATCTAAATTGATTCCATAGATAACAAAAAAATGACCGAAATTTTGATTTTTTTTCGAAAATCTTTAGATTTGCTTCATTTTACATAATTCGAAAATTCTGACAAAAATACTGTTAGTACAAAAGGCAATCGAAGTTGAAAAAATCGAAACACTGTCCGATTCCTAATGTTACTAACCCAATATTAACTGTGTGCTATGTGTCCTCTGTTTATGAATGGATGCTACAGCTTATTTTTGATGTTTGATGCTCGAATTATGGTATACAGTGGTGATTCTTTTCAAACTTGTGATGATTTTGTAGTCTAATCTCTTCCGATGGTTTTACATGAAGCTTGATTCTCAATTGCAAATCAATCTCAACATGTTGAAATCTATTGGAAACTAGTGTAATCTGTCACAAATCAAATGAACATAAAACCCTCTATGGGCATATGAACATAAAAACCCTATAAGGTGCCAATTACAATTGACTACTAGTGGTTCCTTCTTAGGTGAATGTTGCTATGGGGGTGTATGGATGCATATGGCTCTGTGCGAGCATTTATAGTTGACCTCAAACTTCCATCAACTATTGTCTATAGATAGCTGACCAGTATTAAAGAGCCAATACATAGAATCTTTGTGAAATATACAAGTAAATTGAACCAGTTCCATGACACAAAGACCGGCCTATCCCCTTGGCATGCATATGGATATACAAAATCTAGCCCTAGGCGAGTAGAAGAATATTAGCCTAGTTAGAGGAGTCACCAATATGTGGTTCATGAGTTGAATGCATGCGGTGAGGTTGTATCCCACCTACCTTGTTAAAAGCAGATTTGTTGGTGTTAGCCTCAGGTGCAAAATTCTACATGCAATATTGCTGAAAGCCCCATTTATAACGTCCCCCAAGACCTCCAATTAGGATTGAGCATCGAGAACACAATAAGGGAGTGTTGGACGAAACCGTCCCAACCAAACCTAGACCATCCGATCTAGCCCCCGAGCACTAGGGAGTATGGCAAAACTCTATGATATGAAGCGCTTACCAATCCGACAATATAACGACCGCAGACTCTCAATGAATCCTATGGACACAGGAGAGGGTATATGTAGAGAGTAGCTCCCCCCTGCCTGTCCATGCACTGAATCCACATGTAAACATGCTATCAACTCATGCCTAACTCCCATGCATGTCCACTGCATGTAGGTACCCCTAACTCATAATAGCAAAGACCCATGCATAGATACAGTGCATGTACATCCTATCCAATACTAGGATGCAACACACATGCCTATACTGCATGCAGGCATAGCCTAAGATCCTACTTAGCTATTATCCAAATTAGGTCTAGTCCCTACGTCTAAGGTAGCCCTCCAATGGTACAAACTTCCATTAGGGCCGTAACATACCTCCCCTCTTATTTTAGTTATGTCCTTAGAACTCAAAGTCCGGGAAGCTCTTCCTTAGGTTACCTTATAGATTCCATGAATCCTCATCATCAAAATATCCTTTCCAACGAACCAGATGCTCAATGACATCCCAATTTCACAATCGCTTGGATCTAGTATCAAGAATCTTTTCAGGTTCTAAAGGAATCCTCTCAGATAAGTCCTCAAATGAATCTAGATTAGTACCAGAACCAACATGATCTCCCTCATCTAAACTCATCTTCAGATGACTTACATGAAACACATGATGAGCCTTGGCTCCCTCTGGTAACTCTAATCAGTAAGCTAAAGATCCAATCTTTTTCAAGATTTAATATGGTCCACTATACCTAGCAGACAGTTTGTAATGCTTCCTAGTGCACATTACCTTAGCTCCAACTTGAAACTCCCGAGGCAATATTTTTAGACTAGCAAAATGTTTTACCTGATCCTGGGCACTTAGAACATTTTCATGTGCTAACTGTAACATTTCTTGCATTTCACACAAGAAATCTGTTACTTTCTAAACTTTAATTGACTCAGTTTCAACCGTTATCGGAGATCTAGGCTGAAATTTATACATAAGCATAAACAAGCTATATCCAGTAGCCGAATGCTTACTATTGTTATAAGCAACTCAATCAATGAAAGATACTTTTTCCACTGAGATTGCCTAAGTGAAACATATGCATGAAGCATTTGTTCCATCGTCTGATTAGTCCTCTCAGTTTGAGCATCCGATTCCGGATGATCAGTCAAGCTCATGCTCAAAGACGTCTCAAGCTTTTCAAACACTGTCGTCCAAAATCGGCCTGTAAACTTAGGATCCCGATTACTAACAATGTTAGATGGCAACCCATATAGCCTGAACAAACACTTGAGCTAAATCGGACGCCTTAACTCTAGTCTTTAGCGGAATAAACGTAGCCAATTTTGCTACCCGATCAACTATGACCCAAATTGCGTCATTATGTTTATTCGTTTTCGGTAAACCAACTACAAAGTCCATTGAAATACTATCCCACCGTTTAAAAGCTATATCCAATGGATGCAGTAGTCCACCAGCCTTTAAGTGATCTGCTTTATTCCGTTGGCAATGATCACATTTCAACACATAAACGAAAGGTTTCAACTTTGGCCAAAAAAGTCCCTTCGTACCAAATCTAGAGTACGATGTATACCTGGATGCCTAGCACAAGAAGGTGCATCATGATATTCAAATAATTTTTTTTAAATCAATCAATTCCTGGTACACACACTTTTTTCCTTCAGAACAAAATCCCATTGCAAATGGAAAAATCATCCACTACCTTCTTATCTTTCACAATCAACTGATCACCTTGCAAATCAGTTCCCGATTGAGAGCCATTCAAAACCCTTTGCCATATAGGTCCAAAATGATGATCTTGTTCATAAAGACCTTGAAATGAAAGATAGAAATCAATAGTGATATCTATGAAGACAACTCATCACTTCTGCAAACCGATTTAAGGCATCCGCCACTTGATTTGATGACCCTTTAATATATATCAAATCAAAGTCGAATTCTTGCATCAGCTCCGCCCATTGAGCCTTTCGACTCCTAAGGTCTTTCTGATTACAAAAATACTTTAACGGTTGGTGATTTGAGCACACTATAAATTGACTACCATATAAATAGTGTCTCCACGTCTTCAATGCATGCACAACCGCAAACAGTTTCTTTTCCTGAGTTGTATATCTACTTTGTGCATCAAAAAACTTCTTATTTTCAAAAGCAACTGGCCTCTCCTCTTGTAACAGAACTACACCAACCGCATAATCACTAGCATCCACTTTAACCTAAAAAGGTTTGTCCAGATATGCTATGATCAAAATTGGTGTTGAGACAATTAGCTCCTTAAGTTTATTAAAACTTGCATCCAATGTCTCATTCCACATGAGAGGTGGACTCGGCCTACTCTTTCAAGTAATTATCCCCTTCAACACACTGTTGAGAGGTGCAGCAATCATTGAATAATCCAAAATAAATCTATAGAAGAAAACTGTAAATCCCAAAAAAGATTTACGTTCTCTTACAGTTTTAGGAACTGGCCAATCCAAAACCATTTTAATGTTTTCCCGATCAATCATAATTCCCTTCCGAGATATGACATGACCAAGATATAACAGTTCTTTCTTAAAGAACTCACACTTTGACTCTTTAGCATAAAGCTTCTCGTGTCTCAAAATCCTCAAGACAGTCCTAAGATGCTTCTTATGCTCTTTGAGTGTTTTACTATAGATGAGTATATCATCTAAAAACACTACAACAAACTTCCCCAGATATGGATGAAATATCGTTCATCATCTACTGGAAAGTGGCCGAAGCATTAGTTAATCCAAACGGCAACACCAAAAATTCATAATGACCAAATCTAGTCCTAAAACCTGTCTTAGACACATCTTCGGGATGGATTCAAATCTGATAATAACCAGTTCGCAAGTCAATTTTCGTAAAATATCTAGCTCCATTCAAATGATCAAGCAGATCATCCATCCTAGGTAGAGAATACTTATTCTTAATGGTAAATTTATTCAATCCCTTGTAATCTATGCACATCCGAAAAGTACCGTCTTTCTTATCCTTCAAAAGGACCGGCGCTCCCCATGGTGACTTACTCGGCCAAATGTGACCCATTCGAAGATATTCCTCAATTTGCCGAGTCACTTCCTCCTCTTCCTTCAAACTAAACCGATACAGTTGTCGGAAGATAGGTTGACTACCCGAAATTAACTCTATCTTATGATCTACTGACCTAGACAGAGGTAGACCATGCGAAAGTTCACTAGGAAAAACATCACTAAATTCTTGCTTTAAATCTGCTAACAATTGTTTCTCTTCATGATCATGATCTAAATTACCATACTAATTTTCATCATTCACAATGAAATTACTATCAATAATTGATTTAGTACTATCATTCTCATCTGAAGACTCAGAAACAATTCCACTTAAGCAAGATTTTAAAACAAGATAGTAACAATCAAAATTGTGAGCTCCTTTACTAATTTCGTCGATGTAATCATCGGAAACTGAGTTCTAGCATCATCACCAAAAATGGATACTACTTTACCACTAGAATCTATAAATTGTAGTTCATGCTTTCTAAAATCAATTTGCAAACTATCAGATTTACTAAAGAACCACTCATAGCCTAAAATTACATCCGATTGGCCCAGGTTTAGAACATTGAAATTAATCTTCTCAAAATGGCCTTGAAGATCTAGCTCAAATTCCGGAACCATTAAATCAAAAACTTCAGTATCTACACCTAACGCAAGCTTAACCACATAACGATGGTCACTTGGCTTGGTAGGTACCTGGAGTTTCTACACAAGTTGAGAATTAATAAAATTATGAGTACTACCTGAATCAAACAACTCAAGCCCAATTCCATCAAGTAATGAGCATCTTGGAAAAACCTGTTCATACCTATTAAAAAAAAAAAACCACAAAAGAAGGAAGGTTTGAAAAATTATTACAGCAGAAACTCGACTTGCATTTTTTAGAATTTTTCGATACTGTATCGACTTGAAAAATCTGCAATTTTTCGATACCCAAAAATCAGAATTTTTCGATATGGGATTGACTCGAAAAATCCGTAATTTTTTGAGTCATTGTAATTTTTTGTGTCAGTGTATATTTTTTGAGTCCTTGTATATTCTCGAGTCTTTGTAAGAAAAATTTGATATTGTCTAAATTCTGACCCGCGTCGCGACGCTGACAGTCCACCTACTCCTGTACATACATTCATTGTAAAAATGATGGCTACCTATTGCAGGATGGATGTAGTTAATTAAATAAATTATTGCAAGTTTTCAATGTACCGATCATTTGAGGAAGATCTATTGCAGTCAACGCTCTGATAAGGTTATCATCCTGCAGACATTTTGTTGTAGAAGAAAAGTTCAGTTTTTGAGTTTGATTAGTTAGCCATCAACGAACTAAATTGAAGACTGATTGTGCCCTCTTATTTGTGGTCAACTTCAAGCATTGTACTCAGTTTTGATTATTATTAGAGTGCATTTTTGTGTCTACACTATTGTTCTGTTCTACTTGCGCATTGTAATATTTGATTCATCTTGAACTCGATCTATACTGGTAACCGCCGCATTTCCGATCCACTACACCACAAACTTGCTCACCACTTCCATTGCAAATATCAGTTTTCTCTGATTTCCTACATGGTATCAAAGCGGGTGACTTGGTAATCTGAGATTTTCATTGCGGAATCGGTCTTGTTTCTACCAAGACTTCATCTCAGCAAGTGCGTAGCCAACAATATTCCATTATTGTTATTTCTACCAACGATATCACTACTACACCAGAATGGATTCTACTTCTAGTTCTTCTCTGATTGACAAGCTCGATGGAGAGAACTACCATCTTTGGAAGTTCAAGATGAGAGTTGTTTTACTAGCCAAGGAACTATGGGACATAGTTGATGGTACTGAAATCAAGCCAGAGGCTGATGCAGCTAGCATCACCAAATGGAGGCAACGAGATGGCAAGGCTTTTGACTTAATCACACTAAAAAATCAAAGACTCCTAGAATAGTCATATTCAATCTGCTCAGACAACCAAGGATGCTTGGGACATCCTAGCAATACTTTATGACATCAGAAATGTCACATCTAAACTCCATATAAGAAAGAGGTTCCTCACATTGAGGATGTCTGATGCAGACACTATTTCCAGCCATCTTAATACCTTCAAAAATCTTATGGAGCAGATGACTACAACAGGATCAAACATTGAGGATTCAGATGCAGTAATGACTCTTTTATCGAGTTTTCCTAAAGCCTTTGAAACTTGGGTCATGACCATTTCGACCCAGTAGCAACTTACTCTATCAAGAGTTATTTCAATGCTACGACAAGAGGAGATCAGAAGAAATGCTTCCTCCTCAAGCTCAGAATCTGATCCTCAGGCTCTTTACACAAAGAGAAATCAGAATTTCAAGTCAAAGAAGTCCACAAAGTCTGATTATTTAGGAAAAAGAAACAACGTGTAGCCAGGATCAAATTTTGGCTTAGGGTCAAATTTTAAATCAGGATCAAATTTTGGCTCAGGGTCAAATTCGAATTTTTTTTCATCATCCCAACCAATGTAGAAACTCTTCTACAAGTACTGTAAGAGGACTAATCATCTCATTGAGGACTGTAGAACACTCAAGCATAGCAATGAAAAGAATAAGCAGTTCCAACAACAAGCAAATGCTGTCTCTACTAGTAACTCGATCTAACATGAAGAGGAGGATGAAGCTACCTTTATGAACAGGGTCAAAAATTTTCAGGATATCGATTCTAGGTACCTGGACTATGGAGCAACTCAGCACATGACCCATCATCGGGACTGGTTCCAAAACTACAAGCCTTTCATCCATGCTAGAGTTGTGTAGCTTGGAGACAATTCAACACATTCCATTGAACGTGAAGGGATTGTATAAAGGAAGCTCCTTAGATCCTGTTTACAAATCCTGAACACAAAGGATAACACACTGTGGAGAAACCACCCAACCAAGTAGAAGCATTCAATCAATTTCTAAAAGCCTCACCCCCAAGGAATAAGAAGCATGAAAGTAGAGTGAGAGCTTGGCAATGAATCAAGAACCATGATGAGGAGTAGGGCGAGTTTGGACCTCTTATATAATGCTTTCCTATATGTAACGTCTTGGAATCTTTTGGAATCCTAAGATATACCCAGTCATCAACTTTAAAATCTCTTGGAGATCTCTTAAGATTGGTATAGTGTTTAGCTCTATTATGAGCACTTCGGATACTATCCTTAGCCACTTGCAACATTTCTTGCATATCATGCAAAAAATCAGCAACCTTCTGGATCTTAACAGACTTCGTCTCAACATTTACTGGAGATCTAGGTTAAAAACCGTACATAATTATAAAAGGACTATAACTTGTAGTAGAATGTTTTCTACTATTATATGCAAACTCAACCAGTGAGAGATAATCTTCCCAATGAGATTGCCTGTGAGAAACATACATCCTCAAAATATCTTCTATAATTTGATTAGTCCTTTCTATCTGGCCATCTGATTCAGGATGATCAGAAGAACTTTAACTCAAAGAAGTTTCAAGTTTATGGAATACTGCTGACCAAAAGTGACCTGTGAACTTAGGAACTCTATCACTTACAATGTCACTTGGCAGACCATACAACCGAAATAATCTTTCAACAAAGATCTGGGCTAAATCAGAAGCCTTTATAGTTGACTTGACTGGTATGAATGCACATATATGCTTTCCCATTTCTTATATGGGATATCTAATGAATGCAACAAACCACCAGCCTTATGGCATTCAACCTTTGCTAGTTGACAGGGCTTGTATTTAACAATATATGACTCGACATATGGCTTGACCTTTGGCCAATAAATTTCCCTTTTAAGCAAGTCCAGAGTCCTGTTGTGTATACCGGGAGGTCCTGCACATGGTATGTCATGACATTCAAACAAAATCTTCTGTTTGAGCTCATCATCACCAGGTACACAAACTGTCCTATTCCAAAATAGTAATCCATCTCGAATGGTGAACTGTTCCACAATCTTCTTATCTTTCTTAGTTAGTTGAGTCTCCTGTGTTTCTGACTCAAAACTGTCCACTTTCCTTCCGGTCTGAACAATGTTCCAAATGTGACCAAAATGGGAATCTCATTTATATTTTTCTCTCAACGAAAGATATAGATCTGTAGAAATATGAGTGAATGACAACTCATTCAGTTCATCGATCCGACTAAGAGCATGTGCAACTTGATTAGAGCTCTTATGTAACAGATTTCATGATCAAATTCTTGCATCAACTCAGCCCATCGAGCTTTTCTCCCCCGAAGATCATGTTGATTACAAAAATACTAAAGAGGCTGGTGATCCATATACACTACAAACTTACTACCATACAAGTAGTGTCTCCAGGTTTTAAGTGCATGGACTACAACAAACAATTCATTTTCCTGCATAGTATAACACAACTGAGGACCAGTGAATTTTTTGATTTCAAACACCAGTGGCCTATCCATTTGTAATAGAAATGATCCAACTGCACTTGCGTCCATTCTAATGATGTAAGGTAAATCTGGATTTGCAATTTGTAGCACGGGAGTTGAAACAATCATTGTTTTAAGTTTCTCAAAACACTGATTCAATTCCTTGTTCCAAACAACAGGCGGACTAGATTAATTCCTCTTTTTCTAGTTTATTAACAATTCCTTTTGTCGGATTACTAAGTGGTGCTGCTAACTTAGCATAATCCTCAATAAATTTCTTGAAGAAAAGTGTAAAACCTAAAAAATACTTTACCTACCTCACAGTTTTCGAAGTTGGTCACTCAATCACAATCTTGATTTTATCCTCGTCAATCTTGATCCCATTTACTATGATCTTATGACCGAGATAAAGCAACTCTTGCTTAAAGAATTTGTCGCGAAAGCGAAACTGTTTAGTGTTGCGAAAGCGAAACAATTCACGAATCGTTCGTCCTTCAAGTCAAAGCATGTTGACTTTTGCGAATTGTTCTCGTTCGACCTTCGCTTCGTGTTCGTGTTGTGGCAAAGTTGCAGGAGTTCACCATTTCTAACACTCACTGTTGAGCCTTGTAGCTTTGCAGGTTCAATCCAATTGTCTTTCTTTGCTTGGCAAAGAGTGGCTTGTCGAGCGGCTTTGTGAGAATATCTGCAATCATGTCTTCTAATTTTATATACTAGACCTAGAGCTCTCCTTTCGAGATCAAATCTCGAATGTGATGGTATTTCAGAGGTATGTGTTTTGTCTTTGAATGGAAGACAAGATCCTGGGACAGATAGATGGCACTCTAAGAGTCCATCATCATCGTGCTTGGCCCTTCTTGTGGTATCTCGATTGCCTCCAGCATCATCTGCAGCCACACTATCTCATTCGCCACCTTTAAAGTTGTGACATATTCAGCTTCACAAGAGGATTGAGCCACCAAGGTTTGCCTTTTGCATATCCAGCTGATTGCAGCTCCGCACGCTATTGTACATCATCTAGTAATGGACTTGTTGTCATCTTTGCAACTCGCCCAGCTTGCATCACTGTAGTAATGCAGCTCAAATCTTTTTTCTTCGTTTTTAGATCTATAGGTTAATCCCATATTCTGGGTACCCTTCAGATACTGTAGGATTCGTTTTGCCATTTGCAAATGTGCTAGGCTAGGATTGGAAGAGAATTGGCTCAAGGTGTAAACAGAGAAAACTAGATTGGGTCTGGTACAAATTGTGAGGTACATCATCAAACTACCGATTAAGTTTTGGTAGGGTATACCTGCCATCTTATGTTCTTCCTCTTCCGTTTTTGGGCAATCCTGCTTCGTGAGCTTGGCTCCAGCTATTTTCTTTGCAATCCATCATGTAGTACTACTTGAGCACCTTTTTGGCATATTTTGACTGACTCAAGTGCATTTTGCCCTTTTGTTCGATCTCTTCTGATCTCCAGCCCGAGGCAGTTTGTTGCTTCTCCAAGACCTGTGATTTCATAGCTTTCAGAAATTTGACTCTTCGTGTCTTTTATCAACATCAAGGAATTTCCTATCATTAGAAAATCATCCACGAAGATAGTCAGTATCACAAAATATTTTTCTACTCTTTTAATATAGACATTGCAGTCTGGTTGTGTAGGATTGAAGTCTAGAGACTTCAGAAGACCATCGAGCTTCTTGTACCAAGCTTGTGATGCCTGTTTTAGACCATAGATGCATATCTGCAACCAACAGACATATTGTCAATTGTCGGGGTCTTCAATACCTTCAAACTGTTTCATGAAGATTTTCTCCTCTAGATCTCCGTGGAGAAAGGCTATTTTCACATCAATCTGGTGAATTTCCAGATTATGTTGTGTGGCATATGCAAGGAGTAGTCGTATGCTTGTCATCTTGACCATCGACGAATATGTGTTGAAATAACCAACTCCATATATCTGCGTGTAGCCCTTCGTGACAAGCCTTGCTTTGTAGCGGCCAATGGTGCCATCTGATTTCATCTTTTTCTTGTACACCCACTTGCAGTCGACTATTTTCCTATTTTATGGTAGTGGCTCCAATGTCCATACCTCGTTTCGCCTCATTGACTCGATCTCCTCTGACATTATCTGCTTCCAGAATTCTCCCTCTGGACTCTGGATAGCTTCTTGATATGTTGCTGGCTCTTCAATGAAGCTGCAATATTCAAACTGTGTATCTTCGCTCTATTGAAGATTGTCAAAGTAATGGTCTGGAGGTCTTCTTTGTCTCGTTGACCTTCTAGGTTTGTTTCATCGTTGTTCGAATGTTTCTTATTCGTGGGGTTGATCCTCTGCTTCTTGCTGCTCTGGAGTCTATGGCTTTGCATTCTGATTTGATGTCTGTACTCGATCTCCCTCTTCAATAGGCAGCAATGTGAAGATCTCATGGCCTCTTTCATCTTTCAGTCCAGAGAATGTGGACTCATCGAACTTCACATCTCTGCTCGAAATAACCTTCTTCGTGGTTGGATCGTAGAGCTTGTACACTTGTGTTCCATTCGAATAGCCGACCATGATTGTTTGCTCTGATTTGTCATCGAGCTTGCTTCTTTTTTCTTTTGGAATGTGCTTATATGCTGCACATCCAAACACACGTACGTATGACAGATTAAGCTTTCTACATGTCCACATTTTGTACAGCGTCTTGTTATCCAACGCTGTCATTGTTGGTCTGTTTTGCAAGTGTATAGCTACAGCTATTGCTTCAGCCCAAAATTGACTTGGCAACTGAGCATGTGCCATCATGCATCTGGCTCCTTCGACTAGCGTTCTGTTTCTTCTTTCTGGTACACCATTGTATTCTGGTATGTATGCAGGAGTGAACTGGTGTTCGATCCCCTGTTCCTCGCAGAATCTTGAGAATTCTTTGCTTTTGTATTCACCTTCGTTGTCAAATCTAAGGATATGTATCTTTTTCGAGGTGTGTCACTCTGCAAATGCCCGAACTTCTTGAAGGAATCAAACACTTCGGATTTCTTCTTTAGGCAGTAGATCGTGGTCATCCGGTTATAATAATCTATGAACATTAGAAAATACCTCGAACCTGAGAGCGAATTCATCTTCATCGGTCCATAGACATCAGAGTGGACGAGCTCAAGAACTTCCTTGGCTCTTCTTCCCTCATCTGTAAATGGATTCCAATGTTGCTTCCTTTCTGACAGACTTCGCAGAACTCAGTTTCGGGTCTTGAAATCTTGAGACCTGTGACTATGTCGTACAGGCTCCGCATGTTCAAATGATATATTCTCCTATTCCAGAGCTGATCTTCATTTTCTGATGCATTTAATATGCTATCAAAGTTGCTGATTATTTTGGACTGGTAGAGGTTTCCTTCTCTGCATCTGACCATCAACAACTTGTTTGTCATTTTCTCGATCATGAGGCATGTGTTGCCGTCGAACAAAACTCGAATGCCAAGATCTGCCATCTTGGAGACAGATAGCATATCTTTTCTGAGTGAGGGCACATAGAGTGCTCCTCGGAGCTCTGCTTGGCCTGACAGTGTTCGCAGTTGTAGAGTGTCGATGCCTTTGACATCGTGTCTGCTCCCATCACCTAGACTCACTGCTCTGTTGTTTTCGAGCTATTTGAAGTCGATCAAGATCTTCATGTTGCAGGTGATGTGTGATGTTGCTCCTGAATCAATGACTACATTGTAGTCGAAAAACATCCCTAAATTCATTTATGATCTGCTCTTTCACTGCTCGTTCATGATCTAAATTTACTGAGTTAAGAATTGTTGAGAATTCACAACCATTTAGATTCATTTTAGGAACATCCACAATTGGAATAGCTTAAATTGAAAAAACTTTATACTCAGAATAATCCAGCGTTTCCATTTCATTAACTATAGAAATCTGATTCAACGAACGTACAAAATTACTGCCAAATAAAGTAACTACCTTATCACCCTCCTTGAAAGTGAGAACATGCTTCTCAAAATCAATCAACAGAGAAGGCGATTTACTAGATAACCATTTGTAACCTAAGATTAAATTAGTACGAGCTAGGTCTAAAATATGAAAAATAACTAATTCTGTGTGTCCTTGCACCAAAACTGGGAGCTTCGGGACTTTTACGTTCCAAGTCTCCAACTCTACTCTTGAAGCTAGATAAACTTTATATCTATGATTGTTGGCTTCAGTTTTCAAGCCGAGTTTCTGCACAAGACAAGAATTAATAAAATTACGAGTTGAACCACTGTCCAATAAAATACTCACTTCTTGATCTTAAACTGTGTCAATTAAATGAAAAGTTCATTAGGCAAGAAAGAAGTAATACTAAAAGAACATTCACACTCACAATCAGTCAAGTTAATTTCCAAAGTCTTACCATTGCCTCCTGGGATTTCAATCATGTGAGCAGACCCTTTCTTCCTTTCTGGACAAAATTTCATCATATGTCCAGCCTTCTTACAGACAAAACATAAGTTCTCTCTTTTAGCCTTTTCCCAGGACATATATTTTTTGAATCTCTTTCTCTTCGGCTTCCTGGGTTCCGATGATACTTGATCTAATTTGTCAAAATATTTTGCTTGGTCTGGACCACGCTTCTTAACCTTCTTGGTTTTCAAAGTGGTTGATTGCTTCTTGGATGCCACCACTATGGAATCATATGCTTTCGCAATTCGAAACGCATTTTCGAGGCTTTGAAGCACATTTCGTCTGCATTCGTTCTGATAGTCGGCTGGCAGACCTAGGACAAACTGCCATAATGGCAACTTCGCATCGAATGATAGAACCCTATTTCATAGGTCCATGAATTCCAGGATATAAGAGTCTAAACTCTTTGTACCCGTCTTGCAGTTCACGAACTTCATGTAGTAGTCCACGTCATCAACAACTACGAAAGCTTTTTTGAAAATTTTCGTAAACGCATCCCAGGTAGTTGGCTTCACTGGTAAATCTCGCCACCACGATGACGCTTTACCGCGTAAGAACAACACGACACTTTCAATTTTCTTCTCATCAGGAACACCGTGCAGATTGAAGTAACTACTCCACTTGGCTGTATGTCCACGCGCTCATATTTCTTCTCTTTCTTCTCGCCTGCATAAACCTCTGGTTGAAGACCGAGATTGGGTGGACATCAATTTGACTTGATTCAACAGAACCTCCATTTGCTGATCTCTCATCAGATTACGATTATTTATATCATTGAGTGCCGTACTCAATTACTGACAAATCACCATATAAGATGACACACTTGGATATGCAGCTTGATTTGAAGTTTTTTCGGCCATCTCGATATATCTATCCTAGAAATTACTAAATTTAGTTAATATTTGATTAACTCATAGTGAAGTACTGTTGACAAAAAATTGACTGAAATTGATTCCAATATAGTCAAATCACTCAATTTCATAGACATTACAAGAAACTGGAAAAAACTAAAATTTTTGAGTTTTCGCACTTTTATTTTTTATTTTTAAAAATTTACGTTTTCTAAAAATTCATAAAAAAATCACAGTCAGTTATTAAGCAATCGAAATCGAAAATTCGATTCACTGTTCGATTCTTAATTTTACTTCATTAATGTCCATCAGGCATGCAAAACATGCGACATTAAACTGATTTTTACTTTTATGGAATTTTACGTAAAATTGAGTTCTACGGAAATTGTCGGCTATAAAATCCAGTTTTGTATCTAACCGTCAGAGTACATGCGTATG
This sequence comes from Diphasiastrum complanatum, assembly GCA_029204225.1. Lineage (NCBI taxonomy): Eukaryota > Viridiplantae > Streptophyta > Lycopodiopsida > Lycopodiales > Lycopodiaceae > Diphasiastrum > Diphasiastrum complanatum. Next base: position 28,825,449 of record CM055111.1, read on the forward strand.
ACCACTCAAAATAGATCTAAACTACTCATGCATGTAAGAATCACTCTAAGAAACCACATGCAGACATTCCATGCAAGCACAGTACCTCAAAATAGGAAATTGTCATGCATGCAATCAGAACAATTGAAAAATTTATCAATTTTGCTCACAAAATTGCAAAACTTCAGATGCTCATATCTTTGGCTACATGACACCAAATTGGGTGTTGTAAAGCTTAGTATAGAGGGAGACCCAGTGAACAAGACACTTGCCATGTCATCTTGCCACCTAGGACTCACACGTGCGAGTTCAGAATAGCCAATTAAGCTATAGGAGGACACACTTTTTCAAGACCAATATGTCCAAAAACATGCAAACACTCAACCAAGCCTAAAAGTGATTATCCAAACAGTCTTAAATGTTCTCTAAGAGTTCCATGAAGCCTTCATATAGATCCTATGAAGCAGTATGGGCTGCGAACCATGAATTCTTGGTTTCTAGAAGTCAAAATTGCTACAAACTTGATGGAATTGAAACATAAGCCTCTACCAATCAATTTACAGGTCTAATAGCTCGTTGGAAAGGAACAAGGAACACAAATCATGCTGGAAAAAATCCAGAATGATCCCCTTATGGATTAAGAGAAATCCATCTCTCAAAATTCACCAAAATTGGTCAAATTTTTATAGTTTTTAATTTCCTACAAACCCAATTGCTGGAATTCTTTTCTCTAACTTCTAGGACAGCTTCAAAAGACTATGACTAATCTTTTCCCAGCTTCAATTGATGTTCAACAACCTCCTACCATCCAATTTCATTAAAAAACAAGCAAAAATCATGAATTTTAGCCCTTTCTAGGTTTTTTCACCATGCACAATTGGAAATTAATGGCAAGAACATTTTCCAAATCCACATGCAATCCAAAATACAGAGTTACAACCAATCAATTGATCTGATCTTGCTGGATTTTGAGTTCTACTCTCCATTTTGTGCCAAAAACATGGAAAACAAGCCAAATTTGGCCACAAAAGAGCCTAGAATCCAAATACATGGGAAGATCCAACATGCAAACTGAATTTCAACTACTTAAAAGTGAATTAACTTGCTGAAAATTTCAGATCCTTCAGTAGTTTTGAGCTACACATGCTAAAACTCCAAGAAAAGACACCAAAATTGATTTCCTAGCACAATTCTCCATAAACCCAAATGAATTTGAGAGAGATATGGAACATGCAAATTGAATTTGGGAAGATCCACCAATTTGCAATCTTGCTCCTCTCCTTGGATGAGAATACTTGTTGAATACCATCAAGCTCCAATGTAAAGCACCACCTCTCCAAGCTTGTAAGCCTTGCTCTAATACCACTATAAGGGAATCTCCTTAGATCCTACTTACAAATCCTAAACACAAAGGATAACACACTATGGAGAAACCACCCAACCAAGTAGAAACATCCAATCAATCTCTATAAGCTCACCCCCAAGCCAATGAACAAGAAGCATGAAAGTAGAGTGAGAGCTTGGCAATGAATCAAGAATCATGATGAGGAGTAGGCGAGTTGGGCCTCTTATATAGATCCAAAAGCATCCTGGGCACATAGCCATGCATATCCCTATGTTCTCTATACATAGATTCACCTAGAATAGAGTCCTATGCATGTACCAACTATTTATAGAATTGCTATTGATAACTCTACACATACATACACTATCTCATACCTTCTATATTGCACAAGCCCTACAAAATTCTTTGAACTTGGTGGACATGTATTCTCCTCCTCCATTAGAACGCATAGCTTTGATTGTTCTTTGGGTTTGATTTTCTGCAGATGCCTTGAACTGTTTGAAGAATCTGAAAATATCAGATTTACTTTTCAAAAAGTAAGTAGCAGTTCTCCTTGAAAAATCGTCAATAAAAGTCAAAAAATAAAACTCTCCCCCTGTGGAAGAAGTCTGCATTGGTGGGCCACAAAGGTCACTATGTACACTGGTACCACTCCAAATCCTTTAACAAATAGTAATTGGCCATCGGCTTGTCCAACTTCATCACCATTGTGAGTTTCCTTGAGTTTTGAAAACCACTCTTTCCTTGAAGTCACGTGCTTGGACGCACCACTATCAATGTACCAGGTATCCTTACCTTCATCACTTGTCATTAATGCTGTGATGAACAAGTTTGAACTTTCACCTATATCATTTTCATATTGATCATCATGGTATTGATGTTGATCAGCATAGTTGTCTTCATAATAATCATCATCAAATTGATGTTGATCGGCATAATTGTGTGCTTTTCATTTGCCTTTTCTTTGTTCTATCTCCTTCTGTTTCTTGAAGCATTCACGCTCCCAATGGCCAGGTTTGTTGCAGTACTGACAATGCCCAGGTTTATTTTGTCTTGAATAGCCGCATCCTTGACCTCAGCCTTGATTCCAATTGCCTCGATTCGGACTATCATTGACTTGCTCATGAAATGATCCCCGGCTTGAGTTTCCTCCTCTCGACTAATACCTTCCACGACCAAATCTTCCACCTTGTCCTCTAACTGCAAGAGCTTGATCATAGCCCCTGTTATGATGATTTAAGTTCTCTTGACATTGCTCTTCCTGCAAAAGCAATCCACCTAGTTCTTCATAGGTTGGAAGATTTTCTCTTGTGGCTATACTTGTCACAAACATCTTGTGAAGATTATTAAAATATTATCTTCCTATCTCGAGTTTGGGGCCATGTCCATGGTGATTTCCACTAAATTTCATGTTGTATATAAAAGGAGTGTGAATTGAGCACATATCCTTCTAGTGTAGCTCGGATTTGAGTTAGATAGGTTCAATTTTGATGACATGCAGTAGTTTAGATAACATGCAAAGTCATACTGTACGCATGCAAGCCACATGCAACATGCAAAGTAGTTTTTGCGATCTACACATGTCCAGGCAGTTTTATGAGTTGACAAGTAGTACGTGCAACATCCATGCATGCAGTTACACATGTGGATCTCTGTAGGTGAATTAGTTCAGTTAAGTGGACTTTCCATGCAACTCCACTGTAGGAATTCGAGTCTCTCTCATCTAGGAAAAGTTGGGCATGTTTTGCCATATTGTGAATATTGAGATTTTGGTGTTTTAGATTCATTATCTCTCTACTCATGTTTTCTATGCTCAATTTTTTCTCTCTACTCGAGAGCAGTCTCCTTTTCCCATACTGAACACTTAGAATTATTTTTGACATTCATTTCTCATAGTGAAGAGTTAGATTTTTTCATCAGATGTATGCCATTGTGCTCTTGCCTTAGATTTTTCAAGCATACTGTTCTTTGATCAATCTTGTGCAATCACAACACCTCAGTAAGATCCTGTAGGGTGTGTGGTGAAGTTCACACGTGCTAAAAACTTCACATGGTATCAGAGCTTCATGCTTTGAAGTGGTGAGGGTGTATACATCATATCATCAACGTTTTTGCTTGCAGGAATTCGGATTTGGGAGAGGGATTCAAACTCACTGAGAGACAAGCTATCTGTGGATCATAAGTGGATCAAATCAAAGCTGATCTGATCCAGCAGAGCTCTGTACGGACAGAGAGCTCACACGTGTGAAATTAGCCCTCATTAATGAGTGCTACTTCTCAAGGAATGATCCAAATTTGATGTTCTATAGCTTGTTGTAGGTATTGAAGAGTAGAATGTGTTGCTCTTGTTTCTAAATCAATTTGATTTGTTTTTAGAAGAGTCTTAGGCAATCAAAGAGTTTGAGAGGGTACTCAACTCGTGGGATATGCCAAAGTGAGCACACATCTATCTTTTTCACCAATTTCATCATTTTTCACTATCAATCAAGTAGAATTGGATAGAAGTGAGTGTTCTGAGGTCTTAGACTTTTCATTTCACACATATTATTGTGTTTAAGTTGAAAGTAAGTTCCTAGAGAGTTTGTTAGTACTTTGAAACTCGTGAGAGAGATAGACTTCTTGCTTGCATGTGCTTCTTTTTTGTGACTGAAGCAGGATCCAAATTCAAGATAGATTGATTTTCTATGTTGAGAATTTGTTCTCACATCTGTTGCTAGATTTCATAGGTTGGATCAACATCTGTGTTAGATCCTAGATTGAGATAGTAAGCAACATCCTTTTAACTCCATTTTTTATCATGAAGATGTCTTCATCTAGTTCACATTTTTTAGAGCACAGTGAGAGATTAACATCTTCCAATTATGCAATGTGGAAGATCAGAATGGAATCATTATTGATTCTACAGGATGTAATGGATATTGTGAGTGGAGCTGAAGAAGAACCTGCTGCACCTAATGAAGCTGTAGCATTTCACAAAAGAACCAAAATTGCCCTTCATTTTATAAAAATGAATGTTGAATCCATGATCACAATTCGGAGTAGGGCGAGTTTGGCCTCTTCTTATAGAGCCATAAACATCTTGGGCACATAGCCATGCATAGCCCTAAGCTCCCTATACATAGATTCACCTAGAATAGAGTCCTATGCCAACTATTCATAGAATTGCTATTGATAACTCTACACATGCATACACTGTCTCATACCTTGTCTAAACTCCATTTAGTGTGTTTTGGGCCTCAGAAGGATATTAGTTACTTTCGGGTCACATCCAGTATGACGTGACATAACTAACAGCTTGATTTACTGGAGTACCGTGTATCCAAGTCTAGGAGTATATTGAATTTTGGTCATGGACATAACACCCTCTATCCAAAATTGGGTGATCCAGGTGTTAAATTTATGGGGCCATGGGTGGCCTAACATTGCCGCTCGATAGTATACTCGGGCCACTAGAAGTTGTCCCATCTTGGTTGATGCCAGGGCCATATTAAGAATCACTTGAATAAGCTCTCCTTCCTTAATCATTTCATCAATGCAAGCCAACTCATCATTCAATGCTTTCATCCTCAAAACAAAAGTACTTGGACTTTCTTCATTCTTTTGCAAACAAGAAAAGATTTGCCTTCTTAGAGTCAACACTCAAGAAGTAGACTTGGATTCATAAAGCTTCTTCAATGAAACCCAAGCTTCCAAGGGCGATGTGCACTTACCAACTTCCTTGAGAAGCTCATTGGTAACATTCATTTTTATCATTTATAGAGCCTTCTTGGCCATCTTGTCATACCTCACTTGATCTTGTTGTGTTGCTGGTCTCTCCTCCAAACCTACAACAATATCCAAAACATCATTCATCTCAAGAAGTGACTCGTCCTCACTTTCCACAATGAATAGTTACTTGAGGTAAGCCTATCATTGGCTTCCAACTTGACTCCAATTGAGGTTGCCATGTAGCAATGACCTGATCTTCCTTTTCAACTTGTTTCAATGCACAAAGAACTCCTTTGAACAACAACAAATGCTTTCAAAAGAAATCACATAGATTTGAAACTATCTCAACAATTCTCTTCTAGCACTTATACCAAGCAAATCAACACATAGAATTATGGAATCTTGATCAACCTATGATCTATTTTCAATCTAATGACTTTTGCCACTTCCTAAGATTGAGACACACTCAAATGAAGTCAGGAAACCTCACTATCTAGAGATCCAATCAAAATTAGGGTTTTGTCAAAATCACAAAAGATTGACTATTCCAATTCTACATGCAAATGCTGAACTTGGGAATATGCAATTTAATAGCCACCACTAAGGCTGATCCAATGATCCAAAACTTGGCCAAATCCAATATGTGAAATCAAAAATCATAATTGATCAAGTTTATAAACCTATTTAGGGTTTTGATCTACAAAAGATCCAATCTAAAAAAGCAAAAAACTCAATTTTGGTGTAGAATCCTCTCTAGCATACTCTAGTCTTGATATCTTCACCAAATCATTGATAAATTTGACTTCCTCCTTTATAACTTGAAACACAAGCTTTGATACCATATGAAGGATTTCAGTTCATTATGATCCAATCCACTTGAAAGATCTTTAGTTAGAAAGAGAAATACACTACCAATCTCACCAATGTAGAAAAATCAGCATCTACACACAAAATGAGATGCAAACTCAAATAGAACTTGATCAAACTTGAATGAAATGATAAAGTACTATTTCTGTTCATACAAAACGAGCAAGCTACTCTATTTCACATGTGTGGATCCAAAAATAACAAATATAGATCATTCTACACATAGAATTGCATGCAATCACAAGTATGGTGCACCAATGGATAGTAGAACCCAAGAGAACGGCCACTTGGCTTTCCCTCCAAAATGCTAGCCCTACTATTTTTGGGTCTAGATTCAAAGTACCCAACATCCAAATTTGAATGTAATCAAACTCGCCTTCTAACGTTCCCACACTTTCAAAAAGTGTTTATTCAAATGACATTTAGACTAATGAACTTTGAAAAGTCAATCTCTAAGTCTAAAAACAAGTTGGCCTCAATATGTCAAATATGAAAATATAGCAAATATGATCAAACTAGTTGAATCTTTCACAAGTAACATCACCTCAAGATTGCCAACTTTGCCCTGGAGGGCCAAAACCATATTCCCCAGAGTAGAGATTTGGAATGCTTGTTGCTTGATTAAGGCAAGCAAGGACACATTGGTCTCTTGAAGAGACACAATAAAGCGAGGGAAACCAGATGAAAAATTAGCTAAAAGAGGTGGAGACAGAGGGGATGAAGAGGAAGGGGTGAAAGAAGGAGAGGATAAAGAAAGAGTCGAAGGGGTAGTGGCAGTAGGAGAGGAGGTTAGAAGTTGTGGGAGTGGAGGGTAGGGGCAAGGGAGAGGAGGAATGAGGGGAAGCAAGATGGGAGGGGGTTTAGTCAAGGTAAAGGGATTTGAAGCCGTAGTAAGGATGGTTGAGAAAACAAAGGGAGAAGGGGAAAGGGTTTTCTTCTTCCCCTTATGATTCACTATTGCCAATTAGCCATAGTACATGAAAGCAATGAGAGAGGGAGGGACAAAGATGGAGGGACAACAAACGATGGAGGAACATGGAAGGAGGGTATAGGATGGAGGGAACAGCGGACATCAAGCAACAACAACGAGTAGCAACAACATGAGAGAGAGAGAGAGAGAGAGAGAGAGAGAGAGAGAGAGAGAGAGAGAGAGAGAGAGAGAGAGAGAGAGAGAGAGAGAGAGAGAGAGAGAGAGAGAGAGAGAGAGAGAGAGAGAGAGAGAGAGAGAGAGAGAGAGAGAGAGAGAGAGAGAGAGAGAGAGAGAGAGAGAGAGAGAGAGAGAGAGAGAGGTGCTTCTAATATTCAAAACATGAATCTCTTCTTTTTAAAATTTTATCCATTTTTGGGGTTGCTTTTGATAATGTATCATGCGGAAAAAAAAATAGCTTTTCTTTTCCTCAAAACAATTCTTTTTTCTTCTCTTTTGCATGAGCCATAAGAATACGTAATGGCCATTAATAGAAACATACCCTTGCATGAACTCATGCAAAAGCAAAAGCTTTTTTTGTTTGCTTTTGCATGAGCCATAGGAAAACATAATAGCCATAAAAAAATCGGAAACCTTTTTTGGCCTTGCCTTCAAAGTTAAAACCATCATCACATGGTATCCTTAATGTTGCCTTTTAACCAAACTCCATCAACGGATCTCAACACATAGTATTGACTTTGCAAGGCAATAAATACAAATTGCAAATGATGAGACACACCCATAATTTCATTATTTGAAATGGAAAATTGTGTGTGCAAACACTAACTAAATAAACAAGGTGATTGATACATCACAAGAAAGTCTACCTTTATGCATGGCATGCAGATTATTAAACAAGCACATTGTGGCAAGCCACATGTCCCTGCCCTTGCAAGATGTAGCAAACTGGATTTATTTTTGGAAAAATTAGTAGTGTGTGTTTTTAAGCACATATATAATATATTGGTGAATGATCTGACCAATAACCGTACATAGATCCAGATAAATTTTCTGAATTATGGATGTTTGTCCAATTACGTAATCCATGTTTATAGTCAGGCGATGTACGAACATGGCCAAAATCTCGATATCCTTAAATTTGAATGGAGTATTTGCACAATATTCGTCATGAATCACGTCTTTGGTGGTTAGTTTTGTGTTTTGGAGTGTACCTTGTTGTAGTCTTATCCAGATGGTACTAAGTACTTGAAATTTGTTACATGTTGTGCAAAATTGTGTTTGTAATGTAACAATTCCAATTTTGCAATGCGTTGGTATGTATATTTATTTGAAATAGGCATCATGCGACGGGTTCCAAAATACATAGTTGGATGATTAAGTTCTTTAGCATATGTATTTTGAAATATTCCAATGGGATTTTGACCTTCGCAAGGAGCAACAGCTTTGAAACAATGTTCATAGTCAATAACATATTCATTTTTTGTAAACGGATGTATTAGAGTGTCATCTACAATCGTTTCCTCATTATTAGTTTCATTTTTTTTAATTCATTTATGGTTTATGAATCTGATTATGTAGCAATGTTATCGAAGTGTCTTTGCCACGATTGGTTAATTTTGATTTCTAGTTTTTGGTGTAGTGGCATTTTCGAAAGATCAATAAGAACAATCATTAGTTTCATGGGACGAACTTTACCAATCGTGTAGTTTGTTTTATATTCCAAATTTCTTTTAAGAACAATTATCATTACACTGTCAGCGTCAATGAAACATGGTAATATATTTTGGATTTTGTTAAGATTAGCAAGCACATTTATGATGCTTCCTGTTGCTCCAAGCTGACCTTGATGTGCTAATTCTCGTATTTGTAAAAATGCAATTCTAGGAGCCAACAAATGCTCTTCTAATTCATTAAGCTGTGTAATTGAAGGTATTTCAGAATTTAAAGACATATTTATAGGTGACAAAAATTTGGGTAGTTTGTTTTGTAATACATGTTTTTGACAATCTTTGCATATGTACAAAGTGCTTTCCAAATATAGATAAGAAGAGATGGGTTTTGATGTTTTTATAAAAGTGATGTCAAAGTTGTCATATGAGTCTGAAATTGGAAGTACAGAGACTCACAACTAATATACGGATAAATAGGAGCGTCTTCAATACGTTTGGAATATTCTTTTTTAAATGGAGGTATAATTATAGAATTGCCTTTTTTTTTGTTGGGGCTTGTTAAATCTGCATTTGGACACTCTGGCTTGTTGCATAGTGTATGTCGAGCGCAAGTGATTCTATTTAAAATACTTCTTTTGTACATATCGCGTCAGGGAACACGTAAGAATCTAGTCAGGAGTTGTTTTGTTGACAACATGGGATGTTGTAAAACTAAATGTTTAATGACTAATAATAGAGAGCGCATCCAATATTGTAGGTTGAGTTTAGGTTTTTGAAACAAGTTATTAGTACTTGTAATAGGTGTATTGTTAAGTTCGTTTTTCTTTAGTATTTTGATACAGTGAAATATTTTTGTTGTAGCATGTATTGTTTCCGGAAATATGTGCTGAAATTTTTCCACAATTTGTTTTTTTTGTACAAGTGGAATTGGTTTCAAGTAATGTTTTTAGTGTATTTGTCATTGTAAGTGTCCACGTTATGTCATTTTCATGTAAATTAGAATTTCCTGTATGTGCAATAGTAGTTGGAGTGGTCATTTTATTTTTAGTTATATAAAAAATGTATTTGTATGTAGATGTAAATGTTGTACAAATTTTTGCAACCTGCAAGCATATACTAAGTCATGTCAATATTATTGGCTATCAAAAATATGAGCAAGAGAAATTATGCAATTCTGAATTGAAAACTATGTATGTTAAAGTAATATAATTTGTATATGTTGTAAAAAGAAAGCAAGTACAATTTTTGGACATATAGTACGAGATTTTAGGGAAAGAGAGAGAACGCAATTAATACGATTAGGATCTTTTTACTATGTTTGCTAAAATTCTGCAAGGTTAATCTATGTTTTAAATGAATAATTCTTTTAGAATGAATTCTTGAAGCTGGTACAGAAAAGAAGAGAAGAGCAACTGTGATATGTAGTCAGATGCAAGGTTGTAGATTTTAGGAAGAAGACCAAAGTATGTGTAGATAAAGCAGTACGTAATAGTGGAATACAACAATTGCAATTATGGTTGATGTCAAAAGCTTGTAATAGATTCGGAAAGGTACATAGGTCATTTCTGTTAGAGCTAATCAGAGCGACGGGTTACCGTCTCCTCGCAGAGGAAGTGGTGGGAACGATAACCTCCTTTTGGGGGTTGAATTTCTTCAGTTACATCAATTGCTTATAATTGTCTCAGCCATTTATGAGACGCCCCATAAATGGTCCTTTTTTTAGGCCGATGGGTTCTTCTGGAGGTTAGTCACTAGGTTCAATTTTTTGTTCGTATCTCAAAACAAATAACGGATAAGTATTAAGGAACTTTTACATTGTCACATTTTTTTGGGAAGCAAAAAGACAGAACAATTTCAGAGTTTCAAAAGTTTGTACTCGGTATTCGTTATTCACATTTATTAAATATCTAACATGAATAGGTTTGAATTAGGTATTCAAAATAGATTGACTAATGCCTTTGAGTAATGCTTAACGATAGTCATACATGATTCAAATAGGTTGTCTATTGACATTTTGACGGACGTTTTTTGGCCACGAATAATAAAATGTGTTAGTTCTATTACAGCTTAACATGTAGTTCGAAACAAAATATGTTCTAGACATGGTAAGAAAGTCTGACATTGTTGTATGTCTTTTTTAACAGACGAAACACATGGAACAATTCAAAAATACGCTGAACAATACTCAAAAAATAATAAAATACACAAATTTCAACAGAAGCTATTACATGTTAAGTTCCAAGAATTTGAACCTAGGATTTAGTATTCACAAGTTATTAAAGATTTAACATTGATAGGTCTAGATTAGTTATTTGGAATAGGTTGACTAACGCTTTACAATAGCCATAGATGATAAGATATAGAGAATTCAGCGTAATGTTTTCCCAAAAAACATGTGTGTGAAATTTATAAGTGTCATTAATCTTTAAGCAAAAATATGGAATCTGATAGCTAGAGGCAAAACATTTGAAAGGGTTTAGGTTAATATATACATATACTTTTTTGTACATGTAGTTGGAGCACGGAATTTTGTTAAGACAAACATGTCATTGAATTGATATTGAAGTGGGGGGGGGGAAGGCCCTCCCCTGAGGGCCTTCCGTGCTGGGAGGGCCCTTGCCTGATGGCGGGAGCCCGAGGGCAGAGCCAGACCTGCACGGAAGGCCCGAGGGGAATGCTTCCCCTGCGTAATGACCAGTCTGAAATTTTTTTCTGCACAAAATCAGTGATGCATTTACTCAAGAATTAGAATTTTGCAAATATCAGCAAATTTCACATGATGCAATCAGATTCCACCTCTGGAGTTGCATCAAAAACACAAAGTAAAATTGAAGACTTGGTCGTACATTACGACAAGTACAAGTACAAGTACCTGTCTTCATGGTTTTCGTAATTACCAGAATTTCATAAATTTTTAAAAAACTGAATTGTTGGCATTTCCTAGAATACGACGGTGATTTGACTGAATTGTAAGAAGCTTTTCCGGAGAACTAAGACGCGTAAAATCAATGTCAGAATAGTGTTTATTCTACTTGTAAATGCAGCCACTGGTTCTATGGCTTTCGGTTTCTATTTTTGTTGTAGTCATTGTACTTAATACATAGAAACAGCCGTTGATATGCAGCTTTTACTTTTTTGGTTCTTCCTATAACTGCGGTTTCCTCATTCCTGCAACGGATTCTACAAACTTATAAGAGTAACAGGTCACGTGTTAGTATTCGTTGTTCGAGCCAAATCGCAGATTTACTAGAGAAGCGATTTGTTCACATAGAAAGTCGAACTTGTACACATAAAAGATGGGACTAGTTATCATACTAAGTAGCATGCACAGTTCGATCAGAAATATTGAAGGGTGCAAGAACACGTACAATTGAAAGAGATTATGAATAATTTGCATCGAGCAGAGGTTTATGTAACCTGACCTGGACTAGTAAAGTGTCAATGAGGCTGATTTCCAGTAATAAGATTTTCACAGAAAGGCCGAAAATCGGCAAACCATAAATAACGCGACTCAGACTATGTGTAAAGTTCATAATTTTTCAGAAATCTATCTGTTATGAATGTGAAACCACAAAAAAAATGCCAAATAGTTGGTCATCGTAACATGTACACACCAGAATCTTCCAAAAGCAAGCAATACTGGATTTTTCATGTAGAAACTGTTCCATGCAATGATAGCGAGAACAAGGATGAAGACGAAGGCGCTGGCCATAAATCGATAGAAAAGTCAACACAGAGGTATTTGAAGCTCTTGCAACATTTAATTGTTCAATGGAAAAGATTGGGAAAGACCATACAAGAAGGAGTCAAAGCCGTCTAGAAGCTAAACTCGTACATAATATAGACAAAAACGATGATCAGAAAAATAGATATCGAAAGAACGAAAGAAAATTTAATAGCAATGTATATAAAGTAGGACGTAGAACTTGCAATTGTTAAGAATCTCTGAAAGAAATTGAATAGTAGGGAGAAGACATATCCAGAATTTCTAATATGAAGTAATAAAAAAATTTACATAAAAGCTTGGAAAAAGTTACGAGAAGAGCATTACCTAACGATGTCCAATAACAGCGAAATAAATAATAGACCAAGTAGAAAATCTTTAGGGAACATGTCTATGATCAAAGGATGAAGTTTCTAATTTCAAAACCATTTGCGTAGTACAAAAAACAGGAATGAAAAGTTTGAAGCTACTACTCACTTTAAATCTAAATAAAGATTTGTGTTTAATGTTTGCTGCAGTCGACAAATTTCTGAAAGCTTTGGCTAGCAGCAATCTGCAAACAAATAAGCAGGTCAGTTGACAAGTCCGAATGGAACAGAAATTGGCAATAATTGTGAATTAGCATGGTCAAATTCCGTATTACTGTTGTCAGTATTTTATGACAAAATTGCATTACTCAGCCACTGATTTGTAAGGAGACATAACAATTTTCATTCTACAACACAATCTCGAACCGCCAAAATTACAAGGACATTATTAATCAGGATTTGCTACTAAATAAATAAACTTTCAAAAAGCTTGTTTAAAAAACAATATACAGTTGTGAATTCATAGTTCAAAATTGCTACTAAGGGGATCAGCGACCGCACCCTAACCACTCAAGATCACGCTTGATTGCTGCTAAACATGAGCAGCCAACTTTTTTTGAAGTTTATTTGGAAGCTTGTATTTAGTACATTTGCAGTTTTAGAGGAAACTCAATCAAACATGCTTACTAGAAGAGATCTACCCATCCATTATTAACAATTCAAACAAGTAGACATTGTTAGAACGCTTAGGAGTCTATAAGAATCATAAAAGCTACTAAGAGTTTAGAGGGCCTTCACAACTCACAGCCGACATCAATCTGCAAAGGCCAAGTGGGCTAATACTGGTTCCACTAAGAAAAGAGACCCTACCACAGCCGGGTGTGTGGCATGGTGTTGAGTTAGCTATCACCTTGGACGGCCTGAAAAAGAAAAGGGCTTTTTAACTAAATCAATCAATGTAAACTTTGCTCTGAATATTTCAAAGACACGGCAGGGAATAGTCCACAAACAAGTGGCCAGTTGGTTGATGGATGTTTTCAAAACTCCAGCATCTGGAGTTAAATTCCACTCAGATGTTGCCTACACATACACAATATAAAAAAAAAAAGAAGGAAAAGGGGTTCACACTACAGCAGAGACCGCTAGAAGGGCATTCTTTTGCTCCTATGTTTGACAGCTAAGTTCGAACCGAAGAGGCAGTTTTCCAAATTTTAAACAATGTAACAGAAAAAAGTTTTAGTCAAGGAGAGCTGTTAAGAAGTGAAGCAAGCTAACAACTACTGCCATGCAGCTGCTATATGGGAGCCATTTTCGTATATAAACCTTCCCACCTAGCTAGTCATTCTAGTATAAGAACCTTCCCCCCCGGCTGTTATTCTCAACTAAGTATCTGCTAGCATCAATTTTCATGAAAATATTTGCCATCATTTCATTAGACAACATTCTAGGTAAATGTTTTTAGGTTGTTATGGGTATCATCTACAAGAGCAAAGAACGATTGCTGGTTGCGAATATGTTGAGTTGAAAATAACACCTCAAGGTAGTAAACTATAGACATGCATTCCAAATTTGGTTTTCAAAACTACAGATAATTTAAAGCAATAAACTTCGTCATGTATAAGTTCATTGAATACAATGAAGAAATGCTTGAATCATGGCCATTCTATTTTTGAGTCGAAACAGTAGTTCAGACAATGACAAGATCTTGTTATCAAACCAGAATACAAAAATGACTTTTTAAAAGACTCAAATATACAGAGTTCAAGAAACTCACCTGAAGAACACTTTAACCTAAAATTACATTGTCTTTGCCCTAAACGTCTCAATTACAAGGATATTATCAATTAGGATCTGCACTAAATAAATAAACTTTTTTTAAACATGAGCAGCCAACTTTTTTTGAAGTCTATTTGGAAGCTTGTATTTAGTACATTTGCAATTTCAGAGGAAATTCAATCAAACATGCTTATTAGAAGAGATCTAGGCATCCACAATTAACAATTCAAGCAAGTAGACATTGTTAGAATGCTTAGGAGTCTATAATAATCATGCTACTAAGAGTTTAGAGGACCTTGACAACTCACAACTGACATGAATCTGCAAAGGCCAAGTGCACTAATACTGGTTCCACTAAGAAAAGAGACCCTGCCACATCAGGGTGTGTGGCATGGTGTTGAGTTAGCTGCCACCTTGGACGACCTGAAAAAGTAAGGGGCTTGTGAACTTAATCAGCCAATGTAAACTTTGCCCTGAATATTTCAAAGAAACAACAGGAAATAGTCCACAAACAAGTGGCCAATTGGTTGATGGCTCTTTCCAAACTTCCAGCATCTGGAGTTTGATTCCACTCAAGTGTTGCCTGTGAAGGATTTCAGATCATTCAAGATCCAATACATGTCCCTGATCTGCGGTTACAAAAAGAGCAAACCAACAATCTTGCCAATGTAGAAAAATCAGCATCTACATATAAAATGAGATGCAAACTCTAAGAGATACTGATCAAACATGAACCAAACATAAAATATGGTTGTTGTCTGTGCAATTACAGTACCTTACTGTATTTCACACGTGTGAAACCGCAAATAGAAATGGCATTCTACACATAGAATTGCAAGATAACATCATAAGAGTGCACCAATGAGTAGTAGAACCCAAAGAGAACCATGTATAATGATGAAATGAGAGTGCACCAATGAGTAGTAGAACCCAAAGAGAACCATGTATAATGATGAAATGAGAGAGAGAAGAGAGAAGATGTGTCTCTCCATGAGTTACATCCTTTTATAACGGTCCAAACCCTATTTGGCCACTTGGCTTTCCCTCCAAAATGTAAACCCTACTATTTTTGGGTCTAGATTCAATACCCAAAGTTCAAATTTGAATCTCTTTCAGACTTGACTGCCAACTTTTCCACACTTTCAAAAAAGCATTTATTGAATGTATTTTAAACTAATATAACTTCAAAAAGTTTATCTCTAAGTTTAAAATGAGTTTTGGCCTCATATTGACAATTTACCAAAATGTGACTAAACTAGACTAAACTTGTTGAAATCTCTCACACTCCCTCTTCAACCAGTTTTGACATACTTTGAACCATACTACTTTGATCCAACTTTAGAATGATCTCCATCCTAAGTATAGATCTCTTTTCTAAGGTTATAAAGTATCTTTCATAATTGATATAGAGAATAGTGTCCAAATTGGATGCTTCACTATTTCTTACATCAATTTTACACATATTGTCGCCAATCTTTATCACAAAAATGTTTTTCCCAAATTGCCACAGTTTAATCAGAATGTCTTATTGCTGCAATTGGTTGACATTCTCAAAATTGGAGAGCTCTCAGCAGCTTCACAACTTGCATGCTCGAGTGCTTTCTGTGTGTCTCTTTGTTTTGTCACTTGTATCTGCCATTGACAGTTTCATCTTTGGTTTCTTGGCAGATTCTATCTTCTGGGAGGTCTGTATCCTCCATTTGTCTCTGGGTGTTTCCATGGTTATTCTCTCAGTTGAAGTTCCAGTCTCAAGGAAAACCTTTGATCTATAGGTTGCACAAACTTTGATTATCAATCTCAAGGGGATGGATTCATCAAAAATTGGTGGTAGGAACAGTTTTGGATTGATGGTTTGGTAACGGTGAGGAAACATGATGAAGGCTTGGTGACAGGGTGAAGGGACTGATAGTTCTACAGTTGCAGCCTTGGACCCTTGCAATGTCGAACTTTGACCACCACTTGCTGGGTGAGGAGCTTGCTTTATTTGCAGGTTCACGGTTGTCTTCATCTTTCTGCTTTTCTGCAGCTTCTTCTTTTGTCCATTACTTTTGAATCTCTTTGGGCTTTATAGGAGAGGATTCAACTATCATTGCTCCAGAGAGTTTCTTTTGATCTAGATCGATCTGGTTGACCAACCGATGTAGGTGGTAGTTTTCTCTGCAAGACATTTGCAATGATCTCTTAGTCGCTTCGGTAAGACTATCAGTGATTTGAAAAGATTGGAAATTTCTCAGATGAATAGTGAAACGGTGGACAACAAAGAGATGGAGGGTAGGATGGTGGTGGTGACATTGATAGATGGTGTGGGCGATAGGCATGAGAGTAGATGCAAATGTTGTGGCAAGAGGGTTGGCTGGAGAAGGAGACTGATTTCCAATGCTTGTACTTCCATCTTTTGAAGGATCTTTATCATGACTGGGGTACTTCTTCTGATTAAGTCTCTTTGGATTGCCCATCTGTTTTCTTAGCCTTTTCTTTGTCATCTTCGGTTTTGTGACCTTGGCTATCGATCTTGCTCATGTTGTTGCTGGCAATGTGGCTGCTCCCGTGGATGCTTGCAAATCCACTCCCCCCCCCAAAAAAAAAAAAAAAATCTATTGGTGGGGATGTTGTTGTTCATGCTCAAGATTGGATCGACGTGTGGAACATGTATTTGAAAACACGTTGAATATGTGACTGGACTAAAGATTAAACAAATTTTAACTAAATTTGTTTCGATCTTGTTGTAGTTGACTCGAAGATGAATATGGCCATGAGATGCAGGAAGCAACTCCGATGTGATCTGTACTTTGCAGATTTGGTGGATGCGCAAAAATCCGAAACTATGTATAAGGTGATTTGAAGATTGATAGATGAATGACAAGTTATTCGAAATACGCTACATTATGTCTCCTGTTCAATGGCTATCCTTGATGAACTAAAAACAAATGTAGAAAAAGATATGCAATTAGAAGAAATTACCAAATCAAAAAATGACAAAAAATAAACAAGGAAGATACCAATGTTACAGAGAGAGAAAGTCGTAGAGCACTTGTCAAACAAAAAGTCATTCATCAACATGTACAATTCACCTGGACAATTTCATGTTTCTAGTGATCTTTTAGAATAATGAAAGAACTCTCATAAGCCCTTGTCAAAAACAAGACAAGAAAAGTGACACCGAATCTACCATCGTTGATAGTAGATGTTGTAAGATATAGCTTCAGATGCAGTTATGGTTGAGGTACTATATCCTAAGGACCTCTCTGAGCACAAGATTCAGAACCGAATCTCAATTTGGATTTCAGATGAAACATCTATTGTTCAATGGTCCTTGTATAACTGCATAGCCATCTTGTATGGAGAATGGGTCTGGACTTTCAGGTGGATATTCATGATAAGTCAAGGAATGTCCAAACTGTGACGGTAGTTCTTCATATCGTTGGATGGCATGTGCTTGGATATGCTGATATGAAGAACAAGCATCAGTAGGATGCGTAGCCCGGCAGTGTGGGCACTAGATGGGTTTTTGTTTATTAGGTACTTGGGCAATGTGTGGTTGGAGAGGCATACTACGTTGGATAGGCTTCAGAGTAGTTTGAAACTCATTGGTGAGTTTCTCTATCTGTAGTTGATGTTGCTGATTAAGCAACTCCAGCTGGGATTTCCAAAGCTGATCTCGGATATCCACGAATCGACTTCGACTCATGGACAAGAGCACGAGGTGCTTTTCTTTATTTGGATTCATCAACATTTGATCCTTCATCTTCCTCCCGGATGGCATCAGACATAGCTAACTTGAGGCTCGTATATTCGTCATTGGATTTAAGCTCGCGTGTAATCCATCTTGGAAGTCGGACTAAGAACCAGATGATGAGAAACTATTCAGAGGTCTGTTCTTGTACTTGACTTTTTAGGTGCTTGGAATGTTCAATATAGTCTCCTACGCGTTTGCCTTTTGCCATCTTGATATTACTCAATTTGACAAAAGGACTCTCTATCAAACGAAAGGGTTTGAAACGTTTGATAAATAACTCTTTTAATAGGGACCAATCATTCTTATCTGCACGATCGAGGTTAAAAAACCAGTCACGAGCTTTAGCGATCATGGTCATAAAAAACAGTTGGACCATAGCGTCAAGATGTTTCGCCATAAATGTCGCACGCATTCTCAAAGATTTGCAAGAATCTTTGAGGGTTGGTAGATCCAAGTTTGGAGTTCCTTTTTCATGATGAGCACCGTGGGTAGCAAAAATGCCATTAAGGTGGGTTCTGGCCTATGAGAGTTCAGCACCATAAAAATGGGCTCTTGCTCGTGAAGACTCGGCTCTAGCGGTTGTCGAATGGGTTTGTAGACGTCTCATGTATATGGGACCACATTCGGGAGAACCTAAGATGTTTGATTTCTTCAGATATGGGTGACACCATGTGATGTGGATATTCATCTGAAATATGGAGATCTGTATGGTATTTTATTGGGGATGTTCTTATTTTTTGGGTTTTGGGATGTTTGTTGTTTTTGGTTTTGAATATATGCACTAGTTAGTTGTTAAGGGTGGTGCGTGGTGAATGGGTAAGTTAGTTATTTTTGTTTTTTTTCTGCATCAGTGGGTAAGCTAGGTGTCGGTTCGGTTAGAAGTCAGCTTGGTCAAAAAGTCGCTAGAACTGGGTACGGTCAAAATGTCATTAGCTTGGCACGGTCGAAATGGCGTTAGCTAGGCTTGGTCAAAGTTGGTTCATTAGTGCTCGGTCAAAGTTACATTTGAAATGTTGTTAGGGATTCGGTTTAGATTGTGGAAGGAGGTGTTTGGTCCAATCGAGATTTGAATGGAGGTGATTCGGTCGAGGTGAAGTTACAGGAGTTGGTCAAGAGGGAGTTCAACTTATTCAGTCGAGACGGAACCTAAAGACTCGGTCGAGACGTAACCCAAAGGAGTCGGTCGACGCGGAACCCAAAAGACTCTGTCAAAATGAAACCCAAAGAGTCAGTCAAACCCAAAAGCGTCGATCGAGATGGAATCCAAAGACTCAATTGAGATGGAACCCAAAGGAGTCGGTTGACGTGGAATCCAAAAGGCTCGGTCGAAATGAAACCCAAAGAGTCGGTCGAAAGATGGAACCCAAAAGAGTCGGTCGCGAGATGGAATCCGAAGGCTCGGTTGAGGCTTGAGGCGGGGGCTCAGGCGAGATGGAGTGTAAACTAGTCGGTCGAAATCTGAGGTGGGGCTCGGTCGAGATGGATTTGCAGGGCCTCGTTTTTTATTTTTTGTTTGTGTAGTCAATAAGGGGGCAAGGGATTTGAGAGTGTAGGGTTTCTTAAAATTTTAGTGTTAGGGCTGGGTTTGAACTCGTGGAAACGAGCTTTAGAGTTATTTGAACTCCTCTTTGTGATAGCTCGTGGTTGGCTTTGCGACGTGTAGGGCTGTGTTAGAGATCATGAATGGAGATTTTGTTTTGTGTGCAGGTCGTTTGCAACAGATGGGTGAAAGCATATCGTTTGCAGATCTGTGGTGGTATTCCAATCGTTTCCAGGTTCCAGATTGGTTGCAGGTGTTTGACATGAGATTAAGGGCGGAACTGCAAGTAATGTGTCGTTCGAACTTGAATGACAGAGTGGATGGTGTAGTTAAGTTAGATCAAAGATGTTGTTTGAACTGCTCAGTTCTGTTCAGATTGCGTGAGAAAAAGACGGTCCAAATTTTAGGACTCGGTCCAGATTTCTCGCTAGGCATTCAGTCGAGATTTCTGAGTCCTGACCATGCATTCAGTCGAGATTTCTGAGTAGGCAGTCGGTGAGATGTGATATCAAGCCATCCGGTTGAGATTGTATCTGCCATCTTCGGTCGAGATTTCTGAGTAGGTAGTCGGTCGAGATGTGATATCAAGCCATCTGGTTGAGATTGTATCTGCCAGCCATCTGGTTGAGATTGTATCTGCCAACCATCCGGTCGAGACTGTCTGCAAGGTATCCGGTCAAGAATGTATGCAGGTTGTGTGCAAGCGGCGCTATTCGGTAAAAAATAAAGATGGCGTGGAGGCTCGATTTTTGGGCAGGGTTTGGAGAGTTGAGGTCAGGTTGTTTGGATCAGGAGGGAGTGGAGTGTGTGAGGGAGTGGAGTGTCTAGGAGGTGGAGTGTGCAGTCTCTGAGGTAGGAGGTTGAGTGTGTAGTCTCTGAGGTAGGAGGTGGAGTGTGTAGTTGCTGGAGGGATGAGTGAATGACTGGTGGTGTGTGGATGGAGTGAAGCCAGCGGGTGCTTAGTTTGTTGTTTGTACCAGAAGATGAGTGAAGGAGCTGGGTAGGCAATTATTGTATGAGTGAAGGAGGCATGTGGAGTGCAGGATATTGGTGTTTTGTTGTATTGCTTGCAGGGTTTTGGAGAGTGTTTGTAAGTTTGAAAGTTGGCGTAGGTCGTTTCAGAGCATGGACAATTTATTATTTTTTTTGGTTGTTTGCACAGGTCGAGTTTGTGTGGAGGTCTTGTGTGCAGATCTATAGGTTTTCTGATGGTTTGTAGGTCGTGTGCATGTTTGCAGGTGGTGTGGAGGTCTGGAGGTGTCGTATAGGGGATGTGCAGGTCGTTTGGAGGTCATTTGCAGAATATGGAGGACGTTGGCAGGTTGTCTGCAGGTGGTAGGGTGTCTGGAGTTGCTTGCTTATTCTGTTGGGTGTTTGCAGGTCACAGGTGCAGGTTATGTGCAGGATGTCTGCAGCTGTTTTGGGCTGAGGAGCTCATGTTTACGTAAAAGGATAAGGATCATTGAACAAGAATGTTGTAGAGAGTATATTCCAGGCTGTAGAGGATGACAGATCTAGATAGGTAGAACGTTTGTCGATTTTTTTGAGAACAACGTTGCAGTTGTAAGAGATTTATGATGTGTGTGAGGTCAAGCAGCAACGGGGCCAAATGTAGACATATCCTCTGCTTAGGAGGATCTGTTTACTGTTTTTTTTGTTTTTCTTATTTCTTTTTCTGCCTGTCAGCAAAGACAGTGGGCTCTTGCTTAAGTTATTCTTTCTTGTTAAGAGCCCAAAATCAGGTAGATGGGACAGATCTACGTTGTAGTAATGTCCTGCCTGTCAGAGGACATCCGGATGGGTCACTCTTGAACTGAATGCACATGCATAATCAACCAAAATGCAAGCCATTGCGTTCAACAAATGATCTACGTTACTGCTAAGTTGAACAACGATGGATTCCTACTTCTACTTTGCTGCAAAATGAACTAAAATCAGATCCTACACTACTTTACTTGCATAAATTGACAAAACAAGAAACAAAAATTAATCTATAACATGTTAGAAGTCCAAGAATCAAGAAACCAACCATTCTTTTGATTCTTGGACATCCCAAGAACATCAAGAACTAGAATGTTAGAGAATATGCAAGATTTATGCCACATTTCTAGCCTATTTAGTTTACTTGAATGCTGGCTCCTACATTAATCCACAAGAAAACATGAAATCTAATTCACAACTAGGAAAGCAAAACTAATCCACTCTAAATCCACAACCACACACAATATGAATGGAAGGGCATGATCATAGGGGCATCACTCAAGAAAACCATCATGATCAAGGAGCTTAGTGTAGCATCAAACTCATGGAAAATCTTCTTATTAAGCATGAAGTAAATACAATGCAAAAAGCTCCTCTACACAAAGAGGGAGTCTCTTAAATAAGCAAGAGAGCTTCTTAGGTGGCATCCTAGTGGAATTTTCACATTTCACAAATTACAAGTGGAATAATGCTCTCCACTAGTGGTCACCATCAAAAGGTGGCTCACTCTACTTTCTTTAAGAGGGGCCTTTCAAAGTAACTTTATGCAAAACGCCACTAGTAAGAACATAACATGATAAACGTGGCATATGCATAAAGTGTTGTCGGTTGTTTACACTGGAAGCAAAAAGGTTTCGTATTACGCATTGAAAATTGATCACCAGTGCACTAATCGCAAACTCGCTCAATAAAAAAACCATTGACTCCAGATATCCAAAGCTATCCAAACAACTGCCATATCGAAATTCAAATTAGTATCATGATTCCGGCATTCTTCAAATCATGCATCAATTTATAATTTACAAATCATCACCGATACTTTTTCATACCTCTTTATTAATATCAACGTGTTTCGTTTGCTCATGAAAGGCACGCACTAGTTTATCATAACAATGGCCTTGCGACACCTCAACAAATATTGTTTTGTCAGATACTGAGAATTGTAAAGGCTTTAAATTTTTCCATACACCCAAATTTTTGATAGAGTAAATCCGTCGGTTTGCATTATGAAATGCAGCAACAAGATTTTTGTACAAGATAGTTGAATTTTCCCAAAAAACGACCTGCAGGCATTTCGTATCAGTTACATGTACTATATATTTTTGGATACCTAGAACTACACTATTTGTATGTACAAGAAACTATAGGAGAAATAGTAATTTTTCTTCCACAGAGAACACGATAAAAGTTTGAATAAATCAAACTAATATTAGTGTCTTCAGTCGGGTCTGTTTCTGATCTATGTACTAATTTGCCTTGATTGAATATAGTGTGCGGAATTAATATGCGAAATTAAGAGACAACTTAAGACAATTTTAGACAAATAGAAACTATTCATCAAAAACGAATTTATAATTCTGAATCAGAATCAGTATACATCTCTTGTTGTCTAATCTCAATGTTGTGTCTCTGATTAAATGAGTTTGAGAGTCTCTTCAGTGTGAGAATGTGTGTTACAATGAGTAGTGCACATGTATTTATATTGCTACAGGACAGGCCTTTTGGCCTTTTATTTACAGATCTTTTGGCCTTTTAATTTTGTAATAGTAGATCTAACCGTTTACGATGGTTGATATTCAAATAAACGCTCTGTTTCTAGGCTCGAATAATTTTTGTTCGCGAATTATTCGTGACAGTCCATCTCTTCATCACAGCTTCGTGTTTCGTAAATTGTTCGCGACTCTTGTCTCTTCGCGACATCTTCGTGTTTCACGAATTGTTCGCGACAATTGATAGATTTGAGCTTGAAGAAGAATCCATAATATTTCGCAAATTGTTTGCGACAATTTCGCGACATCTGAGGTTTGAACAAGAAACAAAATATTTCGCGACAAGAACTTATTCGCGAATCTTTCGAGCTTCAACAAGAAACTACGAGCTTCTACAAAAAACTATTTTGCGAATCTTTTGAGGTTGATCACGAATAAAAATGTTTCAAGTTCGCGTTCGTTTCTCATCATTTGTCAAGTAAATTACGCACTTTGTTAGTAGAGAGATCTTTCTGATCAGGTGTTCTACAGAAACATAGCTGAAGTTGCTGACCTGTGGCCCTGGTCTTCTTGCTCGAATCCATCCACAACAAGCAAAGTTTTTCTATTGTATCCAATCGCCCCAGTTCCTGTTTTTGTAACTACAACAATTGCTAGAAGTACAGATCCATGCACAGTCGGGTTCTTGGCAATTACATTTTCACAATGAGTGCGGAATTATGATATCGATATTTCTGGCAGGATGCAAGGGTTACCAGTGCTGAGGCTGTGTCCTTTTTCAAGAGAGCCAATCTTTCACAATTCATTCTTGCAAAGGTAAGATATAATCCCATTTTCTAATTACAACAAAGAGATTTGCTCATCGAACTGGTGGTTTGTTTGTTAGAATGGGTATGTTTGTCTCTTGTACATACTCATTTGTGTGGCGAATTGGAGTTGAACTGCTGAGGTCTAAAAAGAGGAAAGGGAAGCCCTTACCAATTCACCACTTGACTGATTGGAGGAAATTCTTTAGAATGTATTAGGAGATTTTCTCTTTATTTACAACGTATTAAATTTGTTCACATTATTTTTTTGATGTTCTTAATCCTTATTAAGCAGGCGGCAAGGAAGCTGAATCAATGGTATTTCCAGATTTCAATAAGATTTTCCGTCTTTAAGAGTTTTGGTTACATGATTTTCAGCTGCATAAAAGGGCTTTGGAAACAGTCTTTTTGCGATCCCTGACAGTGGTGGGACAAAAGACCTGATAAGGTGAGATGCAAACTACACAGACTTAGAACTCTTCACTTTGTGAAATTTTTTTTGTGTGAAATGATGTTGGACCTTACTGCCGGATGGGTGGGTATAATCTGTGAAAGATTCAACTAGTTTCATCACATTTTGCAATATTTCCATATTTGGCATATTGAGGTCAAAACTTGTCTTAGACTTAAAGGTTGACTTTTCAAAGTTCATTAGTCTAAATTTCATTTAAATAAACACTTTTTGAAAGTGTGGGAAAGATAGAATGCGAGTTTGAGTAGATTCAATTTGAATAAGTTGGGTACATTGAATCTAGACCCAAAATTAGTAGGGTTAGCATTTTGGTGGGAAAGCCGAGTTTCCAAATAGGGTTTGGACCTGCTATAAAAGGATGTAACTCGTGGAGAGAGTTATCTTCTCTCTTCTCTATCTCATTTCATGCTTATACATGGTTCTCTTGGGTTCTACTATCCATTGGTGCACTATCTTGGTGATTGCTTGCAATTCTATGTGTAGAATGATCTATATTTGTTATTTTTGGATCCACACGTGTGAAATACAGTAGCTTTCTGGTTTTGTACGGACAGCAACAGTACATAATCATTTCATTCAAGTTTGATCAAGTTCTATTAGTGTTTGCATCTCAAATTGTGTGTAGATGCTGATTTTTCTACATTGGTGAGATTGGTAGTGAATTTCTCTTTCTAACCAAAGATCATTCAAGTAGATTGGATCTTAAGGATCTGAAATCTTTCACATGGTATCAGAGCTTGTGTTTCAGGTTATGAAGGAGGAAATCAGATCTATCAATGATTTGGTGAAGATATCAAGTCTAGAGCATGCTAGAGAGGATTCTATACCAAAATCGGATTTTTTTGCTTTTGTAGATTGGATCTTTTGTAGATCAAAACACTAAATAGGTCAATATACTTGTTCAATTCCGATTATTGAGTTCACATACTGGATTTGGCCGATTTTTGGATCATTGGTTCAGCCTAAGTGGTGGCTTATAGATTGCATATCAAATTTCAGCATTTGCATGTAGATTTGGAATAGTCAATTTTTTGTGATTTTGTCAAAACCCTAATTTTGATTGGATATCTAGATAGTGAGGTTGCTGGACTTTATTTGAGTGTGTTTCAATCTTAGTAAGTGGCAAAAGTCATTAGATTAAGGATAGATAATAGGTTGATCAAGATTCCATGATTCTATGTGTTGATTTGCTTGGATAAGTGCTAGAAGAGAATTTGTGAGATAGTTTCAAATTTTGGTAATTTCTTTTGAATGCATTTGTTGTTGTTCAAATGAGTGCTTTGTGCATTGAAGCAGGTTGAAAGAGAAGATCAGGTCATTGCTACATGGCAACCTCAATTGAAGTCATGTTGGAAGCCAATGATAGGCTTACCTCAAGTAACTATTCATTGTGGAAAGTGAGGATGGAGTCACTTCTTGAGATGAATGATGTTTTGGATATTGTTGCAGGCTTGGAGGAGAGACCAGCAACACAACAAGATCAATTGAGGTATGACAAGAGGGCCAAAAAGGCTCTACACATGATAAAGATGAATGTTACCAATGAACTTCTCAAGGAAGTTGGTAAGTGCACATCATCTTTGGAAGCTTGGAATTCATTGAAGAAGCTTCATGAATCCAAGTCTACTTCTAGAGTGTTGACTCTAAGAAGGCAAATCTTTTCTTGTTTGCAAAAGAATGAAGAAAGTCCAAGTACTTTTGTTTTGAGAATGAAAGCATTAAATGATGAGTTAGCTGCATAGATGAAAGCATTAAGGAAGGAGAGCTTAGTCAAGTGATGCTTAATGGCTTGTTGGATGCTCATGCTAACATTGTTCAAAGTATTGCTATTCAAAAGACTTTTCCAAGTTTGATGGATCTTCAAGAGATCTTGATCAATGAGGACTATAGGCTTCAAGCAAGAGGTGGATCTACATCGACACTTCAAGAGGATGCTATGTTCACAAAGGGCAAATTCAAGGGCAAAACCAAAAGCAAGTGGTCTAAAGGGCAAGATCAAATGGATGCTTCTTCAAGTGGCAAAAAGAAGGATAGATCAAAGCTCAAGTGCTTCTATTGTGGCATCAAAGGACACTTTGCAAGTGACTGCTACAAGAAGAAGAGAGATCAAGGAGACAAGCAAGGTAATCTTACTCTTGATGAGGATGGTTTGGATGTTCAATATGCAAATGATGATGCTTTTGTGATGTCTTCATGTATGCTTTCTAATGATGGAGATCTAGATCCTTGGTGGATTGATAGTGGAGCAAGTTCACACATGACTTTTCACAAAGAGTACTTCACTTCTTTGTTGGCATATGGAGATGACAAGAAGGTGATCTACACGGCCAATGATGGTGAGTGTGCAATCAAAGGGATTGTGACAATTCCTATTTCTCTCTCTACAAATAGGAATGTTCATTTGGAGGAAGTCTTGTCTATTTCATCTATTACCAAGAATTTGCTTAGTGTGAGTCAAATGCTAAGTAAGGGCCTTAAGGTGGAGTTTGATGGAGATGCTTGTTTGATCAAAAGGAAGGATGTCTTGATTGGAAAAGGTAAAAGGCAAGGGAAGTTGTTCAAACTTGATGCTTGTGTTATTGCTAACCAAGTTGGATGTGTTGCAAGGGAGCAAATTTCTATTCAAGAGGTTTGGCACAAAAGGATGGGACACCTCAACTTCAAGTAATTGGAGGTAATGGCAAGGATGAAGGTTGTGATTGGTCTTCCAAGTTCCTTAAGTAATGACAAGCATGTTTGTGAGTCTTTTGCTTTGTCTAAGTCACATAGACTACCTTATACTAGAGCTATTTCTAGATCTACAAAGCCTTTTCAACTTGTACATTCGGATATTCATGGATTTACTACAATTAGCAATAGTGGAGCTAAGATGTATGTAACATTCATTGGATTTTAGTAGATTTTGTTGGATCTATCTACTAAAAAGCAAGGATGAAGTGTATGATGTCTTTGTCAAGTTCAAGAATGCAGGGGAGAACCAATTTTCCACAAAGATCAAGTGCTTGAGAGGTGACAATGGTGGTGAGTAGATATCTAACAAGTTCAAGGCCTTTTGTGATGAGCATGGGATCAAGAGGGAGTATACAACATAAAGGACCCCACAATAAAATGGAGTGGCTGAAAGAAAGAATAGGACTTTATGTGAAAGTGCTAAAGCTATGAGGTTAAGTGCTAATCTTGACAAACCATTTTGGGATCAAGCTTTGTTGTGTGCCAATTTCTTGTGCAATAGGTGGCCGAGTGCTATTTTGGATGGAAGGACACCTTTTCAGATGCTATTCAAGAGGAGGCCTAGTGTCAACTTTCTAAGAACCTTTGGATGCACATGCTATGTCAACATTACTCTTGATGATAGGACCAAGGAGGATCCATCTTCAAGAAGAGGTATTTTTGTTGGATATAGTGAGGTGAGTAAAGCCTACAAGGTTTCCATTCCTTCTACTAACAAAGTGATTGTTGGTAGAGATGTCATCTTTGATGAGGGGAACATTCCAAAGGTGTCCAAGCATGATTGATGGTAAAATAGATGGATCTAACATTCTTGACGCTGATGAGAAAGATCCTACTTTGGTGGTGGTGATGATGGACCTTCATCAAGTCAAAAGCCAAGGAGAACATCAAGAGAAAGACAAGTACCTTCAAGGCTCACATATGATCAAAAGGATAAGCAAGTAGTTTTTGGAAATTATGTTGCTTTCCTAACCTCTTTGGATGAGCCTACAAGTGTAGATCAAGCAAGGAAAGAAGAGGAGTGGATCCAAGCAATGGATCTCGAGTATCAAGCTCTTATGAAGAATGGAACATGGAGATTGGTGGAGTTGCCTAAGGACAAGAAAGCTATTGGATGCAAATGGATCTTCAAGGTAAAAACAAACCAAGATGGATCTATCAACAAGTACAAGGCAAGGTTAGTGGCAAAAGGATATGCTCAACAACAAGGAATTGACTATGATGAGACCTTTGCACCCGTGGCAAAGATGGTAAGCATTCGAGTCATCATTTCACTTGCTACACTTTATGGATGGGATCTATGGAAAATGGACATTACAAATGCATTCTTGAATGGTAATCTTGAGGAAAAGTATACATGGAGCAACCCGAGAGCTACATTTCATCAACAAAGCCAAATCATGTGTGTCTTCTACAAAAGAGTTTGTATGGCCTTAAGCAAGCACCAAGGAGTTGGTATGCTAATCTTAACACTTTTTTACTCTCTCAAGGCTTTGTTATGAGTGAGTATGATCATTCACTTTATTATAGGTTTGCTGGAAATTATGTTACCATCTTGCTAATCTATGTGGATGATATCATCTTGAGTGGTGGAGACAATCAAGATGTGGAGGATATCAAGAATGCCCTTAAGAAGGAGTTTGAGGTGCATGATCTTGGTAATTTGCATTACATTTTAGGAATAGAAGTCATTAGATCTTCTCAATCTACTTTCATTTGTCAAGAGAAGTATGCTAATTCTATTCTAGAAAGATTTCATATGTTAGATGCAAAAGCTATTGATACACCTATGGAGTCTCATATAAAGCTAACTATAAGAGGTAATGAAAGATCCTTCGAGGACATTACTCTCTATAGAAAACTAGTTGGTTCACTCATCTATCTAACCATTACTAGACCTGATCTAAGCTATTGTGTTGGAAGATTGAGTCAATTCATGCAAGATCCTAGTGAGGAGCATTGGAAGCTAGGAAAGCGAGTTTTGAGGTACATCATTGGAACTCGAGAGTTTGGCATATTGTATGAGGGATCATCACCTAATCTTTTTGGATTTTCAGATTCGGACTATGCTAGAGATGTAATGGATAGGAAATCCATTAGTGCTTATTGTATTTTCATAGGTGATGTAGCTATATCATGGATGTCAAAGAAACAAGCCACTATCTCATTGTCATCTAGTGAGGCCGAGTACAAAGCTCTTACACATTGCACCAAGGATATGGTATGGATCAAAAGGATGATCAAGGATCTTCACTTGCTGGATTTTTCAGAGAGCCCAATCATCTTTTGTGACAATCAATCAGCCCAAAGAATGGCATCCAATCCTATCTTTCATGCTAGGAGCAAGCATATTGAGATACAATATCATTTTGTGAGGGAGCGAGTCATTGCAAAGGAGGTGGAGCTTCAACATGTGTCTTCAAGGGAATGTGTAGCTGATATCTTCACCAAAGCATTGAGAAAAGACTTGTTCATGAAGAATAGGACTTCACTTGGAGTATTATCAAAGTCTATGCTAAAAGTAGTTGAAGAGGGAGTGTGAAAGATTCAACTAGTTTCATCACATTTTGCAATATTTCCATATTTGGCATATTGAGGCCAAAACTTGTTCTAGACTTAGAGGTTGACTTTTCAAAGTTCATTAGTCTAAATTTCATTTAAATAAACACTTTTTGAAAGTGTGGGAAAGATAGAATGCGAGTTTGAGTAGATTCAATTTGAATAAGTTGGGTACATTGAATCTAGACCCAAAATTAGTAGGGTTAGCATTTTGGTGGGAAAGCCGAGTGGCCAAATAGGGTTTGGACCTGCTATAAAAGGATGTAACTCGTGGAGAGAGTTATCTTCTCTCTTCTCTATCTCATTTCATGCTTATACATGGTTCTCTTGGGTTCTACTATCCATTGGTGCACTATCTTGGTAATTGCTTGCAATTCTATGTGTAGAATGATCTATATTTGTTATTTTTGGATCCACACGTGTGAAATACAGTAGCTTTCTGGTTTTGTATGGACAACAATAGTACATAATCATTTCATTCAAGTTTGATCAAATTCTATTAGTGTTTGCATCTCAAATTGTGTGTAGATGCTAATTTTTCTACATTGGTGAGATTGGTAGTGTATTTCTCTTTCTAACCAAAGATCATTCAAGTAGATTGGATCTTAAGGATCTGAAATCTTTCACATAATCCAGGTAAGGTAATTTGACTTTCTTTTGGTTTCTAGAACAAATATATATAGATTTCAATCCTAATACACACAGTAGAAAGAGTGAAGGACTTTCAATTTGGGAAGATGCTGTCAATCATATTTCTCAGGAGCTTAGGTTGATGCCCGTATGGTTTCATAAGGACGTTCAAAAGGGCCCCTATTTCAAACAGAAGGGCACTAGCAAGGTGTTATGGATAACGATAGGCTTAGACTCTATGGGCTACAAGCAAAGCTTGTTATTTAGGACTCAAAAAAATGCACTCTGAATCTTCGGACCTGTATGACACCTGCATCAATAAGTTGCCCGCCTGGTTTCAGAGGGACGTTAGAAAGGCCCCTATTTCAAACAAAGAAAGATACCGGAAAGGCATTATGGATGAACGATAGACTTAGGCTCTCTAGGCTACAACCAAAGCTTGCTACTTTGAACTTAGAAGAATGCACTCTCAATCTTCGAATCTGTATGAAACGTGCAGCAACAAGCTTTTTGACAGTAGTTATGGAGGTTTGCACTCTGATTTTCAGCTCTTTCCCAGGCTATTTGCATAAGGCAATCTTTACAATCTCTCTCTGTTTCTTTCTTTCTAAAGAGATAATGACCAGCAAATAGATACGACACTCTAAGTTTTAGAAAGAAGTAGGCACCAGCGAGCTAGTTTCTTAACTTGCTTCTTACACTTCGGAATCCTGGTTGGGTTTTGGCAAATACTATAGATCGTAAATTTGCAGCAATGAAATCGTCCCAGGGCAAGGAATGTACGTAGGCTCCGCCTACAACGAAATTGATCCAGATTTTGGTATCTTCACGTATCCAATGTAACACGGGTACTGGAAGCGGCTGGGAACCCATCTCGAGTCTCTGGAAAAAGTAATCCCAACCCATGCAGTTTCGGTAAGGAAATATTGAGAATTTTAGGGATTTGAAGGAGTTGAAACGGAACGGGGGGCCAAGCAAATCCCACAGTGCTGGAGAAAACAAGTTATTGTTACCTAAAAACAACGATTGACTAACATCAATAAACAGCTCACTATTACTTGTATGGAAACATGGATTTGTTCATAGTTGTTTTTCAAAATGCAAAGTGCGAAATCTCTGAAAACGTGATTAGAAGCACAAAGCTGTTGCACCTGTCAGAAAAAGTAAGACCTGCCAAAAAACGGTCACTTCCAATAGATCATCAATGAGTGAATCAACCAAAATCTCAGGTATTCGTAGCCACTTGACCTCAGGTTGACGATTTCAAGTCACGAGATTGGAGTACACCAATATAGCTACAACAATCCGGGTTTAGTATATGCGATTTGAAGCAAGGAGCCTGAAACAGAGCAATGGAAATGATTTTGACAAACTGTAGTCATTCACAATGTAGAATCTCTAGCACGCACTTTGGCGGAATCCAGCCATTTCGCAAGCAACAAGAATCAGAAACTAAAATCCGTCTCAGAGCGGAGAGCACCCACCGCATGCAACGACAACAAACGTTTTCAGAATAGGAAGAAACGTGACACACAGAAACCAGCAAATCCCCGCCCAGTTCTGCAGCTCCCAATAATGATTACGGCTGAAGCTCCTAGTAATGATGACAGCCTCAAGAAGCCACGTAAATATTGAATCCAAAAACAATAATAATAACAAAAAAAATCACAAAAAACGAGAAACCAGTACACAGATAAAAAAAAGAAAACCAATTTCCCCCAAAATATAAAGCCACGTGTCCAACTCACAAACTTTGAAAATAACAAATAAGAAACATTTAGCTATGTTCTATGAATTAAAAATCAAACACAAGCACGTCAAACTTGAAAATGAGTAGTAAATGAATGCTAAGTTCTCCTTGCAAAGCAAGGCAGGGCCAAAAATAAAAATAAAAACAAAGATTGCATTTTAGAAAAACTATAAAATTAGCATGAAAAATATAACGCTTAAGCCCACCTCTGTCACACTAACTTATTGCTACTTTGAAAAATTAAAAAAACCAACTAAACCCTAAAAGGTTCTGGGGGGGGGGGGGGGGATAGGGTTTAGGTCACTATACCCGAGACAGAGACTCTTCCCTGTGCCCTAATTCTCTCGCAATGGTATTTTCTTTTGTCGACGCTTTCTCTTCCCTGATCTGAGCAGTAGAGAGTGAGGAGGAGGAGGAGCGGAAGGAAGAGCTTCGGAGCTTTCGGGTCGTTCGATTACCGCTGTTCAGGTGCACTCGTAGCTCCAGTTCGCTATTATTTTTATGCAATTTCTATCTTCAATCGGTGGCGTTGTCAGGATTCTCCTTATCGTTTTTTTGTCTTCGACAAGAGAGATGGACTGTAATGCATTGTATGCTTGCGTTTCTGTTCACTTAATGTGTACTTCTAGTTTGTTAGGTTATGTTGGTCTGGTTTGCTCGTATCCTGGTTTTTAAGAATTACAGAGCGATATGTATCTAAGATGTGGTAAGAATAGTCCTTTTTCTGCTTCTCTGAGCAGATGTGTCTCGTTTATCTTTACGTTGCTGCTAACTAACAAGGCTCTACGGCCCTTATTTGTTTTTTTTGCCGTTTTACTGTGGCCCTTTTACACTTTACACAAATCATCTGTCCCCGTGATTTGTCTGTTTTGATATTACGCTCTCCTTTGTCGAACATATTTCTGTTTCCAGTTGCTGTTATGTCACGGATGCGACTTTATGCTTTGCGGTGGTTTTATGAACCTCACAAGGAAGCTTATAAAATAAATGATCTCATTTATAGTACTCATGTTTATTTTTCACATGATATTGGTATTGAGAAGACTATGGAATACAAATTGGTATCAGCAATGCGCAAGCTTAGTATATAACTGTTCTCAAGCTACGATTCCCTGCTACCGTGGACTAGGATAGGGCTTGACTCCACAAATACATAGCAAGCTTAGGAAGTACGGATATTATATACTTATTAGAGCTGAATTGCAGGCATATTGCATTACCCTTCACCCTTTTGTGATGGTTGTGAATAAGCTCTCTCTACTCTTGTGGCCTCGGGTTTCATATGTTGTCTGTTGCGGTCAATTTTTGAAGTCATCGGGTTCAAAATAGTAACAAGTTCATCTTGTTCAGACTGTAAGTTTTCCCAGTGACTCGGCAGCTTCCGAGATCAAAGTGTATCATGAAGATCATGAACACTGTTGCCAGCTGACCTCTGCAATGCTAGCGAGACCCTTCAGCTTTGGGCCGCATGACCTAGTACGTATGCATGGGAAAGTTGGTAACCAGTCAGTAAGAGTTATGGTTGATGATGGGGCAACCCACAATTTCATCAACTACACCCTGGTTGAAAAGCTTAAACTACCAGAAGTATCTAGTCAGCATAGGTACATAGTTTCACTAGCTAAGAGTGAAGATAAGAAAATTTGGGAAACTATGGTAAGTAACTTAAATCTTGGTATTCAGGAGTACCAAGATGAAATAAACTTTCAGATAATGCACCTGGATCGTACAGACATTGTTCTCGAGAGAGATTGGCTCTACAGTTTAGGACCTTCCCTCCACAGAAACTATCAAGAGAACACTCTCAGCTTTCAGCATAAAGGCCGAGAGATCCAGTTGCATGGGGAGCATGATGTTCCCAACAGTCCTACGGTCTGCAGTTCAGAGCTCTGTCAGCTAATCGAAGACGACGACCATCAGGTATTCTTATGTGACTTTCAGTTTATTCCTGAACTTTCTATTTCTAGTTCTATACAACAGAAAATCAGTAAATTAGAAACTTTATTGTCTAAATTTAAAGATGTTTTTCCTGAAGATTTGCCACATGGTTTGCCACCTAGCAGAGAGGTAGATCATGTAATAAACCCAGTTCCAGGTACATCACCTATTTCTAAACCTCCGTATTGGGTCAGCCAAACAGAGGATGGAAAAATAACTAGGCAGTTAACAAATTATCTTGGGAAAGGCCAAATTCAGACCAGTAGTTCACCATGGGCCTCACCAGTCCTTTTGGTGAAAAAGAAAGAGGGGTCTATGCGTCTTTGCGTAGATTATAGAGCCCTCAATAAAGTCACAATAAAGAATAAGTATCCTATGCCTCGGGCAGACGAGTTGTTTGATCAACTCGACGGGGCTAAATTTTTCAGTAAAATAGACCTCAGATCGGGAAATCATCAAGACCGTATAAAATCGGAAGATGTCCCGAAAACAGCTTTTAGGACTCGTCACGGTCATTATGAGTTTAAGGTGATGCCATTTGGGCTCACAAATGCTCCAGCTACCTTTATGACCTTGATGAACAGTGTCCTCAGACCATACTTGGGTAAGTTTGTAGTCGTATTTTTAGATGACATCCTCGTCTACAGCAAAATGAGAAAGGAGCATCTAAAACATCTCAGAAAGGTGTTTCGACTGCTCAGAAAGCATAAGCTTTATGCCAAAGTTTCTAAGTGTGAATTCTTCGTAGAAGAAGTAGCATATTTGGGCCACATTATCTCGTCAGATGGGATTAAAATGGACCCGAAAAAGGTTAAAGCCATACTCAGTTGGCTAAGACCTCAGAATATTTTGGAACTTCAGATCTTTCTTGGTTTGGCGGGATATTACAGACGCTTTGTCAAGGAATATGCTCAGATAGCAGTTCCCATGACAAATCTTCTTAAGGGGAAGTTCATTTGGGAGTCCGCACAGCAGGAGAGCTTTGATGCTCTCAAAACCTTAGCTACAGCACCAGTTTTAAAAGTCGTCGACCCTAATCAGCCATTTGTGGTCGAAACAGATGCTAGCGACTTTGCAGTTGGTGCTGTACTAACTCAGAGTGGACGACCAGTTGCGTTCGAGAGTAAAAAACTCGAGCCAGTTTAGACTAGGTACAATGCCTTTGAAGAGGAACTCTTTTCTATAGTCCATGCCCTTAAGACTTGGAGGCATTATTTGTATGGTGCCAACTTTGAGGTCCTGACAGACCATGAAAGTCTCAGATACCTTTGCAATCAACCTGAGCTTAGAGGTCGGAAAGCTCGTTGGGCAGAGTTGATGCAAGAGTTTGATATGTCTATCAGATATAGACGGGGAAAATTCAATACAGTAGCAGATGCCCGTAGCAGAATGCCTATGATAAACGAGCTGAGTTTTATTCAGATTCGTAATGAGTTATTCGAGTCCTTGAGAGGGAAGTGCCAGCATGACGCATTCTTCTCTACTATCTGGAACTCAGTCCAGAGTAGACAATTACAGACTTTAGAACCCAGGCATACAGAAGACCTATGAGCTTCTTCGTAGGCAACTAGTTGCCAGAAATGTCAAGTAAACAAAGCAGAGCGTTTAAAGGCAGGAGGGTTGTTGCAGCCCTTAGAAATACCAGCTGGTAAATGGGAGCCCATGGATTTTATAGTAGGCCTGCCTAAAACCCAAAAGGGTAATGACGCTATATGGGTCACAGTTGACCGTCTGACCAAAATGGCTCATTTTATTCAGACCAAAACAATCGTTAGAGCTTCAGAGTTAGCGAGGTTGTTTGTAGACGGGCTATTTAAATTGTACCGTCTACCTTCCGGCATACTCAGCGACCGGGACAACAAGTTTAATGGAAATTTATGGAGGGCAGTATTCCATCATCTCCATACTAAACTTAATATGAGTACCACCGACCATCCACAGACGGACGGTCAAACAGAGAGGGTATATTAGGTGCTGGAGGATATGCCTTGTGCATACTTCAGCAAGAAGCAGACTAATTGGGAGGAGTATCTCTCGATATTAGAGTTTGCTTACAACAGTACCAAACATTCAGCTACGGGATACAACCCATTTATGCTGATGTACGGTTTTCAGCCACGCTCACCCACAGCCGTAGGGTTTAAACAAGAAAAAGTTGAAGCAGCCAGAAACTTTTTAGAGGACCTAAACCAGATGATAGAACATGCTAAGCGTAGCATCAGACAGTCCCAGAATTGAGCCAGGAATTATGCAGATCCGCACAGACGGGATGTTCAGTTCTCCGCTGGTGAGAAAGTCTACTTGAGAGTCCCAGTTGCCTCTAAAACCCTCAAATCAGGAGTGTGTGCTAAGTTGTCTCCAAGGTATTGTGGTCCCTTTACCATCAGTAGGAGACTAGGCGAGGTCACCTATGAACTAGAACCCCCTATTAGTAGTAAGGCTTTTCCAGTCTTTCATGTAAGTCAGTTACGAAAAGCCTTAACCAGATCAAAAAATCTGGTAGGGGACAGTGTTCTAGTTCTCCCATTGGATCCTCAGCAACCTCCACATGAACCAGAGGAGATTCTTGATAGTAGAGAGACGCGGACTTGTCATACTCTATATCGAGAATTTCTGGTTAAGTGGAATGATCAGCCTGTTGAGAATGCCACTTGGGAAAGAGGCAGCTTCCTTTGCAAGATTTTTCCAGACTGTCTTAGAGGACCAAGACGGTTCGTAAGGGGGAGGGAGTGTTGCGAGCTCGTGACCAGTGCCGAACCCTAGAGAACACAGATAGGTCAAATACCACAGTCAGGGTCGTGTCTAGCGTACACGACCAACAGGGCAAGACAATGTGAGTAGTGTGCCCCAGCACGATCCATAGCTATGGCGGGCCTAACACAGTCTAGGGACTCTGTTAGCAGGACAAGGCCCCCAGTTGGGTCTCGACGTGCAATCGGCCACGTCAGTGCCACGTGGCCGACACTTGGCAGTTGCATGCTACCAGTCCTCACACTGGGCTAGGAGGGGCTTACTCTATATCAGGGAGTAGGCAAGGTTGGGTGGATCAGTGAGTGTTTTCCCTACTGTGGTGTTAGGATCTATTACACGTACCCCCTCCGCCAGTACTCCCCATGGATCCATAGCCTCCACTGCTACACCTACGCCTTTGCCATCACCGTCAGATCTGCACGATCCGTCCACATCCTCCGCTTCCGCACCTGCACCTATGCCACCACCTCCAGATCCGCATCGTCCATCCACATCCTCCCAACCATCCACATCCCGAGGCACCAGACAGATGTCCATGCCGGGATCTTTCAGAGAGGGGCAGCACAGAGAGGCCGCCAGGACCATAGCACAGATGTTCTATGACCTGAACCTCCCCTTTATCATGGCATCATCCCGCATCTTTCGAGAGGCTATCTCGAAAGTTGCAGTCTGCGGGTTTGGCTACACGCCACCCACAACATTACGCGGCCCTTTGCTCCAGGACCGGGTTGCATCAGTCAGAGAGAGATTGTCCGCATTGCATGAGGCTTGGGATAGATACCCCCGTGTTGGTACGCAAAATTTCGACCGCGTGTTGTAGCGTGTTGAAGTAGTGCCATAAGTAATTAGTAAGTTGTTGAAGTTCATCCGGGGGGAAACCGATCTCATCAATTGAGACACAGTAGTGTGTAGGTCTCGAGCTTGTCACTCTTCTGGTGAGTGTTCACCTCTCCCAAATCCTCTGGTGAGCATTCACTTCTTTGAGACAGTCACTGATGCACCCTAAACCCTAAATCAATAATATGTTTGCCATACAAACCATCATCTTCACTCCAAAACACTTTCAGACCTTTCTTTGCCGCTTTTTTGGAGCTTAGTTCCTAATGAAGGTTCGTAATAATTTATGAACTGCTCATTAGTCATCGTTGTTTGGTAATATCTCAGTTATGGGAGGCATGGGCAGTGGTTAGGTTTGTTGCAAATTTTTTGGGGTACCGTTTTCTTATTTTTTAACAGGAGGGGGCAGGTGGGTGCCAGACACCCTCTGATAATTAATTCCGGGGGAAAAATGGGGGCCATATTTCGCTTTTGGGCTGTGGGACAGCGTGGGCAGGTGCTTGTATTTTTTTTTTTGAATTTTTTTTTGTTCAAAAACCAGACACGTCTGGACGCGGACGCACCCCTGACGCGTCCGCGTCCGGACGAGGATGCAAACGCGCGTCCGCGTCCAGGGTCCGCTTCCTTAGATATAGATATATATCTTAGTTGCAGCAAATCGCAATTCTGGGGGTATAGCAGTTCGTGAATCGTAATTTGCTGCCCAGAATCGCTTTTTTTTTATTTTTACTTTTTAAAATTTTTTGGACCTGAAATGAACAATGTCAAATATTGGAATAAGCCCTGAAACTATTGGAATTAGTCTTGAAACTATTGAAATTGGACCTGAAACTATTGTAACCGTAATCGTTTGACAATGATTCTAGAATCGCGATTCTAGAATCGCTGGGGCATCTATGATTTATGTTTTATATATATGTTATATACACACAATGTATATATCTTTAATTAATTTAATTTCTCTTGTTTGAGGTTGTTTTTATGCCATTAAACTGAAATTGTTTTAAGTAAAAATTTAAATTTGCGAACACATTTAAAAACCAATCAAAATTGTAGAAAAACAAAAAATGAACAGTTAGATTTGCAAATGATCCAGATTGACTACAAAATTACAACATTTTAGAAGATGTTTTTTAAACAAAATTTTTTTGGGAGCATTGCCCCCAAAGGGGGCGGTGACAAGTTGTATGGTGCGGAATTCTATGTGTACACCGACCATAACACTTTGAGATATTTTTGCAACCAGCCGGACCTAAGAGGGCGGCAAGCCAGGTGGGCTGAGTTTATGCAGGAATTTCACATGGAAATTCGGTACAAGAAAGGTGCCAAAAATCGTGTGGCTGATGCATTATCTCGGATATTGTATCAGATGTCTTTTGTGGTCATAGAAAATGACCTGATTGCTGAGATTAGACAGGCTCAACAAGAGGATCCTCATTGTCAAGGAATTGTGAGGGAGGCAAATCTTGCGCAAGTAGAATCTCAGGATGAGAGTTATGGTCTCTTGACTCACACTTACCTTAAATATACCATAGAAGATGGTATGATTAAGAGAAATGGCAAACTTCTCGTTCCAGCTTGTGAGGAGCTGCGTAGGAAGATTGTCCATTTATGTCATGATAGCCCTAGTGCAGGTCATCCTGGTGTGGATAAGACCTATGAGTTGATCTTACGTAACTTCTGGTGGCCTAAGCTTAAAAAAGATGTTTACCATTACGTTCCGCATTGTTTGAAGTGCCAAGTCACTAAAGCTGAAAGGATTAAACCTCGTGGAGTTTTACACCCACTACCTGTGCCAGAAGGAAGATGGGAAAGTATCTCCATGGATTTTGTCACCAACTTGCCTCGCACGCAGTTGCAGCATGATTCTATCTTGGTCGTAGTTGACAGACTCACGAAAATGGCTCATTTTATTCCAACGCGTAAAAAGATTGATGTGGCTGGAGTAGCTAATTTGTTTATCGAGCATGTGTTCAGACTTCATGGATTACCGTTATCCATAGTGTCTGACAGGGATACTCGATTTACTAGAAACTTTTGGACTGCAGTTATGGCCAAACTTGAAGTCCAATTGAGAATGAGCAGTACGGAGCATCCTGAAACGGATGGCCAAACTGAGAGGGTCAACCAGACCTTAGAGGATATGCTTAGGGCATTTGTTGGGGATAAGCAAACTCAGTGGGAGAAGTACTTGCCACTGTTGGAGTTTGCTTACAATGACAAGAAAAATATGAGTACAAAGATGAGTCCTTTCGAGCTTAATTATGGTTTTAGGCCAGCTAGCCCTGTTACGGTAGGAATTCCTCAGAGAATGCCTAGTGCGGCTAATTTTCTAACTCAAATGAATGAAATGCTTGAGTTAGCATAGGTTAATATTAGGCACGCGATGGATCGAGCAAAGTCATATGCTGATCAACATCGCACGCCTAGAGAGTTTGTGGTAGGAGACATGGTGTTTCTCCAAAGGGCCCCAAACCCCTTATAATCATAAATAACTTACGGGTTGTTGGTCTACTGATCTCTAGCGTGGACACGCTATCCGAGACCAGTCGTGGGCATGATATAAAGAGTCATTCGGATTGCAACCTGTTCGTGAAGGAGGAGGATGGGAACATTGTCTTGATAGTTCTCTATGTGGATGACTTGGTCATCGCCCGGGTAACAATGGGGAGCTGATTGAAAAGGTGAAGGCTCATTTATCAAATGAGTTCGAGATGAAGGATTTGGGTCTAATCCACTATTGTCTAGGCTTGGAGGTTTGGAAAAAGCAAAATTGTGTGTTTATTTCCCAAGCTAACTATGCATGTGAAGTCTTGAACAGGTTCAACATGCAGGATTGCAAACCCGTATCTACTCCCATTGATGCCAACAGCAAGCCATCTAGAGATGATGACACTCCTTTTGTGGACGAGACTTATGAACAAAATAGCCATTGAGGGGGGGTGTTGAAATAAATGCCTATTTTGCCCCTTAAGGCGTGTAAACTTGTAACTTGTAAGTTGTGCATAAGACATGGGGGTAAAGCATTTATGTACATAGTACACCCCACTTGTGCTAATTAGGCAAGTAATAACAAGTAGGTTAAAGACCCATGTGTGGTCTAGAGCTAGAATTAGAAAGACACCACCTCTATACATTACATGCTATATGTGGCTCTTAGTTTGGAGGGGGTTTCCACGCCCTACTACTCTTTCACTAATCATTCAAGTTGTGTGAGCTTTGAAGTTCTCTCTCTCTTGTTTTTGTCTTATACTCCATAGCTGGTTTTTTCAAGCTTTCATAGTGTGCTTACTATGTTGTTATGATACTCCATAGCTAGGCCTTGGATTTTGTCACTTACCTCTTCCAGGTTGCTCGAATAGGGCTCAACTCTCTTCCTCCTGGCGTAGGAGGCACGTGCATATCACCTCTCTCCTAGGAGGTGCCAGTGAGGAATTGGCTGCTCCTGCCTGACGCATCATCAAATCGACATTCTTGGCATTCTTGTAGGCATTTAGAAACACAGTGTAGCATCCAACGACACCTCAATCTGACACCTATAGTACTTTGCTTTAATCTGACACCTACAGGTAGTTCTAAACAATCATGGAAGTTGAAATGTGCAGGCAACAAAAACCTGGAATCGGAGATTTCTCGCTCCTCTTGTTTCCCGTGCCCACTACGTCCCCCTCGTTGAATAGATAGTCGTAGCACCTTGGATCGTCACAATCGGATGCGTGCAAAATTTTTTGCCAAAGATTTTCTCCTCCCAAATCCGCGTAGTCAAATAGATATTTCTTCTAGCATTTGAATGCAAATGTTTTTGCATTTTGGAACGCAATTATATATATATATATATATATATATATATATATATATATATATATATATATATATATATCAGACATGAGTGTGCGCACGCGTGCACGAGACATGGTGTGTGTGTGTGAGTTTAGGATTTAGGGTTTAGGGTGCTTGGGTTTGGGGTTTAGGGTATAGGGTGAGAGAGGTTGGAGTTGCGTGCTTCTGTGTGTGTGAGCGAGAGAGAGAGAGAGAGAGAGAGAGAGAGAGAGAGAGAGAGAGAGAGAGAGAGAGAGAGAGAGAGAGAGAGAGATGGCTGCTCGTCCCATTTGGGATGAGGTGGAGGTGATGCCTGACAAAAAGTGGTGTTGCCCTTTTTGTCGAAAGCAGTTCGCAGGGAACGCCTTTCGGGTTCGAGCACATCTGGGGGGGGGGTTGTGAGTCCGACCCACAGGGGGACGCTACGGGATCGGCGTTTGTATGGTCATCCCCGCTGCGGAGAGGGCTCGCATTCTCGAGACATATTCTGAGCCAGCTGCTGAGCCCGACGAGCCATCCACAGATGCCGCGGACTCTATTTCCATTGGTGCACCCACTGCCACCGCCCCTGCCACTGGTACACCCAGCGCCACCGCCCCCACCGTCGCATCTGCACCCGCCACCGCCGCTGCATCCGGACCCACCACCGCCTCCGCCACAGCCACTTGTACTGTTACGAGCTCGTGACCAGTGCCGAACCCTAGAGAACACAGATAGGTCAGATACCACAGTCAGGGTCATGTCCAGCGTACACGACCAACAGGGCAAGACAGTGTGAGTAGTATGCCCCAGCAGGTCCATAGCTATGGCGGGCCTAACAAAGTCTAGGGACCCTGTCAACAGGACAGGGCCCCCAGTTGGGTCCCGACGTGCAGTCGGACACATCAACGTCAGTGCCACGTGGCCGACACTTGGCAGTTGCATGCTACCAGTCCTCACACTGGGCTAGGAGGGGCTTACTCTATATCAGGGAGTAGGCAAGGTTGGGTGGATCAGTAAGTGTTTGCCCTACTGTGGTGTTAGGATCTATTACACTGGTATCAGAGCCATCCCCATCCTAGGGAATTCAGTTTTCAGCAGTGGAGAAAGTAGCTAGATTGCTTAGAACTTCTTCAAATTTTCAGAAATCTACAAGGCAGGGCCAGCGCTGGAAAATCAGTAGTATACTGAGAAAATCTTGGTGAAAACTTCTGTTTTCCACCTAGGATTTGAGGCAAAATAGAGGAGCAGGTCCAGGGCTGCCAGATCAGGCTTTAATTCTGATTTCTGAGTGGAGATTTAGTAAATTCTCAACGGTTCCAGAGCACAAAGAGCGCTATTTGAGCTGTAGAAAAAATCAGAAATTGGAACACCTTTGGGGCCCAAATCAGAAGAAATCGGGCCAAGCAGGTTGCTTCCCAGTCAGCGAGGGTAGGAACTGGATTTTTCCAGAGTTTTCTTTTATCCTTTCCGGATTTGACTCGATTTTTGGGAAGTTTCAGGGCTGCTACAGACAGATTAGCGAGGGTGGGCAGCTATCAACCTCAGAAAGTTTGGCACTTTTTGGGGTCTTTGCCTCGTTTTTTGGAGCCCCACATCTGTAATCAGATCAGCGTGCTACTCTACTCAAGGAATCGGAAATTTTGATGCTGTTTTGGAGCTTCAAACTGGGATTTTCCAGGACAGCAGGTTTGAAAATTTGGGTAAAAGAGCTGAGAGGGTTCCTTTTCGTATTTTCTTTGGAAGTACAATCCTCAGAAACAGCTAAGTCATCTTTCTCTCTTTGTACAGTTGTAAATTAGTCTTTCTGACTTTTTTTTTTTTCAGAAGTTAAGGTACCTCTCTTTCAGTTCTGAAAATGACCACTCCTCAGGGACCTGATCAACCCAGGAACAGTTCGCCGAAGAACTCGACGAATTGGTTACCAAGGAGCAGTTTCTACACTTGGTAACAGAAGTGGATGAACTGAAATTGGCATTAGCCAATTTCAAGTCCAGTGTGGACGACTTGTTCGCTGAACTCAAAGGTTTGATTTTGAGCTCCGCGAAAGGAAGCCTTCCCTCCACTTCTCAGTTGTCCCCTTCTCCACTTCCATCAGTTTCGGGTGAGACTTTACGGTCTCACCCCAGTGTCTTTAAAGATTTAAAGCCTCCTACTTTTATTGGGGAAGAGAAGGATAGAAATGCAGATATTCTACAAACCTTCCTCAGCAAATGGAAGAACATTCATGCTCTTAGACAGACCCCTGACCATTTGCAAGCAATTGAGGCCAGTCTTTCCTTAGGGCCCATGGCCTATAAGTGGTGGTTAAATCTCCAGGAGACTGGGCAGACTCCCCGGTCATGGAAAGCCTTTGAAGAAGCTTTCCTAAGAGAATTCCTACCAGAGAATGAACTTGATAGAGCCTAGGAAGCCTGGGAAAGAACAATAATGGACAAGTCCCTATTCCAATATATCTCGCAGTACTAAGAAGCAATTTTAAAAATTAAAAATATGGATGATTATCAGAAAATCAGAGGGTTTGTCCGAGGCCTCAAAGATGAATATAAATTAGAGGTCCAGAGAAACTCGCCTACTACCCTTGAGCAAGCTCTCAGATATGCTCAAATCTATGACGATTCAGTGGGTAGGAAGAGGGCGAGACAACAACCCCTTTCTGAGCAGCCTCCTCAGAAAGACTTTCAATTTAAAAAGAAATTTTTAAAAAGAACAAAAGAAGATCAATTTAAAAGTGAAGCTCCTCTGAAACGCCCTTTACCC
Organism: Diphasiastrum complanatum; assembly: GCA_029204225.1. NCBI lineage: Eukaryota > Viridiplantae > Streptophyta > Lycopodiopsida > Lycopodiales > Lycopodiaceae > Diphasiastrum > Diphasiastrum complanatum. Next base: position 28,869,531 of record CM055111.1, read on the forward strand.
ATACAGCCCTTAAAACCAGAAGATTTCGAGAAAGCCAAACAAGAACGTTTGTGCTTTGTGTGTATGGGCAAGGGACACACAATCAGACAGTGTCCCAAGGGGCCTTTCACTAAAAAAGATAAAAAAGATAAGAAACAAGTTCATCTTGTTCAGACTGTAAGTTTCCCCAGTGACTCGGTAGCTTCCGAGATCAAAGTGTATCATGAAGATCATGAACACTGTTGCCAGCTGACCTCTACAATGCTAGCGAGACCCTTCAGCTTTGGGCCGCATGACCTAGTACGTATGCATGGGAAAGTTGGTAACCAGTCAGTAAGAGTTATGGTTGATGATGGGGCAACCCATAATTTCATCAACTACACCCTGGTTAAAAAGCTTAAACTACCAGAAGTACCTAGTCAGCATAGGTACATAGTTTCACTAGCTAAGGGTGAAGATAAGAAAATCTGGGAACTATGTTAAGTAACTTAAATTTTGGTATTTAAGGGTACCAAGATGAAATAAACTTTCAGATAATGCACCTGGATCGTACAGACATTGTTCTCGAGAGAGATTGGCTCTACAGCTTAGGACCTTCCCTCCATAGAAACTATCAGGAGAACACTCTCAGCTTTCAGCATAAAGGCCGAGAGATCCAGTTGCATGGGGAGCATGATGTTCCCAACAGTCCTATGGTCTGCAGTTCAGAGCTCTGTCAGCTAATCGGAGTCGACGACCATCAGGTATTCTTAGGTGACTTTCAGTTTATTCCTGAAGTTTCTATTTCTAGTTCTATACAGCAGAAAATCAGTAAGTTAGAAACTTTATTGACTAAATTTAATGATGTTTTTCCTGAAGATTTGCCACATGGTTTGCCACCTAGCAGAGAGGTAGATCATGTAATAAACCTAGTACCAAGTACAACACCTATTTCTAAACCTCCGTATCTGGTCAGCCGAATAGAGGATGAAGAAATAACTAGGCAATTAACAAATTATCTTGGGAAAGGCCAATTCAGACCAGTAGTTCACCATGGGCCTCACCAGTCCTTTTGGTGAAAAAGAAAGAGGGGTCTATGCGTCGTTGCGTAGATTACAGAGCCCTCAATAAAGTCACAATAAAGAATAAGTATCCTATGCCTCGGGCAGACGAGTTGTTTGATTAACTCGACGGGGCTAAATTTTTCAGTAAAATAGACCTCAGATCGGGATATCATCAAGTTCGTATAAAATCGGAAGATGTCCCGAAAACAGCTTTTAGGACTCGTCACGGTCATTATGAGTTTAAGGTGATGCCATTTGGGCTCACAAATGCTCCAGCTACCTTTATGACCTTGATGAACAGTGTCCTCAGACCATACTTGGGTAAGTTTGTAGTCGTATTTTTAGATGACATCCTCGTCTACAGCAAAATGAGAAAGGAGCATCTAAAACATCTCAGAAAGGTGTTTCGACTGCTCAGAAAGCATAAGCTTTATGCCAAAGTTTCTGAGTGTGAATTCTTCGTAGAAGAAGTAGCATGTTTGGGCCACATTATCTCGTCAGATGGGATTAAAATGGACCCGAATAAGGTTAAAGGCATACTCAGTTGGCTAAGACCTCAGAATATTCTGGAACTTCAGATCTTTCTTGGTTTGGCGGGATATTACAGACGATTTGTCAAGGAATATGCTCAGATAGCAGTTCCCATGACAAATCTTTTTAAGGGGAAGTTCATTTGGGAGTCCGCACAGCAGGAGAGCTTTGATGCTCTCAAAACCTTAGCTACAGCACCAGGTTTAAAAGTCGTTGACCCCAATCAGCCATTTGTGGTCGAAACAGATGCTAGCGACTTTGCAGTTGGTGCTGTACTAACTCAGAGCGGACGACCAGTTGCGTTCGAGAGTTAAAAACTCGAGCCAGCTCAGACTAGGTACAATGCCTATGAAAAGGAACTCTTTTCTATAGTCCATGCCCTTAAGACTTGGAGGCATTATTTGTATGGTGCCAACTTTGAGGTCCTGACAGACCATGAAAGTCTCAGATACCTTTGCAATCAACCTGAGCTTAGAGGTCGGAAAGCTCGTTGGGCAGAGTTGATGCAAGAGTTTGATATGTCTATTAGATATAGACGGGGAAAATTCAATACAGTAGTAGATGCCCTTAGCAGAATGCCTATGATAAACGAGCTGAGTTTTATTCAGATTCGTAATGAGTTATTCGAGTCCTTGGGGGCTGGTGCCAATTCATCTAAGAATACGGCAGCTTCCGTTGAGGATGATGATGAGTCCGAGTATACGTCAGATGACGTTGAGGATTCTGAGCCTGTATTACCCAAGCAAACCCCAGTGGTTGAGGGTCAGTTGATTGAAGGATTCAAATGGAAACAATATTCCATTCAGGATGAGTACTTGCTCTATAGACATAGAGTATGTGTCCCCAATTTAGAGGATTATAGGCAGCAGGTCCTATATGAATGTCATGACAATCCTAGTGCAGGACACCCAGGCATACAGAAGACCTATGAGCTTCTTCGTAGGCAATTTTTCTGGCCCAGTATGAAAAAGGACGTCCAATAGTATGTAACTAGTTGCCAGAAATGTCAAGTAAACAAAGCAGAGCGTTTAAAGGCATGAGGGTTGTTGCAGCCCTTAGAAATACTAGCTGGTAAATGGGAGAGTATCTCCATGGATTTTATAGTAGGCCTGCCTAAAACCCGAAAGGGTGACCGTCTGACCAAAATGGCTGATTTTATTCCGACTAAAAAGTCAGAGCTCCAGAGTTAGCGAGGTTGTTTGTAGACGGGCTATTTAAATTGTACCGTCTACCTTCCGGCATAGTCAGCGACCGGGACAATAAGTTTAATGGAAATTTTTGGAGGGTAGTATTCCATCATCTCCATACTAAACTTAATATGAGTACCACCGACCATCCACAGACGGACGGTCAAACAGAGAGGGTAAATCAGGTGTTGGAGGATATGCTTTGTGCATACGTCAGCAAGAAGCAGACTAATTGGGAGGAGTATCTCTCGATATTAGAGTTTGCTTACAACAGTACCAAACATTCAGCTACGGGATACAGCCCATTTATGCTGATGTACGGTTTTCAGTCACGCTCACCCACAGCCGTAGGGTTTAAACAAGAAAAAGTTGAAGCAGCCAGAAACTTTTTAGAGGACCTTAACCAAATGATAGAACATGCTAAGCGTAGCATCAGACAGTCCCAGGATCGAGCCAGGCATTATGCAGATCCACACAGACGGGATGTGCAATTCTCCGCTGGTGAGAAAGTCTACTTGGGAGACTAGGCGAGGTCACCTATGAACTAGAACTCCCACACAGTAGTAAGGTTTTTCTGTTGGAATGTAAATGGAATTGATTACATTACCATAGGTTACTTTGACCCAAAAGGTCGAGAGTTGTGTAACCATGGTCATTTATTATAGTAGGCCTACTAAACTTAGAGTTAGCTAAGTTAGTATGGAATCAACTTGGTAGGGACTCATGGGTCCACTAGGCCTAATTGTGACATTAAGTACCCCAACTTGACATATTGGAGGTACCTTATTCTTTCTATGTAACTTATAGAAAGTTGGATAGTCAATAGTCAAGTAGTTGGACAGCCAATAGTCAAGTAGTTGGAAAGCGAATAGTCAAGTAGTTGGATAGCCAATAGTCATGAAGTTAGATAGTCATCTTGGACTATATATATGTGTGCATCCCATTTGTATAAGACACTTTTGTAAACAATATTGGCTATTCTCCTTGGCTGTCCACGAGTTTCTACAAGAGGGTTTCTAGCCATTTCTCTCTTTCTTTTGAGAATGCTTTGTGTGATTGAATAGTTAAGATCCTGCATTCTTGGGTTTCTATTTCCTACATGGTATCAGAGCCTTTAGGTGATCAGATTGCTTGCAGGAGGGCGCCCAATAGGAAGCTATCTTCTTCCCCTTTTGGTTGCAGAAAATCATCAAGCTGCTGATTTTTGCAGGAGAAGAATCTGCTCATCTTCTTATAGCTTTTTTGCAGAAAATTGCAGGGCACCTTCACCTATTTGAGAGCTAGCAGTAGGGCGCCCATGCTCAAACCAATTGCATGTGATCTTGACTCAATTACATGCTGAAAATTTCAGATTTACTTTTTAAATGAAGATACATGTGTTTTGGTCACATTTCTTGCTGAAATTTCCCTGTTGGTGAGCTTGGAGTAGGGTGCTACCATCAGCTCTATGCACATAGTGTGCACTCTTTTCAGCCACAAATTTCTGGTTTTGGTTTTAGCTTCATTCGAAGTCTACCTATTTGTGAGCATTCTGTTTTTTTGTGCAGATTTCAGTCACCTATTTCATTGCTTGTTGAGCAAATTGCATGTGGAGTATTGCAATCTATTGTGCTCATAATTTCAGCTTTGAGGTTGCTGCCCTTTGAGTAGATTTTTCTTGGAAAGTCTATTTCCTATCTACTACAAGCTGAAAGTAGATTTTTTGTTATGGCTAAAGAATCGGAGTCTATTGGTTCTTTATTTAATGAAGATAGGTTGGATGGCACAAACTATTCCTTGTGGTGCTACATGATAAAGAACCTTCTAATTGCTAAAGGTTTGTGGAAAATAGTTAATCGTGACGAAGAGAGGCCGCCTACCTGGCACCTATTACACCATCTAGAACAACTACTTCATCTACGGAGGTGTCTTCCGATGAGCAAAAGAAGTGGGATCGACGAGATGCACAAGCACATTCCGTCATTGCATTATCAGTGAAGAGATTTATCCTTCCTCATATTAGATCATGCGAGACTTCCAAAAGTGCTTGGGAGACTCTTGCCAAGATGTTTCAAGTAAAGAATGCGGCAAAAGTGGTATATCTTCGAAATCAACTTTCTATCTTGAAGATGCAAGAAGGTGATTTGCTTACAAACCACGTGACGAAGATCAAGGATCTTCGAGAGGAGCTTCTTAGTATTGATGAGGTGATTGAGAACTCACAATTTGTATCTGTTACTCTCAACTCTCTTCCTAATTCTTACCTTCCATTTGTGTCATCATTGAGCATTTCTCTTAGGGGACAACAAATCTCCTTCGACGAACTTGTTGGCTTACTTCTTCAAGAAGAGCAAACAAGGATCAACTTTGGTGAACCAGAAGATCAAGCTTTCTTTGCAAAAGGCAAAGGCAAAGGCAAGTGGAAAGGGAATCCTTCTTTCAAAACTTCCAAAAATGATAAAAAATCTAAGGAAGCTCAAGATCAAGACTCCAAGAAGAAGGGTAAGTGCCACTATTGCAAGAAGTTTGGACATCACATCAAAGAATGTAGGAAGAGGCTTGCAAAGGAAAAAGAGAAAGGCAACGATACAAGTATCACAATCATTACTTTGGAACAACAATTCGGAAAGGAGGATAATCTTTTCAGATTATGCTTTTGTCACTAATAATCTCATCTCTCCTAAAGTCGAGATTTTTGCCACTTCAAATCTCGTTGGTTTTTCAGCAGAAAACAACTCATCTTCAGCTTTACAAGTTGCTGTTTTTTCATCTATTGATTGAGTGATTGATAGCGGTGCCACACGCCATATGACTTATCACAAAGAGGTCCTCACAAAGCTTGTGAAAGTGCATGATGGAAGCAAAGTTCAAGGTGTTAATAACACCTCTTATCCTATCAAAGGTATTGAAGTGATCCCCATTATCTTACCCAATGGTGAGGAGAAGTACATTCGTAATGTACTTTATGTTCCAAAAATAAAAAAGAATCTCATTTCGGTCTCTTGTGGAATTCAAAGAAGACAAATGTCTTATCAAAGACCCAAAGAGATCTCTTATGATCATTGCTTCGGGAACATTACGTGGTGGATTGTTCCTTATGGATACCTATGAGCGAAGAGCTTCATCATCTTTTTGTCTTGTTGCATCAAGTTCACATTCTTTGGAGTTGGCTGAATTATGGCATGCTAGGTTTGGACATCTCAACTTTGCTAGCTTGAAGATGTTGAATAGATTTAATATGGTTGAAGACATTGGACAGCAAGGTCCAAGTTCGGAAAACATTGGACAACAAGGTCCAAGTTCGGAACACTTTGGACAACAAAGTGTTGACAAAGGTAAGGCTGTTGGACAGCCCAAACCAGTCCCTAAATGGTTGTTGCAGACTTTGCAGGACAACAAAGTGGATCATTTCTATGAAGGGAAGACTCGTGCCTCTACTAAATCAGTAGAATTTGCTGAGTTTTTTGATTTTGCTCTAACTTCTAATGAGGATGGTGCAGTAGAACCTGTTTTTTATGAGCAGGCCAGCGGAGTAAAATGTTGGGAGGATGCGATGCAAGAGGAGTACAACTCACTCATGAAGAACCACACTTGGGTTCTTGTTGATTTTCCAGGCTGGAATCTTCATCTCTCAACAACGATACATTGAGCAGATGTTGAAACAAATCTTCTTTTTTCAAGTCACCGCAAGTTGATGCATATGATGGATGCATTAGTGAAAAGTTTCATGCGAAACCTTTTCAATTTGATGTTTTAGCAAAGGCCAAGCACTCTTTGGAACCTTTTTGTACTAATCGAGGAGGGAGTCAACATGTGTCAATTAGTACTTTTGTTCAAAGTGTTAAGAGTGAGCATTTGATTGAAGAGAATTTTTCATTACTTGAAGAATCTTCTATGTCATCCCATACTTCTTCGAGGGACAACTTTGATGACACCATCGTTGATGCATCTTTTGATAGTTTGACAAATTTTTATGATGAAGACGTTGGACAGCAGGTTCAGTCATCTTCTTTTGGTCATTTACAGCCCATTTTACATCATGAGCAGTCCATTATGCTTCAGGAATAGCTTTATGGACAACATGGTCCATGCTGGGAACACTTTCGGCAGCAAAGTGTTGAACAGCCCATAACAGTTCCTTGTCGGCTATTGGAGACTTTGCAGGACAACAAAGAAATATCTTACTACGAAAGGAAGGCACATGCCTCTTTAAAATCAGTACCTCTTGCTGATTTTTTTGGTTCTACACTTACTCTTCATCATGATGTTGGTACATCGCCTATTCTATGTGAGCAAGTCATTGATGGTAAGGTTCGGGAAGATGTGATGCCAAAAGAGTTTGGTACTCTTTTTTATTGTCCTTATGGTAAGAAGTATTTTCGAATGATGTGGGAGCCTATGATGGATTACAAGTCCATGTTTCGACTTATTGCTGAGTTTATGTTGGTTCCCTACTTCGGATGGAGCATGCAAATCCTCACCCTTCGACTTGATGCTTCACTATTACGCATTCTTTTCCTTTTATATGTTGGACATGATTGGGGATGAGATTTCGACTACTTCGGTGCGAAGTTTATTTGGCGACATGAAGTTCGGACAACAAGTTGCATTTTTCTCTTTCGAGAAGTTACTTCATGTTATGTTATGCATTTCCATTTAAGGAGGGTGTTGGAATGTAAATGGAATTGATTACATTACCATAGGTTACTTTGACCCAAAAGGTCGAGAGTTGTGTAACCATGGTCATTTATTACATTAGGCCTACTAAACTTAGAGTTAGCTAAGTTAGTATGGAATTATCTTGGTAGGGACTCATTTGCAACAGACCTAACCACTGGGCCATGCCTCTCATAACCTCAGTATTACTAAACAACCATGGCCAGTGAGCAGTTCATAAATTATTACGAACCTTCATTGGGAACTAAGCTCCAAAAAAGTGGCAAAGAAAGATCTGAGAGTGGTTTCGAGTGAAGGTTTGTATGGAAAACATATTACTGCGCCAAGGTTTAGAAGTGAATGCTCGCTAGAGGATTGGGGATAGGTGAACGCTCATCGGAAGAGTGACAAGCTCTTAGGAGCAGAAGTCTTTGGGGGAAATTAGGGCTCACCAGAAGAGTGACAAGCTATACACTACTGTGGCTCGGTTTCTTCCCGAATGAACTTCAACAGCTTACTAATTAGTTATGGCACTACTCCAACTCGCTACATACTGTTGTAAAGCTACCTTTACAAGCTTTACTTCCGGCGCCACTGGCGCCAGCATTGTCCCCGGCGTCGCTCCCGGCGGCACTGTGACCAGAATCTAGCCGGCGCCAAATTCCTATGGCTGAAAATCTTTGATCTGTTTTAGCGAAGTCCAGAGAGCTCAGATCGATGTGCAATCACCTCAGGATCTAGGCATGATTAAAGGAAGCCTGGGGATCAATAAAATCTAGAGAGAGAAAATACTAGAGAGAGAAAATCCTAGAGAGAGAAAAATGTGCTTTACCAGCCTGGGTAGAGTGCTTGCTATGAGGGGGGTGCTGAATCCCACCAATACTATAGGGGAGTGTGGGTTGCGACTCGGCGAGCTCCAACCAAGTCTCAGCCTCCCTTGCTGGAATGCTGTCCTGACACTCGCCTTGGCATGCCAACTCCCCGGAGACTAGGGTCGGTCACACATTTGAAATGTAACCTTCTCAGATTTATCAATAAAGTGGGATTTTCCTCAAACTGACTTTGATTATCTTCTGGGTTTCAGTGTGCGCCAGTTGTAAGGCCGCTTCAAAATTTTTAAGTTGGCACATAGCTGAGGGTCGTATCCCGGGATGCCAGCGGTATGCCGTCGGGACCATTCGGTCTGTGGCGCCAGCGGTATACTGTCGGGACCATTTGGTCCAGGAACTGGTTGTCTCCATATTTGTCGCGGCTTGTGGTTCTAAGTGTTCCTTGCATGAATGTGAATGGGTTAAGCTCTTGGGGAACGAGCTCTAACCTGTCGGCTGAGTTGGATGGCTTGCTTGGGTGGAAGTTACCTGTTTATGGCTGTCCAGTCTGGTGTGGCGCCAGGTTGGCTTCCAGCGCTCGTGACGAAGCTTTCAGTTGGTTAAGTTTGATGTAAGTCAGACCCTAACAGTGAAAGCACGGGTGCGTCCATGATTGGGGTGATATGCTGCCTATCGTTTAGCTATAAGGGCTATCGACTAGATTTGGTGGGGGCGTTACCGAGGCAATGTGCTGCCTAACGGTGAAAGCACGGGTGCGTCCACGGGGGTGGTATATTCAAGGATAGCTGCCGTTCGTTTAGTTATAAGGGCTATCGACCAAATTTGGTGGGGGCGTTACTGAGGCAATGTGCTGCCTAACGGTGAAAGCACGGGTGCGTCCACGATTGGGGTGGTATGTTGCCGATCGTTTAGCTATAAGGGCTATCAAGTAGATTTGGTGGGGGCGTTACTGAGGCAATGTGCTGCCTAACGGTGAAAGCACGGGTGCGTCCACGGGGGTGGTATATTCAAGGATAGCTGTCGATCGTTTAGCTATAAGGGCTATCGACCAAAAAGTGGTGGGGCGTGACTGAGGCAATGTGCTGCTTAATGGTGAAAGGACGGATAGTTGGAGGGGTGTCCTATGTGGGCTGATTCTGTGATCGATTTGTATGGGCGCGGCCAGGCAAAGGTCCGTTGGCAGGACCATCTCAAAGGGGGACCTTGTCTTTGTTACTTGTTAGTAAGGAGTGCCTTACTTGTATGTATTCGTGGTGAGTCTTAGTACTCGTGCTTTGCCTGGTTTGCATGATTGCTTGTGATACAAGGAGCTGATGGCTCGAGAAGGAACCTTTCTTTTGAAGGCTGATACCATCAAACAAAGAGGACTACAGAATCTGTGGGGCGGATTTGCAGTTCAAGTACTCGCACGTGAACGACAACGAAACGACTCAATGTTTGCAAAGGATGGATGGCTAGCCTGTTTCTTGGATTAGTTTCATTTGCGACAACGCCCACCAGACGCAAGCAGAAAGTCAAAAGTTGGAAAGGGCAATTTTAAGGGAGATCTTCTTTGGAGCAGTTGGTCTTCATTTTGGGACGGCCACCTTCGGAACTGAAACTCACTGAGCATAGGTAATATCCAGTATCAGTTGGGTTTTTCCTCAAAAGGGGAAAGACTAGGATCCTCTTCAGAGATTGGCAACAAGTTGGATCGAGCCATAATCCTAGTAGATGGGAAGCAAAGTGTTGGAAAGGCTTCTTGTCCGAAGAACTCTACTGTAAGTCCGATCAGCTGATTTTATAAGTGGAGGGGAACTATCACACTCACCTCTCTCTTGGGGCAAATTTTGAATGAAAGTTGATCAAAACGGGGGCAAATTCAAGGTGACCTAGCCATACTCACACGAGGAGACTGGCGAACTTTGGAGCTAATAAGTTGACAAAGTTTTTGTTGTGGAAAGGAAAGCTTGTTATAGGCTTTCTCTGGACCAGCAATGATGAGGAAACATATGAGTACGCTGGCTTGTGTTACGTGTAAGGCAACTGATCAATGAAGGAACTGTGAAAGTTGAGTCTTGCATGAGAGACTTGGTATTTTGAACGGACGCTAAGGGACAGTTTGTGTTGAGATTGGACTAGTGCAAACACTGGTGCATGTGTCTGATTCAAAGAGAGCTACTTGAAGCCAAGATCGAGGTACACTTGTTTTGACTGTGAGGCAACTGACCAGTGATGGAATTGTGAAAGTCAAGTTTTGCGCGACGGACATGGTGCTTCAAACAAATGCGAAGAGATAGTTCGTATGCGAATCAAACTGGTGCGACCCTTTGGCTCTCCACGAGGTCAATGGTTACATTTGGGCTGATTCAAAGAGCTACTTCAAGCTAAGTGAGAGGTGCATTGCGGAGTACTCAATCTGTGCCTACCTTACAGAGCCAAGAAGGAAATGTATCAAGATCAGGCTGGGACAAGGAGAGAAATCAAGGTGCAGAAGCAACAAGGCACAGAGTGGACCATAAAGTGGGCAATCAAACGATACATCCTTTGGCTCAGGGAGCCTTGATACCTGTGCGGAACTGATCAAATCTGGAGCTCAGGGAGCTCAACACAAAGTGCATCAAGGACAAATCAGGAGCTCAAAGGAGTTCCAAAGTTGAAAGTCAGAAGCGACAGGGGCGAACATTTTCAAAGAAAGGCCTCTGTCACCAGTTAATAAGGTTCTTGGGTTTTACGAAAGCGATATAAAATCTACGCTTTTCCCAGACAAAGAAATATTTTCAAGTTATGTAATTTTTCAGTACAAAGAGCTGAGCCTCCGACTTGTGGTGTGCCAGCTTCAATGTTAATAAAAAGTGGCCAGTAAATTGAGTATTGTGCCAAGTAGCTTAAATGTATATTTATTTTAATTGGGAGACACCTTTACTTTAATTTGACATTTGATGAGGACATCAGATTTTATAAAGGTGGGGTGGATGTTGTAAAGCTACCTTTACAAGCTTTACTTCCGGCGCCACTGGCGCCAGCATTGTCCCCGGCGCCAGCAGCGCCCCTGCTGCTCCCGGCGCCACTGTGACCAGAATCCAGCCGGCGCCAAGTTCATATGGCTGAAAATCTTTGATCGGTTCTAGCGAAGTCCAGAGAGCTCAGATCGATGTGCAATCACCTCACACGATCTAGGCATGATTAAAGGAAGCCTGGGGATCAATAAAATCTAGAGAGAGAAAATGACTTTCTAGAGAGAGAAAAATAGAGAGAGAAAAACGTGCTTTACCAGCCTGGGTAGAGTGCTTGCTATGAGGGGGGTGCCGAATCCCACCAATACTATAGGGGAGTGCGGGTTGCGACTCAGGGCGAGCTCCAACCAAGTCTCAGCCTCCCTTGCTGGAATGTTGTCCTGGCACTCGCCTTGGCATGCCAGCTCCCCGGAGACTAGGGTCGGTCACACACTTGAAATGTAACTTTCTCAGATTTATCAATAAAGTGGGATTTTCCTCAAACTGACTTTGATTACCTTCTGGGTTTCAGTGTGCGCCAGTTGTAAGGCCGCTTCAAAATTTTTAAGTTGGCACATAGCTGAGGGTCGTATCCCGGGACGCCAGCGGTATGCGGTCGGGACCATTCGGTCCGTGGCGCCAGCGGTATGCTGTCGGGGCCATTTGGTCCAGGAACTGGTTGTCTCCATATCTGTCGCGGCTTGTGGTTCTAAGTGTTCCTTGCATGAATGTGAATGGGTTAAGCTCTTGGGGAACGGGCTCTAACCTGTCGACTGAGTTGGATGGCTTGCTTGGGTGGAAGTTACATGTTTATGGCTGTCCAGTCTGGCGTGGCGCCAGGTTGGCTTCCAGCGCTCGTGACGAAGCTTTCAGTTGGTTAAGTCTGATGTAAGTCAAACCGCTTGCTTGGAATGGATGTTACTCGTTTGTAACGAAGCTTCGAGTTGGTTAAGTTTGATGTATGTCGGGCGGCTTGCTTGGAGGGAAGTCACCCACATTGGGACCCCCGATCTGGCATGGCGCCAGGTTGGATCTCAATGTTGGTTTTCGGAACTTCAAGTTGGTTAAGTCTGATCGTTGTTGGCGAGTTGGCTGCTTGTATGTCAAGTGGGTTTGGATGGCAAGAGTTGAAGGCTGGGAAGCTAAGTCGTGGTTCCCGGCTCCCTTTGGGATGCCTGCGCTTCAAATACGATGTCAAAATTTACAGTACCTGCTCCACGAACCCCCGCGCCTGTATTCCTGGACCATTAATACATTCTATGCAGGTTTAAGTGTATGCTGCACAAGTGCAGCTTTGATGTTGAATCTGCACATACCTGTGGTGCAATGCCTACGACACAATGAGGACGTGGGTGGGGTTAATGATGTTTATGGATGATGATTATGCTTGTGGCTTGTTTTGATGGTTATGGCTGTGGGGTTGTGGGTTTAGGGTGATTTGTTAGGGTTTGGGGTGTTGTGTTAACTGTTGGGGTGTCGGGTTTAGGGTGTTATGTTAAATGGTTGAACATGATGCATATGTTTTGAATGAGATGCAGATGTGCTGGTCTCTCTCTCTCTCTCTCTCTCTCTCATCTTGCACGGAGCAAACCATGGTTGACTAACCATTCAAACTTCACAGAGCTAACCATTTGTAAGCAACCACGATAAATTAGCCATGACACAAATAGACTGTAAAAAAATATATACATCTCATCTGATGCCACTGTACATGATGCTAAAATGTGTATCAATATCTACAAGTCTGCGCTAAGCAAATCATCCCTCTACGTGCCAGATGCATCTATAGGGGTGTCAAACACAAAGTCTGGCTCAGAATCTGGAGGCATCTGGGACTCCTCTAGGTCTGGGCCAACGCCTGCCAAGAGACGACTAGAAAAATCATCAGTGCGTCCCCTCTTGGCTGGCTTGCCTCTGGGTCTGCCGGAAGGAACCCTTTGTGGTACACTCCTGCCTGGGGGTCTCCCTCTGCCACGGGGGGGTCTCTGGGAGGAACTGCCTGCCTGTGATGCTCCGAGTCGTCTCTGCGCTATATGTCTCTAGGCAGCAGCCTCTGTCTCCCTCGCAAACTCTGACCAACCATCACCTGAAAGGGGGCGTGATGCGGGGGTACTGGGTGGGGCACGTGGACCATCCCCTGCTACGTCGACCGTCTCATTTGAATCATATGTGGGCTCATCACCAGAGGAGGGCAGTGGAACGTCAGCAGGGAGGGTGGGTGGTCTCATCGGCATCGGCATCATCCTCGGGATCACCCCGCAGAGCACGCCGAACATCATCGTCCGGATCAACCTTTGGCTCGTGATCTGCCGCTTCCAGTCGGCACTCATCGGGATTGAGAATAGCCGAAGCAACCTTGAGGGCATTAAACTAAATGTCTCAAACCAATACGAAAGCAAAACGACAGAGCAACGAAATATGCCTGCAGCAGTAGGGCGTGTGCGCCTCCTGCCCTAATGCTCTCCGTGATGCGTTGAACCACTCTGGTGTTGGTGTTGCAGTACACCAGGTCATTGCACCGCTCCGTCGTCAGATGGTTCCGCCTGTTTGTGTGAACAAGGCTGAACGTTGACCAGTTCCGCTTGCACATGCAAGCAGAACAGTCCCGCATTAATCGGCAACAACTCGAGTGAGTACCGACCTTGTAGAGAAAATGCGAAAACTGGTTGGATGAATGAGACAAGACAACGTACCTGTGGAAAGGACTCGGAGCGCGAGCGTCCTCAGGTCTGGCTGTCCGGCGCCGTAGCTCTCCCACCATGATACATACAAGAGCATGTTCTCTCGAACACGTGCAAGGTCCTCACCGAACAGCCCCTGAGAGTGCCTGCAGTTGAGCAACGATATGCTTGAGTACACTTGAGCTCACGCAGGGAAATTGAACGAACGACAGCGTACGATAGATCAAGAGTTTACCTGTAACCAAGCCTCTGCATCTCGAGCCTGCTGCGGAACCCAGTATTGCTGCTGAGGAGGCGGATGTATGCGAACCAGTCCGCACGCAGCTCTGCATCGTCGTACTGCCTCTCACTCTGAAACAGCGGATGCAGTATGTGGGCCACATTGTGAATGGGCCGGTGAAACTTATCCCATCGCCGTTGCCACAAGCGCCTGATAGGCTCCAACCTGTGGACCAAACCACGTGGAGGCAACAGTTACATACCATCGTGTTGCAGCAGCAAGACGAAACAGAGTGCGAAATGGAAGTAAGGATGGTGAGACGGAAAAAAGTTATACCTGGCAGGGTCCAGCTCAGAACGCTGGAGAGACTCGCCTATGCGGTCCATGAACTCGTAAATGAGGCCCATCGTGCACCCCTCACGATCAACGAGTCTCAGAACAGAGTAGATGGGGCGCATGACGTCCATGAGCTGCTGCATATCCACCCAGAAAGGCTCCGTGAAGAGGATCTCGTGGAAGGCCAAGCCCTCTGGGGTCGTGGACAGGTCCATGGCGGTGAACTCTGCCGAAGTGGCCATGTGCCGCAATTCACCCTTGAGCTTGTGTAGCCGCTCAAGCATGATGAACTGGTAGGCGAAGCGGGTGCGAGCGGGCTTCTTCAAGTCGAGCCTGCATTGACAAACGGAATGAGAGGCACACATGAAACGAGCAAAAAAAAAAGAGCATCTTGAACGAGCCAAAAAGTAAGTGGCAGGTTACCTGCTGAATGTGCGGAAAAGTGCCGTCATGCGGCGCTTGCGTGTGACGAAGTCCACGACCGCAAGTGCCCTCGTGAGAATGTCACTGACCCAAGGTAGGCGCCCGATGGTGGAGGTCCAGTGAGTGTGCGGCGCATGGAGTCCAGACAATGGAGGGGTAGTTTGCCATAAGAAGTTCCCCCATACCGCGGCAGTTGGACGCATTGTCCGTCACAACCTTTTGCGATACGTTCACACGATTAGTTCACAGCTCGAGAAACACCTTGCAATCAATCAAAAACTACGCAGAACTATTGTATCAACATCAAGCAGCAAATGAGCAAGCAACTAATGAAAGAATATTATACCTGGACAACGCGCTGTGGCCCGACCTCCTCTATCGCCGCGGGAATGATGCTGTAAATGTGCTCGGCCGAATGCACTCTCCCTGCCTTGGAGGCGTCGATGCTGCGCAAGAACATGGAACTGTAACAACTGGAAACAATCACGTTGATGAGTGGACGTCTGCGACGATCAGTCCACCCATCAGCCATGATGGAACAGCCGTATCTATCCCAAGCCTCGTGCAGTGCGGCTAGTCTCTCTCTGACTGATGCAACCCGGTCCTGGAGCAAAGGGCCTCGTAGTGCGTCGGCTGTGGGAGGTGTGTAGCCGGGCCCGCAGACTGCAACTTTCGAGACAACCTCTCGAAAGATGCGGGATGATGCCATGATAAAGGGGAGGTTCAGGTCATAGAACATCTGTGCTATGGTCCTGGTGGCCTCTCTGTGCTGCCCCTCTCTGAAAGATCCCGGCATGGACATCTGTCTGGTGCCTTGGGATGTGGATGGCTGGGAGGATGCGGATGGACGATGCGGATGTGGAGGTGGTGGCATAGGTGCAGGTGCGGAAGCGGAGGATGTGGACGGGCCGTGCAGATCTGACGGTGATGGCAGAGGCGTAGGTGCAGCAGTGGAGGCCGTGGATCCATGGGGAGTACTGGCGGAGGTGGAGGCGGGTGCGGATGCAGCGGCGGTGGCGGGTGCAGATGCGACGGTGGGGGCGGTGGCGCTGGGTGTACCAGTGGCAGGGTCGGTGGCAGTGGGTGCACCAGTAGAAATAGAATCCGCGACATTTGTGGACGGCTCGCCGGGCTCAGCAGCTGTCTCAGAATATGTCTCCATAATGCGAGCCCTCTCCGCAGCGGGGATGACCATACAAATGCCGATCCCGTAGCGTCCCCCCGTGGGTCGGACTCGCAACCCCCCCAGATGTGCTCGAACCCGAGAGGCGTTCCCCGTGAACTGCTTTCGACAAAAAGGGCAACCCCACTTTTTGTTTGGCATGACCTCCACTTCATCCCAAATGGGACGAGCAGCCATCTCTCTCTCCCTCTCTCTCTCTCTCTCTCTCACGCACACACACAGAAGCACGGAAATCCAAGCTCTCCCGCCCTAAACCCTAAACCCCAAACCCAAGCACCCTTGAACCTAAATCCTAAACTCACACACACATTGTGTACACACACAAATCCTCTCTCTACGTTCCTCACACTCTTTGTCTCTTCCTCTCTCTCACACACAGATCACCACACACACACCTAAATGCACACAAATCAACACACAATTTTCACACAATTTTCTCACACACACACACACAAACACCATATCTCTCTCTCTCTCTCTCTCTCTCTCTCTCTCTCTCTCTCTCTCTCTCTCTCTCTCTCTCCCTCTCTCTCTCTCACTCTATGCTCTCCCACACTCTCCCTCTTCAGCCCTCTGCCTGCTCTCGGGTTCTGCGGACTGTCCGCAGGGCCCGCGGGTTTTTGCTTTTTTTAAAAAAAAAAAAAAAACGCGTCCGGGGCCCGGACGCATTCTGGGCTCCGGACGCGTCCGCGTCCGGATGCTGGACCCTTTCTCTGGACTCGTCCAGCCTTTGAAAAAAAAAAATTAAAAAAAAAAAAGGACGCGTCCGACCCCGGGTCCGGGGGTCGGACGCGTCCGGGTCCGGGCGTCGGACGCGTCCGGGTCCGGGCGTCGGACGCGGACGCGGGCACTTTGACCCGGACCCTCATGTCTGATATAGATATATATCTTAGTTGGAGCAAATCGCAATTCTGGGGGTATAGCGGTTCGTGAATTGTAATTCGCTGCCCAGAATCGCCAAATTCTTTTTTTACTTTACAAAATTTTTGGACCTGAAATGAACAATTTCAGATATTGGAATAAGACCTGAAACTACTAGAATTAGACTTGAAACTACTGAAATTGGACCTGAAACTATTGTAACCGTAATCATTTGTTTTTTCTCTCTCTATTGATATTCATATTGCCTGGTTTTTTCTTAAAAAAGAAATAGTGATTTTGGGCAAATTGCTGTTTTTTTTGACAATGATTCTAGAATCGCGATTCTAGAATCGCTGGGGCATCTATGATATATGTTTTATATATATGTTATATACACAATGTATATATCTTTAATTAATTTAATTTCTCTTGTTTGAGGTTGTTTTTATGCCATTAAACTGAAATTGTTCTATGTAAAAATTTAAATTTGCGAACACATTTAAAAACCAATCAAAATTGTAGAAAAACAAAAAATCAATAGTTAGATTTGCAAATGATCCAGATCGACTACAATATTACAACATTTTAGAAGATGTTTTTTAAAAAATTTCTCCTTGGGGGCGTTGCCCCCGAAGGGGGCGGTGACACAAATGGGGGGGCAAGCCCCCCCCAACACCCTTCAATGAAGAATTTGAATATTGCTATTCAAAAAGTGATTCATCAATTTTTTTATTATTTCCAAGTGCTTGATAGATCAAAAATGATTTATGAACTTTGTATAGCCTTTATTGTGATCAACCGAATCCAACAATCTTTGCTACATTATTGTTCCAATTTATACGAATTTTGTTGCTTTGACAACTTGCAATGCATTGCAATTTGCCACACAGACCTTGGGGTTTGTCAAGTTGTTCTTTTTTGTTCAATAGGTGGAATGGTTCATGCTCTTGAATACTTGGAGTGGAATTTGTGTGATGACTTAAAAGGCAGTGTATTATTCCTTGCTACAAACTTGCTTATTTGTGTACCCTCCAAATCACAACAAAATTTTTGTTGTCATCAAATAAAGGCTTCAACTTTTAAATCATTCTAAATTTGTTGACTCAGATAATCACGCCCATATTTGGTTTTTGATTGTTGTGTTTCTTGATTAATGAATGTTGTCATAAGTGATAATCTTTTTGTGTTGAAACACACATAGGAAGTGTCTTTTGTATTTTCTTTGTGAAGTGGTTTTTCCTTGTTTTGGTAAGTTCTATAGTGGTTGACAAGGTTATTCAATACAATGTATGCTCGTAAAATACCATAAATGATGCTATCACTTTCTATTTACTTTCGTCTCTTGTCTATCTTTGATTTACATCTTGGTGTAAAATTGGCACATCTATAGTTGGCTTTGCCTTTCCAATTTTGAAAAGCATGTATATTGTGTATACCTCTTCATGTTGTATTGTTTGCCTTTTTTTAGCTCCAGTGGATAAAACAAAGCTAATTGCATGTCTTTTGTGGATTAGGGTTGTGCAATTTTTTTTGTGATGGCGGCAACATTAGCAGCTGCTCAAGTAGGAATGCAGGAGCACTTAGAGTCTCAACTTGCTAGCAAGACTCCTATTTTGGAGCACATTACCGTGAACCCTTCGCAGAAGAGAAATCGAGAAGATGAAGCTGGTGGAGCTATAGACAAGAAGTGGCCTGGATGGCCTGGTGACAATGTATTTCGGTTGGTTGTTCCATTTAATAAGGTTGGAGGAATCATTGGGCGCAAGGGTGAGTTTGTGAAAAAAATGTGTGAGGAGACAAAAGCGCGTATCAAGATATTGGATGGTGTTCCTGGCACTTCTGAACGCGTTGTATGCTTTCTAACCTTATAAGTTTTTTTGAAGTATACAAGTGAAAGTTAATGTTTAGAAATGAGTTTCTATCAAATAATACTTCCAGTAACAAAAAAATGATATGCTAAGGGTTCTTATTTGAAACTTAAGTCGCTCTTGCTAGTTGCTATTTATTTCTTAGTCAACATAGGGACTGCTCAAGGGAATTGAGATTATTTTGAATCTGAGATAGTAACCTATCATCAAAAACTATCAAAAGCATATCAAAATGCTTGGAGGCTAAGATATTCTTTTTAACAATTATGGTTTGATATGGATTTTTTTGAACTTTTGAAGTATAGTTTTGTTCCAAGCATTATGTAATGACATTATGAACCTCTCAAATTGAATGTAGGAATGTGGATATATCTTAATCAAATAAATGATTTAGAAATCTCACTTTGTGTATGATATATCTGACAAATTCCAAGGCCTAGCTATGGAGTATCATAATAGCATAGTAAGCACACTATGAAAGCCTGAAATAACCAGCTATGGAGTAGAAGACAAAAGCAGAGAGAGAGGATTTCAAAGCTCACACAACTTGAATGATTATTCAAAGAGTAGTAGGGCGTGGAAACCCCTCCAAACTATGGACTACTTTTAGCATGTAATCTATAGAGGTGGTGTCTTGCTAATTCTAGCTCTAGAACCCACATGGGTCCTCAACCTACTTGTTATTACTTGCCTAATTAGCACAAGTGGGGTGTACTATGTACATAAATGTTTTACCCCCATGTCTTATGCACAACTTACAAGTTACAAGTATACAAGCCTTAAGGGGCAAAATAGGCATTTATTTCAACACCCCCCCTCAATGGCTATTTTGTTTATACCAACACCTAGCGTGCTACGAAACTTTTCAAATTTTTCTCTACTAAGTGCCTTAGTAAAGATATTTGCTGGTTGATCGTTGGTATCACAGTACTCGAGCTGAATTTCTCCGCTTTGTATCTTCTCTCGTAAGAAGTGCTGGTCCACCTCAATATGCTTCGTACGAGCATGGTACACAGGATTTTTGGCAAGCTGGATGCAACTCTGGCTATCACAATGAAGAATAGTGGGACCATCCTGTGGAATCTGCACCTCCCCAAGAAGTCTCGAGCCATATTGCCTCGCAGGTAGCTTTTGCCGCTGCCCTGTACTCAGCTCAGCCTCTGTCGATGATAAGGTGACTGTGGGCTGTTTCTTGCTGCAGCAAGAAATGGCCCCTGAACCAAGGTTGAAAGTGTAACCTGTGGTCGACTTTTGATTATCCCTATCACCTGCCCAATCCGAATCGGTAAAGCCTCCAAGCTGAAGCTTTCCGTCATTTGTGTACTCAATCCCATAGCAGGTTGTCCCTTTGACATACCTCAAAACCCTCTTAGCTGCTTTCCAATGTGCTTCAGTTGGAGAACTCATGAACTGGCTTGCTGCACCAACTGCATAGTAAATGTCTGGTCTCGTAGTGGTGAGATAAATCTGGATACCCACAAGTTGCCTGTAAAGAGTCTCGTCCACAAAAGGAGTGCCATCATCTCTAGATGGCTTACTGCTAGTATCAATGGGCGTGGAAACGGGTTTGCAATCCTGCATGTTGAACCTATTCAAGACTTCACATGCATAGTTAGCTTGGGAAATAAACACACAATTTTTCTTTTTTCAAACCTCCAAGCCAAGACAATAGTGGATTAAACCCAAATCCTTCATCTCGAAGTCATTTGATAAATAAGCCTTCACCTTTTCAATAAGCTGCCCATTGTTACCCGTGATGACCAAGTCATCCACATAGAGAACTATCAAAACAATGTTCCCATCTTCCTCCTTCACGAACAGGTTGCAATCCAACTAACTCTTTATGAATTGCTCCTTGGCAAAATAGTCGTCAATACGACTATACCAGGCCCTGGGTGCCTGCTTCAAACCATATAAGGCCTTCTTAAGCCTGCATACCATAGTTTCCTTGCCCTTAGCTTCAAAAACTTGTGGCTGTTCCATGTGGACTTCTTCAGCCAACTGTCCATTGAGAAAAGCACTCTTCATGTCCATTTGATGGACCTCCCAACCAAAAAATGCAGCCAATGCTAAAACCAACCTGATAGATGTCATCTTAGCTACCGGTGCAAACCTCTCATCATAGTCCAAGCCCTCCTTCTGTGCCTAGCCTTTAGCAACCAGCCTTGCCTTATGCTTTTCGATGCTCCCATCCGATTTGTATTTGGTCCTAGACCCACTTACAGCCAATAGGACGTGTCCCTTTTGGTAACTTCACCAAATCCCATGTATCATTCTTGAGAATGGAGTCGTACTCCTCTTGCATAGCATGTTGCCATACCTTCTTATCTGCTGCCTCAACGAATGTATGCGGATCTTGTGAATCCAAAATAGTAGTCATAAGTGCATAGTTTGTCTCCTGGTGTTCATGCTGCTGGGCTTGCTTTTGAGGCCTCCTAGGCCCTGGATTGCTGCTCTCTCCCTCATCCAATATCAAAACATCCTGCACAATTTGCTAATACCACTTGGGAAGCTTCTTCCTTGCAGTTGGTGATGAAGACGGTGAATAGGACTCTATAGATTTGGCCCTTTCCTTCCGCTTCCTAGCCTCCTCGTATTCTTCCTCTTGATCACTCATATGATCATCCTGAGGCTCCCCAATATATGGATGTGGATCATCAAGTATTGGCACAAATGCACTTGTACCATCATCCATCTCAAGTTCCTCTATAGGAGGCGTTTGATCTTCTTCAAAGATCACATCTCGACTTATGATCCTTTTCTTGCTAGTAAGATCGTAAAGTTGGTAAGCTTTGCTTTCTTCATTGTATAACAAGAAAATACACTTTGCTGATTTTGTATCCAGCTTCTTCCTATTATCCTTGGGAATATGGGCATAGGCCGCCGTACAACCAAACACTCGCAAAGCGTCCACCTTGGGCTTAATGCCGCTAAATGCCTCTTCTGGAGTCCTGCGTTCCACAGCTTTAGTTGGACTTCTATTCAACAGAAACACTGCTGTGTGCATTGCCTCACCCCAAAAAGAGCTGGGCAACCCCTTTGCCTTGAGCATGCACCTTGCACACTCCACAATAGTTCGGTTCTTTCTCTCGGCTATGTGTTTTGCTGAGGGGTATGAGGAGCTGTAAGTTGCCTTTTGATACCATTGGCCTTGCAAAATTTCTTAATGAACTCTCCACCACCGTCTGACCTGAGCATCTTTATCTTTTTTTCTGAATGTTCTTCTACCAAAGCTTTGAAATGTTGGAAGTACTTGAATGCTTCATATTTTAGCTTCAAGAAATAAATCCAAATCTTACGTGAGTGTGCCTTTTCCCCTCTCTTAATATAGTCCTTGAGTTAAAGTTCAGATGTTGGAACAGGCTCCTCACCTGTCACAAGCTTCCAACATTCGTTGTCTTCAAGAATGTTCTTGATCTTGAATTTCCAAATGCTAAAGTTAGTGCCATCAAGCCGGCTGGCTTCACTCAGCACGCGCGTTTGAGAGAGAGAGAGAGAGAGAGAGAGAGAGAGAGAGAGAGAGAGAGAGAGAGAGAGAGAGAAAGCTTTATGAATGTCTTTTCTGTGCCAAAAGGCATATAAGACAGATAAAAGTACATGTCAAGTATGTGGTAATTGTGGGAGCGTACATAAACGTCTCCAAAGACTCTGCATAAAAAAGAGCAACGTAGCTATATACTCTAAACTGAAGCCAGCAAGTAGGAGCATAGGAAAAGTTGATGTAGAGCATATCATCCTGCATTGCTGCTGAAAAAGGATGTGATACGAGCTGCAACATGAGATAGTACTAGTCGTCGCTGACGTCGTCTAGGAGGGCGGAAGATGTGTGCATTCGTGATAGGACGGGTAGTGCGAGTTGCGGCCTGAATATGAGTGGTGCACTGTCTCTGATATCTATGAGGGAGTACATCGTCGTCATCATCTGCCTCTGTATCTCGGCGTGGCCGTCTCCAGGTAATCTGAGCCTGAGTGCTAGGACGTGTCTGATGATGAGCTGACTTGTACATATTATGTTGTAGCAGGAACATCTCTCGTATCATAAGTGCAACACAACGAGGGTCCTCATATGCTATGAGTGATCGAAGTGTACTGGGCATGTCTCGGAATAGGCAGTGGTATCTCCCTCTGATCTCATAATATATAGGGCAATTGAAGATGAAGTGCTCCTTAGACTCCACCTCATGCAAGGAACATAGCTGACATAATCTCTCCTCCCTCGGGGTGCCCTAGAATCTCCCAGTCTCGATAGCTAGTTGATGTGATGATACTCTGAGCTGACCCAATGTGAATCGGAGACTGTGTGATAATCCTGAGGTCAGATATCGAGGTAAGATTGGAAAACCGGTGGTGTCCTGCTCCAAGAAATGAACTCGGTAGTAGTCGGGCTTAACCCCCAACTGACATCGCCAGGTATGATCAAGGTAAGCTCTATAGAAAAATCGCCGGATATACTGGTGTGTACCCGAGGGGAGATCTGCGATAATGATACCAAATGAATCCATGAGAAAGTGTGATACCTGAGAGAACCATGACACCTAGTACCCCTGAGTCTGAAGATGGTGGGAGGACGCACGTGAAATCCGTGTATATCTTTGCTTTGTATCTGGAAATGCTTGAACTCTCTGGATGTAGGTGATAAGCTGGAGGCTGTATCTACCTGGATAGGAGTGGCAAACTCAGCAAGGATGATCTCGTGTGGAACTGAAGGCTTTGCCCGAATCATGCGAGCTAACATGGTGATCTGCAAACGTGAAATGCTGGCCCAATGTGAAGAGGAGAGGCTTGTACACCATACCTCTGCTGCATATAAGGCTGAAGGGGTGACAAGAGTGTCAAAAAGTCTACACTTACTCAGAGCATCTCGAATAGACTTATGGAAACAGAAACTCTCTAACTGAACAAGGGAAGAGTGACCTTTTGCAAGTCTAGTGATAGCTGCTTGTCTCATACTGAATGTAGGACCAATGAAGAGTACCCCCAAGTAAGTTCATGAAGGGACCATGTCTGTCCGTCAAAAGTAAGCTCCTGACGCTGCATGAAAGCCCGAGAAGTGTTGAAGACCATAACTTTGGTCTTTGCCATGTTCACCCCTAGGGCCCAGCGTGCACAAAAAGTATATAAGCAGTCCAACTGTCTCTGTAATCCCTCTCTGGTATGAGAGACTAGTACACATCATCTTGCTTGACCCCAATAGTACTCCAAATATGTTCAAAAATACCACTGCTATGACAAAAACAGCCTAGAACTCTCTCATAGAGAGCCATGACAGCCAGAATGATATCTGTCGAGAAGCCTAGATCATGAAGTCTCTGAATGAGCAACGAGTGTGGGACAGAATCAAAGGCTTTCCTGAAGTCTACAAAACAACAGTAAACCTTTTCTTTCCTATATTTAGCTTCCTCGATAGGAGCTCGGAGGGTGAAGATGTGATCAGATGTGTGGAGTAGTGGGCTCGGAATCCTGCCTGTCCCAATGCATGCAATCTCCTGGACTCTGCCTCTGTACTAACTGCAGACTGAAGGATGGTGCCATTTAACTTTGTGAGAACATGTCCAATCATGATGGTGCGGTAGTTACCAGGGATCATGGGGTCACCATTTTTATGGATGGGATGGATGATGTTGGTGCACCAGGAGGATGGGAAGCCAGCGACAGCTGCATGGTTAAGGAGAGTGACTAGGGGGGGGCAAGAGTGTCGGCAGCGTGGATCAGTAATTCAGACTTAGGATCCTCAATGTCTCTGGTATGGTTAGTTTTCAGCTTCCTAATGGCCGCAAGGACCAAATCATGAGTAAAGAAGGTAAAGTCAGATGGTCGTGAAGAGATAGAGATAGGTGTGTCTGTGGGTATGGTATATAGGCTAGCAGCGTAGTCGGTCCAAATACGGAGGTCATCCAGGAGAGGGGGTGGAGTACGGGGGATAAATTCACGCCAAAAGGCACCAGAGGAAGAGCTGAGGAGAAGGTCCACAAGTCGTTTTCCTTCAGAGTCATCATAGGCACGTTTTTTACGACGGAGTGTACGGTTCTATGATTGACGTGAGGAGTGCAGAAGATGGGGGGAATGGAAACGAGCATGAGTGACAGCTTGGTGAAGGGAGTGGCATTCCCCATCATACCATGGTGGACGAAAAGGGTGAGGTGAATGAGGTGGTTTGATGTTGTGAGGTTTAGATGGGAAGGCCAGGGAGGCAACAATATCAAGAGAGGTGGTGAGGAAGGCAACTTGAGATTCCAAAAAACTATTATGGGGAAAGAGTGGAGTAATGAGGCAAGGGACTCTTGGTAGAATGGTGCATAAAGGGAGTGGAATGTGTATCGGGGTGCACGAGGTAGTGTGGAGTGGGATGGGGGTATAGTGGGGGGCGGGAGGTGGCCAATAGGAAAGGAAAGGAACGAATGATCAGAGAGAGTAGTGGGGGATATATGAAAACTGTGAATGAGGGGAATACAGGATGGTGACCCCAAGAGGTAATCAACAACACTATGACCTCCGCTGTAAGGGTGACAAGTGTAGCTGCCAGAATCAGGCCAGTAAGATAGGCCATTATAGATGGCTAACTTATTGGCCTGAGAGAGAGAGAGAGAGAGAGAGAGAGAGAGAGAGAGAGAGAGAGAGAGAGAGAGAGAGAGAGAGAGAGAGAGAGAGAGAGAGAGAGAGAGAGAGAGAGGTTGTGGGAGCCTCTACGAGCGACAGTGTGCTGTGAGAGAGGGTCGGTCGAGATGGCAGGGCGCACACCAACTGGCGTGTGTGTTTGTCCTGTACCTGTTCGCATGCAATTTAGGTTTCATTTTTGTTTTTTTCATAGTTTATTTCCATCGTGGTGTATGGCTTGACGGTCTTCTTGGTGCGCAGAGGGTGAAGCTCTTGGAAGATGTTCGCCGACACAACGAATGACATCGAGAGCCAGCAAGAAGCAGAAATTCACGAGAGCCAGCGAGAGATAATGGTGCAACTCCCGGAGCTGCAGCCCCGTGCCCTACGACTCTCGGACCTGCTCCCCGCTACTTCGGCTAGCGTGGGCCAGGAAACACAGCGGATTGGAATTAACTTCACTGCAAAACAGCCAGCCATGGTCAGGGAAAGGGTTCTTCGTCGTCAGGCCAGCCAGGAGAGCGACACAATAATGCACCTGACCGGGACGACGAGTCTGTGGGCTCTTCGGCGCCCTAGTAATGTAAAGCCTAAATAAGGTCCAGCCGTATGTGGCGGACTCTTTCTCTGTAATTTTCGGCAGTAAATGAGGCGACATATAGTTAGACAATAGTTTACAAGCAGACCTAACCGTATGTGGCGGGATGCGCAATGTTTTTTTGATACATCTCTTAAATTAATATACAGTATGCTTTTTTGCGCAACATGCACTTGGTTTTGTGAAACGCGATCTTTGTACTCTTAACATAATGTATGTGTTTAACATATGTAATATCTATAACGAGCTGAGAGAGAGAGAGAGAGAGAGAGAGAGAGAGAGAGAGAGAGAGAGAGAGAGAGAGAGAGAGAGAGAGAGAGAGAGAATATTGAGATGATAGACTGTGCAAAGACCAGTTGTTTTTGTTTGCATGTTCTTATGCAGTTCTGGAAGTGGAGTCACAATTGGTCCTTTCTGAGATGCTGATATAAGACATAGTAGTGTGTCGGTCTTGTGGTTCCCTGTAGTGAATGACATTGTTCTGGTGACCATTCACTCTTCTGGTGTCCATTTACTTCTTGATTGGGCCTATGCAAGCCGAACTTGGAGATGAAGTGAGAATGTGCAAAGACCAGCTTTGAACTTGGAGAGCTTTGGAGTTTAAAATTGTGAGCAGTAGTTTTGTTGCAGTTGTTTTCCTCAAGCTATGGAATCGAGGATGCACACCACACAAGCACCTCAAAACGCGAAAAAATGTTGACAGAAATAAAGAAGGGTTTTCACCAGAAATGGCAACAAGCACCTTGAGTTTGCACCCTCATAATCCGCATTTGAAAAATTCTTGATTCAGGCAGATATGTGAAAGGAATACAGTTGATTGTACCAAATTGTGAGTGTTTGCTGACACAACTCAATTTTTAACTTTTCCAAAGACAGCCAAAAGAAGGATATCAAATATACTGTTGAGCAAGATTCTGATGATGTTGAAGGTTCGTTAGGAAGAAAGTTCGAGCTCTTCCATAAGTCTGAAGTGTGACAGAAATAAAGAAGTGTTTTCACCAGAAATGGGAACAAGCACCTTGAGTTTCCACCCTCAAAAATTCTTGATTCAGGGCAGATATGTGAAATGAATACAAATGACTGTACCAAATTGTGAGTGTTAGCTGACACAAATCAATTC
Organism: Diphasiastrum complanatum; assembly: GCA_029204225.1. NCBI lineage: Eukaryota > Viridiplantae > Streptophyta > Lycopodiopsida > Lycopodiales > Lycopodiaceae > Diphasiastrum > Diphasiastrum complanatum. The sequence goes on from CM055111.1 coordinate 28,896,595, forward strand.
TTAACATCTCAAAAAATAGCCAAAAGAAGGATATCAAATATACTGTTGAGCAAGATTCTGATGATGATGAAGAGTACAAGCCTTCAGTTAGTCAAGAAGAAAGTTCGAGCTCTTCCATAAGTTTGAAGTGTGACAGAAATAAAGAGCCTTTTGGGTTGCGGTGTAATTGATAGATTTTACCAAATATTTTCAGTGTTACACTTTGCAGACGACAATGTGATACAGCCATTTCAAAGATGATAGTGGGCTGCTGGGAGACAGCGTATTGCAGCCAAGGTTTAAGGTTTAGGGTCCAGTGATAAAGTTGTAGCATAAGTAATTAGTAAGCTATTGGGGTTCATCCGGGGAGAAACCGATCTCATCCTACAAGACATAGTAGTGTGGGTTTAGGGTTTAGGGTTTAGGGTTTGGAGCATAAGTAATTAGTAAGCTGTTGAAATTCATTCGGGGAGAAAGCGATCTCATCCGATAAGACATAGTAGTGTGTAGGTTTAGGATTTAGGCTTAGAGAGGCAGGATAGTATACATCACTGGAAAAATTTATCCAAGAAAATTATGTGGTCAAGCATAGCTTGAGCAGCTTGCATAGTCTCAACATATTTCTCAGCTTTAAGCCATTCTGCATAGTCTAGCTCCGCTTTTTCTTGGTACTCCAAGACCTTCACTTCCTCGGCAGGAAAGTTCACTGATTGGAAACCAGTGGGTGTTGTCTCTGAAAGCTCACCAAAAACGTTTGACGTGGATTTGAAGGAGCAATTAATGCCGTGGTAAAATCCTTGAGTACATAAAGGCGACACAACCACTCCTATCATCTGCATGCACTGGAAGGACCTTTTTGACCATTGCTTTCTTGCAAAGCTTCCTGGCCAAATATTCAGATGAAAGGGTATTGATTATTGCCCCAAAAGGAATGCTGCTTCCTCGGGTGTCCGAGTTCAGGAAATGGGCAGTGAAGCCAAACCTCAAATTCTAAACCAGTATGAAGCCCATAAAACTGCCTTTTAAACTGTGTTCTATTTGCAAAACATGGTCAAACTGACTTTCACTTAAACCGTCCATGTCATATACCAAGCAGCTTCAGCACACATGCATAATCAAGCACATGTACCGAGAAAAATTCTGTCACTTATATTTGCAAGTAGTACAGTTTTGATCTTAAAGCATTATGTTATAATTATGTCCCAATGATGGAATGTTATTTTGAAATAATATTGCCCATTTACATTCTCTTGTTGACATAAGGAAATGGATAAAGGAGGCTTTATTGACTGGAATAAAGGAGAAGTTCTAGAAAACTTGCTTGGTATTTGTGATTTCACAATTTTTTTGGAACTTATGCCCGGACAACATAAGGCACTTGGATTACCTGAGATTCGAGAAGACATGTACAAATGATAGAATGAAGCTAGAGGCCTCATGGATAGGGATATGTATTGATCCCTGTCCTTAGATTGGTTTGTCGTCTTAGGAAAGTAAATTTGGAGGATTCCTGCTGTGGCACGCAATTTCCTGAGCATTCAGAATTGGTCAAAAGCACAAGGTCTTTGTTTATCGTCTTGTGACAGAAATAAATGCAGAGAAAAAGATTGAGAAGGCTTCAACTCACAAAGAGTGGCTCTCAAAAATTCTCATTCTGCGATCCGATCATCCCATTCTGTTCTACTGCAGCCGTGACAGAATTCATGTTTCCTTTTAGTGTTGCTGTTGGAGTTCATCCCAAAACCCTAAACCGATCTCATCATATAGGACATAGTACTGTGTAGGTCTTGTAGTTCCTTGTGGTGAATGACACTGTTGTGCTTAGTAATTAGCAAGCTGTTGAAGTTCATCCGGGGAGCGCATCGTTACATAGATCCGCCAGAGAGAGAGAGATGGCGAGAGAGAGATGGAGCCTCTGCACCGCCACTGGGCCACATACGGTTGCAGCATCATGTCCGATGGCTGGACTGATGTCAGGAAGAGGCCGATCCTCAACATCTTGGTCTCAAGCTGCATGGGCACAGTTTTTGAGGGCCGTGGATTGTAGTAGGGGCGAGAGGGTCATATCTGCAGAGTTCATGTTTGATGTCATCAGGTCTTCCATCCTGTCCATAGGCCCCCCAACATGTCGTCACGGTGGTGACGGACAATGCCACCAACTGCATTCAGATGGGTGTCCTGCTAGAGGCCGAGTTCCCTCACATCGTTCATACCCCCTGTGCAGCGCACGACATAGACCTTTTGATGGGGGACATAGGTGCACTTCCCTAGGTTAGAGCCATCGTCCATGAGGCCCTCTTCCTGGTGACTTTTGTCACCAGGAAGAGGCGTGTTCTTGCCATGTTCCGGGTGTTCAGCCATTTGAACTGGCCCCCACCCGCTTTACATTCGACTTGGTGGTCATCGACCGTTTGATCAGGTGCAGGGTACAGCTTTTACAGATGGTTGCCAGTGATCTTTGGCGTGCCAGTACGTTTCAGCGCACAAAGGATGGGGAGCACTTTTCTTCCACGGTGAGGGGAGACCAGTTCTGGAGGGATGCGTAGACATTGTCAGGACTCCTTTGACCACTCTACATTGTGCTCCGCATGGCTGACAACGAGGTTCGGCATGGGCACGTTCGGTCACCCGGCTGCTTAGGATCTAGAGAGGAGGCAGCTCCCCATTACCTGGTGGACCATGTTCGGTAGCACCTATCCCTCCATACAGCGTCTTGCATTGCGTGTCCTTTCACAGACACTTGGCTGTTCGCTCTCTCTGATGGTGGTCGCCACTGTATAGCTACCACATTGGGAGGCATTCAATAGAAGTTGGAGCAACTTGCATAAATGCACTACTCTCGTCAGAACCGGCAACTTGCTTAAATGCACTACTCGTCAAGAGCTTCAAAAGGATACCCATATTGCCCACTAAATTATTATTATTATTAAATTTTTTAGAAAATTTTAAAAAAAATTAAATAAAAAAATATTATATATTATGGTACCGCGGTACCGGGATCCGTTGTACCCAGTACCGCGGGATCTATGGTGTGTGTGTATCACCATTACATGTTTCGTTTCGGAACAAGTTTTTGGAATTCCCATTAGGGTTTCCCAAAACACTGCTGTTTAAATCTTTTGTTTTGTTTTATCTATTGATTTATCTACTTTGGTTTATGATAATTTCTAATGCTTGCAAATTTTTTTAGGTTAAATTTTTTTTTGATTTGAATGCTTCAAATCTGTTTTTATGAGTTGTTTTTTAATTAAAAAAAATAAAACTAAAAAAGCACTCCGGAACAATTGTTCTGGAATGCAGATGCAGCCCTGGGCTCCAAGGGCAGGCTTTTGTAGTGAAGCAGTGAAGTAAACTTAAAAAATGGATATTGGATTTTGTCAAGGTTTTAGTCGATCAGCTGGATGAGATTCCTGAGAGCTGTGAAGCTTTTAGGCTGGGAGTGCAAGACTCACGTTGTATGATTTGCCCATAACCTTTCCTTACAGTTCATTCCTTAGAATTCCGTTCCGACCAAAATGGGTCGGAAAGTTCCGTTCCGAACGTTCCGTACATTCCGGAACGTTCCTGGTCAGAACGATATTGATATACATTTTATTATTTTAATTATTTATCATAATTAAATCCTTTGTTTAAAAAACGTATTTTTTTATTTAATTTTTTTGGGCATCGTTCCGGAACGGAACGCGTTCTGGAACGCGTCCCAGAACGCGTTCCATTCCGGAACGGGCAACTAAGGTTCATTCTGTATTTGATAGTATGCTATTCCTTTCTGCCAATTAACATTTATTTTACCTTTCTATTAGGTCATGGTTTCAGCTAAGGAAGACTCTGAAGCAGCAATTTCTCCAGCCATGGATGCACTGCTCAGAGTGCATCAACGGACAATAGATGCTGATATTGCCGGCAATCATGTGCCTCCTAGTTCAACAGTTTCATCTAAGCTCTTGGTCGCTGCTCCTCAAGCTGGTAGTTTGATTGGAAAGCAGGGTTCTACAATTAAATCGATCCAGGATACTTCATCTACTACTGTGCGTGTTTTGCCTGCCGGTGAGTGTCTCAATTTTCACCATCTGACTGCGAAATTTTGATTGTTTTTTGCCTTTTGACATTGTCTTCCTTGAGAAGCTGCATTGTTCTGAAAATTCTGACATTGTGTTGCAGAAGACGTTCCTCTATGTGCTCTAGCAGATGATAGAGTAGTGGAGATCCAAGGGGAGCCACAAAATGTACACAAAGCAATGGAACTTGTAGTTTCACACTTGCGCAAGTTTGTGGTTGACCATTCAGTACTTCCTTTGTTCGAAGTTAATGTAAGCTCTCATGAAGTTGGTAGTTTAGCCAACGTCTATACTGTAATTTTGAAAGTAGCTCTTGTTTGAAGTAGAATAGCATTTTTTTCCTGCTACAGCTAGCTACCTGTTGTGCTATATGAATAATAATAGTCTCTTGGTTCAGTATTGTTCATCTTCTTGCCAAAAAATCAAGGCGGCACTTTTTGTGGTGTATTTTGAGGCTTGTAAACATGTGTTATCTGTGTTACCATTGAATTGAAGGAACTAATCGAATCCGTACGTGTAAATTTCCCGTAAGTTCAAAGCATGATTTTAATAGTTGACCTCTTGACAACTGTAGCCAAAAAATGTTGTGGCTTATTTTGATCCTTTCAAGATTCATAGATGTTTACTACATTTTGCCAGGCTCACATCAAAGTAGTGAGCATTCTCTCTTAATGCACTCATACTTACAATATGCATGCCTCTCTCGTACATGTGTTACGGTCTTGAAGACTCTGTTAGAGCTCGGATTCATGGACTTCCATTTATCCTTTTTTGGACATGTTTTGAATGCAGCGAGCAGTTACAAATCAATCTCAAGGGCAGCAAAGCGTCTCCAGTGTACCCTGGAGTGGTTCGTCCGGAGCTACTTTGCCTAGCACTGGCCCTGGACCTAGGAACAGCTCTCAATATACTTCATCCCTTAGCCATGAAAGCTATTATCAAGCACCTGAACGACGCCATCATGATTCACAAAATAGCCATCATGGGGTTTCAATGTATGGTAGAGATCCAAGCCTTGGTGGTTTAACAAGCTCAGTGGTTGCTCCACCTCCAGCTCCTGTCATAACTCAGGTAAACTCTGCTCAGTGCAAAAGTTGCTTTCTTTATTATCATGGCATGCCCTGACTTATGTCGTAATCATTCTAGTTGTTAAATACAAAAGACATTCTTATGAGAGAGAAGGATAGGTGCTGTGAAATATATCAATTTTTGAAAAGAAAACTGAGGATAGGAGAGTCCTATACTGAAACTTTACCTTAGATTGTCCAAGAGCCAGCATTTGCATTAAAAGCATCATGTTTCCTATTTTTGTTTTTGGCACCAAATTCTTGACATTTTGAGGTTTGTAAAAATGTTATTATTCTTTTTTGTTTGATGTAAGGCTTCATTCATTTCAGTGTACAATTCCTCAAGACTGCCTGTCCATTTCCTAGTAACTAAAGTTTTAGACGTGGCAGGTTACTCAACATATGCAAGTGCCACTCTCTTATGCGGATGCTATCATTGGGACGGCCGGAGCTAATATAAGCTATATGCGTAGGACAAGTGGAGCTACAATCACCATACAAGAGACACCAAATGTACCTGGTGAGATGACTGTTGAAATACACGGAAGTGCCACGCAAGTTCAGACTGCGCAACAGCTAGTTCAGGTGCACTTCTGGTCCTTGTATTTCATAGATTGGCTGAATACATATTGACTGTGCTGTGGATGATTTTTCTTTGTTGGTAAGAGCACCTCAGTTGGATTTCAGATTGATGAAGTATAAAAATGTCTTATCCAGCATGATGTCCCTAAAGTTTGCTAGTTTAGTTTTTGTGGATTTAGACTTGCTCTTCTTAGTATTTGGTTTTGAAGTACAATGATTGACTTGGCACAGCAATTGCTTTAAACTTGCTCTCCTTAGTACTTTTAAGAGGAGAAATTGCTTAAAGCACGCTCGCGGTAAAGCCTATTTCATGAGTGCACAAAATTGGGTCTTTGTTCACGGGGTATGTTTTTTCTTTGCAAGGTGAAAGGGAGGATTTAGGTGCACTTTTAGAAGCTCAAGGCATCCAGTTCACATCACTAAATTTTTTTTAATTCTCAATATTGAGAGGCCTGTACATCAGTAAATATACCTCTATGGAATCTCACTGTGCTAATACTGAGTGACTTATTGTGCGATAACTATTGAACTTCCTAAATCTGTTGTGTTGGAGTCAGTAAGTTGTTGAAACCTTTTCTTCTGATATGTTAAAAGTAGCACTTCCAACCAAGCTTCAACGGTTCACCATTATATCTTTGAGTTTGAATGTGCAGAACTTCATGGCAGGAGCGTCTGCACCTGCAGGGTCCTCTTACAAATCTGTGGACACAGGTTATAGTTCATATGGTAATCCAAGCTCTTTGTACTCGTCAACGGGCAATACAGGTATAACAGGCGGTGGCTATGGATCTCATTATAGCAGCAGCTATTCATATTGATGTAGCTCTTTTTGTCATCGTCATGGTTTAATCTAGGCTAGGGACAAGATTAGAAGTAGACATGTTGGTAGACTTTGATTAAGCTTAAGAATGCGGCAAGTACATGACTCCAGATTGTCTAGAGATTTTCTGCATTGAATGTCTAGTTGTCGGAAGCTTTCATACATCAGTGGCATTGAGGACACTATGCTCGTTTGTAATGGCACAAAATAACTTCAGCGTAGATCCATATGACCTCGTGTGCTTCACTGTCCAGATTAAGGTGCAATTTGATGTTTGATAGCTGTATTTTGATGATATGTTCAGGTAACAATTGCTGCTGCAAGCAATAAGTTTTGTCATGTCTAGGAAACATACATTAGTTGGTCTGTTTTTATTTGCAAAGGAAATCTCCTTTTTTTCCTCTGGCACTAAGCATATAACTGCTACACTGGATTTCTTTCATCCATGGCATCCCATTCAATATGCCCAACCTCATGTGAATCTAATGATATGCTTTGCAACATATTTTGATGTGGTCTAAGAGAAGTGGCAATTATTTAATTCACCCAAATTCCTTAATGAGACTGGTTTCAAGCTTCCACAAAGGCAAAGAAGGGGTGTTTTCCCATTCATGTTGAAATTGGCAGTATGTTTTCTCATTAACCAACTGGACTTTTAACTTGTTATTCTGCTTTTAACATCGAAGATGTCATTTTCCCATCTGACGAACAATTTGAACTGTAGCTGATATTGCTATATATCATACATTGTTCACGGTGGAAGTGATAATGCAGTTGTGAAATTCAAAAAATGTGCCACTATCAATGATTGCTAGGTCTAGAATGGCATAATATTGACTCATTTTCTTACTATTTTCTATTCAAATTGCAAATTTTTACTTTGAGAGAAAAGGGATCTTGTAAAAAATTGTTGTACACATTGTTTGCCAAGTTATTATTGCTTTTAGGTTCAAGAATTAACCATGCTTGAATGACTAAGAATCATAGGATTTTGGGCAATAATTGTAGGATTTAAGTTCTTGAATTCCTTGGGATAAATTAGATGCTACGAGTTGTCTCGAGAGTGGCAAGAGGGGATGTAACATGTGATCATCCCTTCTTGTACCGTGATGTGATGTGTACCGTTCATTCAATCATCATAAATGGATTTCCCTTGAAGAGGGGAGGGTATCAAGTCTTTTTTATTCCAAAAAAGGATTCATTTTATCATTCTTCGGGCCAAAATCTTGAGCATGGAGTGGGTATCCAACTAGGCCCCAAAGGATTCCCAAATTACACCCGTTCCTCCCTGTGGGTTGGGTCTCTAGAGGCATGCATTTATTTGTTGGCTCGTAGTCACAATAGGTCAACCCGAAGCTCCATAAAACGGGTGAGTGGGATGGAGTGTGAACCAGAATGGTTGAACCTCTAGCTAAATCTATAGGATTGGAGAGAGTACTATTGACCTTATAAATTTGCTTATCATTGATGGCAACAACACAAGTACAAGGTCTATTCAGGCACACTGTGACCACGATAACAATGATACACACAGTAAACAGACCAATATGTTGTGTAAGAACAACAAAAAGTTTTTTCATAGTATCCAAACCACCACTACAAACTTATGTGCTGGAACAATTGGTTCATGGATATACACATTGGCATCTAACTCATTTATTTGCTCTTCCAAAAAAGGCAAATTAATATTTGAACTCATAATGGATACCTAGCTTGTATTATCCAAGGTAGATACGACACTAAAAAAGAAAATATGTGAATGAATCAACTAAAATGTGTGAATTAATCTATCACACAACCTCATCATTGATATGAATACTTTTGGCTTTTCTCTTGGGCCTTTGTTATGTAAAAGGCTCTTTCGATATATGTTTCAGATGTCTTGCCCATTTGTATATTTAATGACCAATGTGTGTATTCAACCTTGTTAGCACTTGGCAACATATTACATTTATGCAACAAATTTGGTGCATTGCATCATTCAAACCAAAAAACCTTGTTATCAAAGCAAATTGTTAAAAATTCAAGTCCAGATACATGTTTGCTTTATCAACACCAACATTTGTTGCTCCCTCTTACCTTCAAGAGGAGGCAACATATAGTTTGTTACAAGCACTTTATAAACCAATTGACAAGTAGGCCCTATGTAACAATTTTGTTGTCTTCATAGATCTGACAAAGATTCAAGAATGAAGCACATTGCGATCAAGTATCATTTGATCAAAGACATGGTTGAGAAGGACGAGCTAAGGACTACATTCATTCCGACCAAGCATATGGTTGTTGACATATTCACAAAACCCTTAGATAAAGGATTGTTTGAAAGACAAAGTAAGACTACCACGCTTTGAGAGGGAGCTGAAAAAACATGAAGGAGTCTACCTCATTGACTGCTTTGTCTTTGTCTTTTCTATTGACATTAGAATCATTGTGCGTTGTAGGTGTTCTGGGTACAGGCTGTATGTCAAGCTACTAGGCATCTGAACTGCCACTTAGTTCATTCAGACGACGGAAGCGTGAATGAGCGCACTTGAACACTCTGCTTCACTATTGGGAAGACTCAAATTCTTGATGAAAGCTCAGATAGAGCCAATCTATTTAGTTGTAGCTACTGCTACACACTGTGATCTGATTTCTTCCGACACTATCGATCTATTTTAAGTTTATGAATAGTAGATAATATTTAATAACAACGGAAGTATATCTACTGTAAACAAGCATCAAAATCGTTCACAAATTACACACCATAGGCAGAATGTGGCAACTCTACTTTCAGAAATAAGTTCACAACAACATTTTCAAGCGTTCTCTGTTTTTCAGATCAACACGTCGGCGCAAGAGAGATAGTCTCTCTTACGAGAAACTAGCTACTGCTAATTCTATATCTGTTTGTGTGACAATGTGTGTCTGCTACTGCATGACCAACACTGACGCATCAAAAACAGCCAACTCATCTATCTCATTCATCACGTTTATATAGGAACAAAGAAAAGGTGGTTTATGCTAATCATTTGATTACAAGAAACTGGTTGAGCTCATTCTAACGGCTTTCAGTTGTGTGTCGTCGTCATCTGCGGAGTCCGTTCTCCATGTTGGTACTTCATTGACCTTGCCTGTGTTTTGATTGTGAAGATCCGCCTTTTTTGTAGTCGTCTATGAGTCGTATGTGACCGTAATTGTTTCTTTGCTGTGTCTCTACGGTAGTGAAGGTTCTTTCGAGCGTGAGGCCTTTGGCAAGCAACCACAAATAGATCGTAGCAAGGGCTTCTACGGTGCTCGATCGGTTTGTCTCTGTGGGTACTTGCGGTTTTCTTCGTATGTATGCTTTGCTTCGTGGTTGTCTTTGGTGGCCTTTGTTGCCTTCGTTGAAAATGTTGGCAAGACTTAGTGGTTGCTTGCGGTGGCTTTCATTAAAGTTGTTTGCATTGCGGTTGCGGTTTACGGTTTTTGCCTGTGGGCAGTTCCCGTGTATTTCTGCAGGTAAGGCCTGTTGGCCCTTTACGTGTATTTCTGCAGGTTTTGATTCATAAGCTAGCAACGCTTTGTGGGTAGAAACTACATGTTTCTTCAATATGTGTGTGTGTGTGTGTGTGTGTGTGTGTGTGTCTATATATATGTATGTATGTATGTATGTACAGATATGTACCAGGAATATTTATCCGATAGCTTACAGCTAAGTGGTGAGTGTTTGTATTATTCGCTGGAAATACTCAAAGGATCGTTAATCAGTCTTTTTGGGTTGAGTGCAGAGCATAACATACATCAATGAACCGATTATGGAGTGAAATGGATACTGCTTCATTTCCTCCTTCTCTGACTCGGATTTTGGACATTGCTCCTTTGACAACTTCAAACCAGGGTCGAGTGGGAAGTAAAACGATTTGCACTCGACCATTCCATATTTCTTCAACACATTGGTGAGGTATCTCTGTTGGTTGATGAAAAGTCTGTCCGCTGGGTCGAATTCAGAAAATCTAAATTCCGAGTCAATAGTGAGCAGGACCCATATTTGTCATCTTGTATTCATGTGCTAACAAGCATTTGCTATCCTTCAACAAATATAAATTGTTACTAAACAATCACATGCCATCAACATAAAGAGTGATGATTATGAAAAAATCTGATGCAGACTTAAAATAAACATTTGAGTCTGCCAGTTTGAAATGAAACCATTTTCGATTAGAAATGTATTTATTTTCTGAAACCAGGCTCTTGGAGATTGTTTAAGAACATATAGAGCTTTGTGAATTTTACACACTAGGTGCTCCTTACCCTTAAGCTCACATCCTTCTAGTTGGGACATGTCAATTTTTTCTTCAATGGTGCCATTGAGATCCCTCAACTGTTTTTGATACTTGGATCAGAATTTGATTTTTTGATCCTAGGATCAGATTTTGACTGTTCGATCCTTGTGTCAGATTTGTCTGGAGCTTTTCCCTTATTGTCGAAAAATTGGTCCAAGATTATGACATGAAGAAACCTTTTTGTGTTTCTACTTTTAAAGCCTTAGTATTTTTCCTTGCATTTTTAGATTGTTGCAGTTTTGAGCTAGTTTTTGCACAGTCTGCTTCATTTGAACAGTTTGTCACACAGTTCGCACTTTTCACATTTTTCACTCATTTTTGAAAAAGCCGACAACAAGCCTATTTTAACTTAGTATCAGTTTTGTGAAGACCTTCGCATTCTTCACGTGTTTTGCGACTCAGCAAAGTCCCTGACGCCGATGCATTGCCAAGGCACTAGACTCAACCGAAGTCATCGACTTAGCCGAAGTCCCCGACTTTGATGAGTTGTCAAGTCTCCGATGTCGATGAGTTGCCAAAAGCACCAATATCTCCGAAGTCATCGAAGAAGAGCTGCCCACCAAGCCTTTGAATTGATGTCCACCAATGACTCCAAAAGCCCTCCACTGTGTCTCTCCTCCAATGCTCCTAATATCCTTCCAAAAGTAGACAATCAAATGGCCTCAAGAATTTACCACCCAACCATAGCTAGATCAATGCACAAGCAAGACTATCTAGCACCCCCTTGCTAAACCACAATCATTGTAAGGGTGAGAGGACGGAACATAAAAGAGAGAAGGAAATAGTTGCGGAACAATTCTCTCGTTATTATGGGTTGCTACAAGCACGAACAATCTTAAGGAATGTAAATGCAAAGATATAATCACAGCTCAAGCGTTTTTACCAACAGGATCTTAAAAATTATTCATACTCAAACGGATAAATGAGTATAGTCTGTCGAAGAGATTAGATATGATGTGTGGTATTACAGTTAGAATTTAAGTAGAATCACAATGTTACTGTACTGAGGGTCCTATCAGTAGATAAGGATCAGTTGGCCTCGCCACGAGGTGAGTCGATGGGACACACGTCCCCTCAATGGCAACCTGGGCCATGCATGGGTTGCCTGAGTGAAGAACTATATGTATAGTGTATTTTCATTTTGAGTGAGCTTGGTGTGCGATAGCACATGGAAGCCTGCTAAGCTTGAGACTGTGTGAGGATTCGGAGACGAATTGTCGGCTGAATCAGAACCTTAGCCAAATGGAATTATGAAATTCCGAAGGGAGGCTACTTGGTGTTTGCTCTCGGTGTGCATTCAAACGGACACCGTTTTGAGAACGGTTTTAAGCATTAGACTCCTAGCAGTCGGGCGCCCTCAGAGGAAGAGGATTGGCCTATCAAAGAACTGTGAACAGGAAGCCAAGATTAAGTTTGTGAGAAAAACCTTGGTTTGGGGTCTGGAAGCATAAAATCGCAGTTATTTCTTTGTTTTGAACAATTTTTGGAGGCTTGTTGGAGGGCACCTTGACCAGTTAAATGGATTCTCAAGAGGCTGTGGAAGGCCGCGACCTGTAGAAAGAGCTAGGGAGGATCTTAGCAGGTTGTCATAGCTAAGAAGCAGACAAGGAGGAGGAAAGACCTCGCGGGTTTGCTCGTGCGCAACAAGGAGGAGAGAAACTTAGTGTTCCTAGGTGTGTCGCGGCTGGAAGGATCCGAATCAACGTGCAGATGGGCGCATAACCACAGGATCAGTCTCCAAAAGGATCAACGGATCAGATCGTGAGCTGGAGGATGAACTAGTGTTGTTGGATTGCTATCTGCCATTAGATGAACTTTGAAGGGGGAGTTGAAGAAAGCTAAAGGGAGTTGAAGGGTAAACTAGCCTTCAACTCCATTAAAAATTTTCACTATGGAGTGGGAGTTGGGTCCCTTCACTAGTGAAGTTTGAAATTTTTTCACTCTGAAGAAATAGTTCAAAAATTTAAAAAGCCCTTATTTTTATCTCCTTTATCCGTTTTGACCCAAACGAAGGGCTACAGACTCCAAACGAAGGGCACCCAGACTGTACCTGCAAGTACGGTACCGCAAATCAGAGTGATTCAGTAGAAAAAATGCTCGAAGCATGCCAAAGTGGTAGAAAAGCGACGGGTGGCCTGGTAAAGGAAAAATTGCAGGTCATTATTTTCAACTTTTGACATCATAGTTGGCCTCGACATACAGTTTTTAGCCTACGGTTGAAATTTCAGACATCTTTGGGATGGCAAACATGGGAGAGTCCATTTTGAGTAAAAGTAGCAAAAGATGATTTTTCTCCAAAAAGTATTCTAGAGTATGTCTTTCACATGTGCGCTATTGTTGCATGTTAGTAGTGCTTCATGTGATTCCCAACGATATGTCATATTGTGTGAAGTATCGAATAAACACAGCTCCTCTTTGTGAAAACTTTTGTGCTTACTTCAAAGCAATTAATTGTTCATTCATTAGAAATACTTCAGACTGTAGTGTAATATAAAGGTTTCTGGGAAATTTCAGGTTTATTGATTAGAACCGTGTGTCAGACAACATAATTTGTTGGAACTTTAATCTCTGGACGCCAATTCATGGGAGTACCTGCTAGGATACTGGACGCACGCTGTCACCAGACGGGATTCCCAACTATGCAGTGTGGAAATTCAAAATGAAAACATACTGATGGAAAAGGACGTGTGGGATGTCATTATAGGTGATGAGAGAAGACAACCAAATGAAGCGGCTATCAAAGTGTTCGATAAGAAGGTGAGGAAAGCTTTGACCTTCATTAACTTGTCAGTGAAGGATCACATCATTACCTACATTTGTGATGTTGTTACACCCAGACATGCATGGGATGTGCTAAAGGAGCAGTTCGAGACGTCAAATCCATCAAGAATCGTGTTTTTGAAGTCAAAACTGAATAGTGCCCACATGGAGCAAGGAGAGCACATTCAGACGTACATGACCAGAACTAAGACAATGAAGGACGGACTGCATTCTATTGGTGAGCGCGTACGTGATGTTGAACTGGTGCACAATGCATTGCGCAGCATTACAGAACCTTATTAGATGTTTGTGAGCGGAATAGCACCAAGAGAAAGATTGCCAACCTTTGACGAGCTCACAGGAATCTTGATGCAGGAGGAGCTACGACGAGAAATGGTGAAAGCTAAATGTCAAAACACTAACGATCAGGCACTTGCGACACGCCAAAAGCAAGGCAAAGACAAGGGCAAGAAAAAATCTAAGCAACAATCACCAAGACTCAGGAGCATGAGGGATCTTCTAGCAAGACCAAGAAGAAGGGCAAGTGCTTCCATTGTGGTAAAAAGGGCCATTGGAAGAGTGAATGTCAAAAATTCCTGGTGGAATCAGACAAGGGGAAACCAAAGCAAGCAGGTAACCTTGTCGATGAGGGTGAGATTGGAAACTCTACCATCTTCATATCATCATTGTCATCTAATCAAGATGATCAAGCATGCAAGACACATGACAAGTAACAAGGATTGGTTCATTAGCTTGAAAATGTTGGAAAATGGAATATCTGTTTCACAAGATAATGGTAATGTGTGCAAGATCAAGGGGATAGGCACCTTTTTCATCCAACTACCTGATGGTAAAGGCGGGAAAATCAAGGAGATACTTTATGTACCATGTTTGAAGAAAAATCTACTTTCTGTTGGAGTTATTATTGATTGAAAGTTGAAAGTAGAATTTGGCCATGATAAGTTCAAAGTCATTGCGAATGGTATAAGGGAGCCCAATACTAAATTGTACAGGTTGAATGCTACAATCAAGGGGCAACATGGACTTATCTCGTCCATTCCATCACAAACTGAATTGTGGCATAAAAGGCTTGGTCATTTGAACCTAGGAAGCCTCAGTTTGATAAGAAAACTGGAAATGGTAACAGGATTGCCTACGATAGAAGACCACTTGAAGTCAATGTGCGAATCATGTCTGTATGGGAAGCAACATCGAGAGAAGTTCAATAAAGGTGGTGTTGCAAGGGCAAAGAACATTCGAGATTTGATCCACAAAAATCTATGCGGGCCTATGTCCTTAGAGAAAGCCTTCTTGTAGTGGGTTTCTTTCCTTGCCTACCCTAAATCCAAGATCTAGTCAATCTAACATCAAAGAGACAAAGTTAGCTGTCATGCGTAGGTTCGTTCCCATGAGAGCGATAGTATAGTTTAGATTGAATGGAGGATTCACATCTAACTCTAACATCCACATCCATTAACACTACATCCATTAACACTACGCATCCACAACAAAGATAGCTTACCCTTTCTCTCTCATAAAAAGTATAATAACACATAATCTCAATAACATTCAGTTCCAACAATTAGCAAAAATCAAAGAAAGCATGAGAGATGGAGGAAATGTGATAGAGAGCAAGGACATTCATCAATCCATTCCTGAAGAAAACCAATCCGCTTTATTGAAATGAGAAAATGAACATGAGGAGCAACTCGAGTTGGTCCCTTTTTATAGTAGAGAGGAGGACTCTGGCCTTTGAATCCTATTGGTCCATTTCTGCCTCTCTAATTATTCAAATTTAAAAAAGAGCGGGAACCATTCAAATTGGAGAGAAACCCAACTTTATTCACTAACTTGACATTTAGGCCCTACGACATTAAAAGTCCCTTTATTGACATTAAAAGTCCTTTTATTGACTTTCTAATTAATCAAATCTCTATGTGATCGTCGGGTTGGACTTACACACGCAGGGTGCCAAATCCCTCTCACTTATTAACTTGGGTTAGAGTTGCCTTGGGATCCGCAAACCCTTCAACAGTATCCCCCACCAAAACTAGTGGCGGTTCCACGACATCTGCGAGATGCAGTTATTGGAGACTTTTATTGGCTTCACGCCAAATCTTTATTAAATGGTACTGCATCTTTTCCATAAAGTCGAGGCGTGCAGTATTAAAATCTAAATTGTGTGGTAGAAAACAACGATGGGCTCTGACAATCCACTTTGAGATTGTCCATGATGTGAAACGTGATTCCCAGGAGCCTCCCATCATTGTTGCACGAAACTTTGTAAGCACAGCTGCCCCACTCTATTGCAAAAGCGGTTTTGTGGTGATCGAGGGTGCAATCTTAACCTAGTTGTAACCACTAAATCCATCCAAGAAACTATAAGCTTCTGCTCTAGCAAGGCGATCCAAAATGCTTTTAGTAAAAGATAACGGAAAGTGATCCTTTCATGTCAATTTGTCCAATGCTTTGAGATTCACACAGATTCTCAATTTCCCATTCTTCTTAGGAACAATGACAATCGGTGAGATCCATTCGGTATGCTTGATCTCATAAATGAAATCGACGTCAAGCAATCTCTGAAGTTCTTTATTTATTAGGTCTGCAACATTAGGATTACAGCAATAGGACTTTGTAACCTTTGGAACTGCATCAGGTACTAAAGGTATGGTATGTTCAATCACTTTTCCTTTAGGTCTTGATAAGTCCATGCAAAGCAATCTTGATACTCAATAAGTAACATGCGGAGTGCTTGATACTGTTTAGGAGTAAGTTGTGATCCAGCTTGTACAATCTTTTTCGGTTCTCTTAGTTCAGCAAGATTCATTGGCTGCGTCCTAGCTGGGCCATCTTAAACCTCTTTCGATTCTAGCACGTGTTCTTCAGGTTCACGATGTGCTTTAGGTAACATGATAACCACATCATCCAATGTATAACGTTTAAAATGCTCGGGCATATCATGCTAGACTATATCTGTTTGTTCCTTTTAAAAGGACTTGTCTTGGATCTTTGCTTAGCCTTCTTAGCAGGAATTGATCGTGGAGGTGATGACTTCCGAGATGATGATGTCTTGCTAGAATTCTGACTTGTAGAATCATCCTTGACTTTTCCTTTGCCTTTATCCAGTAAGGGTGGCACATTCTTTGAATCGATCTTTTGAGGAGGATTTTTCCATTTCAGGACCGTATTATAATGTTGCTTAGCTTGTTTCTTCGTCATCGATCATGTGATCCTATCTTCCTTTAATATAACTGCTTTAGGCGGTTTTATTGTTGGTTCATCAGGAACATTACGTACTTCAAATCAGGTCGGATCTATATGATTGAGAATCTACTCATCCATAAGTTTTGCATTGTCATCATAAGTCAAGGCATGACTCATAGGTATGAGATCATCTTCAATCGGATCTGGTATAGGTTTCGTTGATATCCAGGCTACATTCAATACATTCAGTGGAAACGTGATTGGTGTATCCAAAGTTTGATCTAATAAGAAAATCTTGCTCAAATCTGATTGATTATCTTGTTGACATATATATCATGCTGTACAATCAATCGTTGCAAGAGCTTCATTCCAGTTGACAGTATCCGTTTGAGAATCGTGATGAACTCTCAAATTTTTCTCTGGACGGTCACAAGTATGATCCGTTGTTGACGAATCGTCATCTTCTTTTTGAACCACTGGTTTGATAGTCCAAGTTGTAGGATCAACTTTAACTGCATGTTCACGATTTTCAAAAGTGATTTTTCCGGTACCCCAGTTATAAATTACTTGCGCAACTCGTAACCATGGACATCCCACTAGAACTCAATAGACATTTGGTGCTTATGGTAAGTCCATTACTACAAAAGTAATGACAAACTGTACTCCCGCAATTATGACAGGTATATCTTCGACCATTCTTCGTGAACGAACTGTTGTTTAATCAGCTAGCTTAATGGCAAAAGTAGTAGGCTTGATCTTTGTAAGGCCCCATTTTGCACATAGCTATGTAGAAATAAGGTTAACTCCTGAACCGCCATCTATCACAGCTGCTTCCTTAGGAAATTGTCTATGTTGTATCGGCAGAGTGATATTTTTTTGTTCACTTTTCCAAGCAGCTCCAACATGGAGTACTTCATTAGATTCTTGAAATCTAGCACAAAAAAGTGGCTCCTGATGGACTTATGGTTCTACTTGATCTAACTTTTGCACTAAGACTTCTTTTGCTTTTGGTACCAACTTCAGGGACTCTCCCAATACAATATTAATCTTACTAGACAAAATATTCATGAGCAGTTCTGTTTGTGGCGCTTCTGGTTCAGTCATCTTGAAGGGTTCTTCATGATGATGCAACTGATCGTTCATATCTATACGTGAATTTCTTGGTGGCTGCAATGGTAAAGAACAAACTTTTGCTGTTGCTTTAGCAGCTTCAAGATCCTCTTCTTCTTGCAGATGTTTAATCCACTGCCTCATATCCTGATATCTTCATTTTTTCACACGAGGATTTGGATAGACTCTCGATGCTGTTGGTGTATCGTTCAATGGTATAAAGTTAGCAGGTACTGGATCCATGACTGATTCTTTCTGCTTCTGTGCTCATTTGGTTTATTCTGAGCTACTAGTCTTCTTGATTGTTATCAAATTTATAGGTGTTGTAGCTGGTGATGGCTTTGGTCTTGCTGGACAGTCTTTACAGTAATGCCCATAACCACAGTCACGATAGAATGGTACAAATTTCTCTTTATTTGGACATTCTGCAACTCTGTGATTTTCTCCACATGCAAAGCATCCAAGTGGTGCTCTGGTCCAATCCCTAGAGGCTTGTGATTGAGCGGCAACATAAATAGCGAATTGTTTTGAAGATCCACCCGAAGATCTACCTTCTTGATCAGTACCATAATTCCATTGCTCAGCAATTCCGTAAGGTTCTGGTTCCATCAAATTGGCAGGAGGAGCAGAGTATTTCGGTGGGGTAGGTAAGGCTAAACGTTTCGGGTATCCAAGAGCAGATTGTCGAGGTCTAGCTACTGGATTTCCTCCATATTGTGGTTCTCGATATCCTATTTGGGCATATTGTTGCTGAATTATCTGAGAATTAAAGTTGCAAAAAACAGTTTCATGATCAGGCAAATTACACAAATGGCAAACACTGATTTTCATTCATTTTTTCAATTGAGGACACTCATTCATTGTGTCATTTTTTGCACAAATAGAACACCAGACATTTTCCTTGGTAGGAAAAGTCTTCGCAAACTTTTCAGGTTCCTTGTTCACTTTTCCATGGAAATCTTCCAATGCTTTGATCTTCTCATTAAATTGCAATGCAACTTTTCCATCTGTTTCTGCTAGTTCTTCCCAAGTTTCTCGAACTCATTGAGCATCATTACTTCAGTAGCATTGCTATTTTGAAAAAAAAAAAAAAAACTCTCTGATCAACTTTTCTGACAATTTCTCGGGTAATAACCTTCGTCGACCTCTCAGATGAAAGATCTAACACAAATAAAACTATGGAAAATTGGACGAAGGTTTCTGACACAAGAAAATACAGTTTCTGTAGTTTCGCGAGGGTAAAAATCAAGATTTTCTATGATCTGGACAAGAAGAATATTTGCATGTTTGTGAGCAGAATAGCATCAAGAGAAAGATTGCCAAACTTTGACGATCTCATAGGAAATTTGATGCAGGAAGAGCAATGACGAGAAATGGTGAAAGCTAGACATCAAAATATTGATGATTAGGCACTTGCGACACGCCAAAGACAAGGCAAGGACAAGGGCAAGAAGAAGTCTAAACAACAATTTGCCAAGACTCAGGAGGATGAGGGATCTTTCAGTAAGACCAAGAAGAAAGGCAAGTGCTTCCATTGTGGTAAAAAGGGCCATTGGAAGAGTGAATGTCACAAATTCCTGGCGGAACAAGGCAGGGGAAAACCAAAGCAAGCAGGTAACATTGTCGATGAGGGTGAGATTGAAGACTCTAGCATCTTCATATCTGCATTGTCATCTAATCAAGATGATCAAACGTGGTATATTGACTCAGGAGCCACAAGACACATGACAAGTAGCAAGAATTGGTTCAGTAGCTTGAAAGTGTTGGATAATGGAATGTCTGTTTCACAAGCAAATGGTGATGTGTGCAAGATCAAGGGGATAGGCACCGTTTCCATCCAACTACCTGATGGCAAAAGCAAGATGATCAGGAAGGTACTTTACGTACCAAGTTTGAAGAAAAATCTACTTTCTGTTGGAGTCATTACTGATCAAAAGTTGAAAGTAGAATTTGTCCATGATCGTTGCTTTGTGAAGGATGTGAACCAAAAGCTCAAATTTATTGCGGATGGAGTAAGGGAGCCCAATACAAAATTGTACAGGTTGAATGCTACAATCAAGGGACAACATGGACTCGTATCGTCCATTCCATTGCAAACATAAGAGGCTTGGTCGCTTGAACTTAGGAAGCCTCAGTTTGATGAGAAAATTGGAGATGGTAACAAGATTGCCTACTATAGAAGACCACTTGAAATCGATGTGCGAATCATGTGTATATGGGAAGCAACATCGAGAGAAGTTCAATAAAGGTGGTGTTGCAAGAGCAAAGAACATCCTGGATTTAATCCACACAGATTTATGCGGACCTATGAGGACCATGTCCTTAGGTAAAGCCTGCTATTTCATGATCTTTATTGATGATATGTCACGTAAGACGTGGATCTACTTCTTGAAGAAGAAATCGGATGCATTTGACAATTTCAAGATCTTCAAAGCATTGGTCGAAAATCAGACAGGTAGGAAGATCAAAGTCCTAAGATTAGATAGTGGAGGCGAGTACAAGTCTAATGACTTCAATGATCTTTGTGATCAATGTGAGATTAAAAGACAATTTACTCAAGCTCATACTCCTGCTCTAAATGGTGTAGCTGAGCGCAAGAATCGTACGATTGTGGAACGTGCCAGATCTTTGCTAGCTGAGATGAAACTACCAAAAGATTTATGGTCAGAAGCATGCAATACGGCAGTCTATCTTCAACATAGAAGTCCTACCATTGGCATACCAAAGATAACACCTGAGGAAGCATACCACATAATATGTATTCCAGCTTTGTGGTAGTTGTTTTTCCTGGTCTAGTAAGAAGCAAAGTACAATTGCTTTGTCCACCACAGAAGCAGAGTATAAGGCAATGTGTAGTGCAGCACAAGAAGCTATATGGTTGAGACAAATCTTGGAAGAAGTTGGCATGAAGTAGAAAAATCCCACAATTGTACATAGTGACAGTCAGAGTGGCATTCAGCTAGCAAAGAATCTAGTGTTCCATGTAAGAACCAAACACATTGAGATTCAGTATCACTTTATACGTGAGAGGCTACTGAGTCATGAAATTCATGTTGTTCATTGTAGTACAGAAGAACAACTAGCTGATATTTTCACTAAGCCACTTGTTGGAGAAAAGTTTGATAAGTTTAGATCAAAGTTTTCTATACTTAAAGTTTGTTGACTTTAAAGCTATGTATATGACTGTATAAAAAGTAGATTCTACTTTAAGAGAGAGAGAGTTAGACTTAAAGTAGAATCACTGTGTTACTGTACTGTGGGTCCTATCAGTTGATAAGGATCAGTTGGCCTCGCCACGAGGCAAGTCGACGAGATACGCGTCCCACCAATGGCAACTTGGGTCATGCATAGGCTTTCTGAGTGAACAACTATATGTACAGTGTAATTTCATTTTTTTATGTGAGCTTGGTGTGGAGAGTGTTTTCTGTTTGTGTTACTGTGTAGCATGATTTGTGTATTGTAAGTCAATCATTTTACGAAGCAGAGTACGTTGCAACAGCAAAGATGGCCAACGAGATAATTTGGCTCGGGCAGTTCCTGGATGAATTGGGTGAAACAAGGAACGAGCCTCTGGTTTTGCAGATGGATAATACATCTGCAATATATCTGACGAAAGATCCTGTGTTTCACTCAAGGATGAAACACATTGCAATCAAGTACCACTTGATCAGGGATCTAATTGAGAAGAAGATGCTGCAGACCACCTTCGTCAGAATGAAAGACGGTCGCTGACATCTTCACGAAGGCCCTAGACAAAGGACTTTTTGAGAGACAGAGGAGCGGTATTGGAGTCGTCAAGCTATCATGCTTTGAGAGGGGGCTGAAGAAACAAAATGTTTCTATTACCAAAGCCTTGCTAGCTTTCAGCCCTCGCTCTGATGAAAATGTTTGCGAACACAAAAGTCAAAAGACACGAAGCAAAAATGTTCATGAACACCTTGACGAGAAGACACAAATGCAAAAGATTCGCGAAAGAGATTTTTTTGCAGTACAACAAGAGAAAGTCGAACGACGTGAAAGTCAAAAGACACGAGGCAACACAAAAAATCATCGCGACATCCTTTTCTACCTCACGCTCCAAAAAAAAAGGACCGACAAGATCATGTAAGTATCCAAAAGTACATATATATGATCTGATAGCATGACGTCAGCAGATACACTCTAGGTCATGGCTAATCTGCCACTCTTGTGATTCATGATTAGTTGTATATGTTTGATCACTCTAATCTAGAAGTTACACAACACGACTATATACTTTCTGGATGATACTTGATACATACATGAAGTAGTCTAATGCTAGTAAGCAAGAAGACGAAAATACAGAATACGAGTCTGCTTGCGTGTGAGACAATTTTTTACATAGGATTCGAAGATCCACAAGTCCGCTAGCAAGCGAGACATTACTCATGGGAGAACTATATTTCTCTCACGCCAATGCACTGTGTGGATTTGCATGCAGTGCTTGAAGAATCAGAAGAATCAATAGATGATTTTGTTGCTGTTACGCACATATCACTCTAATCATGTCTGATCTTGAATGCAAATTAGTCTGTTGTTATTCGTGTGTCTGATTCACTTGTTCATTTAATTTCGAATCTTGGTTTGAGTTTTGTTGAATGCTGTGTTAATCTCAAACGTAGATCAACAGTGCCTGTCTACTTTCTAGAGGACTGTAGGGATGATACAGTTGGCAGTGACCAGCAATCATATCTGAAATCCATCCGAATTGTTGTGTTTCACGAATTGTTTTTTGAAGCATCAGAAGAAAAAATTCAACATTATGCCATTGAAGAGCCCAAATCCCTACATGACATGCCGCAGTACTTTAAGGACCATAAGATGGATGAGATGCTATTTGTCATGCCCAGAGCAAAGAGAGAACCAACAGAAGATACATCCCTAGGGGCCAATGTTTATGAAGGTCTTTCCCGCACTAAAGAGCTAGATCTAGCCAAAGAGAGAGAGAGAGGATAGTCACGTAGTACTTGTAAAGGAATATGTTGAAGGAAGCGAGCTACATGACCTAAAAGCTTTCCTTCACAAGTACCGTGATTGTCTAGAATGAAATTATGCTGACTTGAAAGACATATCACCAGATGTAGTCGTTCACACCATTCCTCTGGCTGATGAAGGAAAACCTGCAATAAGTAGGTCATATAGGTCTAACCCACATTATGCCTAGCTAATTCAGTAGAATATGTGTGGACTACAAGAAGCTTAACTCAATTAATATCAAGGACCATGTTTTCTTACCTTTTACAAGAAATGTGCTATAGTTTCTTGATGGGTTTAGTGGCTATAATCAGGTGCAAATTGCCTCAGAAGATCCATACAAGACTGCATTCTCCACAGAGTGGAGAATGTATGCCTATAAGGTGATGGCATTTGAATTATGCCATGATCCTAGACTTTCCAACGAGTAATGAGCTTTGCTTTCAAGGATTTCTTAGGAAAATGTGTTGAAATATATATGGATGACTTGTGTGTTCACTCCCCTCGGGCCGAGCATTTATCCTGCTTGAAAAAGGTGTTCATACAATGGCAATTATTTGACATATCTCTAGACCTCGCCAAATGCAAATTCTTGGTCACGCACATCATAATGCTAGGCCATATCATTTCGAGGCATGGTATTGCTATCAATGTAGACAAGATCCGTATAATATTTGTTTTGTCAAAACCTGGAACTATACGTGAAGTATACATCTTTATGGGGCACTGCAATTATTATCGAAGGTTTGTGTGGAACTTTGCCAAGCTAGTCAGTTTGATCTACCAAATGACCATCCAACTTGAGTAGATAGTTGAAGCTATTGGGGCATTTCGCAAACTCAAGAGAGCCTTAATAATTTCTCCAATCCTACATCCCCCGATCTTGACCATAGAATTCCGTGTCCACACAGACGCTTCTAAATATGCCGTAGGGAGTTTTCTAACATAGCATGGGAGTATAAAAAATTTATTGGATCTATTTCGCCAATAGGTAGTTGATTCAAACGGAGATGAATACTATCTAGAGGATTACCTCTCACTGTTTAGAGCTATTCCCACGAACTACCTTAGACAAAAATTTTTTTGCACGGTATCAAAAACTTGGTATCAGAGCTATTCCCACGGACTACCTTAGACAAATTTGTTATCAGAGCTATTACTCTAATATCAATTTGTTTTTGCAAGGGAAAACAACACTATATAGAGGATTGCCTCTCACGGATATGCAATGTACCTGAGAGTAGAGGCCCGAGGGATAGATCTCAAACTCCCTGATGCCATAATATTCCACGTCAATGTCATCCTTGAGTGGTCAGGGACGACATCGATGTCCTCCCTGAGTGGTCAGCCGACATAGTTGGATATCTTATGTTAGGTCATCCTCCCCTAGAAATGAACAAAGTGGAGTTTTGTAGGTTGATTGTCAAATATGCTCCCTATATGTTGATAGTAAGACAACCATATTGCAGGTGTAATGATGGAATCATACGCCGATGCATCCTAATGCACAAAGTGCCCCAAGTAGTGAGTATCTCCCATGAAGGAGTAGTCATTGGGCATTTTGCTGCCGAAGCTTTTAACAAAAAAGTACTGCAACGTGGGCTATGGTGGCCCACAATGCTCAAGAATATTCATTATTAAGTTAAGAGGTGTGACGTGTGTCAAAGGTTTAACAAAACCCAAGAGAAGGACAGAATGTTGTTACGACCTATCTTGGTTGAGATGCCATTTGAGAAATGGGGCATTGACTATGTCAGCCCTCCTATTCACCTGGCAGCTCGAGGTTCCCAAACCCATTATATCATCATAGCCATGGATTACCTAACCAAATGGGTCCAAGGCAGTGAGAAAAGCAGATGTTAACTCCAGTGCCAAGTTCTTGTATGAGAACATCCTTGTTCATTTTGGTTGCCCACTCGAACTTGTGAGCGATCACAAAGCCCACTTCTTAAATGAAGCCATTGCTCCAAATTTATCTTTGTATCCGATTGTCCGTAGGAAAAGTATTTCCTACTATCCGTGCTGCAATGGACAACAAAATCATCAAACAAAGTCCTTTGTAGCATTATTACGAAAATGGTAGAGGCCACAAGCTCACGTTGGGAGCACAAACTTCATGCAACACTATAGGCTTTCAGGATCACCTTCAAGGTGAGCATTGGAAAAATGTCGTTTCATATGGTATATGGTCAAGAAGCCATAATGCTTGATGAGTTCATTGTTTCGAGTCTAAGAGTTGTTATTGCCGAGCGCTTGAATATAGAGGAATCTACCCAACAGAGACTCCAGAATCTCTTCCAACTCCATGACGTGGAATCTTTTAGATTCTTCTTCGAGCTCACCTATCGTGAATAGTTCGTGAAAGACAAAAATATCGTGAAGAGACAAGTGTTGCGAACAATTCACGAAACATGAAGCTGAGACAAAGAGATGGACTGTCGCGAACAGAATTTATTCGACCCTAGAAACAGAACGTCTATTTGAATATCAACCGTCGTAAACGGTTAGATATCTATCATTACAGCATTAAAAGGCCAAAAGACCTGTAAATAAAAGGCCAAAAGACCTGTCCTATAGCAATTTAAATAGATATGCACTACTAGTTGTAACTCACTCATTCAAAGACACAACAATGAGATAAGACAGCAAGAGATGTATATTGATGATTCAGATTCAGAGTTATAAAAATTCGTTTTTGATCAATAGTTTTTTATTGTCTAAAAATTGTCTTAAGTTGTCTCTTAATTCCACATATAATTTTTGCATGCATATTCAATCAAAGCTAATACTGTTTAATTAGTATATAGATCAAATTCAGACCCGATTGAAGACACTGATATTAATTTAATTCATTAAACTTTCATCGTGTTCTTTGTGGAAGAATAATTACTATTTTTTCTATAGTGGTATCAGAGCTTCCGGAATTAAATCTGATATAATGGTATCAGAGCGTACAGGTTCAAAGCTGATTCAATGATACTAGAATGAATCAAAGTCGATACAGTGGTATCTTCGCACTCTCTCAACATTCTTCATACATCCATCAACAAGCCGCTATCTGGAGTGATTCAGAAAATAGAAGATCTCGTCGATCATCAATATTCATGCTAAGATCACTACAATCTTGGACCCAGAAAGTTCAAACTACTTTGAAAATTAAAGACTTTACTCTTATTGAAGGGCGGAGGTCTATGGCAATGGGTAGAACCAATAGAAAAGAAGCCAATAGCTACTCCTGGAAAAGAGCTTCAAGAACGGAGTTTAAAAAATGACAAAGCTATAGCAATTATTGCGTCTTCAGTGCATGACAATATAATGCTAGATCTTACATCAATTTCAAACTCAAAAGATTTATGGGAAGAATTGCAAACCAAGAATGAGACTCGATCTCGTTATCAGATCATGTTCTTGGAAGACCAATTAACTTACCTACAGTGGGACGACAAAGACCTGAACACATTTGTGCGAAAGATAAAAGACCTGTTTATTTCCTTGCAAAATTCTGGTGCAGAAAATATAATTAAAAAAAAAAAACAACATAGTTATTTTCCTTATTGGCAAAAGATGCGACAATGACACTTCAAAAGGCAATAGACGGAGTTAAAGAGGAAGTAGAAGCTCGTGAACGCTATGACGACAATGGTGATTCCGAAAATGCTCTATTTACTCAGAAAAATAAATCTTCTAAGAAGTCTAAGTTTAAGAGGGAGTCATCTAAAAAGAATGAGTCTAAGACAAATGAACAACAATATGAAAAACAACGGAAGAATTCTGGTGATAAGAAGATCTGCAACAGACGCAAAAGATCAGGTCACACAGAAGAACAATGTTGGTTAAGTCCAAAGATTGAATGCATTCATTGTCATTAACTGGTCATGCAGCAGTAGACTATTATCAAAATCCCAGAAACAAAAAAGAATAGAATCAAAGCGAACCTTCAATTTCAAACTATGTCGAAGACAAAGCAGAATGCTCCAGAGCGGCAAAAGACAGGGCAACAAGGAACTTAGCAGCTTATGTTAGTGCCGATCTATGTTGTTAATCTAATTCATTTCAAGAAGTAATACTTGATTCGGGAGCCACCTCACATTTTGTTTCCTCGAAACAAATATTGTCTAAGTACAAGAAGACGAACTATTCGAGATTCATTATACTTGGAGACGGTTCTAAGCACGTGGTTGATGGAATTGATGTACTATGGCTGGACACGAATCAGGGTGACAAGAAACTGGAGGAAGTTCTCTATGTCCCTACTCTTGATAAAGATTTTCTACCCGTAGCTAAGATAGTTGATACATGTATGTTATTCGAAGGAAGCTGGATTTTACATCGAATCTTACAATGGCGCAAGCTGGGCATCCATGAAAGATGATAGCAAAAGTATTTCAGGAGGTTGTACTCTAGCATCTGGCATAGCCATACTATGGATAAGCAAGAAGCAAACAACAATAGCTCAATCTTCTTGTGAAGTGGAATATGTAGCAGCAGCCAAGATGGCAAACGAGCTAATCTGGATCAAACAGATGTTGGAAGGATTTGATGAATCTATTTCTGAACCTTATGTCTTGTTAATGGATAACACTTCAGCAATCTATCTTACGAAAGATCTTGTATTTCATTCAAAAACGAAGCACATAGCTATCAAGTATCATGTAATTCGGGACATAGTCGAGAAGAAGATACTGAAGACAGTCTTCATACCCACAGAGGAAATTACAGCTGATATCTTTATGAAGCCACTAAGTAAAGCTTTGTTCGAGAAGCAGCAAAGAAGATTGGGGTTAATCCAACTGCCCACTTTGAGAGGGAGTTGTAGAACACCTGATCAGACAGATCTTGATTCTACTAACAAAGTGTGCAGTTTACTTGACAAAGGATGAGAAAGAGATGAACGTGAACTCGAAACATTTTTTATTCGTGATCAACTCGAAGGATTTGCGAAGGATTTGCGAAATTTATCTTGTAGTCAACTTGAAAGATTCGCGAAACAGTTTCTTGTAGAAGCTCGTGGTTTTTTTCTTGTTGAAGCTTGAAAGATTCGTGAACAGAATCTTGTCATGAAATATTCTGTTTCTTGTTCAGACCTCAGATGTCATGAAATTGTTGCGAACAATTCGTAAAATCTTCTGGATTCTTCTTCAAGCTCACCTGTCGTGAAACTGTCGTGAACAATTCATGAGAGACGAAAATATTGCGAAGAGACAAGTGTCGCGAACAATTCGCAAAACACAAAGCCGAGATGAAGAGATGGATTTTCGCAAATAATTCGCGAACAAAATTTATTCGACCCTAGAAACAGAGCGTCTATTTGAATATCAACCATCGTAAACGATTAGATATCTACTGTTACAGCATTAAAAGGCCAAAAGACCTATAGATAAAAGGCCAAAAGACCTATTCTGTAGCAATATAAATACATGTGCACTACTCGTTGTAACTCACTCAATCAGAGACACAACAACGAGATAAGACAACAAGAGATGTATATTGATGATTCAGATTCAAAGTTATATAAATTCGTTTTTGATCAATAGTTTCTTATTGTCTCAAAATTGTCTTATGTTATCTCTTAATTCCACATATAAATATAATTTTTGCACGCATATTCAATGAGAGCTCATACTGTTCTATTAGTATATAGATCAGATAAAGACCCGATTGAAGACACTGATATTAGTTTGATTTATTCAACTTTTCCCGTGTTCTATGTGGAAGAATAATTACTATTTCTTCTACAGTGGTATCAGAGCTTCCGGAATTAAATCTGATACAGTGGTATCAGAGCGTACAGGTTCAAAGCTGATACAATGATATTAGAACGAATCGGAGTTGATACAGTGGTATCTTCGCACCCGTCTCAGCATTCTTCATACATCCATCAGCAAGCCGCTATCTGGAGTGATTCAGAAAATAGAAGATGTCGTCGATCATCAATATTTAAGCTAAGATCACTACACCCATAAAGTTCAAACTACTTGATTTGGAGATTAAAGATTTCACTCTTATTGAAGGGCGAAGGTCTATGGCAATGGGTAGAACCAATAGAGAAGAAACTAGTAGCCACTCCTGGCAAAGAACTTCGAGAATGGAGTTTAAAAAATGACAAAGCTATAGCAATTATTGCGTCTTCAGTGCATGACAATATAATGCTAGATCTTACATCAATTTCAAATGCAAAAGATTTATGGGAAGAATTGCAAAACAAACATAGTTGCACTACGATTCTGAAAAAAAAAAATTTATTTTTTTTGTGTGGGCAATATGGGTATCAAATGAAAACATTTATTAAGGGCGGTTCATTTATGTACATTGCCAAATGTTTCAAGTACAATGTGGTCCAACAGTACCTGTTGGATTCTATCAAGGTGTCTCCCTGTTGCTGCTCAAGGATGATCACCAATTACTACTACTTCACATAAATGGAAACGATTAAGAGATAAGGAGACGATTGGAAGTTTTAGAAGGAGGAATAAAAAAAATGTGGCGATTTGGTGATTCTCAAACAGATTTGATGGTATGGCTCATGCATAGCATAGAAATCTAAGAGTTTAAATCCTCAACGACATGCATAGAGCTTAGAGGTCAGATTATTCTGGTAGTCGTGTTCTATGTATAATTTCTCTATTCTAGAAGGATACTATTTCATGAACAATGGACAAAGAGTTGTTGTGAGATTCGAGCCCTGCCACGGTAAATTCTTCTGGGGATATCCATGGTTTATGTACAAGGACATGGCGGACAATCTACGTCACTTGCTATATGATATAGTCGCTCTGGATTCCTGCTTACGTGCAGAAATTCAAGCACAGATGTCTTTGTGCCATATGTTTCAGGATGATTTCCATGTTCTTGGAAGCCACTGTGCGCAGTACGAATTTTAGTTATAGTTTTGCCAATTCCTATTCAAAGTTAGACTTTTCGAATAAAGTAATATTTTTGTGTTGAATCCTTTGTGGTTAAAATGTTGCTGACAGGATTATGCAGACTGTTAGTAAATCTATCAAGCATATGTAGCGTTTGGATTGACGTAAAATTGACCTAAGGGCGAAATAGTATGCTCTTCTGTTGCAGCACAAGATATCGCAGAGTATTTCAGAGATTTTGAGAGACTCTGAAGACACTTTGAATTTCAGCACCAGGACATTGAACCCCCAGATGGACCAAAAAGATTCAAATTTAGGCTCCCTTGATGGGAAACAATGGAAGACTCTTAATTTTTTGCTCTGAACTTTTCCTCTTTTACTACTTTCATGATTGTGTTTTCTAGAGCTTCAGATTTCTAAGTGCTTGCATGCTGTCAAGCTATGCATCACTTTTTTTCAATCATCATTAGAAGTAGAAAACTAATGGCTAAAGTCTTGGGATAACCAGGCAGATTTCTGGAACAGGTGAAATTACCCTACTAATCCATCTAACGGATTAGTCTCAGATCCTCAGATTAGTGCTTCTTCAATTTTTCCATGCACCTGTTTATTCTACCAAAATGAAATCTTGCTCACTGTTGCCATGGTACTACCAGCAATCTCTTCTTCAGACTCTGTTTCACCTATTTTTGTTGAGCACTTCGTTTACCATGCCTAAGTTTGTATGTATCGACTTTACCCAAGTGGTCTAATTACTTTCGTGAATTATTAGTTCTAAAAATTGCCAAGCCTTTATAGATAGTGGAGTTTTGTGTATGTGACTCAGCCTCTTAGATGTTATTTCCCTTCTGTTGGGCTTGTCTTCTTTGAACAGAAGAGAGCCTTTTTCAGTATAACCTTTTTGTAGGTGGATGGCATTGTCAAGACAAATGTACCAGATGTTTATGTTGTGAGAGATGTTGCAACTTTCCCTTTGAGGCTCTATAGTGATATAAGGAGAGTTGAACATGTCGATCATTCAAGTAAGTCAGCAATCCAAGCCATTCAGGTTTGATGCGGTTCACTCTCATGCTTTTATATGCATCGATTCCAAGTGCAGTGTATTGGGACGATTTCTAACTTTTGGAAATTTCTTACTGGTGTATTCTATTTTTCATAGCTTTTTTGGTAAGAAAGTGATGACCTTTGAGATTTGGTGATATGCTTTGATAGTCCCATTTGTGTCTTGGTTCGCGAGTGGCATATTTCTTGTTGTTTTGATCCACATATCTAAAAAATTGCAACAAAACGTTAGACATAATCATCATGAGGTTACTTGAGAGACGCATGAACTCTTCAAGAAGCAAAATCAATTTGAAACTCTTACCAATTTTAGAAAGCCATGTCCTTGAAGTATGAAATAACTGCCACTTTGGGATCGTACAATCTGATGTGCATAAATTAATGAGATCCATCCTACCTCCACCAAGAGTATCTCTCGAGGCAACATCATGAGGCGGAAACACATGGGTATCAAAATAACTCCTAGTGGTGGCTTCTACAAGTGCAAGTCATTCATAGCAAAAAGTACTTTAGATAGAGAAAGAACTTTTGATGAAGAAAGCTCTAAGGGAATGGTCCCTATGCCTTCAATAGCACACTCATGATCATTTGTTGTGTAGATGGACTTCTTGGCTCCTTCATAAGGTGACATGGATGAAAAAGAATGCTTGGAGCTACACATATGTGAAGAAGCTCCACTGTCGATATACCACGAACCAGCCTTCTTGAAAGGTGATGAAGAAAAACTCGAGACCATAAGAGATCCCTCTCCATCACTTGCATGAGCATCTTCCTTCTCTTCATTAGAAATGTTGGCTTGCTTGAATTGACTCTTCTGGCATAATGCCCCTTCTTGCCACAAAAGAAACACTTGATGTTTTTCTTCTTCTTCTTGGATGTGGAAGCTTGAGAGGACTCATCCTCTTCTCCGTTCTCCTTGGAAATAAGATTGTTCTTGCTTGAAGAGGATTGGTGTTGATTCTTACTTCTTGTCTTGTGCTTGTCTTTGGTAAAGAGAGCTTTACCATCAATGTTGAGAGACAGTCTTTCCCTTTTCAAGAGTTTATACTCTTGTCTTGATTCTTAAAAAATGAGCACACTTTGGAGTGCTTCCAAACTTGGTAGCTCCTCCTTAATGCTTCTTGGTTTCCAAGAGGAGGCTCGAACCTGGGACCAAAGAAACTTTGGATGCCAAGCTAACCAGCTGAGCCAACCCTGTTGGGTAGCTCCTCCTTAATGGCAACAAGGTTGTCATGTTCCTCCTTTAACCCATTAAGTATGACTTGAACAAGTTCATTTTGGTTGATGGAGTCTCCTATGCATGACAATTCTCTATGGAGGTCTTTAACTCTCATTACATAAGCTGAAGCACATTCATCACTTCTCTGTACACTTTAAAAAACTTGGTTTCTTAGTGTTAGAAGTCTAGAAGTATTCTTTGCCTCATAGATGGACTTGAGAGTATCCCAAGCATCTTTGGCATTAGTACAAGCACCAATTTCTCTTAAGATGTCATTTGAGACATTCATCTTAATATAATGTAGAGCAATCCTAGCTCTCTTTTTGTAATTTGGAATTTCTTGAGGAATTTGTGGTTCTTCTTCAATGCCAAGTACAATATCCATCACATCTTGTAGTATTAAGACAAATTCCATTCTAACCTTCCAAATTGAGTAATTGGAGGTTGACAATCTTTCACTTGCTTCTAATAGAAAGACACCCATTGAAGTCATAAAGAATGATGGAAATCAAAAAAAGATGGATGAAAGAATTGCTTATCTTCTCACTATAGGAACCAATCAAGGGTAAAAACCAGATCCTATGTAAGACTAAGCAAAAAACTGTGAGATAGATCTCACTAGCTTGACAATCTCTCTAAAACAAGATTTGAATCATAAAAAAAGATGAAGTATGGCAAAAGTTATGGTTCTCTGAATTTCACATGTCTGAAATACTCCAAAAATGTCAAATAGACTCAAATACAATCTATTTGTATGAAACAATTTTCCTAGAACCTATAATTTTTGTCTAAATCACATATAGATGAGATTGTTCAACTTCTGGATGATTTTTGTGATCATTCAAGCAATAAATGACATGTACACATGATTTGCCACAGGTCTAGGCGCCCTACCTACGACTCTTCAAAAGCTTATAACTTCTGATTGGCTTATTCAACTGTCATGATTCAAATTGCATCAGATTCTACACATTTCTAGCTTCCTAGTGAGCTAATTTGCATGAAATTTGGATCTAAGGTGAGAGAGAACCACCAAACTGAAAATGGGCGGATTTCACATGTGCCAGCACTTGAAATTCCATACAGTACCTGATCTGGACCATTCAAAGTGGTTTGAAGCTATAAATCACCAGAAAACTACAAACTAGCTAGAAAGTAGAATTTAGACAATTCCTAGCTTGAAATCTGATCAAATCTGCAAACTTTTTTATTATATTTGCTTGTAAATTAGGCTCTGATACCATGCTGAATTCACACACGTGGGATGCCCTACACATGTACTTTAGATCTCCTAAGCCCAATAATACCATAAAGATCAAACTAGCATTGGTTGTCAATAGGAAAGCTGATCATACAAGAAATATTATTGTGTTACAAGCAAGATCTGTCAACAAAACATAAGACTAAGCATAATAAATGCCTCAACTTGGCTAGAGAGAGAAAATAGAAAGTACAAAACTCGTGTAGAGAGAGGGCACAAAGAGCTTGTCTCCAAATTTGCAATTCACACAAATTTCATCATCTTCTCAATGAGAGTACATCACATATATATAGATCCATGGACTCCTTTCCTTCTTTGAGTTGAATTGGAGTTGTGAATCCACCTCTCAAGCTATCTAGACTTATTCAAGCCACCTCACTATGTCTAATTGTGCCACCTAGGTTAACAAAAAATCTTATTAGTGTTGGGCAATTGTCTGATAGTGGACTAGATGTGAATTTCAATGTTGATACATGTACAATCAAGAAGCATGATGAGATCCTTGCATTTGGGTCTAGATATGGTGGAATCTACAAGCTTGATCCCAAAGAGTATGCTAACTCTTGTGATGGTGCTTTTGCTTCTCATATCTCTTTGGAGGAACTTTGGCATAGAAGCTTGGGACATCCTAACTATAGTTCTATGGTGTCCATGGTCAAGAAAGCCAAAGCTATTGGCTTGCCTAATCTTATCTCCAAGAATTTCAAGCCATGTGAGGCTTGTGCCATATCTAAGTCTCATACGAAGCCTTTTTCAAAGTCATCTATCAAGACTACACATCCATTGGAGCTCATACACTCGGATGTGCACTTCTCATCTTCAAAGAGCAAGGGTGGTGCTACTTGCTTTGTAACTTTCATTGATGATTTCACTAGATTTACTTGGGTATATCTTCTAGCTTCAAAGTCTATGGTGTTTGACTATTTCCTAAAGTTCAAAGCTCTAGTTGAAAAACAATTTTCATACAAAACCAAGATTCTTAGAAGTGATGGAGGTGGTGAGTACACTTCCAATAAATTTCATGATTATTGTGAGCTTGAAGGCATTAAAAGGGAGTTTTCTTGTGCATATACACCTTCTCAAAATGGGGTGGCTGAAAGAAAGAACAAAATATTGTGTGAATGTGCCAAAACCATTAGAATTGTGGCATCCTTGCCAAAAGTCTTTTGGGGTGAGGCCATCAATTCTTCAAACTATCTTTGCAATCGACTCCCTCATGTTGCACTTGGAGGAAAGTCACCATATGAGGCAATTTATTTGAAGAGACCTAAGGTTGATCACCTTAGAGTATTTGGATGCATATGCTTTGTCCACATTCCCTTGGAAACGAGAAAGAAGGATGATCCTTGTGCAAGCAAAGGAGTAATGGTTGGATATTCATCCAACAAGAAAGCCTATCGAATCTACATGCTCTCTACTTCTAAAGTAATTGATAGTAGAGATGTAGTTTTTCATGAAGAAGAAAAGTCCAATCTTGGAGGGGCCGAGATCAAGCAACCTCAAAATCTATCACCTTTTGTTATTGAAGACAATGAACATATGGAGGAGCTGAGATTTGAAGATGGAAGTCCTCAGATTTTCACTCCTAGAAGATCCATGAGGGAGAGATTCGAGCCCAAGAGGCTCACTTATGATGACAAAGGAAAGAAGTGGCACACCATTTGTAAGGAAAAAGCTCATTGGAGGTGAAATCAACTTAAAACATGTCGACACATCTTCATGTATTGCTGATCTTCTCACAAATCCACTTTGCAAAAGTGCCTTCTCAAAGCATAGGTCTAATCTTGGTCTTATCTCAAGATCGATGCTTGATCCACATTAGATACATTTTTAGGAGGAGTGTCAAAATATTGGAAAAATCTATCTAATGTTGTGAGTAGGGGTCCTAAAAATGCCAAAGATGAATTAAGCTCTTTTGGCTTAGTAAAGACCCATCTTAGAATAAAATATTCAAGGTAGGTAGAAGTAGAAACTCGAGCTACCATAGGATTTGCCATTTGTACTTTACATGCCACATTTAATGCATGAAAAGAGTAGGTGGCACAATTAGACATAGTGAGGTGGCTTGAATAAGTCTAGATAGCTTGAGAGGTGGATTCACAACTCCAATTCAACTCAAAGAAGGAAAGGAGTCCATGGATCTATATATATGTGATGTACTCTCATTGAAAAGATGATGAAATTTGTGTGAATTGCAAATCTGAGACAAGCTCTTTGTGCCCTCTCTCTACACGAGTTTTGTACTTTCTATTTTCTCTCTCTAGTCGAGTTGAGGCATTTATTATGCTTAGTCTTATGTTTTGTTGACAGATCTTGCTTGTAACACAATAATATTTCTTGTATGATCAGCTTTCCTATTGACAACCAATGCTAATCTGATCTTTATGGTATTATTGGGCTTAGGAGATCAAAAGTACATGTGTAGGGCGTCCCACATGTGTGAATTCAGCAATAGAGAGCCGAAATCCAATATTGGGCATTTCTTCTTGTTGTCATTCATATTTTAGTACAACTTGATTGACAGACATTAATCCCCCATATTTTATCGCACTATATACACACTATAATTCAAACCCCCTCTGCTTTGATATACACACTACACAATTGGGCATTTCTTCTTGTTGTCATTCATATTTAAGTACTTGATTGACAGACATTAATTTCTGATGTGGACAACGGCGCGCTCAGGTCCCGTAAAGAAAAGGATGAAGCTACAGGCTGGCCCGCTTAAGGTCACGATTGGTGCCTTGACAGTCTTCGTCAGGTTTAACAAGTTGAAAAATTTTTGGTGCTTGATCCTGGGAAGAGCTTTGGTGAATATATCTGCAACCATTTTTGTTGTGCAACAGTATTGAAGAATCACTTGTCCTAAGAAAACTTTTTCCCTAATAAAATGATATTGGATTTCAATATGCTTAGACCTGCCATGAAATCTAGGATTCAGAGACAATGAAGCTGATATTGTCACATAGAATGGTGGTAGCATTAAACTACGTGTGATGCAAATCATGAAGTAGTAGTCTGATCCACATAGCTTCTTTTGAAGCTTGGCATGCTGCGATGTACTTCGCTTCGGTTGAAGAGAGCGCAACTGATTTCTGCTTTCTTGAGTTCCATGAGATTGGTCCCCCTGCCAGAAAGAAACAGAACTCGAAAATGATTTTTTTTCTAGCTGAGGCATTTCCTCCCCAATCTGAGTCGAAGTAGCCTTGAGAAATTACTGGACCAATAGCAGTTCCATCATATCATAAAACGTGATGTAGACTTCCTTGAATATATCTCATAACTCTCTTTAATGCTTTGCAATGTAAGATCCTAGGATTAGACATGTATTGACTCAGTGTGCTAACTGTGTATGTTAAATCCGGTCTGGTGCAAAGCATGACATACATCAAAGATCCTATAAGTGAATGATAAGGGTACTTTGCTAAGTCGAGTACTTCGCTTTCGGTATCTGCACAAGAAGGTTTAGTCAATGTCATAGCTGGATCCATTGGAGTATCAATCGGTTTGCAATCAAACAAATGAAACTTTTCTAGAATGGATCCTAGATATTTCTGCAGGCTAAGATAGATTTTCTTATGCAATCTTTCCCTAGTGATGTGTATTCCTAATAATGAATGAACAGTGCCTAAATCAGTGACAGATCACTCTTAGTAGTGTGTAGTAAGAAAGTGTCGTTAGACAAAATAAATGCATCATCGACGTACAGAGCTATGTGAATTGACTTGATACCTATGTATTTGATATAAATGTTACAGTCACCGTAATTGTTCGCAAAACCTAATTGAATGAGATAAGCGTTGATCCTCTCAAACCAAGCTCTTGCGGCTTGCTTCAAGCCATAGATTGCTTTGTGTAGCTTGCAGACCTTGTGTTGGATTATTCTCCTAATTATCGACTAATTGTTTTTAATCTTCATCCACTACATTCTCCAGCTCTACAGTTTTATGCATGTTTCTACATAGTCTGCAGAAATACTCGAGAATCGCTCAATTTCCAGGAAGTACTAACTGGATGGATGCCAGCTTACTATGGCCCACTAGCCATTATGATCTACGACCTAATTAGGTATCCTATGACTGGACATTGTTGCATTTGCTTAGTATAAATAGTTGTTCATACGTCTATCAGTTTAATTCAAGTAGTTCAATTGAATCAAGTAGCAGCCGCTCTCAAGCTTTCAAGCTTGAATACTCTTGAGCATTCTAGCTTAGTTCTTTAGAGTTCATTTAGAGTTTTGCTATCAGCGCTTACTGCTTATCAATGGAAGTGCAATTCACACAGAGATATCAATTGCTCAGAGTTAGCTTGGAGCATGCAGTTTCTATGCGCAATTGTCTTGTGCACATCATCATTTGTTTCATGCTGAATCGATGTATCCTTTATGCATTCAGTTTTATGTCAAAATGTATGCATCTCTATGATTGTTTTTGTAATTGATAATATCATATTTCTTTTGTTTGATAATTCAATACATTGTTTGGCTACGTAATCACTGTAGTACTGACAATTTCAAAGTTAGTTACTATAATATTGAACATGACTTCTATCATTATGTTCTGCTCAATATTGGTAGGCATAGTCATGCATTGAAAAAGCAAATTCCATTCCGCTGCGCCCGATAAGTCATTTATTGTCTTCGACTTGTCGTTATTGCATTATCACCTCTTTCCAACACCTTGTGCTCTTGGCCTTTGACTTCAAATCGGGCTGGAAGGTATATAGCTCCTCTTCGATGAGAAAGACTATCTTGACATCCATTTGATGTATTTTGAGGTATTCGCCACTGCTAATGCATTCAGAGCCCTGATTGACTACATTTCAACAACAGGACTGAATATTTCTTGATAATCCACTCCTTGGACTTGAGTGAACCCCTTAGCCACCAGCCGTGCTTTCCATGTTGCAATGTAGCCATCAAAGTTGATTTTTTTCTTGAAGATCCACTTGGTGGTGTCTATAACTCTCTTGTGAGTGGGGAAGTCGACTAGTGTCCAGGTCTGGTGTGTCAAAAGTGAGTTGAACTCGCTTTCCATAGCTTCTTGCCATGTCACAGCCGCCCTTGGAGTTAGTTGCTTCGGCCAGGGTTAGTTGCTTTGTCCAGAATGATTGAGGTGCATACCTCTTAGGAACTATTTGGACCCGTGAGGATCTTCAGACAGTCGGCTAACCGGACTACGATGATATAGCCCAAAGGTTATCTAATCAACAACAAATAGGATCATGTATGTAGACTGCATAAAGCACTTAATGGCTTGAAACAATCTGCTAGAGCTTGATTATAGAGAATCAACACTTTTCTTATTGATCATGGTTATAACCCAAACACTTCATATTCAAAAGTCTACTTCAAGTCAATGCAACACTTTTTTCTTATCATTACATTGTACGAGGACGACACACTAATATTCAGCAACAGTGTTGAGCTAATAACAGATGTAAAACAAATGTTGTTCTCAGAATTTGACATGACAGATCTGGGCGAAGCTCATTACTATCTTGGTATTCCAATCCAAAGATATAGAGAGCACAAACTCATTTACATCACTCAACGGAGGTACATTTACAATATGCTAGTCAAATATAATCTAATGAATTGCAAGTTAGCTCACTCGCCAATAGACCCGGGTGTCAAATTGTCAAAGAATCAGTGTCCTCAAACAAAAGTTGCAGTCACTTTCTCAAGTCAACATACGGAGAATGTTGGTATTATATATTGGAAAGCTCTTATAAGGGTTATGAGATACATTCGAGCCACTATGGACCAATGCATCTGGACAATGACAAATTCAACATACTCAGTGGTTATTCGGATGTGAGTTGGGCAGGAGATGTAGACACTCAATAGATCCACATCTAAATTTACATTATTCCTCAATGACAATTCAATTTCATGAAACAGTCGCAAACAAACCTCAGTAGCTCTATCATCTATAGGATTTAGTGTATATTGATGTCTCTCAATCAATAAAGGAAACAATGTGGTTGCAAAAACTTACTATCGGATGTTTGTCTGAAGTAGAATGCTCTGACAATTGTCTATTATGATATTCAAAGTGTTATAGTTTTGTTTATCTAATTATGTAGTTTTACTCACGTTTTGACACAATCTATTGAAATACACAGGAATGGCTAATAGTCAAGTTCGACAACGACAAAGAGTATCGAATGTGTTTGAACTATCTAATATTAACAAAATTGTTTTCTCTTGTTTTGAAGCTAATGACTTGCTCTAATGGTTTTTGCAAGTTGTTTTTAGGAAGCCTAACTAGATAAGTGACAACGCAATATGGCTATGCTCCAATTGTGATCTGCGACCAAACAACTATCTTGAACTATCATTTGGATAAGCCTAAATGGCATTTATAACAAGTATAAATAGTTGATCATTTTCTAGGTTAACTTATTAACCTTCTTCATCATTTGCATATTGATCATGGAGATTAATATAGCGCATTGCTAGAAACGCTTACTGCTTATTAGCGGAAATGTCAGATAGAGTCAAGCATATACTCAGAGATAGTTTAGAGTACGCAATTGCATATGTTATAGTTTTGTGCTCATGATTATTCTAATTTGTACATGCTGCTTACTGAATTGATCATACAATTTTATTGCATTTAGTATTATGTCAGAATGGTCGAATGCTTCTTCTGATAAATAGTCTTGTCTGAACTATCAAATACTTTGATATTGTAATATGCGATACAACAATGTTTATTCAGTTATGTTTTTCTATGAAATCAATCTAGCAAATTCTAATGTTTTCAAAGTTAGAATCACTTAGAACTCAAACACAACAATAGTCATGATAGTTTTGTTCGAATTTGATAGGCGTAGTCATACATTAGGAGAACGATTATTTTGCAGAAGCCGATAGTGCATCTATAAGATGCAGCCATTTCTCTATTGAGCATCCTATTCTTCTTCCAACATGCCCTTCTTGAAGGAGGAACATGAAGAGAGTTTGAATTTTTGGCCTTGTTGCTCTTTGCAGGTCATAGCATAATCGTTCAATGGGACTGATTCCAAAAGTGGTGGATCAAGAACAATTTCCTTCTGCTTTTGAGCTCTTGTAACAACCATCACTAGCACAACTGGTTTTTTTTGTCTTCATTTAAGTTGTGTATGAGTTTGTTCTAAAACATTGTCTTGGATTAATCAAAATCATATTTATTGTCATTGTTGTAGTTGGCACCTTTGGCCACAATCTTTATAGCAATGTCCGTAACCGCATTCTTGACAAAATCGTGTGAATTTGTTTTTATTTGGACATTTAGCCATATGATGATTTTCTCCACAACCAAAACATCCTAGTGGAGCTCTTGTCCACCATATTGACTATTGTTCTCGTGTGGCAACATAAATAGCATATTGCTCATTAACACCATGATCTTATTGATTAGCTGGTACCATCCATGGATAAG
Organism: Diphasiastrum complanatum; assembly: GCA_029204225.1. NCBI lineage: Eukaryota > Viridiplantae > Streptophyta > Lycopodiopsida > Lycopodiales > Lycopodiaceae > Diphasiastrum > Diphasiastrum complanatum. Next base: position 28,937,306 of record CM055111.1, read on the forward strand.
TGTTTTGGCTTGCGGATGCATTTGGTTCAACCATATTAGCCTGAGGTCCTTGTTGGCTTGGAGGTGCTGGTAATGCCAAAGGTTGTGGATGTTGACCTACTCTATCATCCCTTGGTGGTATTCCCATGGTTGATGAACTTTAATGATATCCATACTTATGATAACATTGTTAAAACATTCTTGGATTGAATAAACAAAAGACTGTTTCATGACTAGTGGAATTGCAAAGATGACAATACTTATTGGTCACTCTTTCTTTCATCGTTGGACACTCATTGATTGTAAGGTTCCCAACACATATTGCGCACCATACATTCTCTCTTTCAGGATACTATTGTCGCATCAGCTTGTCAAACATCTCATTTATCTTAGCAACATGAGCTTCTAGTGTCTCATCAAGTTGAGCTTGCATTTGTTCCATCTGTAACTATTGTCTTTGGCCCCCAACTTTTCAAACTCATTCATCGTCAAATTCATATTTGCATTGATGTTGGTAGATGCAAGTAGATGCAATAGTAGTTTGTCCAATTGTATAAGACAACATTCCAATATTGAATTCATCATCTGAGTCTTCGTATTTCTCTCATATTGCATCATCCATTGCTTGCTACAATGTAGCAAATCTAGCTAAAAATCACATAATCATGGCATGATCAGGTTTCATTTTTGGATTACATTCTGATTGAAGATGTTTGATTCATTCAATGTAATCTCTATTTGTCTCTTTCTTTTTCATCTTGATCTTACTCAACAACATGAACAAATCTTCGAGAAACTTCCTTGGCTTGAATCGAGTGATCGATATTGGATCATCGAGTTCTATACTCTCTATAATTGACAAAAATAAAGTTGATGATAATGGCCCTTCTATGGCTTGTTAATCTCCACAGCTTATATTGTAGATAGTTCAGGCTACTATGAACTCACTGGCGGACCTTGCAAAGGTTCACTAAACGGTACTATGGTGAAAGTTCTTTTTGATAATTTGGAGTAAAACTCACTGAAAGCGTTAATCTAATGATTATGATCAAACTCTTTTTTGCATAATTGACTAGAGATGGAAATTATTTGGTCATTGTAGTGTAGTGGTGAGTATTTTTGCCTGTCATGTGGACAACCCAAGTTCAATCCTTGGCAATGACACCAAAATTGTAGAGACTTTGTCTCACCCACCTTCAAAATTGATTTTCAAGAAAACGCAAAGCAAATAAGATACGAAGAGGATTCTTCTTCCATGTCACATGGTAGTTCGATCCCATGATAGCAAAGCTTAAATTCAAAGTGTTATGTATGCTATGATGATAATCTAACGTAACATCCATAGATCCTAAATCTTCATGAAGAAGCTCTCTCTCTCTCTCTCTCTCTCTCTCTCTCTCTCTCTCTCTCTCTCTCTCTCTCTCTCTCTCTCTCTCTCTCTCTCTCTCTCTCTCTCTCTCTCTCTCTCTCTCACACACACACACACACACACAGACAAATAGCAGCAACATGCAAATCCAAAAAGATTACCTGCCCTCCCGCCTGCCTTTTGGCACTGCATCCACAACCTGAATGGCAACAACACACTTTCGAAAAAGATCCGTAGTCCATCAGGGCTTATGTGACCAGTTCGAGGCAACTGCAGCTTACATTTTGTCTCCATTCCATGATGATACAAATGGGTAAAATGTGGAATCCCTTTGGACCAGATCACCATCAACACCTTCAACTACCCAAGGACCTACTCAGGGCATGGGTGGGGTATGGATGCAGATGCCAAAAGGGCTCTAGTCCAGTTTTCCAAACAATATATCAAGTGTCCTTATCCAACAGTCTACGCAGCAACTGCATTCACTCGAGACTTATAATTTTTGTTGCGGGTTTCCACTAAATGAAACAACTTTATGCCCCCTCTCTTTTTTATCCCAATACGGCCCTGTTGTCAACAAAAATGGAAGACCAACTTCGAGTGGCCCGAGTGTGTTATAGAGAGACAATGATCCATGGCCCGACAAATTTCAAACCTGGATTGCCCAATCTTGGCTCATGGGTGTCCACAAGGTTTTTTTTCCTCCCAAGGACGAGTACAACCTGGCACGCATCGACGCGAGTATATGGACGACATCACCGGCTTCCTAATAAAGCATTGCCATGAAACTCGAGGCCAGTACTAAGCACCATAGTGATGAGGGATCGACACTACTTCAAGTTGGAGGCTCTGTTGTGCGTATTCCTGGTACATAAATAAAATGGCCGATAGTAAAAAATAAGTTGCGAGGGTCCTGGCATCCTGAGAGTGTAAGCCCATAGCCCAATGAGCACCTGTAAAATAATGTATTTTAAATAAACTAGACTTTGGGCCATGTAATCAAAATAATGTTAAAAGGCCCAAAGTTTAAGTTAACTAGGTTTGCTAAGTTTTGATAAGTAGTCAAAGTCAAAATGGTGGTAGGTGGGTTGTGCTTTATTGTGCACCATAGATTAGAGTGTGTTTTTTGAAGGGTTAGGATTTCAATCCTATTTTCTTGAAGTAGCCAATAGAAACCAAGGGGCAAGTGCCTCCTCAAAGATAAGAAGACACCTCTTGCAACTCTCTCTCTTTTCTATCGTTTGTTTGTGGATTGGATAGGTGGTTAGTGCTAGTGGGTGGGGGTGGAGTAGTGTCAAAATCATGAGAACAACTACAATCTAGCTAAAGCTCTATCTTGTGTTCTGACCCCTTTTGACAGGTGAAGGGGCTACTCAATGCCACATATCTCTACACCCTACAACCTTGGAAATTTTACGGTCAAAGTAATAGCGTATTGTTTAGTGAATAAACATTAAGCTAAATCATAATTGAGCTCTTTAATAGCATGTTGTATGAAAATATCAAGCTCTAGATTTGCATTTCTTTTATTTAATAGTGCCCTTCACTACAACATAGTTTGTTGCAATTAACATGGCATGCATCTGAATTAATCTCACTAATGGTTTTTTGAATTTGCAAAAAGTCATCTTGTAAATGATTAAAAAAGTATCATCCCATGTAATGAATCAAAAGAGTGCAAAGCCCTAAAAATGAGATGCATGTTGCCAATGCTACTTATAGCCATGTTGTCCATGTGCAAGGCCACTACAATGATAATGAAAAGTTGAAATGTACATATTACACTTTCACTTGGTGCTCATTTGAGCACATGTTGTGCATTCATAGTACTAATAACAAGTTCTCTATAGTGTAAGTGGAAATGATGAGATGTGCATTGTGGGCCTTAATGCAACATAAAGTGAAATAGGTTTGCATAATGATTTATGAAAAGGTTTGCGAACTTAATGTACAAAATCATCTTGTCAATCACATTATGATTGAGTATGAACACCATAAATATTAGTGGACTACCACTAGATTCACTTTAATAATATTTCCACTGCTCCAATGCTTAGAAATGCCTTTATCTCAAATTACAAACTTTGGATTCATTTTAGTGGCACCACAAAGTTGTGATATGAGGTCATATTTAAATTGGGGTATAGAACAAAGTATGACTTTATGTTGCAATTAAATGTATAGGAGAGTCTCACACATGTTGTACAATGTTTTGATATCTCATTTATCTTGTGGAGGTTAGAGATTCGTTTTGTAAAGCGAGAATGTCCTTAGACATCTTGTGTCCTCAAGTATTATTTTGAGTTATAAAATTGTATTGGGCACCCTTACTCCATCCGCAATAACTATGAACTTTTGGTTCACATCCTTCACAAAGCAACGATCATGGGCAAATTCTACTTTCAACTTTTGATCAATAATGATTCCAACAGAAAGTAGATTTTTTTTCAAACGTGGTACATAAAGTACCTCCTTGATCATCCTGCTTTTGCCATCAAGTAGTTGGATTGAAACGGTGCCTATCCCCTTGATCTTGCACACATCACCGTTTGCTTGTGAAACGGACGTTCCATTATCCAACACTTTCAAGCTACTGAACCAATTCTTGTTACCTATCATGTGTCTTGTGGCTCCCAAGTCAATATACCACGCTTGATCATCTTGATTAGATGACAATGCAGATATGAAGATGCTAGAGTCTTCAATCTCACCCTCATCGACAAGGTTACCTACTTGCTTTGGTTTTCCCTTGCCTTGTTCTGCCAGGAATTTGTGACATTCACTCTTCCAATGGCCCTTTTTACCACAATGGAAGCACTTGTCTTTCTTCTTGGTCTTATTGGAAGATCCCTCATCCTCCTGAGTCTTGGCAAATTGTTGTTTAGACTTCTTCTTGCCCTTGCCCTTGCCTTGTTTTTGGCGTGTCGCAAGTGCCTGATCGTCAATATTTTGACGTCTAGCTTTCGCCATTTCTCATCGTTGCTCTTCCTGCATCAAGATTCCTATGAGCTCGTCAAAGATTGACAATCTTTCTCTTGATGCTATTCCACTCACAAACATCTGATGGGGTTCTGCAATGTCGCACAATGCATTGTACACCAGCTCCTCATCACGTATGCGCTCACCAATAGAATGCAGTTCATCTCTCATTGTCTTGATTCTGGTCATGTACATCTGAATGTGCTCTCCTTGCTCTATTTGGGCACTATTCAGCTTTGACTTCAGAAACATGATTCTTGACAGATTTGACATCTCGAATTGCTCCTTTAGCACATCCCATGCTTGTTTGGGTGTAACAGCATCACAAATGTGGGTAATGATGTGATCCTTCACTGACAAGTTAATGAAGGTAAAAGCTTTCCTCATCTTTTTGTCAAACACTTTGATATCCGCTTCATTTGGCGGCCTTCTCTCATCACCTGTGACAAATTCCCACACGTCTTTCTCATCAGTGTTTTTCATTTTGAATTTCCACACTGCATAGCTGGAAATCCTGTCCAATTTGCTACTTTCACTCAAAATGGACTCTCCCATATTTGTCATCACAAAACTGCTTGAAACTTCTGTCGTAGGCTAAGAGCAGTATGCTGAGGCCAACTGTGATGTCAGAAGTTGAAAATAATGACTTGCGCTTTTTTCCTTACCAGGCCACTCACCGCTTTTCCACCAAATTGAAAGCCAAATCGGCGTCGCCTTCCGAAATGCACTCAGTCGTCAACTCCAAATTACGTGCCCAATGAAATGGTGGAATCACTTTTTGGCACACTCTGAACACTCTCTTCGCTGCAATCACTCTGTTTTGTTGTACAATACTTGCAGGTACAGTTTGGGTGCCCTTCGTTTGGGGGTTATAGCATTTCGTTTGGGTCAAAACGGACAAAGGACCCAAAGATAGGGATTTTTCTTGTTTTTGAACTGTTTCCTCACCTTGAAGAAACTTCACACTTCACTTGTGAAGGGACCCAACTCCAATTTCAGTATGAAATTTTTTTTAAAAAAATGAAATGCCCCTTGCACTTCTCTGTCCTTCGGGCCCACTTCACTTAAATCTAACGATGGATTTCAATCCAACGGCCCTCCTTGTACACAATCCCCACCATAGATACACAATCTCCTCAATCCGACGATTCTGAACACTTGTGCACTGATGGAAGCTCTTGCAAATGCTGTCCACTTCAAAACGCTACATGTTTCTCTTGGTTCCTCGCGCGAGCAGGCCTGCGACCTCCTCCATCTCTCTCTCTCTTCCACGGGTTGTAGCTATGACTGCCCTCAGAGAATCAAACTAGCACCCTCACGCTTCCACGGACAGCCACGACCTTCTCAGGTCTGATTTGCACTGCTAGGGCTCCCTCCTCTGGAACTTCATAGCTTCCAAAAAGGTTCAAAGAGAGAAATCTGCTTTCTTGAGCTTTCAAACCCTAGGCCAGGGTTTTTCTCATAAAACTACTCTTGGCTTCCTATTCAAAGTCTTCTAACATGCTTATCTTCTTCCTCTGAGGTCGCCCTACTGCTGGAAAGCTGATGTTTCACTCCGTGTGTCAAACGATGTCTGATTGAATGCACACTAACTGCAAACACCAACTAGCCTTCTTTCAAAATTTCAAAATTCCGTTTGCTGAGGTTCTGATTCAATCGACAACTCTTGTCTCTGAATCCTCACACGGTCTCAAGCTCACCAAGCTTCTGTGTGCTAAACTCTCTGCACCAATGCTTCTCTTTCCGTCATCAACCCGCCGTAAACCCCAAACTCTCAAAATACAGTTCTCCCAAATATCTCTTCAATGGTGATGTTGTACTATGTACACTCCGGCTTTGATACCAACTTAGAATTTGCTTCGAACAAGAACACGGATCATGCTACACAGTAACACAGATAGAAAACACTCTCCACACCAAGCTCACGTAGCAACTGTATTTCTCAAAATGAAATTACACTGTACATATAGTTGTTCACTCAGACAACCCATGCATGACCCAAGTTGCCGTTGGCGGGACGCGTGTCCCATCGACTTGCCTCGTGGCGAGGCCAACTGATCCTTATCAATTGATAGGACCCACAGTACAGTAACACAGTGATTCTACTTTAATTGTAACTAGATGCTACCATCAAGGATGTGTTGAAGCCATCCTCTTCCTCCTCCCCTTTTGCAGGATTGCCTTGATCTTCATTCCCTTGTGCATTCTTCTTCTTATAGCATTCGGAAGCAAAGTGTCCTTTCTTCCCACAAAAGAAAGACTTTAACTTTGCTTTATTCTTTTGCTTCCCTTTGGAGGTAGATACTCCATCCTTTGTCTCGGCCTCCTTGCCTTGGATCTTCTTGAAAGGATGAGTCTTCTTTTTGCCTTTAGATGTGAAGTTTGCTTTCTCATCACCGTTATGTAGTGATAAAGACCCCATTCTTGTTTTGAGGTGTAGAAGCCTACTCTCCTTGGCCACAAGAACATTATGCAATTTTTCAATTGATGGAAGTTGGTCTTGAATATCAAAAGATTGAACTAGATTAGAGAACTCATTTCCTAATCCATTCAAAATTACTTGTACTAGCTCATTGTCTTGGATATTCTCTCCTATAGATCCCTTCAATGACTCAATCACTATTTGATCATTAGCATTCAGTAGATTGAACCTAGATCTAGACAATGCACTAAAAACCTTGAATTTTGGACTAATATGCACTTTTTTGGATCAAAAACACTAATGAAAGTTAATTTGGAGGTTGCTCTATGGTTTCACACGTGTGGATAGTACTTCAGCAGCCCACAAATCGATCTTGACCAAAAACAATGATGATACCTATCTCCTTGAACTTGCCCTCTCAATTAGAACTCAAAAACAACAAATTGTCAATGATTTCACAAAAGTACTATTAATCATTTAGATCACTCTTAGACTTGGCTCTGATACCATGTCAATTTTCAAAGAAAAGGACAAATATGATTGTACTATCAATCATTAAGAGTTATTGGTTGATTAATCCAAAGATCTATTAAGTTCTAGATGTTAGATCTTGATCTAGATGCTTTAAAAAATGATTTAAGCAAGAGCAATGGATCACATGATCAAAAACATGGATGGGTGGCCTCACACGTGTGGAGGATAGTACCAGTATGGCCTGTTTTCAGAGAGTAAAGTACATTAGCTTACAAATGCATTTCAATCATAAAAACTCAAGACAAATGTGGAAATCACAACAAAACTAGAATTTGCCAATGTCACATCAACTTGTTATTGATTTGGTTGATCCCTTTATAGATCAAGTACATCCATGAGCTGTGTACTATCTAGCAAGCCTTCACACGTGTGAGGAGTGCCTAGTCATCCAGATCCACCAATGGGAGCCATATGTGCTCATTTCCCAAAGTTGACTATTCTCTTTGTCTAGAAAACAAAAAGCTAGTCTTCCACATTTCTAGGAATATTCCTTATAAAATAGAATATAACGGAATCTTCCTATCTTATCCTCTAGAAGCTTATCCACACGTGTGAATGGTATCTTGACATGTGTGAGTAATAACTCATTCACATGGAAGTCCAATCTATTTACACAAATTTTGACCGGATTTTTCCAGGTCTTTTGAGAAAGCAAGCACGCATATGGTACAGCCAAGTTGAACCAGTACGTGTCGCCACCTGGTTACTGCTGAAAGATGTATTTCTAAATCAGTTCAGAGAAATTGGTTATTCGTCCAGAATCCTTGGACGACTTAATAATGTCCAGAAAAAGAAAAAAGAATTGCTTCGAAGGTACACATGAAAAGTAAAGAAACTGATCGAAAAACTAACTGGTGTGTACCCTATCGCAATGCAGATCGAGTGGTTATTGACAGGTTTACCATAAAAAAATTGATCGATATTGTAGACAAGGAGATATAACTTCTTTATCAGTAGTCATAGCGAGTGCGTGAATTATGAGACTTCCAAGTTAGCACGTAAAAGACGTTCTACCAGACGAACTCGAAAGTCTAAGCATGACTCCAGCAGCAGTGAAGACAAATCTAAATCTGAATCTAGTTCAAGTTCTTCCAGTTTCGATTCTGATTTAAGTGATTCATCAGATACATACACTGATGATACCTATCGAGAAAAGAAACGAAAGTCCAAACGAAAAGAAGATGGTAAAAACCATGAGGATAAGTCTATGACTTCTAAAGTTGAAAAGCTTTGGAAAAAAACATGGCTGATCTTAACAAGAAGCTCAACGATATGAAAGTTCAAATTTCATAAGTTACAAACAAGAGGCCAAAAGCTTCTTCGTCGAATTCAGGACTATGGTGTATGAAATGCGGTACATCTGAGCATTCTAAAGAAGAGTGTAGGGTGGTGAACATAGAGTATGTTAAAGATCCTTCTCAAAAAGTATTGTTTATTCTCAAGATGATACATCTACTAATAATGTCCAAGGTTCTACAACACCATTTCAACAAGGCAAACCAAAGTTTGCACCAAAGAGACACAACCCACCAAAATTTATTGATCCCATCTCCCAGATCAATGGACAATATGCCAACATCTGGCAAAGAAATAGGTTTCTTCTTCTTAGGAGAAGAAAGACTTTTCAACTGTCTATGATAATAATTATTGTCAGCAAATAATTGCTCAAAAGTAGTATTAGGATGAAGAGAACCAATACCCGTGACAATGTCATAGTCTTTCATCTTCGCTTTTGAGATAGATTTGTTGATAATAACCTCCGAAAGTTTTGTCTTCGTGATTTCCACGTCCCCTTCCTCAAAAGTGACTTTCTTCTTTGCAGTAGCTATCTGTAACTCAAAATTAATAATTTCTTTCGTTTCTGCAGAAATATCTTTTGAGAATAACTTAGCTGCGTCACGATCATAATCAGGATCAGCTTTAAGATCTTCTTTCATTATTGCCTTGTTCGAAGATTTCTTTTTCAAGAACTTCTTTCATTTCTTTGAAGGTATTTTTGTGTTAGGTTTCGAGGAACTTTTGATTCTCGTGGTGACTTTAAACAACTTCTCAACATCTCTAGGCCAAGATTGATCAACTAGTTTAAACTTTTTCACTTCGAAGACATCAACCTCCTATACAACAGCATCAGCCAAAGATTTTAGTTTCGCATCAGCAGGAGCAGCAACATACTGGTACTTTGGACATGGCTTCAATGGTTGTGGACAATCCGGATACTTGTGGCCTGGTTCTTTACAATTTGAGCACAGAGGAATAAATCTGATCTGCTTTCATGGTTGTAGACAATATGGCGAAAAGTGTCCTGGTTCACCACAGTTATACCAATTTTTCGAAAAAGGTTTGGCGCACCAGAGATCGACGTTACAATTGCTGGATGTTTAATTGAGAAAGTGCCGATTGATTCAGGTTCAAGTGTCAATATAATACCCAAAAACACGGCTCACGCCCTAGGTTTGACGAATATTCAACCAACCCAAAGAAATATCAAATTGGCCGATTCGACACGAAGAAAGCATGTTGGTGAATTAAAGGACATGACAATGTTCATACAAGCCAAGCCTTTTACAATGAATCTTATTGTCATCAAACCACTTGGTTTGTCATCATATTTTGTTTTAATCAAATGACCTTGGCTTTATCAGACTAATGCAAGTGTACATCAATTCGCTTGTTATTCACGTATGCTGGCTCATGATCTGAAAATCCATATTGTGGATGAAAAGATTGCTTTCTTGCACATAGAACAAAATTGCACATAATAATCGTCCTAAAACAACTATTGCAATAGAAATGGGGAGCTTATGCTTATAAAGTGATGTCGTTTGGACTTTGTAATGCACCTAGTTCATTTCAAAGAGTAATGCAGTTTGCCTTCAAAGACTACTTGCAAAAATTCCTTAAAGTCTACTTGGATGATCTCGGAGTCCATAGTGCGGATATAGACCATCTGGATCGTTTGGAAAAATTATTTGAACATTGTCGCAAGTACCAAATCTCCTTAAATCCATAAAAATGTCAAATTTGGGTCACTCATAGAGTTATTCTTGGACATGTGATATCAAGACATGGCATTGCTACAGATTATTCCAAAATCAAAGTCATTGTTGAGTTATTGCCGCTAGGAACAATTCGAGGAGTCTATGTTTTTATGAGTCATGCAAATTACTATCGGATATTTATTCCATTCTTTAGGGATTTAGAAAGACCTATATACAAGTTGACTATTGTACCAATTTGGATAGTAGAGGCATTGGAAGCATTTGAAAAGTTAAAGAAAGCTTTAGCTTCTGCACCAGTTTGAACAATTGAGTTCCATCTTCATACTAATGCATCAAAATATGCCATAGGATCAGTTCTGATGCAACCAAGTGAATATAAGAAGGATTATCCTATCAGGTTTGCAAGCAAACAGCTTACAGGGATTATCCTATCAAGTTTGCAAGCAAACAACTTATAGATCCGGAGAAGAATTATTCGACAACCAAACATGGCCATGATCTTTTCTGTTAAGAAGTTTCAACATTATCTATGGCAACGCATTTCGCATTTTATACTGATCATCAACCATTACTTTATTTGGTGAACAAGACATGTAACACGGGGCGTATTGCAAGATGGCTACTTTTGTTGACCGAATTTGATTTTCAAGTTGTGGTTTGAAAGGGTAAACAACACTATCTGGCCGATCATGTTTCAAGAATTGAATCAGGACCAGTTAACATTGAAGTAGATAATGAACTACCAGACGCTGCATTGTTCTATGTTGAAGCAGTACTTGAGTGGGCAACCGATATTGTTGAATATCTTATGCTAGGCCAAACTAATGATTCCCTGACAAAAGTATAAAAGAGACAATTGATTATTAAGGCACAACCTTATCGATTGATTGTTGTGGACAATTGTATCGCCGAGGAATGGATGATATTTTGCGAAGATTGTTTTGCCACATGAAATATTTGACCTTATCATGTTTTCACATGATGGAATGGGCGGAGGGCATTTTTCAACAAATATCACCATTCACAAACTTTCACAATCAGGATGTTGGTGGCCTACACTTCATAAAGATACAAAGAATTATATTCAATCATGTGACGTTTGTCAACGAGCATGTCGTCCTACACGACAAAATTATGAACCTTTACATCCAGTTTTATCACAAGCACCGTTCGAGAAATGGGGCCTTAACTATGTTGGTCATATTCATCCTGCGGCATGAGGATCTCAAGCCAGATATATCATTGTTGCAACTGATTATATGACCAAATGGGTTGAAGCAAAAGTAGTTCGAGTTGTAGATGCAAAATCAACGGCTAAGTTCCTCTATGAAAATGTCATTACTAGATTTGGATGTCTGTTGTGGGTATTTCCTATACATAAGCAATTGATTGAATATTCGTGCAGAAATAAGAGACAACTTTAGACAATTTTAGACAATAAGAAACTATTGATCAAAAACGAATTTTTATAAATCTAAATCTGAATCATCAATATACATCTCCAAGCTGAAGACATAGATTATCTCTCACCCATGACCGAGGAGGTCTCAAAAGGAGGAGAGCAAAAGAAGCTGAGAGCCGAGAAATTACTAGCTAGGATGATAGTGAGTTACCTATGTGAGCCTACATGGTAAATCCCAGAGAAGGAACGACCATGTAGGAGATAGTAATATTTCCTAGGCATTGTAAATAAGTGTAGACCCCCTTAAATAATTTAGAGTGAGCCACCTTTTGATGGTGACCTCTAGTGGAAGGGCAATTTCCACATGTAATTTCTAATCTGGTGGAATTGCCACTTGGGCTCCACATGGGCAGCCCTCTTGCTTATTTAAGGGCCCCGCTCTCTTGTGAGGGAGCTTTGAATGTATTGTCAAGTTCTCTTGAGTGAATGAAGAAGATCTTCCACGAGTTCTTGATGATTGTAAAGCTCCTTGTTCATGGCAATGTTCTTGAGTGAAATTCCTATGAGCATGTTTTGATTTCTTTGTGTTTGTGGATTAATTAGATTTCTTGCTTACTCTCTTGCTTTTAGTTGTGGATTAGATTTCATTTCTTGCTTGTGGATTAATGTAGGAATCAGCATTCAAGTAAACTAAATAGGCTGGATTTGTGGTGTAGATATTGCATATTCTCTTACATTTTAGTCCTTGATTGTTCTTGGGCATTCTAAGCATAAAGAAATGGGTGTTTCTTGATTCTTGGGCTGCTAGAGTGATGTTAGGAGTCTAGTTTTCTTGTTTCTTGTTTCTTGCTGAGTAGTTTAATCTTGTCATTATTTTGTTCCCTGATTTTAGTACATAGATTGTAGAATTGCTCCCTGATTCAGAATGTTGATCCATGCTGAGCTAGGACTGGTTGCATGGCTTGTTTATGCATGTAGCTGAGTAACGTACCCGTTTCTCCCCACTGACAAACTGGAAATACACATTGTAATTTGAGAAAACGCTTCTGCTTGGAAACTGTTCTAATAAGAAGACCGAACCGTAAAGAATTGTAACCTACAGAAGTAACAAAAAGAAGAAGAACGGTAAAAGAATAACCGTGTTCACAGATTCAGTGGAATCTGTGAACATTTGGCGCCATTCCATAGTTACACAGACATTTATCCAAGCCAAACCTTTCCGATCAGTGTTGCCAAATCATAACTTTGAAGTCTCACACACGCATCATTGCTTAGTTCTCGACCGAGGCTTCACGCTCCTTACCTAGCCGAGCTCCACGACTCTCGTCTGGACCGGACCGCTACACACCAACTCTCGATCGAGCCACTACTTAAAAATCCTGCCATGTCCTAAGTTACATCTCAACCGAAGCACTTGCTCAATTCTTAACTGGAGCCCATCACTCCCATCTCAAACAAAGCTTGCTCAATTCTCGACCGGAGCCCATCGCTCCCATCTCAACCGAAGCTGTCTATTAAATCTCAACTGGAGCCCATTGCTCCCATCTCAACCAAAGCACTTCCTCAATTCTCAACCGGAGCCCATCGCTCCCATCTCAACCGAAGCTATTTATTAAATCTCAACCGGAGCCCATCACTCCCATCTCAACTGAAGCACTTGCTCAATTCTCAACCAGAGCCCATCACTCCCATCTCAACCGAAGCACTTGCTCAAATCTCAACCAAAGCCGGAGCTCATTGTTCAAATCTCAACCGGAGCTAGAGCGCTCATTCAAATCTCAACGAAGAGACTGTATCAAATCTCAACCGATGAGATTCTGTCAAATTTCGACCGACGAATTTTCGATCAAGTCTCGACCGAAAGGTTTCGAACAAATCTTGACCAGAGGTTCCGTGTCCAATCTCGACTGAAGAGATTCCTTAAAATCTTAACCAGAACAAATCCACGTCAGACCACAAAATTTTAAAACGACGATCAGACCTGACGAGTACAACAAACATCAGATCCAACAACTGACACCGACAATCTATATCTGACGTTTTTTGAAGCTATATCTGACGATCCACATGAACCGCCAGCTGCACCATCGTGAACAAACTGCAAACAATCGCACCCAGCTATCATAGTGACCACATTCAAACCACCTCTGTCTTCAACCGCAACTGACCACACTCAACCGCACCTGACCGCACACCACATTCAAACCACACAGCCGTTCTACTATAGCGCCCGCATTCAACTACAACCAGATAGCATTTCAACCACATACACTGTTGCACCGTAGCGACCGCACTCAACTACAAATAGATCGCATCCCAACAACATCCACTCTTGCATCGCAACAGACCGCACACCGACTGCCTCCACCCTTGACTTAGAATTTGCTTTGCACAGGAACACAGATCATGCTACATAGTAACACGGACAGAAAACACTCTCCACTGCAAGCTCACATAGCAACTGTATTTCTCAAAATGAAATTACACTGTACATATAGTTGTTCACTCAAGCAACCCATGCATGACCCAGCTTGTCGTTGGCGGGACACGTGTCCCGTCGACTTGCCTCATGGCAAGGCCAACTGAGCCTTATCCACTAGTAGGACCCACAATACAGTAGCACAGTGTCGTGGGATCTTTCTACTTCATGCCAACTTCTTCCAAGATTTGTCTCAACCATATTAGCTTCTTGTGTTGCACTACACATTGCCTTATACTCTGCTTCTATGGTGGATAGAGCAATTGTACTTTGTTTTTTACTAGACCAGGAAAAGCAACTACCACAAACCTAAAATACATACCCTGTGGTGGATCTATGATCATCATAGTCACCTCCCCAATCCACATCCACATAGCCACACAACTCAGGTAAACCATCACGCTTCTTGTAAATCAAGCCATAATCTGAAGTGCCTTTCACATAATGCAAAATGCGTTTAGCTGCCCTCCAATGCGTTGCCATAGGTGCTGCCATAAACTGACTTACAATGCCAACAACATAGCATATATCTGGTCTAGTCGTGGTAAGGTAAATCAAGCTCCCTACTAACTGTCTATATAGCGTAGCATCAAATGACTGTGACTCATCAAGCTTAGAAAGCTTTTTGCCTGGTTCAATAGGAGTATTTACTGGTTTGCAATCCTGCAACCTAAACCTATGCAACAGCTATTTGACATACTTCACCTGTGTTAAACCCACTTCGTGTCCTTTTTGCCACACCTCTACTCCAAGGCAATAATGCATCAGACTGAGATTTGTCATCGTTCCATGAGGTCTTTCTTGATCATGTCTATCATCTCTTGATTATTTCTCGTAATAATCAAGCCATCAACATACAGAGCAATCAAAGCAACCATACCATCAAAGCATAAGACATATAGATTCGGATCATAATGTGTTCTCACCATCCCCTTTGAATGAAAGTAGGCATCAATCCTGCTATACCACGCACGTGGTGCCTGTTTAAGACCATAAAGTGCTTTCTTCAAGCGACATACTTTATTTTCCTGTCACTTCGCTACAAAGCCTTCAGGTTGATCCATGAACACTTCTTCACCTAACTCACCATTTAGAAAAGTAGATCTCACATCCATCTAATGCAAAGGCCAACCAAAATGTGAAGCTAAAGCAACAAGTAGACGTAGAGTATTCCACTTACAAACCGGCGCAAAGGTCTCCTCATAGTCGATGCCTTTGCTTTGTGCATACCCTTTGATCACCAATCTTGCCTTGTGCTTTGCTATACTTCCATCTACATGGTACTTAGTCTTGTATACCCATTTGCAATCAATGGGTTTCTTGCCAACTGGTGGTTCTACTAGGTCCCATGTGCTACGTTTAGCAATTGACTCCATCTCCTCTCCCATGGCCTTGACCCAAATGTCATCATCCTTCACTTCACCATAAGTCGAAGGTTTTTTGCTTTGAATAATGCTAGATAAGAGAGCATAATTTGCTTCATACCTTTCAAGTTGTGTCTTCTCTCTTGTTGATCTTCGTAGCTCTCCCTGGCTAGATGATCCTGGAAAGTCATCCATGTCCGGCTCTCCAACAATCTCTCAAACCACTTAGGGAGCTTCCTGTCAGGTGATCGGCTTCCTGGTGAAAATGTATCCCACAATACATCCTTCTCCTTGTGTTTGTCACCTGCAACTTCAATCCTTCTTGCACCAAAAGGTTTGTCCCTACCTCTCTAACCTATCTCTTGAGGTTGAGCAGTAGTATCTTGAGATGTATCCTCTTTTTCATCACTTGGAAGGTCAATGAATGGATCATCATTTGGTGGTATTCTCACTATACCATCTTTCCCACTGGATGTCTCTATCTTCTCAGCATCCTTGTCTTCATACATCTTGAATTCATCAAAGATAACATCACGGCTTATATGGACTTTGTTTTCCACTTGATCAAAACATCTATAGCCCTTCACACGATCATCATATCCTAGGAATATACACTTGATAGCTTTTACATCAAGTTTACGTCTCTCTTCCTTAGGAACGTGTACAAAGGCCTTACATCCAAAGATTCGTAAGTGGTTCACCTTTGGCTTCTTCTTCGTGAATGCTTCCTCAGGTGTTATATTTGCTATGACAACGGTACGACTTCTATTTTGAAGATAGACTACCGTGCTGCATGCTTCTGATCAGAAATCTTTTGGTAGTTTCATCTCAGCTAGCATAGATCTAGCACTTTCCACAATCGTCTGATTCTTGCGCTCAGCTACACCATTGAGAGCATGAGTATGAGCTTGCGTAAATTGTCTTTTAATCCCACATTGATCACAAAGATCATTGAAGTCATTAGACTTGTACTCACCTCCACTATCTGACTTTAGGACTTTGATCTTCCTACCTTTCTGATTTTCAACCAATGCTTTGAAGCTTTTGAAGTTGTCAAATGCATCTGATTTCTTCTTCAAGAAGTAGATCCACGTCTTACGTGACATATCATCAATAAAGGTCATGAAATAGAAGGCTTTACCTAAGGACACGGTCCTCATAGGCCCGCGTAAATATGTGTGGATTAAATACAGGATGTTCTTTGCTCTTGCAACACCCCCTTTATTGAACTTCTCTCGATGCTGCTTCCCATATACACAAGATTCGCACATTGATTTCAAGTGATCTTCTATGGTAGGCAATCCTGTTACCATCTCCAATTTTCTCATCAAACTAAGGCTTCCGAAGTTCAAGTGAGCAAGCCTCTTATGCCACAACTCAGTTTGCGATGGAATGGACGATACAAGTCCATGTTGCCCCTTGATTGTAGCATTCAACCTGTACAATTTTGTATTGGGCACTCTTACTCCATCCGCAATAACTTTGAACTTTTGGTTTACATCCTTCACAAAGCAACGATCATGGGCAAATTCTACTTTCAACTTTTGATCAGTAATGACTCTAACAGAAAGTAGATTTTTCTTCAAACCTGGTACGTAAAGTACCTCCTTGATCATCCTGCTTTTGCCATCAGGTAGTTGGATTGAAACGGTGCCTATCCCCTTGATCTTGCACACCTCGCCATTTTCTTGTGAAACGAACGTTCCATTATCCAACACTTTCATGCTACTGAACCAGTTCTTGTTACCTGTCATGTGTCTTGTGGCTCCCGAGTCAATATACCACGCCTGGCCATCTTGATTAGATGGCAATTCAGATATGAAGATGCTAGAGTCTTCAATCTCACCCTCATCGACAAGGTTACCTGCTTGTTTTGGTTTCCCCTTGCCTTGTTCCGCCAGGAATTTGCGACATTCACTCTTCCAATGGTCCTTTTTACCACAATGGAAGCACTTGCCTTTCTTCTTGGTCTTATTGATAGATCCCTCATCCTCTTGAGACTTGACAAATTGCTGCTTAGACTTCTTCTTGACCTTGCCCCTGCCTTGTTTTTGGCGTGTCGCAAGTCCCTGATCGTCAGTATTTTGACGTCTAGCTTTTACCATTTCTCACCGTTGCTCTTCCTGCATCAAGATTCCTGTGAGCTCGTCAAAGGTTGGCAATCTTTCTTTTGATGCTATTTCGCTCACAAACATCTGATAGGGTTCTGCAATGCCACACAATGCATTGTGCATTAGCTCCACATACGTCGAACTGCTCCTTTAGCACATCCCATGCCTGTCTGGGTGTAACAGCATCACAAATGTGGGTAATGATGTGATCCTTCACTGACAAGTTAATGAAGGTCAAAGCTTTCCTCATCTTTTTGTCTTTGACATCCGCTTCATTTGGCGGCCTTCTCTCATCACTAGTGACGACTTCCCACATGGCTTTCTCCATCAGTATGTTTTTCATTTTGAATTTCCACACTGCATAGTTGGAAATCCCGTCCACTTTGCTACTTTCACTCAAAATGGACTCTCCCATGTTTGCCATCACAAAACTGCTTGAAACTTCTGCCATAGGCTAAAAACAGTATGTCGAGGCCAACAGTAATATCAAAAGTTGAAAATAATGACCTTCACTTTTTCCCTTACCAGGCCACTCACCACTTTTCCACCAATTTGAAAGCCAAATCGGCGTCGCCTTCCAAAATGCACTCAGTCATCAACTCCCAACTTCGTGCCCAGTGAAATGGTGAAATCACTTCTGGTGCGCTCTGAACACTTTCTCCGCTGCAATCACTCTGTTTTGTGATAGCATACTTGCAAGTACAGTCCTAGTGCCCTTCGTTTGGAGGTTGTAGCCTTTCGTTTGGTCAAAATAGGCTAAAGGACTAAAAAATAAGGGCTTTTTGACCTTTTGAACTGTTTCTTCACCTTGAAGAAACTTCACCTTTCACAAGTGAAGGGACCCAACTCCAATTTCAGTTTGAAAATTTTAAATGAAGTTGAATGGCCAATCTTCCTTCAATGGCCTTCAGGTCCTTTCAAAACCCCTTTCACCTCAATCCAATGGCTACCTTGGATCCAACGGCCCACAACTATCCTTGGAGGCTCGATCTTTACCACAGATCTATGTGACTGGAGATCCGACGGTCCTGGGCGCTTTTGTGCGCTGACCCACACAATTGCAGGCACGTCTCACTTTGGAACACTATGTGTTCTTTGATTTTTAAGTGCGCAACCAGTCCTCACGGCCTCCACGACCTCTCCTCCTCTTTCCTGATTTCTTGTTTCTTTTCAAGCCAAATCAGCTTGTTCTTACGTGATTCTGGGGCGTTTTTGATCCAATCTGAATCTGTAGCTGGCTGCGCCCTATCTTTGTGCCCTAGAGGAACTTTTCAGATCTATATTTGGCCTTGGAACGATTGAGAACAGCTGGTTTTTCCAACAGTTTTCTGATTTTTACCAAGAAACCCTTCTTCAGCTCTCTTCCAAGCAATTCTCAACTTTACTCTGAGTTTTGTTCTTAGAGATTCAACTTCCCCGAGGTTGCCCTAGTCCTACTAATCTGATGGGACTGACGACATATGATTTGATAAGGATTTCACTACACACGATTCAACTTTGTAGAGAAAGCTTCAAAACCCCACTGAAGTTGAGAAATTCACAATTTTCTCAGTTTTTCAACAAATCCTGCCCTGTCAATTGCTATGGCCACTATCACTGCTCTTTGCAGCTCCTCTGCAAATCCCTTCATGCTTAACAATTGTCTATATAGTGACTTTTCTTTCCGTCTTCAGCCCGCCGTAAACCCTGAACTCTCAGAAGACTTCTCTTCTCCTAAAGCTCTCTTCGACGACGATGTTGTACTGTGTACACTCCCTGTACGGCTCTGATACCAACTTAGAATTTGCTTTGCACAGGAACACAGATCATGCTACATAGTAACATAGACAGAAAACACTCTCCATTGCAAGCTCACATAGCAACTGTATTTCTCAAAATGAAATTACACTATACATATAGTTGTTCACTCAAGCAACTCATGCATGACCCAAGTTGTCGTTGGCGGGACGCGTGTCCCGTCGACTTGCCTCGTGGCGAGGCCAACCGATCCTTATCCACTGATAGGACCCACAGTACAGTAGCACAATGACTCTACTTTAATTCTAACTCCTTGAACCGTGGAGAACGCATTCAACCACACCCCAACTACATTCATCCTTGAATCGAAACACACCGCATTCCACCACAACCCACCATAAACAAACAGCACCCCAACTGCATTCGCCTTGACTCGCAACTGACCACACTCAACCAACGTAGACCGCATACAACCGTAATAGACCGCATTGACCCGTTCTAACTGCATTTGGTCGCAAACTCGTCGCATTTCAACCGCATCCATCGTGGAACTGTAGCAACCACTTTCGAAAAAAGAATCCAACGAATTAAGTTACCAAAGAGTCCAAGAGGCCTATTTTCACAATCCTAAGGTACTCTAGAGTGTTATGGATCGTCCTTACGATCCAAATTCAACAGAGGACTATCCACCAGAGATGGTCTCCCCATCCACCGAACAAGCTCGATTTAATCGATATTCCAAGATGAAATCCCAAGTCCAAGAGCCATCCACCAACCCATTCGACAGATGGGAACCCATGCGTTTTGAAGCTGCATATGATCGACCACATTTTCATGCTGCCGAATCTTCACATGCATGAGCTCACTTAAATGGAGCTTTTGCAAATAATGTTCCACGTACTGAAAAACATACTCCAGTTGTAACCACTAAATCCATCCAAAAAACTATATGCTTCTGCTTCAGCAAGACGTTCCAAAATGCTTTCAGTAAAGGGTAACGGAAAGTGTCACTTTGTTCAAAGCTTTGAGATTCACACAAATTCTCATCTTCCCATTCTTCTTAGGAACGACGACAATTGGGGAAACCCATTTTGTATGCTCAATTTCATAAATAAGTTGGCTTCAAGTAGTCTTTGTAGCTCTTTTTTTATAAGTTCAGTAACATTTGGACTACAGCAAAAAAAAATTGTGACCTTTGGAACTGCATCAAGCATTAAGGGTATCGTATGCTCAATAACCGAGGTAGGAATTCCTTTAAGATCCTTGTACGTCCAAGCAAAACAATCTTGGTACTTGATCAATAACTTCCTTAATGCTTGAAATTGTTCAGGAGTTAGTTGTGCTCCAACTTGAACAATTTTCTCTGACTCTCCTGGTTCAGCAAGATTCATTGGCTGGTCCATCGTAAACCTCCTTTGTTTCTGGTTCTTTTTACTCTGGTTCACGATGAACTTTTGGTAACATAATCACAACATCATCCAAAGTATGAAATGCTCTAGCATATCATTATGAATTCCTCTAAAATTCCTTTTCATAAGGGTTGATCTTCGATCTCCGTTTAGCCTTCTTGGCAGGAATCGATCTTGGAGGTGATGACCTTCTAGATGATGTGCTTGTCTCTGAAGGTGATGACCTTGATGGTGATTTCTTGCGAAAAGTCTGACTTGAAGAATCATCTTTGACCTTTCTTTTTCCTTTATCCAATAAAGGTGGTACATTCTTAGAATCAATTTTTCGAAAACATTTTTTCCATTTCAGGACCGTATTGTCATTAATCCTAGAACTTTTTCTTCCTTCAATATAGCTGCTTTTGGTGACTTTATTGTTGGTGCATTTGGAATATCTCGAATTCCAAATCTTGTAGGATCCATGTGATTGAGGATCTGCTCATCTGTAAGTTCTGCATCTCCATCATAAGTCAGAGCATGACAAACATGTATTAGATCATCTTCAATCGGATCTGGAATTGGGTCAATTGATATCCAGGCCAATTCATCATACTTAATGGAAAAGTGATTGGCATATCCAAAGTTTGATCAAGTAAGAAAATTTCACTCAATTCGGATTGATTATCTCATTGACACATATAACCTGCTATACAATCCACCATTGCAAGAGCTTGATTCCAATTGATAGTGTCAGTTTGAGAGTCATAATGG
Organism: Diphasiastrum complanatum; assembly: GCA_029204225.1. Taxonomy (NCBI): domain Eukaryota; kingdom Viridiplantae; phylum Streptophyta; class Lycopodiopsida; order Lycopodiales; family Lycopodiaceae; genus Diphasiastrum; species Diphasiastrum complanatum. Next base: position 28,958,840 of record CM055111.1, read on the forward strand.
ACTCCCAAAGTCTTCATTTGTCGATAGCGATCTTTGTGGTCCAATGCCAACTCCATCCTTAGGAGATGAAATTTATTTTATCACCTTCATAGATGATTATTCTAGATGGTCTACAGTCATGTCCATTAAGCACAAATCAGAAGCCTTTAATGCTTCAAGAAATTCAAGGCCAGGTTTGAGACTCAAACACCTACAAAGGTGAAAGCACTCCGAACTGATGGTGGCGGTGAATACCTCTCTAATGAGATGTCCGACTACCTGGGTTGAACATGGCATTCGAAGACAATTTACAACTTTCTATTCACCTCAGCAGAATGGAATTGCAAAAAGGACGAATCGAACGCTTCTTAACTCAGCCAGATCAATGCTATACCAATCACGCCTACCTGTGAAGTTCTAGGCAAAAGCTACTGCCACAACTTGTTATGTACAGAACAGATCCAGCACTAAAGTCATCAACAACAAAACTCCTCGTGAAGTATGGCATCGACTCAAGCCTAGTGTCAGCCATTTTAAAATCTTTGGTTGTATATGTTTCATTCATGTTCCTAAATAGCTTAGAAAGAAGCTGGCTTATAGAACAAATAAATGTATTTTCATTGGCTATCCTAATGAACATAAAGCTTATAAAGTTTATGATCCATCCACCAATGTAGCATTTGTTTCTAGGGATGTGATCCTCAAAGAAGATACCTTCAATGATTTTAAACAACCATCGATACATGATGTTGTTATCCTATTTTACGCAACATATAATCTTCCACTGATGATCTTTCTTCTACAAAATCTGCAGCTACAACTACAGAAGCCAAATAGCCAACAATACCTGTCATCAGACTAGACCAAGCTAGCTCGAACAAATCTGGACAACCTCAAGAAGAAGCACCATGGCATTATGGTCAACCAAATGTTTGTAGATCCTCACGGATCCGAACAGTTCTTGAGAGGTATACACCTCAATCTTTCTGGACTTCATCAGAAGAACCAGAGACCCTAGCCGAAGCAATCGACTCTAAGGATGTTGTGAAGTGACAAGAAGCTATGAAAAAAAACGAGTACAACTCACTTTTGATGGACCAGATCTGGAAATTGGTCAACTTCCCCAATGACAAGAGAGTCATCAACAACAAGTGGATCTTCAAGAAGAAGATCAACTTTGATGGTTCCATTACAAAATAGAAAGCACGGTCGATGGCTAAAGGATTCACTCAAGTCCAATAAGTGGATTATCAAGAAATTTTCAGTCTTGTTGTCAAAATGCAATCAATCAGGATTCTTGATCGTGTTAGTAGCCGTAGAAGACCTCGAGATGCATCAAATGGATGTCAATATGACATTCCTCAATGGCTACGTCGAAGAGGAGCTGTATACCCCAACCAGAAGGATTTGAAGTCAAAGGCCAAGAGCACAAAGTGTGATTTTCAGCTGTAATGCATTCAGTGTTGTTCAAGCTTTCATTGTAATATAGAAGCAACACGTTCTATCATTTGTGTTTAACGTAGATGTATGATGTTGAGATTTTGATTACACTCTTACTGCTTGTTCACACTTGTTCACTCACTCTAATCAGATCACGGACGTCAATGACTCCTTACTATCTGACCAAATGATGGCTGACTTTGATGCCTGAGGAACTTGCATTATCATATTGCACTATCACTCTAAGTGTTTGAACTGAACTTCTCAGTAAAACCCATTTGCAGTAATTCTTAGTTTTTGCTTTAAACAGGAACACAGATCATGCTACACAGTAACACAGACAGAAAAAACACTCTTCACACCAAGCTCATGTAGCAACTGTATTTCTGAAAATGAAAATACATTGTACATATAGTTCTTCACTCAAGAAACACATGCATGGCTCAGGTTGCCATTGACAGGACGCATGTCCCATCAACTCACCTCGTGGCAAGGCCAACTAATCTATACAGCTGATAGGACCCTCAGTACAATAACATAGTGATTCTACTTAATTCTAACTCTCTCCCTTAAAGTAGAGTCTACTTTTTATACAGTCATATACATAGCTTTAAAGTCAGCAAACTTTAATTACAGAAAGCTTTGATCTAAACTTATCAAACTTTTTTCTAACAAGTGGCTTAGTGAAAATATCAGCTGGTTCTTCTTCCGTACTACAATGAATAGCATAAATTTCACGATTCAGCAGCCTCTCACGTATAAAGTGATACTATATCTCAATGTGTTTGGTTCTTGCATGGAACACTAGATTCTTTCCTAGCTGAATGCCACTCTGACTATCGCTATGCACAGTCATGTGATTTTCATGTTTCATGCCAACTTCTTCCAAGATTTGTCTCAACCATATAGCTTCTTGTGTTGCACTACACATTGCCTTATACTCTGCTTCTGTGGTGGATAGAGCAATTGTACTTTGCTTTTTACTAGACCAGGAAAAGCAACTGCCACAAAGCTTGAATACATACCCTGTGGTGGATCTTCGATCGTCATAGTCACCTCCCCAATCTGTATGATTCTTGTGCTCAGCTACACCATTGAGTTTAGGAGTATGAGCTTGTGTTTCACATCATGGACAATCTCAAAGTGGATTGTCGGAGCCCATCGTTGTTTTCTACCACACAATTTAGATTTTAATACTGCACGTCTCGACTTTATGGAGAAGATGCAGCACCATTTAATAATTCGGCGTGAAGCCAATAAAAGTCCCCAATAACTGCATCTCGTAGATGTCGTGGGACAGCCACTAGTTTTGGTGGGGGATACAGTTGGAGGGTTTGCGGATCCCAAGGCAACCCTAACCCTAGTTAATAAGTGAGAGGGACTTGGCACCCTGCGTGTGTAAGTCCAACCCGATGATCACATAGAGATTTGATTAATTAGAAAGTCAATAAAAGGACTTTTAATGTCAATAAAGGGACTTTTAATGTCGTAGGACCTAAATGTCAAGTTAGTGAATAAAGTTGGGTTTCCCTCCAATTTGGATGGTTCCCGATCTTTTTAAAATTTGAATAATTAGAGAGGCAGAAATGGACCAATAGGATTCAGAGGCCAAGGTCCTCCTCTCTACTATAAGCTATATTATCGCTCTCATGGGAACGAACCTACGCGTGACAACTAACTTCGTCTCTTTGATGCTAGATTGACTAGATCTTGGATTCAAGGTAGGCAAGTGTAAGAACCACCAAGTAAAGATCTACAAGATTCCAATCACATGCAAACCAAATGGACACATGTCCTCTTCCTCTAAGGTCGTCCTATTGCTGGAAAGCTGATGCTTCAATCCGTTTGTCAAACGGTGTCCGATTGAATGCACACTGACTGCAAACACCAAGTAGCCTTCTTTCGGAATTTCAAAATTCCGTTTGCTGAGGGTCTGATTCAGCAGACAACTCTTGTCTCTGAATCCTCACACAGTCTCAAGCTCACCAAGCTTCTGTGTGCTAAACTCTCTGCACGAGTGCTTCTCCTTCCGTCTTCAACCCACCGTAAACCCCGAACTCTCAGAAGACAATTCTCCCAAAGCTCTCTTCAACGGCGATGTTGTATTGTGTACACTCCTTGTACGACTCTGATACCAATTGCAAAATTCGTTTTGCAATCTTCCAATGTGTCGAGCCCGGATTTGTACATAATTGGCTCATCTTGAACACTGCATAAGCATTGTCAAGGAATGTGTTGTTTGCAAGGTACATCAACGAACCTATCAGCTTCCTATAAGGTGTGAGCTGCATTTGTTCTCTCTCTTCCTCAGTCCTTGGACAATCATCGTTTATCAGCACCGTTCCTGTGAGCATTGGAGTATTCGCTCCTTTGCAGTTCAGCATCCCAAAATCCTCTAGGATTTTCTGGGTGTATCTAGACTGGTGAAGGTATAGCTTACCTCCCTCATAGTCCCTTTCAATTTGCAAGCCAAGGTAACACCTGGCTTCTCCCAGATCCACGATCTCGAAATGTTTCGAGATGTCTGTCTTCACTTCAACAATCAGCTGCTCACTCTTGCAGAGTATCAGAGTGTCGTCCACATATACAGCCACAATAATGATCTGCCCATCTGTAACTCTGACATACACATTGGAATAAGCTATCAGTGGCTTGAATCCTAATGATTTCAAGGCTTGATCCTTCTTTTTGTACATTGTCGAGCTGACTGTTTCAGACCGTAGATACTTCTATGCATTCTGCATGCATAATCAGAATTCGAGACATATCCTGGGGGTTGATCCATGTAAACCTCTCCGTCTAACTCACCATGCAAGAAGGTTGTCTTCTCATTCACAATGTAGATCTTGAGGTCATAAGCAGCTGCATATGCAAATAACAAACGTAGGGACGAATGTTTGATGACAGGAGAGAAGGTTTCAGAGTAGTCAATACCATATCTCTGAGAAAATCCCTTCGCTACCAATCTTGCCTTGTATTTCGAGACATTCCCATCCGGTCCATACTTGAGCTTGAAAATCCATTTGCATTTGACAATCTTGCGATTATGTGGTAATGGCTACAACGTCCATACATGGTTCTTCCTCATGGATTCCATCTCCTCGCTCATGGCTTGGATCCATTTGTCCTTCGCTTCTTCGAAAGTTTGTGGTTCGCCACTGAATCCACAGAACTCTTCTGATGTAGAAGCAGAGCTGTCTGGCACGTATCTTGCTGGTGCTCTTCGTGGTCTTGTCGTCCTTCTAGGAGATCCTCCCGGGACAGCTATGCCTTTGCCTTTGTCTTCTCTGCTCGGTCTGGAACCATCCTGGTTTACAGGAACTGTAGCAGTAGGCTGTCTCTCAAATCTTTCGTTTCAGATTCGTCACTCGAATGGGAAGCGACTCAAAAATCTTCGTTTTCATGTTCATCTTCTGCTCTCTCTGTCACTGGTGCAAATCATAGTATTGTCTCTCCAAAACCTCATAGCTGATAGGATCGTCATTGGCCATCGTCCTGCTCTCATCAAATCTGACATCTCTCACTGTTTTCACAGTGTTTGTGTCTGGCATGCAGACTCTGTAGTATGACGAATTGTTGTCATAACCTACCAGAAATCCCTGTTCAGCTTTCTCATCAAGCTTCTTTCGAAGCTTATCAAGAATATGTGCATAAACGGGAAACAATGGGACCCCTCCGAGACACTTTCACCAGGGTGATAACCCAGAACAAAGACCCTTCCATTGGCGAAAGGGCATGAGGAAGGAAAAAATATTACTTTTTGATACATACGTTTTTCTAGGGTATCATGAAGAAAAGAGTGTAAAAGTGAAGTCAAGGACTGTCGGTAAACCGAAAACACCTGCAGAATTAAAAACGGTGGCTACGATAAGAGCGAGTAGGTGAGAGGCATGGGAAAGGACTCCCTTGCTTGGCAAGGCTCTAGAGGGCTCTTAGTTTTTATATGCCACATCACATGTATGCATATTTTAAAGCTAGCTTTCAAAAGTAGAAAGGGAGAAAAATATCTATCTATCCTTCCTTTAAAACACAATAGTTTTTTTAAAGACTATGTCTAGGATTTTGACAAAGAATGAAATCAATTTAACTTTTAGTAAAAGAAGGCTAATTTATTATTTTGCCTTTCAATTAACACTTGCAAAAAAATCTTTGGCAGAAGGGCACATAAGGCTGGCAACCTCCCCCCACAATAGGTCATTCAATAAAGAGGGAGAATCAGCTTGTTGTTCACTGTTGTGGTGCTACTGTTGTGTCAGTGCTGGGGCCATCCATCCAACAATTGAAAGAGAGAGTGGGAGGTGGTAAGCACCCACCATCACCATCACCCTTGGATGGGTGCAGATGGTGTGTGCACCCAGTGATGGTGCTGATCCAATAAAAGAGGCTGTTGTGAGCAGTTGCAGAATCCTAGGATACTCAGAATTTTTCTGACACAAAGCTTCTTGTGCTGAAAAAAAATAATGTCTGCAAAAACTAATAATGCTGACCCCATTAAGACATTGGGTTCAGCGAACGCTCATAGTACAAGCCTTCCATGATGACACGTGACAAGGGCACAGTTGTCTGTTTGGATATGGTGGAACAAAAGTTGCTGTTGCAACTTCCCCTCTTACAAGTTAACGTCCAATTTTTGGGTGCAGCTACAGCCCATAATATGGAATTCACGAATTGTTTAGTGCTCACTGTTCATTTCGAGGTGTAAACTTTGGGTTTTTTATTTACAGCTTCCAAGATTGTTGTCATCAGGGAACACAACTGTTTAGAGTTTATTCAATATGATAGCTGTTGCAAGATATATCTGATTCGATAGTTTCTTAAATCAGAGTTGCTGTAAATCAATGTGAGATCTCATTACGGATCGTTACAGAAATTTAACTTGAAAAGATAGTGCTCGAGACAGGAAAACTCAGCAGCTAGCATTCACGAAAATATAAGTTAGCTAAGCAATCTACAAAGAATATTAGAAATTTATGACAGAAGTTTCACCTTGCCAATGAATGTATCAATCACCAAAGAAGTTTGTGTCAAATGCTGGAAGATAGTTTCACGTCAGACACATTGAATTCACATTTTCTTTTCTAACCATGGGAATGTAAAATACAGGAGTAAAAAGAAAAATTTGCTACAAAAATGTATCATCTTTCGAAGTAGCGTAAACTTACTTAGATGTATAGACAGGAAATACGCTTGAGGTGTCAAATAGACAAATGTATTTCAATTCAAACAAATAAGAGCATAAAATGTCATCTGGAACAGTCTCCAAAGATGTAAACAGGAGATCTGTTTTTCCTACTTACAAATTGTCAACTACTGTAATCTATGCTGTTCAAATTTCCGAGTGGAAATCTGAATACAAAACCAGAATCTCCAAGAAATCAGAAGCTCCAAAGAACTCGCATTAATATCACGAAAGATGCAACATTTCAGCTGTTCAAACACTACTAGAGCGCGAATCAGATAGCGTGAGCTTATGTAGTTCTTATAACAGCAGAGATGCGGATGCCATTAGAAACAAAATGAGAAGACCGTGGTGGAAAGAAAAGGATGCTGCTCCTGCATTGGTACGGACAGAAGGGCCTGGAGCAATCTCAGGGCTGAGGCCTGGGATAACTTCAGATGGTGGGGGGGCAGGAGGAGAAGAGGTTGGCGTTGAAGGGATAGGTGAGAGCACTGGCACAGACGCAGGTGATGGGATTGGCACAGAAACAGGGCTGAGTAATGGCGACGGAGGCTCGGCTAGAGGAGCAGGGGTCAGAGGGGTGGGAGCCAGTGCAGGATTTGCTTGAGGAACAGGTGATCCCAAAGGAGATGGTCCAGGAGCGCCTCCTGGTGAGGCAGCGAACAACTCTGGAGGAAGAAGGACGTTGTCAATGGCAAACACTGACACGGGAGGTTGATCATAAAGAGTGTTCGTGATCTGTGCCTTGCTTACACCCGTGTCAATGATAACAACTCCTTTGACGGAAGAAATGTTCTGCGTGTATTTTCCCCCACTGCTTCCGGATGCTTCAGTTGGAAGAGCGGGATTTGAGACGGTCTGCAGAGATCCCAGTGGGAAGTAGCTTGATAGAACGTGGAACTTCAGCATGGTGGCTTTCTGGACGTCGGTGAGCTTTGCCATTGCACCATTAGGTAAGGCGTTGAAGGCATCATCAGAAGGAGCTAAAACAGTTAAGCCAGGGCCAGTTTCCTTGCTTGCCAATGCAGTACCAACACCGCTATTCTTGAGAAGAGTCACAAGAGTATTGAACTTGCCAGCCTTCTCAAGTACGCTGATCAGGTCCACCTGGCCTGCTGCGTTGTTGCTAACACCAATAGGCATCAACATATGATCAATCTGAAAAATGGATATGTTATAAGGATAACTAGCCACACTCTTCTCGAGGGTGGCATTTGGAGGTCCACCTCCCACCGGCATGCCAAATCCTATTACTCCAGATTTACTGACTGTCAAGTTCAGGAAGCCATCGTTCGCAGCAGCCCGTCCGGTAGTCTGATAGAGTGTAGTTAACAGAACGCCAGTGGCATTTGTCATGGATCGAATCTCCGTTACGTCAAGATACTGCAAAAGCACATGATACCGGCAAATATCACCCATTAGCCCGTCTGGAATATTTCCGCCAAAGCGATCTATCATTGGTTTTAGAACTGAGTCAGCAACAGCCAGTATTGTAAGCGATGATCTGGCGTTGATTTCCATCGCCACTGAAGTTTGCGATAAAAGTCCGTTGAACATAGCGAGCTCCTGGTTCTTTTCCAGGACAACTGTGATATTTGGTGCAGATGAAACAGCGAGAACAAGAAGGGAAAAGACAAGTAAAGGGAGCTGGATACGAAGCTCCATGCTTGCAATGGACGATGAGAGATTGGAGAAGAGAAGACGAAACAATCGCTCAAAGATACCACAAGTCTGTATAATAAACTGAACACTAGATGTCGAAAGAAGGCTTTACGATGTGAAAGAATAAGCGCCCACTGTCAATAGCCAGGAACGTTCAGTGCACAGAATAGTATGGCGTGATTGATTTGGCTGGGAAAGATGACAAAGAAAGCTTGAAGGACAATGCCAAGGACACGAATGCGCGAGAGTGTGACAGACCAACAATCCGGAAACAACAGCGCAGCAAAAATTTATTCTTCACACCTCAAAACCTTCTTGCACGAAGCCGACTGCAGGGACCAGACCAGAGAGCACTGAGCAGAACTTCCCAGAAATGCCAAGAATACGACGATGCTTTGTCAGTGTACTACCAATAAACAGCGAGCAACCCACCAACACTGACCTACACACCACTCAACTCCTTCAGCTACAGTAAAAAGAGACCAAAACTGAGCACGCAATAACGATAAATCCTCAAAACAAGCCCAGCTGCAAGCTAATCTTTCCACTCACAATTGCAGCAAAAGCATGCAAGGTACATAGATCAATCAATTCTTCTCTACGAGCACTTAGGATGAAGGAGGAGGAAAAAGCAAAGAGGACGGAAGCACAGACAGAAGAGAAGAAAGCGAAGGGAGCGCAGCTAGCGAGGAGGATGAGAAAGAGAAACAGCGATGGTGTTATTAAATAAGAAGAAGAAGAAGAAGAAGAAGAGGAGGAAGAAAGAAGGAAATGGGGGGCCCATGGAAAAACGGGCAGAGAGAGGCCACCTTCGTAAAGGGCGCATAAATCCTCGCGCCCTAATAAACGGTACCAAAATGGGGGGCCCCCACTAAACCGTTTGTCGAAAATCCTTAAGGCCGCCCCCATTCACGCCCTCCCTTACCTTCAAGGCACCAGCCTATCCATAATCTATGCCTGCCAAGAGGAGTTTTGAGGCTATATTATGTTTGTCCTTTTTCAATGCACTACTTGGAGGAGGGAGAAATCTGAAGGGAGGTTTTTGGTAGTGTTCCGGAAACCTTTTTGGGGTTCCCCTCCAAAAACCTATATTTCAAGAACTTTTCCGATTTTTCATAAGGATGACCCTCAATTACATGCCGGTTAGACATTATGACCTAAGAAAGCTTGCAAGTTTTTGAGCCGATATCTAGCAAAAGTTGCCGGTTCCATTCTTGGACTTTGCCAGTTTTTTTTTTTCTTAAACACTAGTTTTTGGTGCAATCCCTTAACATAAGCTCCACACACAAAACCTCATCCATTGTGTGATTATGTTTAGGTTTTCTTTGGTCTTTTTATTATTTTATTAATGACGACGTGACACATTACATTAACTTCCTTGTGGAAAGTTGTGTAAAAGAGCAATCATTTTTAGTTATTGCCATTCCATTAGGTGAGGTGTGACAAATTTCTTCATGAAAAAAGAAGGCATGAGTCTTGGAAGAAGAAGGAATTAGTTGGTGACCCACACATGGTGAAATGGCAATCCCAAAATTGCACAACACCTTGTGGAGGTCGTTAGTACTAGCTATGTATAACCTTGTTTGATAGCATGTGGTTGCCTACACCGTTGCTTTTTTTAAGGGTGTTGTCACACTTGACTACTCAACAAGTGTCGGAATGACTGAAAGTGGTTTTTTGGGACTAAGGGCCTTGCTTGGAATGTTAAGTTGCAAAAATTTGGACCAATGGCACAATAGTGACTTAAATGGGCCATTTAATTTGCAACACTTCCATTACACTTACCACCCTGATGTGAAAAAGGCGTGGTCCATTGCTCTCCTTCTCACTTGCCAAGGCCTAAAAATGACAAATGAGAAAATGGGAGTTACCACTAGAGTAAAACTTGAGAGAGAGAGAGAGAGAGAGAGAGAGAGAGAGAGAGAGAGAGAGAGAGAGAGAGAGAGAGAGATGGTTTTCCTTGCACATCAATATATGGAGGCCACAAGCCACATACGTCCTACAGCTCAACATAGAGTAGTAGACATTTCCCAATGTACCATATGCGTAGTTGTAGGCCAAGTTTTGCATTTGCTTACTAAATAAAAAAATTCGTCATGAACTGGAAAAAAAAAATCTTAATTAGGGTTTTAACTCATATGAGCCAATACCATTAGCTCTCATTATGTAATGTTTTTTTGACTTGCATCCACTATAAAATTTCCATTGTTGAAATATTGGACAAAACAACTAATATCTTAAAAAGAACAAATTTAAACATGCATAAGTGGCACTCATCACATCTCTAGAATGTTGAATATATCAAAGCTTTAGCCCATTTTCGTTATGACATAATGATAGCGTATGCTCATGCAATCGTACAAGATTGCAAAATAATCAACAAATGGGTCAACAACTATCATAGAGCGACAACAAAATGACGTTAATGTAAACTTTGAGAGAGAAGAGCTCTTTTCCACTTTGCACTTGACCTAGCTGACCTATCTACACGTCAACAAGGACGTCAACAAGGCACTTGCTTGCTTGGAAGTAGATGGTCCATAAATGAGATGTGTTGCTAATTACAGCAAGACTAACTGAGTCACACTCCCCCTGTTATTCAGGTCATGGAATAGAAATTGCTGACAAATGCCCATGGGATTGATGACTCTCCATGCATGTTCTCTCTAGTAATCATATAACTCATACATAATCCAATCATAGCCATGTTACTAAAGGCGTTCCATAACTAGAAGTAAAGCTCAATTAGCTCATGTTAGTTCTTAACCAACTAACAATGATTATCCTTGGCCTAATACTGGTTATCTAGACGTGTTATATGAGAAAGTTACCTTATTGATAAATCTCAATCATTGATTAGTCTATAACATCTGCAATGTTCAAAAAATAAACCAATATTTATTCACTTCAATTTTCAAAACATGAGTTACTTTTTTCCTTCCAAATTTGCTAAGTTTGTTCTCTACTAGAAGCTCAAGCTCAAGATAAAGCTCTAGAAACACAAACTTAAGTTGTTAAATATTTTTCTTGATCTTAACCAAAAAATAAAAGCTAGAGTGTTTGCTTGAGATAAGTTCCAAAAGAGGACCCAAAAACATAAGTTGAGATTTTCTCTTATGACAAACTCTTTTAAGCTAAAGCTTCTTTCTAGGTCTGATGATTGATAAGGTAACCAAATTTTCTTGAACTAAAATCTAGTCACTTTGTGATTGCAATTTGTAATCTATGTGAATCTCTAGTGCTTTGGTAAAGCAAAACTTTGGTTTGTTTGTAAAAGCTTGTGCTAAAACATTATCAATTCTTGGAAGTTGTTGTACATGAACATGATTCAATGGTTTTTTTTTTTAATTGGTTTGTTGCACCACAATATATAATTTTATGCTTATGGGTGTCCTAGTGGGTTGTGTGTCCATTTCTACGCTGTCAAAATACATAGTATCTCACACAAGTTTTCTTGTGGGATTTGCATCCTTAAATACCTCTCTCATGCTTTATATATGTATCAAACGTCTTGATTACCCCTCAATCTATGTGTAAGATTTCAAGCTCGCAATAAGTTGAACAAACTCTTGAGATCCAAGCAATAGTTTGCTTTATTTTTCACATGCTCAGAGGAGGTGGAAAAGCGTTGCTACCATATTCAAAAAGCAAGCTAGCCATCAACATTGGTAGGAAACATTTCATCATCATCATCATCATTATATATATATATATATATATATATATATATATATATATATATATATATATATTGACATGAACTCAAGAGCAGCAATCTAAAATGAACTCATGGAGAGAAGGGTGGAGGACTATATATAGACTTTTTTTGGTAGGAATTCGCAACTTCACTCAGAAGTCGTCCTCAGTGTCTACGATTTGGTAATGATGGTCGCAAATTTTGAGGCAACGTTCTGAGAGTCTGCGAATTCTTGTAAGAGAGTTTTTTATGCCAAAAGAGAAAAACCGACTGATAGTGCCAAACTATGTCTGATTAGAATTCGCAGAGATGACAAAGAAATTGTGGCAATCGTTTTGAGCTCCAGCGAATTGTCTGCGAATTTTGATGATGGATATCTGATGAATAAACTACATTTTTCTATTTTTAAATTTTTTTTGATCTGAGATAGAATTTGCGGAGGCCAAAAATAAATCGTGCTCTGTAGAAAAGGGGTCAGGCGAATTTTATCTGAGATGATGTGAAAAAATTTTCTTCTGAAACTAATGACTTTTTGGTTTTCTCAGAGAAGACTGTTGGTATACCAAATCTGATAGTATCTTGATGGTTTGAACAAGAAAGCACAACAAAAAATGTTGTCGAAATGGTAGGCAGGCAATAAAAAATGAAGAAAAACCAATAGGAAACAACTAATATATATCAAGATAAAAACAGGGTTCATTGTCCTTTCTCAGTCGGCTCCCATTGACCACAGTGTCGAGGATATTGCCTTGAAGGGTTTGGAGTTGTACATATCCAAAGGCAAAGATTTTTTTAATGACGTAAGGTCCTTGGCCAAAAAATTTCAATTTGCCTTTGAAGGCTTTGGCCTGGTATAGCAAGACCTTATCTCCAACCTGGAAGTCTCTAAGTTTCAATGAGCGATCATGCCATGCTTTTTGTCGTCGTTTGTGGACTTGTTGAGCATAAATGCTGATCCGTCGTGTTTCACAGAGTTGCTCCAGATGGAATAACCTGTTTGCTAGATTCTAGTGAGTATTGAGCTCAAGGTTATAGGCTACTCGAAGGGAGGGGATATGGAGTTCCACAGGCATAACGGCTTCTTGGCCATATGTGAGCTGGAAAGGGGTTAGGCCTGTAGCTCGCTTCGAGGTGGTGCGATAAGCCCAGAGAGCAGCATGGAGTTTAAGTTCCCAATCAGATCGGTTGGATTCGACGGTTTTGGTGAGAATTCCACATAGGATTTTATTGGTGGATTCCGCTCGACCATTGCAGCGTGGATAGTATGGGGAACTTTTGCGATGTACCACAAAAAATTTGGAAAGAAGATCTGTTATGACAGAGTTAAGGAAATGTGTACCCCTATCACTGATAAGCTCTAGAGAACATTCGAAACAAACTATAACCTGTTCATAGAGAAAGTTGGCGGTAGAACAAGCGTCAACATTGCAAACAACTCTTGCTTCAGCCCATTTGGTGCAATAGTCTGTAGCTACTATGATGTAACAAGATTGTGTGTGTTGAGCAGCAGGACTAATAGGTCCGACATAATCAATTCTCCATTTCTGGAAAGCTTGATCAGTGGGTACGGGGTGTAAAGGCATGTAGTCTGTTTTCTGAAAGCGTTTTGTGCGTTGGCAGACATCACAAGCCTTAGTGTAATTGTGCATATCCTTGAAGAGTGTTGGCCACCAAAAACCGGCCAAGAGGATTTTCTTAGCAGTTGTTTTAGAAGAGAAATGGCCTGCACCAATACCTTCATGAGTGAGGGAAATTACAGAGGGTATTTCACCTTCAGTAAGACATCGTTGGACAATTCCATCTAATCCTTGCTTGTAGAGTTATCCTGCAATTAACGTATAAGGTTGAGTTTTGAGGACCAACGCACGATGTTCAAGTTTAGAGAAGAAAGGATCCATCTGCCCTGAAGTTAAACATTCTGTAATTTCCTTAGCCCATATAGGTGTGGACTCAACTTGGAAAAGGATTGCATCTGGTAATTCATCGTTGACACCTTGATCAGGGGTAGAAAGGTTAGGGATTCGGGATAGATGGCCTGCTAGAAAATGTTGAACTCCTTTACGAACCACGATCCTAAACTCAAATTCTCGCAGTAATAGGATCCATCTAGTAATACGACCTATGGTGCAAGTCTTGTTAATGAGATACAACAGTGCTTGATGATCAGTGAAGAACGCAAAGACTTTTCCTAGAAGATAATGGCGAAACTTCTGAACCGCATATACCATTGCCAAGGCTTCACATTAGGTAGTGGTATAATTGACTTCAGCAGGTATCAATTGTCGACTAAGAAAACGGATTGGGTAGTCCTTTTTGAATTCTCCCGGTTGGGTGAGCACTGCTCCAATTTGATGTGCAGCAAAGACAGCCTTGGATTGTAAGCTTGAGTATTGGGATCCACTGGTTGAGCATTAGAATCACAGTATAATAAACAACCGTTTCAGTAGAGTACTGCGGTTGAGTATTTTCTTCCACATGGTAGGTGGCCGGCTCGATGGTATTCGAATCAAGATAATGGACAACATTTTGTGGGTCAGGTTGGTTAACAACAAACTGTTGACATGGGGATGGGTATTGATTTGGTGCAGGTGGTCGTGGTTGGTAAATCCCTAGTCGTGGCACAGGTTGTTGTGGCGAGTAAGGGCGGTATGCTCGATAGATGGTGGGTCTGGTGGCTACTGGGAAATGATTTCGCAGTTGAGGGCATTCATTAGCAGTGTGATGCTGTGAGCAGATTGGACACCAGACATTTCCCTTGCTTATTATTTAAGCTTCTACTCATGGACTTACAAAACACATACTCATATGTGGACTTACAAAAGCCATGGTTGAAGTTTATTGACAGATACTCATATGTGGACTTACAAAACACATGCCACAGAGTTTTATTTCTTTCTTTATTTTCTCTGTGTTAGCACAGTTGCTAACAATAACTGCTGGCGCCACTCTGGCTGTGGTTGGAGGGCGGGGAGTGCTTGCAGCTCATTGTCATTTATGGTCTGTGCCGAAAATGATATCTGAAAGTCGCCTCTTGAAGACTCGTGGGGATACTTTGCTAGGAATTAGTTGATTTTCTCCTCCACGGACTTTGGACGTCAAAGCGCAACTGGCAGATATGGATCTCGAGCTCGTTGATCTAGAGACTTGGCCCTCCCCTTGGCTTTGGCTCGGACCCGTGTCCTGGCTCTGATCTTGGTCTTGAGTGTCCGCTTCTGTATCAAGGGGCCGTTGATCTTGTGCACTCGATCCTTGATCTGGACTGCTTGCCCCTGCTGCTTGTTTTTCTTTTTCCTGGCTGGAGCTTGCCTGCGTAGCGTCGAAGGTGGGTGGTGCTGGAATTGCCACCGAGGCTAACTGGGATTTTTCTCCATAAAACTTTGGCATGCCTTGAGGGTCTGCTTCGCCTGGGTGAGCTCCTGGTTTGCACTTGTCTGATATTTGTCAAACTCCGTCTGGTAGTCGTTTTATGTTTGGCTATATACCTGCACCTGATGTAGGAAGAGATTCATTTTCGCTTGAGATAGTGGTTTGATATCAGGTGCAGGTTGAGCTAACCAGACGAGCTTTTCACCTTGTAGTGCTTGCACCTCTGCTCCCAGATGTGTATTTTCTGCTTCGTATATCTAGAGTTGCACCTGGAGGGGGGCAAGCCTTTGGTAGGCTTCAGATTGAAGCTCCTGTACCTTTGGTAAAGCATCATGAACTGCTTTGAAGAGGCTCTGAATATACTGATTAAGGTCATCTTCTTTTTGCTGCAGCTTCAGGATCTCCTTGTGCCCGTCAAGCTCATATTGCTGGAGCAATTGTCAATTCTTGCTGCAGCTTCATGATTTCGGCTCGTAGTTGAGTGTTGTTGGTGGCTAGTTGTAGTACCTAGTTGTCCAATGAGGTTTTGGAAACTACCGCATCCTGGATGAAAGTGCCCAAGGCTTGATAGGTCGTCATGATATCTGTGGGATCAGCCGGTACGCTTGAGTAGGGTCTTGTCGTGTGGAGGCCCCGATGACCTGTACTGTGTCATCATCATCTTCGACTAGCTTCTCCGAAGATTTTGAGCCATCAGGTGGGGTGGGGTCAACATGATCTGGCGATGGTACAAATGTGGTCTATACAAATGCATCATCAAGCA
Source organism: Diphasiastrum complanatum (assembly GCA_029204225.1). Lineage (NCBI taxonomy): Eukaryota > Viridiplantae > Streptophyta > Lycopodiopsida > Lycopodiales > Lycopodiaceae > Diphasiastrum > Diphasiastrum complanatum. The sequence goes on from CM055111.1 coordinate 28,974,926, forward strand.
ACGGTTTGTCGCCCTCGACAACTTTTACTGGAGAGGTGGGGGGTGTGAAAAAAGCAATAGTGACAACGGGGGTAAGGACGGATTGTCCAAACTGAAGAATGGGAGGAATAGAGGAGAACTAGAGGGTGGTGTGGAGGATGGAAGGAGAGGAGGGTTGTGATGTGGCTTGGCGTGGTGGTGAAAGGTGGATGAGTTGCATCCATGCCAAGGTGTTGGGAGAGAGCTGAGAGTCGGCTAGGTCGATTTGAAGTGGGGTGAATGTAGAAGCAGGGGCTATGGACGAAGCGATGGTGATGGAAGGGGTGGTAGAAGATGGAATGGAGGTAGACGGTTAGTTCGTGCAGAAGGAAGGCATGCCAATCATATGGCACTATTGTAGGGCAGAAAAATCCCAAGAAGGACTCCACAATCTGACTGGGCAGCTTGGATTGAATGTGATCCTTGCAAAATGTTAAAACAACTAGAAAGTTGTACTCAACAGATGCGCAGCTACCTGAATTATTGGGTCAGTGATAGCGTCTATCAAATAATCGTTGTTAGTCTGGATTGGAATCTCAGGTGCAGTCTGGGTTATGAAAGGCTTGATCAGGCCCTTGGCCTGGTGATGGGAGATTGGCTGGCGATCACCGGACATTATGTCGACGGTGACCATGGAGTCTACGTTAACCTGTACCTTGTATGTGGTACCTTGGTAGAGGAAGTGGAAACGCGACTTTTGCATGTCCCAGGTGGCATATGCGTGAAGGGCGAGGCCCATGTTAATGTCAGAGCAAAAATGCGCTGGGTAAAAACCCATTGCTTCAAGAAGTGGGCCAGTCAGGGTGTCAGAAGGCAAGGGACAGATCTGGGTGGCAGAAGATATCTCACGTTTGATGACCTACTTGGTGCCAGAGTCATCAGAAGAGGAAGAGGAAGCCATGTTAGAAATGGTTGTTAGAATCTATTGGCTTCAATCCTTGTAAACCCCATTTCTGATACAAAGTAGTGGAGATCAAATTTACACCTGATCTTCCATCTACCACTGTTGCCTCATCCTCAAATCTCTTGTGCTTGATCGGCAAGGTGATATTATGCTCTTCACTTTTCACACTGCTCTGATGTGGAGGACGTTACTTGTTTCTTCATAGCCCGCACAGTATATGGGCTCTGATGTTACTGGTTCCACTTCAGCTTTGGCCCATTCAGCCAGGAGGCTCTTGGCTTGTGGTGTAATCTGCAGTAATTCTTTAAGGGATAAACTAACATGGCTTGCTAGCAAACTTGCGAGCACTTTAGTGTGCAGATCCTCGGGCTCCACCATGTGGAAAGGTGGTTCATGATGCTGCAACTAATCGTTATGATCAGTTTGTAATGGTGAGTCTGCTTGTGGTACTGGTTCTTCAACAACAAGAGGTTTCGTAGGTATGTCTCTCGCTTGAGCTTTTTCCTCCTCTTGCACTTTCTGCACCCAGTGGCATATCTTCTGATATTGTCTTCCTTCTTTCCTCACATTTGGATATGGTCCTATAGTTGAGGGTTGATCTTCTGATACTTAAGGGGGTGGTGAGGGTGCTCCTTCCTTTCGCTTTTGTGCTCGTGTGACAGCTAATACTAGGGCGTGGAGTGTTGCTTTTCTAGTGGCATCCATGCTGGAACTGTTGTTGGTTGCACTGCAATGAGATTTAATGGTGCACCCGTTCCAGGTCTTAATGGGCAGTTCTTGTAACAGTGTCCATAACCGCATTCTTGATAGAAGGATGTGTATTGTCCCTTGTACATAAGTCACTTTTATAAAGCTAGATTGATTTTAGCTTGATCTACACTAGTGTGAAATTGACCTTTGAGTAGAATCTTGAAAATGCATCAGCACCTTCGTTATTCAAGTTAGCAATTGACTCGAACTGCGAAACATAACTGTCAGCATCATTTGAAAATGTCCCTTTAAAATAATTATATTTGATCTTTGAGATTGAGGTGAAACGTGGAGCAGGGCCTTCCATATTCGATTTTGGTTCAGACTCAGGTTCCGGATTAGGATCAGGATCAGGCTCTAGATTTACAACTTTAGAACCTAGTTCAGTTGCAGCAGAGGCTTCAGAAAGCGGATTTCCAAGTAGTTTTCAGGATTAAAATTTAGGAAAGGTGATTCTCCTCTTTGCAAAGATTCCTAAAGTCTTTTGAAAAATTCTTCACAAAGTCTCCGCCAATATCTTTCTAGTCGAGCAGCTCTATCTGACATGCAATGGGGATGGAGATGGAGTTGTCAGTTTGCATCAACTTAATTTGGCTATCCCTGGCAACGATGCCAAAAATTGGCATATGTTGTAATATACCAACACAAAATTGCTATATCTATGTAGTATTTAGTTCGTTCCAAGTAATGAGTGCTAAACAATAGTTTTCCTCTATCAAATCGAAGATAAAGTGTTATGTATGCACAATGATATCAGAGTAACTCGAATGATTAAGTTGTTAGCAAGGGTCTGTGTTATGTTCGATGCATATATGTACGAACAGACAAAAAGTTAATCTTATTCTTGAGCTAATGTGTCCTAGACAGAAGTTCTCATTAACTAAAGTCCAGAGCATGGTTAAAGAATTGTCATGCAAAAGGCATTCAAAGACTACTTATAGAAGTTCCTAGAGATCTTCCTAGATGACCTTTGCATGCATGGATTAAATGATAAACATTTATCTCAACTAGAAAAAGTGCTTATACAATGCAGCAAATTTCAAATATAATTGAACCCAGAGAAATGCCAATTTTGGGTAACACATGGTCTTATCCTCGGCCATATTGTACCTAGACACGGGATAGCCATTGATCTGTCTAAGATACGTATTATCATGGATCTTCCACCCCCTGAAACGATTCGTGGAGCTTATATGTTCATGGGACATGCCAATTACTACATGATCTTCATTTTATTTTTTGCGGATTTGGCACATCCTATCTACAAGCTGACAATTGATCCACATTGGACGGAGAAAACCTTGCAAGCTTTCCAAAAGCTGAAGGAAGTACTCATATATTCACCAATCTTATGGCCTCCCAATTGTACAATTGAGTTTCATGTGCATACCGACGCTTCAAACTATGCTATAAGAGCAGTATTGACGTAGCCAGGTGGGTATAAGAAAGACTTCCCTATTCGCTTCGTAGTTGACAACTCAACAATGCTGAAATCAACTATTCAATGACTGAACGAGAAGCCTTGGCAATGGTATTTGTTGTCAAGAAGTTTCGCCATTATCTTATTGCAGCCCATTTTGCATCCTACACTGATCATCAACCTTTGCTCTACCTAGTCAACAAAACCTGCAACGCATCACCTTGTAGGCATAAGTTTCCCATTCCGTGGCGAATGTTGTCTTGTGCTGATCTGCAACACTATTTTTACCTGATTGTAGCCACTAAAGCCATCTAGGAAACTGTAGGCTTATGTTCCTTCTACTCTGTCTAAAACACTTTTCGTAAATGGTAAAGGAAAATGATCCTTTTTGGTGACTGTATTCAGCGCTTTCAGGTCCACACAAATTCGCATTTTGCCGTATTTATTGGGTACTAGGACTATTGGCGACACCCATTCAGTGTGCTCGATTTCATAGATGAAATCAGCATCTAACAACTTCTGGAACTCTTGCTTGATCAGCGATAGTAATGACTCACCTTGGGGATTGCTCCATCCACCAAGGGTATGGTATGTAGGACTACGGTTGGTGGGATACCCTTGAAATCACTATAATTCCAAGCAAAACAGTCCTTGTGTTCCACCAATAATGAGCGTTAACTGTTCTTCCACATGTATGATGTTTTCTTCTTCACCTAGCTCGGCTAGATTCATAGGTTGCATTCGCGCAGGTCCTTCAAAGACTTCTCACATAGTTGGATTCATGTTTGTTGTCTTTCTTCGGAACTGGTGCGACATTCGCTTCATGATTGCGAATATTTACATCCACCATGAGCATGACTGGTCATATATTGAGTGGCTCAAGAATTCAAAAACCAAGCATTAGTGACTCATGCTTTTTTTAAATCTGATCATAAACGGCCCTTCATTCATGTTTTGAACTGTGAATCTTGAATCTCATGATTAGTGCATTTGTAATACTTACAAAACATTTTCTACTTCGACAATGGATTCGATATTTGCTCTTGATTTTGTGTTGGCTTCTTATTCGAGACAAATTATTTCGAGCCTATAATCATCTAATGTTTAGTGCGTTTGTTTATATATAGAGCATGCGATATTGGATTTGAAGAGTTGTCTAAGCTTCTTCGATTGTCTTCATGTAGCAACATAGTGATTACTCTTGATAAAATTAAATCTGAGTGTGTCGCTGTGATCATCACCCAGTTTTCATATGTGTAGGTGATATATTCGATAGCAATGTCATGATTGTATCTTGATCAGATCCGACAACTGCCATCTACTACAAGAGTTTCTTAAACTGCTTAACGTGATTATGAAGCGAATCACCATTAGTCATCTTGAGTGAGAAGAATTTCCTTCTAAGATGCAATTTTGAAGTCACATCTCTCACATCATATAGTGCACTCAGGATGTCCTTATATTGTTGGATTTATTTCTCTAATCTCGTAAATCTCATGTTAATCTCTATTCATTCATGTTGTTGCATATTTGCTCTCGTTGTCGCACAATCTACAAAAATACATAGGATTCAAAGACAGGTAACTACACGACAGTCAAACTATTGAGTCAAAATGTCGAGGCTCGAAAGAGTCGCACTCCTCGACCTATCAGACCTTGACTCAAAGTGACTCGACTCAACTAATCATTGAGTTCAACTATTGATGTGGCACCACTCAAAATAAAGTTAGTCACTTATACTAGCCACTTCTGCTATTGTGCAACTGCCTTGACAATGAGTGCAGCTACGTCACCTTTGTCTAGATATACTAATAACCCCACTGTCACCTACCAAGTTAGTGACATCCACGCCTGCTAGCCACCTGGACGGTGACATCCACTACCTCAACCAAGATCTACACATCTCTATGACCTTTTAAATATATCTCACAAATGTATAATAATGCTGATAACGTTAATAGTATTATTTATTCATAGACAGATGTTGTATATGCTTTTCACGCATCGATTCTTGTTTTTAGACTGAGAGTCAGCATAAGCTCATAGTATTACAAAACTAAGATAATTTTGGAAATGCAGTTTTGTCCGTAATTATTTTTGTGCTCTAGCATCTATTGACTTGTATTTGTATACTCTTCTTTAATCGAATTGTATTGAAATTAGTATTAGTATGTATGCAATGCTTTCTTGATCGTTCTCTCTAATTTCTCTTTCTATTTTGTTTGAATTGTTTGTCTTATTTCCGCACAATTAGTCACAAGACTTTGTGTTTGCCTACGTAATCAATGCCATCAATTCTAACGACTTCGAAATTAGGATCAAGTAGGATTAGTTGAGTTTTTCAACTCACCAATTTGATTATGCTGGTCTTGGGGTGCTATCTTCACTTGGTTGTAACTGTTGAAGTCGTCCAAAAACTGTAGGCTTCAGCCCCAGCTACTCTGTCAAGGACACTTTTCGTAAAGGGCAAATTAAAATGATCCTTTTTGGTGATTGTATTTAGTGCCTTCAGATTCACATAGATCCGTATTTTGCCATTCTTCTTGGGTACTATAACTATCTGCGATACCCATTCAATGTGCTCAATTTTGTAAATGAAATCTGCATCTAACAGCTTCTACAATTCCTGCTTGATCAGCTCTGTGTAGTTCGGGTTGCAGCGGTAGTAACGACTCACCTTGGGGACTGCTCCATCCACCATGGGTATAGTGTGTTGGACTACTGTTGGTGGATGCCCTTCTAATCATTGTAATTCCAGGCAAAACAATCCTTGTACTCCACCAACAATGATCGTAGTCTTTTGAATTGTGTGGGCGCTAATTGCTCTCCCACGTATACAATCTTTTTTTCTTCACCTGGCTCGACAAGGTTCATGGATTGCATTTGCGGGCAGGTCCTTTGAAGACTTGTTCCACTGGTGCCCAACTTTGATCAGGTTCTCACTGGGCTTGCGACATCATAATTACCACGTAGTCCAAGGTATAGTTATTGAAGGTCTCAGGCATCTCGTGAATTGGTGCTCATCGAGATTCCTCCTTCAGCATATTGATCTTAGCCTGACTGGTCATCTTTAGAGTCATTTGAGAAGAGAATGACGCTATATCAAAGTCCATCCTGATTGACTTCAAGAAATCCAACACCTTATTTTTGCATCTTTTTGTCATATCGGTGGATTCGTCCTTGTTGTCTTTCTTCGAAACTGGTGTGACATTCGCCTCATGGTTGCGAATATCAACATCCACTGTAGTTAGAGCCTCTTCGGATAGATCACTCCATCGGATCACCTGGTTGTAGCATTGCTTCAACTGGGTTTTCTTGTTCGCAGGTGCCCTTGGTGGATCCATCCTTGAAACTTCCGCCATAGTAGATTTTTACGGTGATTGAGTTGGTACTTTCTTAATTCCATAACGATTTGGGTCTATCTACTATAGGACCTACTCATCAATCAGCTCAGTCTCCTTGTTATAAGTCAGAGCATGTTGCCAAGAAGAGACTCAATCATCGTCCACTGGGTTCTCAATAGATTTCGCTAACAGCCATGCTACATTTATCATATTCACTCCAAATGTAATCGGTGTGTCCGTGGTGTAACACTTGGGTGAAGATGTGATGGGTTCAGGATCTGATTCGTATTGACATCCTTGGCAGTCAATTGTTGCTAATGCATCCGTCCATCTCACGACATCCGTCTCTAAATCGTAGTGACCACCCTTGGCTTGCCTTGGGCGATCTATCATGTGATCTGTCGTGGATGATCCGTCATCAGCCTTGGGTGCAAGTGGTTTCACCACCCATGTGGTTGGATCGACCTTTACAGCCTGCTCTCTATTCTCAAATGTGAGTTTTCCCGTATCCCAGTTGTGCACTACTTGTGCAGTCCTCAACCATGGTCTTCCTAGTAAAACACGGTATGTAGATGGAGATTCAGGTATATCCATTACTACAAAGGTGATCACAAACTGCATGCCTGCTATTTTTATAGGGATATCGGCAACCACACCCTTTGGTTTTACACAGGATTGATCCACTAGCTTGATGGCAAATCTTGCTAGCTTCAATAGTGGATATCAAGTTAATACTTGATCCTCCATCTACCACTACTACTTGTCCTTGAATCTCTTGTATTTGATCGACAAGCTGATGTTATGTTCCTCGCTTTCCCCCGCTGCCCCGATGTGGAGGACGTTACTACTCTCTTCGTAGCCCATACAATATATGGGCTCTGGCGCTACTGGCTCTGCGTCCGCTTTGGCCCATTCAACCAGAAGGCTTTTAGCTTGTGGCACAATCCACAGTAATTCTTCGAGGGGTAAACTAACATGGCTCGTCAGTAGGCTTGTGAGCCTTTTAGTGCGTGGTCCATCGGACTCCACCATGTGAAAAGGTGGTTCATGACGATGCAATTGATTGTTCTGATCAGTGCGCAATGAGCGCATTCGTGGTTCCCGTTCGTCATCAGTGGAAGGTTCCATAGGGCTGTCCTTTTCTTGCTCTTTTTCTTCTGTTGGTGCTCTCTGTACCCAGTGTCGTATCTTTTGGTACTGTCTCCTTTATTCCTTCACATTCGGATATGGCGCTAAAGTTGAGGGTTAGTTATCAATGACCGATGATGGTGGTGAGGGAGCCACTTCCTTCCTCTTCTGTGCTCGCGTAACGACTAACACAGGGACATGAAAATGTTGCCTTTCTGATGGCATCCCCACTGGAACTGTTGCTCGTTGTATGGCAATGAAGTTCAATGGTGCGCTAGTCCCAGGTCTCAATGGACAATTCTTGAAACAGTGTCCATAACTGCATTCTCGACAGAAGGATGTATATTGTCGCTTGTAAGGACATTCAACAATTCTGTGTCCTTCGCCACATCCATAGCAGCCGTAATTTCTTGCCTTGAAACTGAGTTTGAGCTGCATAAGCCACAATATATTCATTTATGGCAAGATCCATATACGGTTCATCTGGCCCATACCATTGTTGTTGCTACTGGCATCTCTGGTTTTGCTGCTGTTAAATTTACGTGGGCCACTTGTTGATTGGTTGGCCCTGGTGGTGCAAGTAAGGCCATACACTATTGATTATTTGGTGCGACGTACCTCGGTGCTGCATTTGGTGCCCCTTGATGATATGGATAAGAAGTCTGATAAGGGCTCCTTTTTTGTTGGACAATCTGGGGGTTAAATGGCAAAATCTATGAGTCAGTCTCAGATTTTGCTTTAGGACTGGGCACTCATTCGTTGTATGGTTTTGTGTGCATACTGAACACCATACATTTTTGCGTCGAGGATACTATAGCTGGTTTTGTTCTGATAGATTTGGCGTTGCTGCTACAGCTCCTTGTAAGGCTTTCAGTTTTTGATCAAACTGCGCCGTAAGCTGCTCCATCTGTTGTTTGTGTAATTTTGTCATTTGTTCCAACAATAGGTCTTCGGATAGAGTGGAAGCATTTGATGATGACGATGTTATCGAGGGAGTAGGAGTATGGGTGGATGGATATTCGTCGTTTGATTCTCATTCTCTTCCCTGATGGCATCCTCCATAGCTTCTTGCAAAGTAGCGTACTGCTCCCATCGTTTCAATTCTCTCCTGATGCTATGTGGTAGTCCTGCTAGGAACCACATGATCACCGCATGATCGGGAGTTAGGGCTGCACTGCACTCGGATCGTAGATGTTTGACCCATTCAATATAGTCCTTGACCGTTTCTCTTTTTTCCATCTTGACCTTGCTAAGCAGGATAAATGGGTCTTCTAGAACTTCTTTGGTTTAAAGTGCGTGATGAGAGCCACTTTAACCGCCTCCCAGGTGGATTTTTCTTCCTCTGACAAATTGAAAAACCAATCTTGAGTCATCGCTAATAGTGACATGGGAAACAACATCAACTTCTCTGCAGGTGTCTGATTGTCGTAGATTTCACAAGCTTGCTTGTAGATCTGGAGGAAGCGGATGAGATTTGATGATCCGTCATATTTTGGTATCTCCACCCGAGGTGCCCTCCAGACTTCTTGCAAGGGAGCGACAGGTACGGGTTGACCCATTGGATCCATTGGCACTGGTTCCGGTTTTGCTTCTTGTTGCGCAGCTGTTAATCTGGGAAGGTGTGGTGCTTGATTCTATGTCCTTCTTGCTACTGATCATCTAGATCTTAGATTCATCCGATGGTGGGGTCCAAGATAGTTGGATCTTGCTTGTACAATGGGATGCACTCTGGATCTTAAGGATCTGATTAATCTAATTGGCTGGAAGTGAAAATCAGGCCCTTACGGTGGTTTTCCTTGATAACTTTTTACTCCTTGCACTGATTGGCCTGAGATTTTGACAGTAGCTGGATCTGGTGCAGATCTTTCCACTGATCTAGTCTACGATGGTTCTCTGGTGCGAGGGTTGGCTGTGTGAGGGATCTTTAGCTGTTTTGCAGACAAAAAAAACTTGATATCTCTCAGATCATTGGGAAGTAATTCTCGCAAGGATGACAGGAGCTGAATCTGGCCTGGATCTAACTCTAAAAATCTGTGCGAGAGTTAACTCTCACATAAGGTGAAAGTTTCACTGTTTGCGAGGCTTCAAAAAAACTAATTTGGCTTGATCTTCACCAATACTCTCAGTACTAACTCTCGCAGGCTTCATCACTAATGGGAATTGACATTCTGGATCAATTGAAATGGTTTGTGAGAGTTCTCTCTTGAAGGATTTGCTGGATCTTCACTTTTTAGTGATTTTTTAGCACTTAAACCCAAATTTCTACTCACTGGAATCAAACTAACTCTCGCAGACTCTTCTGTGTCCTAGTCTCACTGAGATGGAACTTCAGAATTCTCTACGAGGGTTCTTGCTCACTAGAACTGAAAATTTTAGTGTCTGCGAGGGTTCTTTGGTATTTTCCCACCTTTTTTCCACTGGGAATTCTCGCACAAGCACTTAGACAGTGAACTAACTCTCGCAAGCTTTTTGGTGTCCTGGTCTCACTGAGATGGAACTTCAGAGGGCTTTGCGAGAGTTCTTATGAAGATTTGAATTTTTTTGGTCTTATTTTTATGATTTTTTCTCTAATTTTTGCAATTTGCTTGGAGTTAACTCTCGCAGGCTTCTATGCAGGTTTGGGACAGTACCCTAGAGCTGCTGCCAGTCATGCGAGGGTTATCTCTCACTGGTTTTGGAGAAAACAAAATCTGGTGAAAATTTTGGCTCTTTTTTCCTCCAAAAGGCAGATTGGTGTGTTTTTTGGGTTTTCTCAGGTTTTGGTTTAAGTGTCAAGCCCTTAGATACTGTTCAGGGTCTCCTCTACCCTCTCACACCTCCTCCGCTAGCTGTGAACAGTCCAAACACAAAAAAATACAGAAAACTAACTCTAAACACCCAAAAATTCACCTAAAACTACTCCAAAAAGCAAGAAATAGCTAAAATGCAGCTATACTAGTTAGTGGAAACCTATCTCCGACAACGGCGCCACTGTAGGGTCGAAGTAGCCCTCCCACCTGCCAACAAGGGTTAGGACACTGGATAGGTGCCTAACTATGAATTGATGCTACTTTTAGATAGTTCTCTACTTCTTCTCTAACTCTATCACCACTAATACTACACACCTCTAACTCTACTCCACTGAATTAACATTCATCATAATCTTGTGAAGGAGAAGAATAGAATAGAAGAGAGGAAGAGAGTAATAGAGAGAAGGTGGAGAGAGAGAGTGATGGTGGAGGTTAGCTCAAATGCTCCTTGTGCTTGCTAATGCAAAAACTTTATGAAAGCCAAAAACTTGCAAACTTGAGAGCAAAAGAAAAACACAATCAAGCACATTAGCAAGTAGTGAATAGCAAATGAGGATGCTTCTCTCCAAAATTTGGTAGAGTTTCATCCTTCTCATTAAGCATGAAAATAGAGTACAAATGGTGCCATTCAAAGGTCCACAAAAAGTATATTAGAATTCACAAGATTCATGTGAGCCCAAGTTGGACCCAACTCTAAAATAATAGACTTCTAAGTTTAAAATGACTTTGGGCCTCAAGTTTTATATTAATTACAAAAGGGCCCAAATCTATTATTCTATTTACAACTCAACTTGCGTGCTCATTGGGCCATGGGCTTATACGAACAGGATGTCATGCCCTCGCAACATATTTTATTAGTCAATACTATTTATTTACAATATGTCGGGAATACCCCCAACATTGATCAGTAGTTTCTGTTTGTTTGAAATTGTCTTAAGTTGTCTCTTAATTCTGCATATTAATTCTGCACGCATATTCAATCAGAGCGAATACCGTTCTATTAGTACATAGATCAAATACAGACCCGATTGAAGACACTAATATTAGTTTGATTTATTCAAACTTTCATCGTGTTCTCTGTGGAAGAATAATTACTATTTTTCCTACATCACGCCCACACCCACACGCGATTTTACGACAAAAAAGAGCCATGATGCCATTTGGGTAGTAGTTGGCAGGCTAAACAAAATGATTCAATTTATTCCAACAAAGTTTATTGTCAAGGCTTCTAAACTTGCACAACTTTTCATGAAAATTTTTCTCTCATATAAGGAATTTTTAATGGAGGAGGGAATGTTATGTACCATAACGATACACCCTTAAGTGATGACTTTGTGTTGACAGATTCCCCTGCTTCAGAGGATCTGTTTTACTACGATTCTTTCTGGCTCTTTTTCAGAATCGTTTCTGCCTGTTATCAGGCTTCATGGCATTCCTTGGATAGTTTCTTGATTTTACGATGCCAACCCAGGCAAAAGGGACAGAGTTTCATTGTAGTATTTTCTTTTATGTCTTGCCTGTCAGAGGACTACTCAGAGACGTCACTCTTGAACGCACTTACATTCTACATAGATGATGCAAGCCAAGAACGCTCATTCACAGATCAGCATGCAAGCCAATGAACGTTCAGTAGTTTCTACTTGTACTTACTCTAAAAATGGATTGAAATCAGAGCCTACACTACACTGAACTGAGCTACATTTGCATAAACTGATAAACAAGAAACAAGAACTAATCTACAGCATGTTAGAAGTCCAAGAATCAAGAAACTAACCAGCCTTTTGATTTTTGGACATCCCAAGAACATCAAGAACTAGAATGTTAGAGAATATGCAAGATTTATGCCACATTTCTAGCCTATTTACTTTACTTGAATGCTGGCTCCTACATTAATACACAAGAAATCAAGAAAGCTAATCCACTCTACAAAAGCAGCAAATCTCATCCACTCTACAGTCCACAACCACACACAAAAGGAGGGAAGGGCAAGATCCTAAATGCATCACTCAAAAAACAAGCATGATCAAGGAGCTCAATGGTTGCACCAAACTCCTGAAGGCTCTTCTCATTTCAGCATGGAGTTGATACAATTCACAAAAAGCTCCTCTTCACAAAGAGGGAGTCTCTTAAATAAGCAAGAGAGCTTTTTAGGTGGCATCCTAGTGGAATTTCCACATTTCACAAATTACAAGTGGAATAATGCTCTCCACTAGAGGTCACCATCAAAAGGTGGCTCACTCTACTTTCTTTAAGAGGGGTCTACTTGCATTCATTACTTTAGCCTAGAAATACTAGTTTCTACATGGTCATTCCATCTTCCGAGATTCACCATGAGACTTACACAGTTCTTACTTGAAATTACTAACTAGTATTCTTCGGCTCTCATACTCGGCTCTCAGTCTTCATTAGTCTCGTCTTCTCAGAGACCTCCTCGGTCTAAGGTGAGAGGTGCTCTTGAGTTGCTCTGTCTGAGTATCTTGGGAATTCGACAGAATCAGCCAACATCCAAATGTTGACAAATTCCCCTGCTCCAGAGGATCTGTTTTACTATGATTCTTTCTGGCTCTTTTTCAGAACCGTTTCTGCAGTTACCAGGCTTCGTGGCATTCGTTAGATAGTTTATTGATTTTACAATGCCAACCCAGGCAGAAGGGACAGAGTTTCGTTGTAGTATTTTCTTTTATGTCCTGCCTGTCAGAGGACTACTCAGGGACGTCACTCTTGAACGCACTTACATTCTACATAGATGAAGCAAGCCAAGAACGCTCATTCACAGATCAGCATGCAAGCCAATGAACGTTCAGTAGTTTCTACTGGTACTTACTCTAAAAATGGATTGAAATCAGAGCCTACACTACACTGAACTGAGCTACATTTGCATAAACTGATAAACAAGAAACAAGAACTAATCTACAGCATGTTAGAAGTCCAAGAATCAAGAAACTAACCAGCCTTTTGATTTTTGGACATCCCAAGAACATCAAGAACTAGAATGTTAGAGAATATGCAAGATTTATGCCACATTTCTAGCCTATTTACTTTACTTGAATGCTGGCTCCTACATTAATACACAAGAAATCAAGAAAGCTAATCCACTCTACAAAAGCAGCAAATCTCATCCACTCTACAGTCCACAACCACACACAAAAAGAGGGAAGGGCAAGATCATAAATGCATCACTCAAAAAACAAGCATGATCAAGGAGCTCAATGGTTGCACCAAACTCCTGAAGGCTCTTCTCATTTCAGCATGGAGTTGATACAATTCACAAAAAGCTCCTCTTCACAAAGAGGGAGTCTCTTAAATAAGCAAGAGAGCTTTTTAGGTGGCATCCTAGTGGAATTTCCAACATCCAAATGTTGACAAATTCCCCTGCTCCAGAGGATCTGTTTTACTACGATTCTTTCTGGCTCTTTTTCAGAACCGTTTCTGCAGTTATCAGGCTTCGTGGCATTCGTTAGATAGTTTATTGATTTTACAATCTTGAAAATCTCACAAAGCAAACAAAATTTCAAATTAATTTTTTTTTGTAGCATCCAAATATAGCATCATTTCATATAGCACGCCAGAATGTTATCTTTAAAGGCTGCAAATCTTTTTAAGTTGTTAGAATCAGCTCCAAAAAGAAATTTATTTTTTCAAAAACGTTCATCAAAAAAATTTCATTTCCTTGAAATAAAAAATTTGCAGACTAGCATGCCGACAAGCTGACCAATTTTTATTTTATTTTATAAAATTAAACTTATATTTATAGAATACCAAAGTATTTTGTGATGGACCTATTTGAAATTTGATAGATAGTCAATTTGTTAAATATGCATTAAACCACAATTCTTGTTCTTAAAAAATTATGTAGTGGCATAAAAAGAGTAGCACACCACGTGCTACCATTTTGTGATTAAGGAGACCATAAAGAAGCTAGGGTCCAACAATATTAGATCAATATTCATCGATTATTCATCTTCAGACAAAGCCTATAAGTTGTATAATAATGTTACTTCTAAAAAATTCTTTAGAAGAGATGTAATATTTTTTTAAGATCAGTTCATTGATTTTATATTGTTTAAGATTGGCATAAAAGCAACCATAAAGGCAGTTCGAAAGTCTTTCCAAGTTGTAGGAACATTGGCACGGTCCTTAAGATCCTACCACTATGAATACGCTTTGCGATACAAAAACATGATAGCAGCGACGCTCCGCCAATTGTTAGGTAGATCATGAAAGCTTACTTAAACAACCAAGCTTTTATAACTTAATCTGAAAGAGTTTAGCATAACAATTTCATGGGGAAGTGGGCCAGGGGGCACAATCCCCCCCCCCCTCACCCATCACATCACTTTAAGAGGGTACGAGGGTGCTCAAGGGGGTAAGCCCCCCCCTTTTGTCTGTATGCTCCACCAAGATACAACCCGCAGGCGGAACCGCGCAGTTACATCCGCATCATGATAAAAAAACAGGAGGGGTAAAGCTAGACCCGATAAAAAAATGGGAGAGCCTACATAACCATTTCTTTTTTAAATTTTATTATTCAAAAGGTAATTTGAAAAAAAATCAAAAGTTGGGAGAGCTCAAAATTTAATTACCTTATGTTTTACTTGAAACTACATTTACAAGCAAAACCAAATAAACCTTAAACTTTCCGAGGTTAAAAGTTCAAAGGAAGAAACCTTTGCCAACATAACAAATCCACAAAATTCTTTGAGTTTAATAACTAATTTTCTTGCAAATCATGCTCAGCATTTTTCAAGGATTAACCTTTAAATAGAACTTAAAGGTATCAAGTTTGATACCAACTATTACAACTCCCATGATTTTCGATAGCTTTGAAAGTTGACGCACACTCCATATAAGTGATGACACACTATATTTACCCAATCCGCCAACGAACAAGACACTGACGACCTCGCTCTAAAACCAAACTAACAATATAATCGCTCTATTTCGTGTATCTCTTGGTCTTGTGTTGTGTCTCTTGATTGCTAGAAGAAAATATGTTCTGTGATGCGTAGTTAAGTGTCTGGGGTTCCGTGAGAGCTTACGCACGAAAAGAAAAATCAAGCCAGAAAATTGTTTGCGAATCAAAAGAGAGAGGACGAACACGAAACAAGAAAGAATAAAGCTTCCGCGACATGGTATCAGAGCCTACAGGTTATCACTATTGATATCCCAGGAGTGATTCTTCCAAATTCATCCTATCACTCCTCTCCCTCTACCCTGACCTCCGACATTTATAGATTCTGAATATTACTTTCTCAGAGTTGGGATGTGGCAAGAATATGTTGTGGGAAAAATAGTCCTATATATTTAATTGTTGAAGTAATTCCCGAAGGTCATCTATTTTCATGCGTTAAGCTGTTCTAAACATGTACCTAGCCATGGTGGCTTTAATTAGAATCCTTAAGGAAACAAAATAAAATAAAAAGTAAAATCAAGTACCTAGCCACACACTACCTTTTTTAAATTAGAAAATCCTATAGAACTCGTAGAGAAACCTACTTGTAGAATGCCAAAAGCCCTAAGTCCTCTCCTTTTGTCCTCTCTCTTGCTCACTTCCTCTCTTTTTCTCTCTCTTTCCAAATAGTTTAGTTTCTGTAAGTAATGTAATACTAGTAGAGTAGTTTTGGTTGTCTCACTTTGGATCTTAGCATGCCTTGGCTATGTTCTAATCATTCTTGACCTCTATTTATGATGAAACCACCTTCCGATGTTAATATAATGCTTTTGTGCATAGCCTTTCCTCCTCTTTTTTTGCTTGTTTTGATGAGGTTGATGCAATGTGAACTTGCCACACATTGGATAAAATTCACTCCTCTATGTTGCATGGCACATTTGGTTTATATCTTGTTCATGCAAGTGTGAAAAATTGCCTACATTGGCAAATCTAGCCATGTAGAATATTGTACATTTTGTCAATATTGTTTGTTGGTTACTTGAACGGCCAAAGTGCCACTTGTACATACACACCTAAAATAGGTTACCACGAGTCAAGAGGAGTGGTTGTGTCTATTTGGTAGTGATTCCTACTTTGTAGGATCTAGACCATGATTTATGATGAGATTTGTACCTACCATGCACCTACCAAGCATGACTCCTGGATCTAGGCTAGGGTTTTCACATTAGGGCAAGAAAGTGGAGTCTACTTCCTTATTACATGCTGGATTTTCACCTAACTTTGCAAAGGAAGTGTGTTTTACTATGTATTTCCATTCTCCATAGTGAGAAGATAGAAACTTTTTGGAGCCTCAAGGAGAAACTCGAGTTTCCTCTCATTGTATGGTGATTACTCTATTTTTCCAATGAAACCCAGCTTTGGCACTTTGTAAACACTGTCTACAGGCCGTACTACAGCCTTATTTCCACACGTGTGGAGTTGGATTAGACTATTTGA
Source organism: Diphasiastrum complanatum (assembly GCA_029204225.1). Taxonomy (NCBI): domain Eukaryota; kingdom Viridiplantae; phylum Streptophyta; class Lycopodiopsida; order Lycopodiales; family Lycopodiaceae; genus Diphasiastrum; species Diphasiastrum complanatum. The sequence goes on from CM055111.1 coordinate 28,991,667, forward strand.
TCAATGCTTTGATTGTCTCTACTTGTTTCCTATCAAGCTGCTAAACTAGATCTTGTTTTCTGATGACTAGTTTCTGATAGATTGTTTAACAAGCATACAATCACCTTGTGGATCATTCAAAGATCCATTTATGGTCCTTAGTACTGTACTTTTAACATGGTATCAGAGCCAAGTACAAGGCCATTGATCTGTGTTTGAATCTAATCCAGTTTTAGCAGGTTTTGGTGCAAAAAGCTAGTATTGGAAGGGCGAGCTGGTATCCAGGTTTTGGTGAGGGGATTTGATCCCAAACTTTTTCAGGATCAAAATCCGTACTGTTCACACGTGTGGGCATCTCTGAACCAACATTTAATAACCCATATTCATTGGATCATAGAAAATTCATATGGTGTCAGTTTGATGTAATTTTTGGTGCAAATCCTAGGATAAGCTACCAAGATCACTTGCCATTGATTAGTTTTGAATTTGTTTCATGAAAACTAATTAATCTAGGCTGATTTCAGACCTTCTTAAAGTGGAAACCAGGTCTTGAAAGTACATCAAAGTGAATGAGAGAGATAGAGTCAGTTTTTGTCCAAGAATAGCCAAGATTGGCAAGATTTGCTTGAGTGTAGTTTTCATCTCATCTTATCTTCATTCCAGCTTGTGAGGGAGTGATAGAACTGTGATTACAAATCCATCTGTTGGATTAGAAGTCAACATTTGAGTGAAACACTGCAAGTTAGAAACCTTTGTGAGTTTCAGGTCCAAACAAATCTATATCTTGTGTGTAGAATCTTGCTAGTAAGATGGGATCAGTGGGAGCCTACCTTCTAGAAGCTAGTGAGAGGTTAAATTCTACCAATTATGCTATTTGGAAAGTGAGGATGGAGTCACTAATGGTGCTCCAGGATCTTTATGAGTTTCTAATAGATGATGAAGATGAACCTCTAGGTGCACAGGAATTAGTGAGATACAAGAAGAGGTCTAGGCTTGCACTTCACTGTATTAAGATGAATGTAAGCAATGATCTTTTAAGGGAAGTATCATCATGTAAGAGTGCTAAAGAGGCTTGGGAATCTTTAAAATCTATCTATGAGTCTAGTAACACTTCGAAGGCTCTCATGCTTAGGAATAAGATTCTACAAAGCATGAACAGGAGTGATGAGAATGCACAAGATTATGTGCTAAGAATCAGGTCTCTTAATAGGGAGTTAGCTTCCATTGGAGAGAAGATTCAAGATAGTGAGCTTGTTCAGATTGTCCTAAATGGTCTAGGGAGTGGCTTTACAAATTTGGTCCAAAGCTTTGCAATCCAAGACACTTTGCCTACTATAGAAAAGCTACACAGTGTATTAGTAGCTGAAGAGTGTAGGATGTTGCATACCAATGCAAGATTGAATGCTATTTCTCTGCAGGATGGTGATGAGAAAGGTAATTTCTCATTCAAAAGCAAGAAGAAGACCAATGGCAAGAAGAAGCACTTCAAGGAGACCAAGGAGGAGGATGAGGCTTCAAGCTCAAAGGGCAAGATCAAAGACAAGTCCAAGTACAAATGTTTTTTCTGTGGAAAGAAAGGACATTTTGCATCAGAATGTCTCAAGAAGAAGAACTCCTGTTTGCTTTAAGCTGATTTGTTTCTTGGGTTCTGGCGGCAAACCCATGGCTGCATGACCTTTCTTATGACAGTGGATACACTCAATAATTGATTATGGCATCGGTCCTAACCACAAAAGCCTTATTAGGATCGCCAATGATTAATAATGTACTGGTGCCGAAGTGACACTTTTCTTAAGCAACTCAAAACAATTATTCATATCCTCCGTCCACACCACTAGTGGACTCTTAGCCCTCCGGCTTAGCTTCTTATAGCCTTTCAAGGCCTGGGTAAGAGGAAATGCCAATCGAGCAAATTGGGAAATATGCCGACGGAAAAATCCCACAAACCCCAAGAAAGACTTGATTTTCCGAACTGTGGTGAGAATAGGCCAATCAATAACCCTCTGGATACGATTAGCCTCAATCTCCACCCCCCATTTAGAAATCTTATGCCCCAAGTAAGACAATTCCTTAGCAAAAAAGTCACACTTAGACTCCTTGGCAAAGAGCTTTTCCCTTCTTAGAATGTCCAAGACAATCCTAAGATGCTCTTTATGTTCCACCAAAGTCTTACTGAACACTAGGATATCATCTAAGAATACCACTACCAATCTTCCCAAATATGGTCTGAACAAATCGTTCATCATTTGTTGGAAAGTTGTCGGTGCATTGGTCAAACCAAAAGGCAACACCAACAATTCGTAGTGACCAAAGCGAGTTCGAAACCCGATTTTTGGTATATCTTCTGCCTTAATGCGTATCTGATGGTAGCTCGATCTTAGGACTATCTTGGACATTCTAAGAAGGGAAAAGCTCTTTGCCAAGGAGTCTAAGTGTGACTTTTTTGCTAAGGAATTGTCCTACTTGGGGCATAAGATTTCTGAACGGGGGGTGGAGATTGAGGCTGATCGTATTCAGAGGGTTATTGATTGGCCTATTCTCACCGCAGTTCGGAAAATCAAGTCTTTCTTGGGATTTGTGGGATTTTTCTGTCGGCATATTCCCCAATTTGCTCGATTGGCATTTCCCCTTACCCAGGCCTTGAAAGGCTATAAAAAGCTAAGCCGGAGGGCTAAGAGTCCACTAGTGGTGTGGACGGAGAATATGAATAATTGTTTTGAGTTGCTTAAGAAAAGTGTCACTTCGGCACCAATACATTATTAATCATTGGCGATCCTGATAAGGCTTTTGTGGTTAGGACCGATGCCAGTGATTATGCTATTGGAGCTGTTTTGATGCAAGATGGACATCATGTGGCTTATGAAAGCAAGAAACTCAATCCTGCTCAGTCTAGGTATTGTACCTATGAGAATAAACTATTTGCAATTGTTCATTCCTTGAAAATTTGATGACATTATTTGTATGGAGCCAGATTTGAAGTTTTGATGGATCATCAGACTCTTCGATATTTCTTTGATGCTACAGATTTGAAGGGGAGGCAAGCCAGATGGGCTGAGCTGATGCAAATCTTTGACTTTTCTATACATTATTGTAAAGGAAGTCAAAATACTCTAGCGGATGCTTTGAGTCGGTTACTGGTTATTAATCAGTTGTGCTTTACTGTTATAGAACCGGAGTTGTTTAAGTCTCTTCAAGGACTATATGAGTCCGATCCTTTTTTTGGAAAGTATTGGCAACAAGTACTTTCTAGGGTCGATTCAGGTTTGCAAGATTCCTCGAATCAGAGAAAGACTAAAACGGTTTTTCTAATTTGAAACAGGATTTTGTTTCGTAAAGGAAAGGTGTGTGTACCGGAGAATGACATTGTAAGGGCCCAAATCTTGCATGAGTGTCATGATAGTCCATGCGCAGGACATCCGGGTATACAAAGAACACTTGACTTGGTTCGAAGGCAATTTTGGTGGCCTAAGATGAAAAGTCAGGTAGAGGCCTATGTACTTAAATGTACTAAGTGCCAGTTAAATAAAGCACAGAGACTAAAAGCTAGTGGCCTATTACATCCTTCAGATATTCCTATCGGAAAGTGGGAAAGTATATCTATGGATTTTTGTGGTCGAGCTTCCACGTACAGGGAAGGCCCACGATTCGGTTTGGGTCATTGTTGACAGACTTACGAAGTTTGCTCAATTTATCCCAACGAAAACTATTGTTAAAGCTTCAGAACTAGCTCAACTGTTTGTTGAGAAGCTTTTCGACTATACGGGCTGCCTTACGATATTGTAAGTGACCATGACCCAAAATTCACTGGGAATTTTTGGCAAGCAATATTTGAAAAGTTGGAAACAACTTTAAGCTTGAGTTCTATAGATCATCCGGAATCAGACGGTCAAACGGACATGAACAATCAGACGATGGAGGATATGCTTCGAGCATATGTGGGCCATTGACAGTCTGATTGGGAACTGTACCTTCCATTGGTGGAATTTGCATATAACAGTGCAAAACATTCAGCGACCGGATTTAGTCCTTTCATGCTTATGTATGGTTTTCAACCTCGATCACCAATTAGTATTGGCATGAAAAACCTACGGGTGCAAGCCGCAGCTGATTTCCTTGCGAATATGCAAGAAATGTTACAGCTGGCTAAAGATAGCATAAGAAGTGCCCAGGACAGGGCAAGGCACTATGCTGATCTATCTCGAAAGCACAAGGTATTCATGGTCAACGACTGGGTATTTTTGAGAGTCCCTAGTCATGCTAGGGGCTTCAAAACTATTAAGTGTGCAAAGTTGCACCTAGGTATTGCGGTCCTTTTAAGGTTATCCAAGTGATAAACAAGGTCGCATACAAACTAGACCTTCTAGCTTTACTTGGAATTCATCATGTTTTCCACATTAGTAAGTTGAAACCCTCGTTGGGGGTTGGGGAGACCCTGGTCCCTGTGGAAGATCTAGTGGAACTTTTTCGTGATGAGTCCGTGAGTGGACCACCTGAACCCGAGGCGATTATTAATAGCCGGCAGAGAACTCTATGGAGTAGAGTGCTTCGGGGATTTTTAGTCAAGTGGAGGGGCAAATTAGAAGAGGAGGATACATGGGAAAAGGAGGCTGATCTCCAAAAGAGTTTTCCAAGTTTTTTCCTACAAGTAAAAATCTAAGTTTAGGGGGAAGGAATGTTACATACCTATGTAACTAGCAATACTTCAGACCCCTAATAGTCCATTTAGTGTTGGGGGCTAAATGGCAAGGTACCCTTAGGATTAAGGGTATGTGTCCTTGGATAAAGACAGGCAAGTGACTATACCTTAGTTGGAGGTATGGAGTCACGTGACTCTTGGATAAGGGATACCCTTAATATTAAGGGTAGGTGTCTTAGATTAAGGTACTAGTGTCCTTGGTCAAGGTTAGGTAGGTGTCTATGCCTTGGATAGAGGTATGGAATCTAGAGAGGTGCTAGAAAGTCATTGGATGACTATTTTTCTAAACCTTGGGCCTCAACCTTGAACCATAGCACTTTATTGGTCTAGAACCAAAGTATACTTGCACAACTTGGGCAATGAGACCTAGTAGGAGGGTGCCCTTCTAAAGTGTCTATTGAGTTCCCAACTCCCACAAGAAAGACATTCAAAGAGTCATAGGTTATGGAAGGAGTCTCTTGACATTCCATAAGCCTATGGAGGCTCTTGGAGATTCTTTAACTCCCCTAGGCTTCTCTCTCTCTCATTACTCCATAGTGCATTGGAGGGGTCCATGAGACATCTATGTGAGGGTAGTAGGGCGCCCATTGGGAGGGGAGAGATCTCTCTTGTTTGCTTGGCTTATGCTCTAGTGTTGCTACTAGTGTGTAGAGTGCTTCCTTGTGGTAGTATGCTTGAGGTTTGGATCTTGCTTATGGTATGAGACATAAGTAGGGTTTGGGGAGCTTGGATCTAGCTATGGTTGGGTGGTGAATACTTGAGGCCAGCTTGTTATCTATCTTTGAGTTTAAAGAGTAGGGACACAGGTGGAGGAGAGATCCTTGCAGGCTTGCAGATCCTTACTTGTAGGTGGAGGCATCCTAGCTTGGAGTTGGGGAGCATCTTGAAGCTTGCAGGTTGCTTGGAGGACATTTGGAGGCTCTACCTTGGATTTGGAGGACTTCCTCACCTCTACTTGTAAAAGTAATGTTACATACCTATGTAACTAGTAGTACCTCAGACCCCTAATAGTCCATTTGGTGTTGGGGGCTAAATGGCAAGGTATCCTTAGGATTAAGGGTATGTGTCCTTGGATAAGGACAGGCAAGTGACTATACCTTAGTTGGAGGTATGGAGTCACGTGACCCTTGGATAAGGGGTACCCTTAGTATTAAGGATAGGTGCCTTAGATTAAGGTACTACTGTCATTGGTTAAGGACAGATAGGTGTCTATGCCTTGGATGGAGGTATGGAACCTAGAGAAGTGTCAGAAAGTCATTGGATGACTATTTTTCTAAACCTTGGCCCTCAACCTTGAACCATATCACTTTATTGGCCTAGGACCAAAGCACAACTTGGGCAATGGGACCTAGTAGGAGGGCGCCCTTCTAAAGTGTCCATTGAGTTCCCAACTCCCACAAGAAAGGCATTCAAAGAGTCATAGGTTATGGAAGGAGTCTCTTGACATTCCATAAGCCTATGGAGGCTCTTGGAGATTCTTTAACTCCCCTAGGCTTCTCTCTCTCTCATTGGATGAGCATGGAACTCCATAGTGCATTGGAGGGGTCCATGGGCCATCTATATGAGGGTAGTAGGGCGCCCATTGGGAAGGGAGAGATCTCTCTTGTTTGCTTTGCTTATGCTCTAGTGTTGCTACTAGTGTGTAGAGTGCTTTCTTGTGGTAGTATGCTTGAGGTTTGGATCTTGCTTATGGTATGGGACATAAGTAGGGTTTGGATCTTGAGAATGCTATGGAGTGTTGTGGTATGCTTGTGATTTGTTTATGGTTAGCAAGGAGGTGCTAGATAGGTCTTGCTTGGAGCTTGGATCTAGCTATGGTTGGGTGGTGAATACTTGAGGCCAGCTTGTTATCTATCTTTGTGTTCAAAGAGTAGGGACACAGGTGGAGGAGAGATCCTTGGAGGCTTGCAGATCCTTACTTGCAGGTGGAGGCATCCTAGCTTGGAGTTGGGGAGCATCTTGAAGCTTGCAGGTTGCTTGGAGGACAATTGCAGGCTCTACCTTGGATTTGGAGGACTTCCTCACCTCTACTTGTAAAAGTGGTATCAGAGCTAGACAAAGGATGGTTCTATTAAGATCACTAACTAATTTTTTTTTGGAGAAGATTGTAGGCTTTTTCTAGTTGTGGGAAGCTTGTAGTTGAAGTACCCAATGAATCTAGTTCTCTTTGGAAGTGAGTAGTGATGGTTATAGAATTGTTTAGAGGCTGATTTTTTATCATGTTAGAGAAGTTTTAAAGTGGGCTTTGGGTTTTTAAAAGTTCTAAAAAAAGATTTGTGGGAAGGGTAGAGGAAGTCTTCCTCTACAGACACAAACTTTTTTTTGGCAAAAAGATCGATTTTAGCTATGTGTTTTGATCAAAACTAGTATTTTTTTTGCAATAATGAAGTGTTTGAAGTTCTGATTTTCATTTTGAAGTTCTATTTTTTAGACCTGTAAATCTGAAAATCAGATCTGAAAAGTAAAGTTTTCATTCAAACTTCATTAGTTACACCTTTCTATCTCCTAGTTTCATGAAGATGACAATGTAGGAAGAGAATGGTATTGTAACTTTAGAGAATGCAATTTCAAGAGGAGAAGCTGTATATGGTGACTATGGTGACTTTCCTCAATCAATTATTGATACTGTCATGGATAGGTTATTAGGTTGCGAGAATCTGTTCATGCCCATTGCCAGTACATACTACAAAGCTTATGGCACGGTTTTTGGAGTTTACAGATGTCATAGACAGTCTAGTAACAAGTAGATACATCCAATTTCATGAGAATGCTCTAGAGAAATTAGAATGCAATTTTAAGAGGAGAAGCTGTGTATGGTCATTGGTGACTATGGTCACTTTCCTCAGTCAATTATTGATACTATCATGGATAGGTTATTTAATAGACTATCTTGGTGGTGCTGGGTACTTTACCAAGATAGATTTAAGATCGGGCTACTATCAGATACGCATTAAGGCAGAAGATATACCAAAAACCGGATTTCGAACTCGCTTTGGTCACTACAATTTTTGGGTGTTGCCTTTTGGTTTGACCAATGCACCGGCAACTTTCCAACAAATGATGAACGATTTGTTCAGGCCATATTTGGGAAGATTCGTAGTGGTATTCTTAGATGATATCCTAGTGTTCAGTAAGACTTTGGCGGAACATAAAGAGCATCTTAGAATTGTCTTGGACATTCTAAGAAGGGAAAAGCTCTTTGCCAAGGAGTCTAAGTGTGACTTTTTTGCTAAGGAATCGTCCTACTTGGGGCATAAGATTTCCGAACGGGGGGTGGAGATTGAGGCTGATCGTATCCAGAGGGTTATTGATTGGCCTATTCTCACCACAGTTCGGAAAATCAAGTCTTTCTTGGGGTTTGTGGGATTTTTTCGTCGGCATATTCCCCAATTTGCTCGATTGGCATTTCCCCTTACCCATGCCTTGAAAGGCTATAAGAAGCTAAGCCGGAGAGCTAAGAGTCCACTAGTGGTGTGGACGGAGGATATGAATAATTGTTTTGAGTTTCTTAAGAAAAGTGTCACTTCGGCATCAATACTAATCATTGGCGATCCTAATAAGACTTTTGTGGTTAGGACCGATGCTACTGATTATAGCATAAGAAGTGCCCAGGACAGGGCAAGGCACTATGTTGATCTATCTCGAAAGCACAAGGTATTCATGGTCAACGACTGGGTGTTTTTGAGAGTCCCTAGTCACTCTAGGGGCTTGAAAACTATTAAGTGTGCAAAGTTGGCGCCTAGGTATTGCAGTCCTTTTAAGGTTATCCAAGTGATAAACAAGGTTGCATACAAACTAGACCTTCCAGCTAACATTGGAATTCATCCTGTTTCCACGTTAGTAAGTTGAAACCCTCGTTGGGGGTTGGGGAGACCCTAGTCCCTGTGGAAGATCTAGTGGAACTTCTTCGTGATGAGTCCGTGAGTGGACCACCTGAACCCAAGGCGATTGTTAATAGCTGGCAGAGAACTCTACAGAGTAGAGTGCTTCGGGAATTTTGATGAGTCACAGTCATTTGATGCTACACTATATAGGCAGTTAGTAGGGAGCTTGATTTACCTTACCACAACTAGACCAGATATATGTTATGTTGTTGGCATTGTAAGTCAGTTTATGGCAGCACCTATGGAAACACATTGGAAGGCAGCTAAACGCATTTTACGTTATGTGAAAGGCACTTCAGATTATGGCTTGATTTACAGGAAGCATGATGGTTTACCTTAGTTGTGTGGCTATGTGGATGCGGATTGGGGAGGTGATTATGATGATCGTGGATCCACCACAGGGTATGTATTCCAGTTTTGTGGTAGTTGCTTTTCCGTACCTGGTTCAATAGGAGTATTCATTGGTTTGCAATCCTGCAACCTAAACCTGTTCAGCAACTCTTTGACATACTTCACCTGTGTAAACCCACTTCGTGTCCTTTTTGCCACACCTCTACTCCAAGGCAATAATGCATCAGGCTGAGATCTGTCATCTCGAATTGTTCCATGAGGTCTTTCTTGATCATATCTATCATCTCTTGATTATTTCCCGTAATAATCAAGTCATTAACATAAAGAGCAATCGAAACAACCATACCATCAAAGCATAAGACATATAGATTTGGATCAGAATGCGTTCTCATTGATTGAAACTGATCAGCATCATCAACGTTGTCAATGACTAGACACTCACTTTGATTCAGATACCGATATTGAGAGGCCGCCTTCAAGTTTACGTGCACTACAGACAAATCCCATTCAAAATTACTTCAGAAAAGAAGAGAGAATTTATTTGATCATAAATATGCCCCTCAGATTTTATCAAGATTTTTAATGAACAATATTGTAAAATTTATGGCACAAGTGATTTAGTTGAGTCACAAGCACCATGGCAAGATGAAAGTCTACCAAAGTAGAATACCTCGCAATCGGGTGTCTATTTGTTGCAGCCAACTGATGATGATCCCCACAGTTGGCAAAACATCGAGAACAGGCCTACCCGAGGAAACTGAGCGAGCTGAAAGGATACGTTGCTGGGAAGACTGACCCAACATTCGGGATCACTCGATGCTCAAGAGGACTCTAGAAGGTGAGCGAGCACCCACCTCAAGAACTGGTCGTGTGAAGCTCTTGGGAATAGGCTCTTAAGCGGAAGCTTGGTGGCGCATGTAATCTTCAGTCGAAGGTCGGGAGGGTACCGACAAGCATCCCCCCTCTTTCTCTCGTTTTTCTACCGCCATCGCCATTTTCAAAAATAGAGAGAGCGAGAGAGAGAGAGAGAGAGAGAGAGAGAGAGAGAGAGAGATAAAGATCTGAGCGAGAGAGAGACAGGGGGGAGAGGGAGAGGGAGCAGTGCTTGGCGATGGCGCAGGAGGGTAGCGCGAGGAGGGATGAGGATGGCGATAATGAGAGCATTCTAACCCGTTTTCGAGATACTTGTATCGTCGCTCGGGAACTGCGAGATCTTTATGCCCATGCTTCTGATGCCAATAAAATCAGTGATCTCTTACTCCAATTGCAGCACAACATGGACTCCCTTTTGCAGGATCGAGCCCGTGTGCAAGCCCTCATTCTTGGTCAGTACACTGTTATTCTCCGATCTTCGCACTCTGTGTAAATCTACCAGCTCTTACATGTTCGTGTTCGCCTAAGTTATCTCTTACATGTACTAAAGGATATTATTTGAGCGTGCAGGGAATATTGTACGTTGAAATGGAGCTATGATGATATAAATATTGCTGTGAAATGTTCAGCCACTGGTATTATTCATTTTTGCAATCTGTTTTTAGTAGCATTATTCTACTTATGCTCAAAGACTGCATTCTTTTTACAGAGCTCCGAGAAGAAGTTCATTTGGCAGAGCAGAGACTGGAAAAGGAAGAAGCTGGAGCAACCCTTAACGAGGAAATATCGATGCTGAAAACCAACTTGACCAAACTGCGAGATCAATCAGAAGAGCTAGAAGAAGTTGCTAGATAAGTTTATTCTGGACTCTCCGTTGGGTTCCAAGTCACGTCTAAGAAAAAATCTGCTTCAAAATGCTGTTTGTACCATTTTTCATTAGCTATGCATGATCGTGTTGATGGTCTAAGAATTTATGGTTGGACTACCCAAAGGTAAATATTGCATGAATTTGCATCTCGCTTTTGTTTTGTCTGGCTACTATCCTAGACGTAACATTGAGGGACACAATTTGCCATATTATGGTATAGCATTCATTGTAGATGAGTCTTTCATGACTTTAAGGAAGACAAAAACTGATGTATTATGTAGTACATTTATTCAAAAGGATTGTCTATATAGGACACTCTAGGAGAATTTTGTTCCAAGTGGTCATTCTTCAGAATTATGTCTTGAAAAAGACTCTTGATTAAATTATATTCCTACTTGGAATTTTGAAAGAATTTTTTGTTCTACCAACCTTTTGTTTACGATATCAAAATGGCTCATGAAATGTGAAAATCCTAATTGATGTTGAATGAAAGACAATCATGAATTGAAAATTAAGATGCAATTGAGTAGATGACAAGTTAAGCTTTCTTAGTTTTGCTATGTTCCAAGGAAATCTTAGAGTACATGGTTCTAGATCCTTAGAATATCCAATTATACATGTATCCATGCCTTGAGTTGAAGGAATCTTGCATGGGATACCCATACATGAAGATAATAGTCTCTACAAGAACCATACGTGGCATTTGGGAAGAACTCATTTTTGAAATGTTTAAATTTAATGTGTGCATGTGAAAGAAAGCCTTGTGTGCAAGTGAAAAAGAACCTAATAGGCACCGTGCTTGTTACCATAATTGTTACGAACCTAGTGGGGGATTGTACCATTAGGGGGTGCCTTGGACGTAGGGATCGGGCCTAATCCGGATAATAGTTGAGTAGGACCATGGGGTCACACCCGCATGGTATAGGATAGGGTATACATGCACTGTGCTTTTGCATGGGTCTTGGCTATTATGGGTTAGGGGTACCTACATGCAGTGGACATGTGTGGGTGTTTGGCATGGACTGATAGTATGCTTACATGTGGATTCAGTGTCGATGGGGTGGGTTCTATACTCTATATATACCCGCGTCCATGAGGATCATTGAGAGTCTACAACCGTTATGCTGTCGGATTAGTAAGCCGCTTCCTATCTTAGTGATTTGTCAAATTCCCTAGTGCTCGGGGGCTTAGATCAGAGGAGATCTAGGATTGGTTGGGTTGGTTTAGTCTACTGCACTTCCCCTTTGTGTTCTTGGAGATCTATCCGGATTGGGACTTCAAGTCTTGGGAGACGTTTTAATAATCATCAACCAATGTTGTGTCGAATCGCAATTCGTTGAAAGAACTGCGATTCGAAAGTCCTTTTCGAAAAGGTCCGGTTCGAACCGTTTTCAAAAAAAAGAAAAACTCGTTGCCTCCTCCTCGTCGGACCTCCTGCTCCTCGCGACTTGTTACCTCTCCTGCTCCTCGCAGCTTGTTACCTCCTGCTCGTTACTCGTTACCTCCTGCAGCTAAGAGAGAGAGAGATCCGAGACAGAATACAGATCCGCGAGAGAAATCCGAGAGAGAGAGAGAGAGAGAGAGAGAGAGAGAGAGAGAGAGAGAGAGAGAGAGAGAGAGAGAGAGAGAGAGAGAGAGAGAGAGAGAGAGGGGTGGAGTTGTGTGAGAGGGGTGGAATTGTGCGTGGCTGCGGCCAAAGAGAAAAGGGGGAGGGGGAGGGGGAGGGAATTTTTTTTTAAAAAAAAGGGTCTCGAGCAGCGCTCACGCTACCCGTCACACGCATGAGCGCTGCCCGTGAACACTATTATTTAATTAAAATAGATGTGATGGTTTGAATTATAAAATTTTTGATGCATATTTGAAAGCTATTTGGGTCCCAAAACTACCCTAAGCATTTCTATCGTATCCCATGGTAAAACAAGGCTTTTTCCAAAAGAGAACATTTTCGCTTTCATGCAAGCTTGCCAATGCGCCTGCAAACTCAAATGGTTGAATCTTCCAAGTGTTTGTTTGTATCTATATTTTTTGTACAGATAAAGATGGGTGCTATAATGTATGTTGGTTGGCTTGGGGCCGTAGCAATCCATCTGGCCCCCAAGTTGGAGCCCAAAACAATATTTTTTAATTCCAATAAGCTTTTTTATGCTTTTAAAAAAATGTAAAAGCCCCTAAAGTCATTTTTTGGGGGCTTTTAAACTTTTTAATTGCCACGTTTCATATGCATCTGGTATAGCAACCAAATGCATTTGGATGCTATTATGACCCGGAGCCCAAACCTAAATGAAGTACTAAGCAACTCCAATGTGCATCATGAATATTGGAGCCCGAGGTCTAGAATACATGTAAGACCAACGTCCTTTTTAGGGATAGAGACATTGGAGAGGTTCTTGTCATGCTATCTATAACTTCAACAAATTCCATTGTAGTAATTAGGAGGAGGCCCTACATTGAATATTGTCTTCGACACTTCATGCAATACATTATTTAGCATTAAACCATGTGGTGAAGTAGCAATAGGAAGCATAGTCTTATCAAAATCAATTTTGTATTTGGATGAACTTGTTCAATCTTAAGGAGCCTTTAGCCCTAACTTGCCTAAATTATTTGACCAACAATAGATGGGGTGAATGCCTCCTTTATTGGATTTTTGTATAGTAGTTTGTAACTTAGCTTGAGATAATTAGTTTAGCTTTAGTTACTCGCAAATCATGGTTACTAGTTGATTAAGATAAATCTCGACTTGATTTGATTCTAAGTTTTAAAACTTCATTGAATAAGTCGAGGCAAATTGATTGATTTGTCATTTTATTTTTGAAAACCATTGACAATGCGTAACTTTTCTTTCTTCCTTAAATTTTGAGTCAACTCTTGAATCAATTCGAATTGGTTCAAAAAGTTTTGAATCCCGATTTTTATGAAGCTATTTTGCAAATTTACTTTCCTTATCATGATAAGTATGGAGACTACGACCATCAATTGTTCCATTTGCAACGTTAATGCCCATTTTCTGCTCTATGTGATGTCTTGCTTGTAACTTGGTAATAGAGCATATAATAGGACTGTAGTGGCCCATTGATTGATGACTTTTTTTTTTTTTTTTTCCTTTTGTGCCTATCTGTGGGTTTCCTTTATTGTGATCAATCCACCTTGTTCCCTCGTGAATCTACTTTGCATTCCCATTGCTGGAAGAACACCAACTAAAAGTGTCAATGAGTACTTGATTATTGATCCATGTACAGGTTAGTAACAAGGTTTCTGTAAATGACCACTGAGCAGTCAAATTTACTTCTTTAAGTTGCAAGTATCATGCATCTTAATCACCACTTATGTTGATTACTTCTGCTTTTTGGAGCCTGAGTGTATTAACTTCTTATGCACAGATATAGAAGAGCAGCTGAATGCCAGAAAGGAGCAGCAAGTACAGTACCATACACAAATGGAAACGTTAAAGAAGAGTCAGGCATTGCTACAACGTGCCCAGTATCTCTCTCTCTCTCTCTCTCTCTCTCTCTCTCTCTCTCTCTCTCTCTCTCTGCACACATGCACCTTGTTACATGAAGTTTGAGGTTATCTTTTGCTCATTAGGTATAATTTAGCTTTTGTGATATGCTATTTTAATCCAAACATTTCAAAAGCTGCAGTAAGGTGGCTTTCTACCATCAACATAGTCTTAAATGCAATGAGTTATGGCAGTTTACTTGTAGGTGGCCTACATGTTTGTGATATGCAAAGTCTTAACCAACTTACTGCCAAATATGTTCTTGCAATGGATGCAGTAACGAGCTTGCTCTGTATGCACAAGTTACCAAGGTTATACCAGATTTGGATGAACCTCACAGTATTTCTGGAAGTATCCATTGAAGTGTTTACAAATGTCAAGTTTCAATTGTCTCTATTCCGTAGTTTCTACCTCTCACAATTTTTGATCTGCACTACTTCTTTGTCTATATAGCATCTTTGTATTCCTAACTTTTCTAGAGAATGACATTGGAGTTAAATCTAGAGTGACAGTGGGCTTATGCTGCTTTTAGATCACACAGATTAGTCCCTTCGGTTATCCTTAATGTCTGCAGGCATTGTGGACCAAAAGGGGAGGAGCATTACTTCTTTTGAGTTAGATCCAAAAAGGATGTCTGCATATGAGGTATGCCAGACATTGTGGGACATGTCTAGCTGATAAAAGTACGACCAACCAGCATGGAGTAGCTGAAAGACATTACCGGTAACTATGAAACAATGACGAATTGCTTTGGCTTTTTCATAACTTACTTTGGTGCATCTAATTGTAATTTGTAAGTGCTCAGCTAGTTGCTGGGATGCTCACTAGTGCCTATTATTGCACATCAATATCTTGGCAATCGCCTAATTTTTTTGCTCTTTTCAGCTTTATGAGGGGCATAACAACCCACTTCTAAGTTCCTTTGTCTTTTACTTATTTGAGCAAAACATCAGCCCATAGTTTTTCTTTATTCTTTGCTCAAAATTGGCTTTACGAGTAGAGAACCTTTACAGTATATAGGTGTTTCCTAGGGGTTCTTATTAATCCTTCGTTGCATCTTTGATCTTATGTAACAGATGGGTTGAAAAGGTACAGTTATTGGAGTCCCAAGCTCAGATTTATTTGTATTTGACTTGAAAGAAGCGCGCTTCTTAAGGCACGGTGGGGACATTCTTCACAAAGTGTCGCAACTTTTCTAGATATCTCAGGAGTGCTTATTTTTCGGGCCTTAGGCATTTGGTGTAAATCCAATCTGTAAAAAGAAACACTGTTGCTGTGTCTGCTAAGCTTTTGTTCATAATGTATCTCATCCTGTACTAAGCTAAGAATTTTCATGTTTTAGTGGTACATGTTTCGTGAACCTTCATACATGTCCTTCCACTGGAGATTAATCCTGGGTCTCTGCAAGAAAACCAGCTATACCCATATGCAATATAATAATTTAGAACATTGAGATCCAAGCCTTATCTCTACTCCTACATATATGATAGAAGATGTTTACTCTTCCATCTGTACACTCAAATCCAGTTTTCAGATCGTGTTTTGAAGTGCAGACTCCAGCATTTTGTGTTCAGATCCAATCTTTAATGTCAGCTATACAGCGCTTCAGGTGCAAAATTGATACCACATGCAAATCTAAGCACAAACAGCCATGTCATGGTTTGCACTTCCAATGAAATACATCAAGTATGTCTTTGAGTTTCAAGAAAAAAGTATATAGATATGAGCCAAAGCTATGTACACAATCATTGCTGTGAGTCTTGTCATTCAGATTTTCTTTTGAAATGGTTCATTTTTCAAGTTATAGCTCTTGGTGAACAAGCTGCAGCAAATCATGAAAGTTTTAACATTATAATATACACGCCAAGGCATTCATTTGCTTTTGTTTTGAGCTTGTATACGAGGATTGCCAATATTATCAATGCCAATTTTCCAAGTTACGTATAGCCATCCTATGTTTGCCAAGAATTGTCATATCGAAAAGTCTCAAAGTGCAGGGTGCAACAAATTCTTTGACATATATGTAGCAAATGTGGCAAGTTGTAGGGATTGTATAATAAGTACTTAGCATAGAATGCAATCTTATGGTAATTGAGGCCACTAACATGAAAATTTCAAATCATGATACTTTGTGTGACCTAAAAGAATCTAAAGTGTTCAAAGGGAATATTGTGCAAGTTATTTCCAAGGTGTATAGATTCATTGGAGAGTCAACTCCACCAAATTGTATGAGTTTGTGTATCATGTATTTTATGTTGGTCATTTAAGGACTTTGTAGAAGGAGATTTGATCTTGAAGGAGAATTTACAATCCCTACTATTGGAACTAGAGGAAATGTGGTGTTGTTTAAATTTTTTGGCCTAACTAAAAGTAAAATCATGAGGACAATTGGAGAGAGATGTGGAATCAAACTTGAATTTTCTTTTTGGTAAGAGAATTTTAAAAACAGGAAATGCTATATACATGCAATTCATTGCCAAGCCACTTTAGAAACCACCTCTTACTGTTGAAGCCATAGCAACCACTTCTAGTAAAAAATCACATGCCTTTGACTTTATGTGTGCCACTCATGAAGATGAATGATTGGAAGTTGAAGCCTTAGCCAATTTGCTAACAATGTTAAGGAATTTGTTAAAACCATGCTATACAATTGGATCAATTCTTTTTCAAATGAAATTACTACCTAGGTGCCTATTGCAATACAATTATTTACAAAAATTAGGAATAACATGTGAAAGATGCAATTAGTGCACACCATTTTGCTTTTTGAATTTCTTGTTGTACATTGTAAGAGTAAATCTTATTACCCATGTTGCAATGGATAGTTTAAATCATCAAGTAAAATCTTGCATAGCTTAATCATGAAAAATGTTGAAGTTAGTAAATTAGATTGAAAACATAGATTCCAAGTTGCCTTTTGGGCCTCTTCAACAATTTTACATGACACATTTCCTTCCAACTAGTTTTTCACCAAGACCCAATAATGCTACCACAATTGTGATTTTTGGTTTATGTATTAGCATTCAAGAATGATTGGACAAATACAATCTTCAATAGACAATTAAACTTATTGCTAGGCCTATTCAAAACATGAATGATGGTTTTGCATGTTTAATTCTGAAAAAGAATTGTAGGAAAGCATGGCATGACCAAGTGATTCCAATTCTCTATCTTCTTGTTAATGACAATCGTATTCTTAATCCTATAAAAGTTGAACTTTTGAATTCAATAGAAGCTTTCATTTTCAGCCTTTTAGTCAACACTTTTTTTTTTTTGAATTGGTTTGAAATAAAGGTTTTAAACAAATATTTCTTCGTGGTCTCGTTTAAATAAACATTTTAGAAAAATCTTTGAGGCTGGGAAGGAGGATTCCCTTGTCACCTATCATATTATATCATATCGTAGACAAATCAACACTATCTTGGTTACATAGATTTATTATTTTTCCACAATCATAATGATTCGTAAATAAGTTCAATAGTTTTTTTGGAATTTGTTAGCATCTTATTTTAGATTTCTTAATGTCTTGCTATAAGCAATCTTTCGTGCAGTATATGTTAGCTAACTCACAAGCTAAGATCAATCAGATTCACTTGATCACCATTGCTTGATCTTTTGATGAGGGTTGTCGAGGCTTCACCACCTTTCGTCACTTTTCTTTCTATAATAGGATCTCGTGACGATACTCAAATGTTGATAGCCTCTCCCTCGATGCGATGTTGCTTGCAAACATTTGAAAATTTTCATAACTATTCATTATCGTGTGAATTAGCTTCACGTCTCTTATAAGTTCACTAATTGCAGTGAACTAATCTCGCAATTCCTTGATTTGCGTGAAATGTGATCCTATTCTTTCATTTTGTTCCATGTGAACGCTTATGAATTTGGTCCTAAAAAACATCATTCATGAAGAATTTGCCATTGGGAACTCTGAGTGCCTCCCAAGCACCTCCTCACAGTCACAACTTTACTAATATTGGCAATGATGTACTACTTCATGGCAAAATTGATCAATAAGGCCTTTTGAGCCCTTTTGTCAAATGAGCGGATTTTAACGAGAGTTGTGTTTGGACATTGTTCTAAGTTACGAATGGAGCCACAGCTGATCTAGAGCTAAGCTATGAAAGCATCACATAAGCAAGACTTAAGCTATGAAAGCAGCACATAAGCAAGACTTAGCTCTGGAAAGCAGGAAAGAGAGAGATTAAGGAGACTAAAGAGAGAGATCAATATAATCAGCTGAATAACAAATGACACAGTTTCCCTACTTATAGCCAAGAGGAAGCCCTAAAAGGAAGCTTTCGGTGGCTAGATCCCAACTGGGAGGGATAATAGTGCGCCCTCCAAGAAGACCCCACTCTCCAGTCATATGTCCAAATGGCCTAATAATGAATAATAAGGCCAAAGGCCAACCATATAGTCTAAGTGTCACTAATGAATAAAAAGGGCCCAAGGCCTGCTTATGCATAAAGTAAAGTAAGTGTAAATGGACGCGGCGAATGTTATGAGCCAAGTCCATAACTCTCCCCGACACAAAAAAAAAAAGACCCAACTGCCGAAAAAAAACTGGATCAAACACCTGGTGCATCAACAGTTGCCTGATTTACTTGAGATAGTTATTGATCTACCTGAGCTCGTCATTGTATCCAATAGTGAGTCAGAGTCACATATACAGGTTCCTATTGATGTTGATTCACATATACAGGTTGCGGCTGATATGGTCCTTGATACTGATATAGCATGTTATGATACTATTGATGATGTTGTTCCATGCTTTGATATTGTTGTTGAGTAGTTTGATGCTACTCGTGTTCTTGAGCACCATGCTATAGATGTTGCCGCCTATACTCCTTTGTCAATATTATTCATGGGTCTACAGTTTCAAATGCTTTGGCTACTCCAATTGATCTCCATATGGCATACGGTAATACATTTCATGATGGTACTATTGTATACTCACTAGCTGATTTTGCTAATACCTGTCTAGATGAGTATGTGGTTCTTCTAGATGTCTATTTAGGCCAGAACTTATTAGTTGATGCTTCTGTTATTATGCCTACGTATGTTGTTCCATTTGTGGATCATATTATTCCATATGCGGGGCAAGAGTATAGTGGATACAAGCAGTACACATTCATTTATTAGCAGTTACATTTTCACCAGGATTCGTGCTACACCTGTTTCTGCTTTCCAGTCTCTTAGTGTTGAGGTTGCTCGTTCCCAGTCTTTTCTCAGTTCTCATATGATTCAGGGCTTGGATTATCGCATTGGTGATTTTTTTGGTCAGGCAGGATTCGACATCATTTCTCTGAAGCATTATGACATTATTTTTGGTGCAGACTGGTCCTCTTCACTTGGTACTGTTGTTGTGGATCTCTCTCAGCAGACACTTTCCTTTACTCATGCTGGTCAACATCATTCACTTCCTAGTATTGATTCCCAGGGTGACTATCAGTTGGTTACCGGGAAAGAGTTTATGCATAGCCTGCCAAAGGCTCAGGATGCAGCTCTTCTTTCCATTCAGAGTACATCAGTTGCTGCTTCACTTTCACCATCCGTGGGTCCTCTTCCTCAGGTTGATGCTGCTCTAGATTTACAGGCTGTTGTTGTGTGCCTTGTGCCTATATGCCTTGATTCACAGATATTGTATTCAATGGTCATTCCTGGTTTCATTGATATTCAGGCTGTATACCTTGGTGGTATTTCTACTATTGCTTTTGCGCATACCTCAAATAGCCCTCCTGGTTCGGTGGTTGGTGCAGTATCTTCTCCATTGGTCTCTATATCTCCATCTCTTGAGTCCGTTATGGTCGATGTTCCTGCTGATTTCTATGGGGTTCTTCACGGGTCCACGTTTGATGGTTCCCTCACTATTGGTGATCAGGTTGTATCTTCTTTCGCTTTACTCCATGGATCTCTGCTTGAGGTTTGTGAACCGCCTTATGATATTTCTACGGTTCCTTACATGATTCATGCGCCTTTGGCCCTTACCGTTACACATTTTCCATTCGAGGATATTTGCCATATGGTCACTATTACTTATCTAGGGTATTTATATGCTGGGATCTTTCTAGATGAGTTCAGTCTCCTTGTGTTTCTACATGTAGGTTTGCTGCAATCCATGCCGATGCTATGAATATATGGCATTCTTGGTTATTACGTATAGCTTGGTTTCCATTTGGACCTGTTGATTGGTGTTGGTTTTTCTATATTATTGATTGCCTACGGTGCAGATATCTCTATGATTATGCATGTGGCTCTCTATTTGTTTCTTAAATTGTTGCTCATTGTTAGGCTTGGCATATCCCGCTGGCTTGGGTTATTGCCTCCTTTCCAGCTACTATTTGTTCAGGTGATCTTCAGATTTTCCATCATTTCAGGTTGCTCCATATCGCTTGGTCTTCGATGCTGAGTTGCCACTTTGTTCTGGTTTTTCGAGAACATCAGAGTACCTTGAGAGAGTTCCTTCTGTTCTCTTGGATAGTTTTTGGGAATCTTGTCGCCATATACTTCATTATTGCTCATATGTGCTTTGATACTCATCCCCAGCTACACGTGGATATTGATCCGATGCTTGCTACTGATGTTGGGGATCTTGTTCCTCGTTCCAATGCATTTCTTCTCTTCCTCACTTGTGCGCCTGGTGTGTTGGGATTACACTTGCGGCCAGTTCCGATCGGTCATCCGATTTCCATCCGTTTTTGGTGTATCCTATGATGGATTGGTATGTCCATATGAGGTCTTTCTGGATGAGTTTTTCGTCTACAGTTTTTCAGCTGAGGCCTCTACTATTTCTAGATTTGTTGCTATTGTTTTTATGCATCATGTCTTTTTAGATGATGCATTGTTTTATTGGACCTTCTAGAGCTTTTGGCATGCTGCTCTTCTCATGATAGGGGCCTTGAAGGTACCGTGTGCCATTGCTACTTCTCATTCATGGGCCTTATGGATACCTTGGGCTTTTGACCATGCTGGTGCACATTTCTCCATTTTAGTTATCCTTTGTCAGGATGATCTCTTTATGATCCATGTTTCCTGGCATATCGCTTGCTTTTCTATGCTATTACAGCGTGCCTGTCATCCAACTTATGTTCCTACTCTTTGGTGTTGGTCTTCCGATGCTGCTATCTTTTCTTGGGGCACCTATATCACTGAGTTTGCACAGATGGTTGATGGTTACGTGTATGATGCAGCTATTCACGATGAGTGTTCATCTCTTTTTCAGTATCCTTATTGGCTTCCCGTTGCTGATGCAGTTCTACCTTCTCGGGCTTTTTGGATACCTTGGTATGATGTCCCTATCTTTTGGGCTGATCCTCTACTATCTTGGGCATTACAGATACCTTGGCATTCCTGGTCGCTGCTTGATCTTCTTCTGGTTCATTGGCATTCCTGGTTGTTCCATATTGCTTGGTTTCAGACGACACAGCCGAGCTGTTCCCTTCATCGCCATGATGTTGATCCTGAGTTGTTCCCTTTCTTACCAGCTGCCATTCACCAGGTTCGCCTTCACCATAGTCGATGCTGCCGGCAGATTCAGTTTTTGGTCTAGTTGGATGGTCGTCCTGTTGAGAAGGCCACATGAGAGCCTATGATGTTTTTTTATCATACACCATCACTTGCGGATTAGGATCGTGCTCTTGATGCACTTGTTGATTCCTCTACATCAGATGCTGCTCTAGCAAACTATTTGATATAGGATCATGAAGGTCAGCGAACTCTGCAGACGTGTAACATCGGACAAAAGCAGGTCGAGGGGTCGGAGGACGAGGAGACGAAGGGACAATGCAAGGAGCTGGAACTGAAGGGGCAGGTGTAGGGGTGGACATAGCGGGAAAAAGATGAAGCAGAAGGACGGGGTCGGGAGAAGCAAGAAGGAAGGGTGTCGGAGTACTTGTGCTGTAAAGTACTGGCAAGAGACATCGCCTCAACAAGTGTGGGAGGAAGGAAGAAACATCATAACGTAAGGCACCACAAAGCCCAGCAATATAACGATAAATAAGCTCAGTGGCCGGTAGAACTGTGAAAAGATAAAAAAGACTCCATAAACTTATCTGTATAAAAAGCAAGGTCACTGGTCTGAGTGAGACTACAGAATGTATCACATTGGCGGTCAAGCCACTAAGGATCAATCATAGAATGACGGAGGTGACGACGAAAGGTATGCCACATATGGAGCCCTTCCCGATCAAGATCAGCTCAATAAACTCGCCACCACGTGGCGACACATCCATCTAAGTGTAAAGCAGCCAATTGGATCTTCTGAGGATCAGTCTTAGGGTAGATCTGAAAATATGTGTCACGCTTAGCAAACCAATTCTCTAATAAGTTCCCGTCAGAGGAACCAGAATAGGTAGCAAGATGTACCCTATCACAAAAGTCTCGAGCAAAGTGTGGCTTAGGAATTGGGGGACGTGGAAAGAAACCAGGAGGTGGGTTAGGTGGAATGAACGGTCTACCACCAGGCTGACTAACAGAAGAAGATGGAAATCCAAATGGAAGGGGAGTCCCAAATGAAGGAAAGACATGAGCTTTTCCAGGACCATGAGGCTGTAAAGAATCAATATGTGACTGCATAGTAGCAAAGCCGGTCATAATTGTATCGAAGCGAAGAATAAGGCCAGAAAGGATATCATCCATGCGCCGAAACTGATTGGATAAGTTTTCTTGAACAGTTTCACTTGGGGTAGGTGAATGTGCCATAATGATAGTGGAAGGAATAGACAAAAAATTGAGGGACCGGACTCTTATCGTCACCCCAAATTAGTCTATTAAAACCAATATTATCACAACTAAGAAAGAGCAGCAATCAGCAAATGGAAAAAGTGAAAATGAAGGCTGTAAAAATGCACTGAACAGCCAGGAGGGAAATGTCAAATTGGAATATCAAACGGAGTTGGAATTTCGTGAAATGTGGTTGAGGATGAGCGCTAGAGAGCCTTTTGATAAACTGTGAAAGATGGCTAGAAACGGATAAAATAATAGACGAAAGTGACAAATTGGAAGGGTTGGGGCAACAATGAAAGGCTGCAGGATTTTGGCAATTTGGAATAGCAAACGATTACGGAATTGGGTGATTTTTGGATAAGAGATGAGAGAGAGAGAGAGAGAGAGAGAGAGAGAGAGAGAGAGAGAGAGAGAGAGAGAGAGAGAGAGAGAGAGAGAGAGAGAGAGAGAGAGAGAGAGAGAGAGAGAGAGAGAGAGAGAGAGAGAGAGAGAGAGAGAGAGAGAGAGAGAGAGAGAGAGAGAGCTGAAGATCCAAGTTGAAAATGGGTGCTGGGCAGCAGCTAGTAACATCCACAAATGTCCTGCAACATGATCGAAAAACTGTTGAAAATGGTGATGAAGTAGGGCGTTGGACAGCCTCCAAACAATCAACAAAATGGACAGCAAATTGGTGGCGAAATCCATCAAAGATGGCAAGGTAGTAGGGCGCTGGATAGTAGCTACCAAAATCCGCACATAACTTGAAAAAAAAATGGAGAAAACTACTGAAAATGGTGATGAAGTAGGGCGTTGGACAGCCTCCAATCAAGCCACGAAATGGGTAGCAAATCGGTGGAGAAAATCAACGAAAGTGACAAGGTAGAAGGGCGCTGGCTAGCCTCTACTAAATCTAGAAAAACGATGGAAATCTGATGAAAAAATTGACGAAAGTGATGGGTTAGTAGGGCGCTGGATAGCCTCTACTAAATCTGAAAAACGATGGAAATTTGATGAAAAAATCGACGAAAGTGATGGGTTAGTAGGGCGCTGGACAACCTCTACTAAATCTGAAAAAGTAGTGCATAGGAAAGTGCTCTGATACCAAGTTACGAATGGAGCCACAACTGATCTAGGGCTAAGCTATGAAAGCATCACATAAGCAAGACTTAAGCTATGAAAGTAGCACATAAGCAAGACTTAGCCTTAGAAAGCAGGAAAGAGAGAGATTAAAGAGACTA
This sequence comes from Diphasiastrum complanatum, assembly GCA_029204225.1. Classification (NCBI taxonomy): domain Eukaryota; kingdom Viridiplantae; phylum Streptophyta; class Lycopodiopsida; order Lycopodiales; family Lycopodiaceae; genus Diphasiastrum; species Diphasiastrum complanatum. Next base: position 29,015,761 of record CM055111.1, read on the forward strand.
AAGAGAGAGATCAATATCATCAGCTGAATAACAAATGACCCAGTTTCCCTACTTATAGCCAAGAGGAAGCCCTAAAAGGAAGCTTCCGGTGGCTAGGGCCCGACTGGGAGGCCCCCACTCTCCAGTCATATGCCCAAATGGCCTAATAATGAATAATAAGGCCAAAGGCCAACCATATAGTCACTAATGAATAAAAAGGGCCCAAGGCCTGCTTATGAAGTAAATGTAAATGGACGCGGCGAATGTTATGAGCCAAGTCCATAACTCTCTACCACAGTGACAATGTCCCACAGCTCTTTATCCATTAAAATGCTCTTCATTTTGAAATTCCAAATGCTATAATTGGACACCTTATCCAATTTGTTGGCTTTTCCAAGCATGAATTCTTCCAATCCAGCCATTTTGCCAAAAATTGCTCCTTTGAAGCCTTACTGAGACTGAATGAAAGTCTTAGTTGCAAAAACAGTTGAAAAATGATTAAAAGACATGGTTTTTTTCAATGTTTTTGGTGTTATTCATAAAATCCATGGCTAATATTTTGTATGCACGTTTTTAGAGGTGTAATGATGTTGTCCTAAGGTCGTCATGAAGTTTGGTTAGGATTGGACACTATTAAGGGTCTCAAAAAGTCAAAAAATAGTGTATTTTTGAGTGATACCATTGTAAGGATCTCCAAGTGAAGATCTACCTAGATCCTGTTGCATGCAATCAAAAGGACACTTGGAAAGCCAAACCACCCAACCAACAGGAAACAGATAGTCAAATCCCTAACCACTTCACCCCCGAGCCATGGTGACTGAATGCAAGAGAGGAGAGGATCTTGGCTCTTGTAAACATGAAAATGGAATGAGGAGTAGGGCAAGTTTCTACAAGATATATAGGCCCCAAAAGTTGAGGAATATTCCCTATAGAATCCCCTATTCCAAGCCAAAAGCATTTGATCTCCTATTCTTGCACCAAAAGTAGTCAATTACCATGCAAAGGCTTCATAGGTCCAATTAGAGCACTTGGGCCCCCACAAGGTTATTAATTACATTTCTAGCCTAGTCCGGAATGACGTGGCGTAATTGATAATCTCGTACACTGGAGTACCGAATATCGAAGTCTAGGATTATGCCGAATCCTATACACATGACATGGACAATTGCAATCCCCTAGAACCCACCCGCCAAGGATTTCCCTAAACCGCCATCAAGGATAACAATCACTCCACTTTTTTTAGCTTCAAGCTTTAATGCATCTTTATATCACTTTGCTCTTTTCTTTTGAATGCCATCAAAGTAAGAATGATGTATGGGGTTGATTTTGCCCTCAACATATTGTTCAAAAGAGTGTAAGAGCGTGAGAATGAAATGTCTACTTGTATTGGTTATGTGTGTTTTGTACCAAAAGTAAGAGATGAGTGATTAGTGTTCTAGAACCATAGATTTCGTCAGAATCACCCATGATATGTTATACTACATAATGATGAACCATTGTCATCCATTTGTGATTTGGATAATATAGAGTGGTGAAGCATCCATTAGTGTTTGGTGTCATCATCAAGGATTGCTTATCTTCTAGAATCGATTACTGCAAAACACAGACAAATACAAGCTTGCATGTATAATTTAGTTATGTAGAGCCTCAATTATACCACTGGTACCATATGTCAACACCGCTACCACATTCTACGATTCAACCCCATGCCCAAAGTAGCTCATACAACAAAAACTCAATAGATCTCGTTTAGGATGGTGACATAAACACTCAATGTCAGAACCAAAGTTCTCGACAAAGAGGTAAACTTGCAGTATTGTGAAACGCAAGACATGACAACTGATATTTTTACTAAGGCACTAAGCTTGGATGTACACAAGAAGTTTTGTGCTTGACAAACTCACTCCATAGGGGAGGGGGAGACAAGTGCTTGACAATGCAATGACTTCCAAAAAATAGTTTCATATTGACAAATTAGAGTCAAAAGGAAAAACGTATGCATGTTGTTTGATATTATCTAGCCTTCATCCGAGTGTCAAAACTAGCTTGTATGGCCCAATATGCGAGAAAACGCTATTTTATTTTTTCATGCATGAGGCAAAAATAGTCACTTGTTCTAAAAGCATTAAGAACCTTAACTTAGAAATCACCTACTATCTATCATAAAAATCTTTAAAAATTTAAATGTTTTCTTTTGAAATGTAACTTTTTTACATACCTCCCTTTGAGAGTAACACAACAGACTCCCCTTTGAGAGTCAAGACCAATAAACAAGTGAATAAATAGATAAGTAGTTTGGGGTGGAGCTAACATGTTGGAGGTGTGTGGCAAGGGTAGTGTAAGCTTACACACCCCATCCCCTTCACCTTGTATGGGAACATTTGGAGGAGGGGGCTTGAACGTGGGGCCAAAGAAACTTTAGATGCCAAGCTAACCAATCGAACCAACTGAACAATGCTTCTTGGTTACCAAGGGGAGGCTCTAACCTGGGACCAAAGAAACTTTAGATGCCAAGCTAACCAACTGAGCCAATCCCGTTGGGGTTGTATTTGAACGCGTAACGCGTCCTGGTCTCCAAGGGGGTTTTCTGAACATGGGACAAAAGGAACTTTGGATGCCAAGCTAACCAGCTGACTCAACCCTGTTGGATGTGAACAATGCTTCCCTTGGGTGAATGTGAACAATGAGGAGAGTGTGCTTTTAATGTATTGTTGTGCAAGAGCCTTTGGCAAAACAAAACCCAAAAGCATTTAGCTCAATTTAGTGGTTTCGATGACCTAAAAGCATTTAGCTCAATTTGGACGACAATGCCAATGAATAAGTAGATCAATATACAAGTGCTAATTGATAAATAAATCAATAAAATTGGTTTGGATTAAAATAAGGAAGAACATACAGATATAAATGGCCTGGCCTAAACCCTTTCGCTGTGCCATTTCTCTCTTTTGCAACAGCCTTTACTAATTTTCTTTCTCCTCTTCTATTCCTATTCTTTCCAGTAGCGTTGCAGCGCTTGGCAGAAGAAGCTTGATTGTAGTCCCATTAGCAGCCAGCGATCTTGTGCCACACCACCTCTGGGCTTGCAAATCCATCTCCTTCTCGAAAGCTTTTGAAGCATCGCCGACGCTTTAATCAATCGCAACATGGCCATAATTCAGGTTCAAGCTCTAAACCCTTGATGTCCCACATCATTCTGCGAACAACAAAAAGGAATGAATCATAAGCAACAGATTGTTAATTGCGTTTCAATCACTTTTGATGCCATACCTGAATTCTTGCACTTTCTTCTCGCCAATTTCAATTAAGCTGGTGAATCCCCAATTGTTTTGATCAAATCGATATATTGAAGCGCATTGGTGAATTTCTATCATCAACAATCTGATACACTATCTCAGAATACAATTGTAGTCTAAAATCGATTTGAAAGCGTTTCAATTGCAGGTGATGTCCTAATTTTATCGTGTTTTGGGCTCTACTTCATCAGATTCTAGCTTTATTGAATTCTTGTGACTGGTATCGATACAGGTACCTCGATTAACCACCACGTTGAGAGCGTTCAACCAGCATTACAGCACGGTTTATGACGTTGACAAGATGTACTTGGAGCGCAAGAACATTCTTGAGAGGAAGAAACATGGAAGGTTGGCGCCCAAACACAAATCAAGCTAAATCATCATTAAGGAAATATGCAATTTCTCTCTCAATGGCAAGAAAGAAATAGCATCATTCAATAAGTACAGTTTTGTTACTTCTAGGTTTTCAAATAGACTTGCATTTACGAATGAGTTGCACAACTTCTAGTATATCCATTCACAAAAGGCTATGGTTTTTCGTACACAAGCTATGAGATGAGAATCCAGTGGATGCTAGGGCAGGACATAATTGAGATGACAATGCACGTGCCCGGTACAGACCTATATCTGGATGAAGATAAGCAAACCAGCGAACTGTCTCAGCTCTTTCCTCCCAAGCCAACATCCTGTGATAGTATTGAGTTCCAACATAGCCATGATTTCGAGCAGCATGACTGTGTAGTTGCAAACTCACAATGCACAGTTTTAACTAATAATGACAAGCATATGAGTGTCACAAATTCTAGTGCCTTGTACTTTAAAGTGTGAAGTATGAAATAATAAATGACTTTTGTCGCTCAAATGTAGTACATTCATAAGCTCTCCAAGTAATGTAATATTCTGAAACTAGTATAAGTGCTGAATATTGGACATTATCAAAGACCCGATGAAGATTTGTGATAGCGATGACGATTTGTGATAGCGGGCTTTCTCCTCATCAAACAAACATCCTCATTTGATATTCTCTGAGTGATGTTTATGGACTATATGAATTAATCAAAATTCTTTGTGGACCCATGCCACAAGTTTTTTAAGAATGACACCAGAAAATTGTCATTTAAAGTTCATACAAAGATGATACTAACCATCAACTGCTCGTTTCAACATTGCTAGTTTCAATGGGATTTCAATGAATGTTGGATACAATACTTAGATAGATATTTTCAAATGCATCTTCAACTGCACTTTGACAAGGAGTTGCATTTGCTTCATCTTTCTTTCATTGACAAGCTGAGCTTTGGTGGAGATCAGCCAGATCTCGTCCACATATTACAAAGTCAATATGCATCAAAGTATTTCAAATATTAGACATGGACTTCTATTTTAATTTTTTTAATTTTTACATGATACATTTTCACAATCGATCGTGAAGGTTAGAGTTGATGATAAGACTCATTTATTGCATAATCAAAATGAAATTAGGCTACTGCCCACCATTGCTCACTCCGTTCTCAAAATTGAGCGATGTGATGCAACATGCACTAGAATATGAGCAAAGATTTGTCGGTCCACAATCCAGTCAATATTTTGATTTCAATCTTCATTTTCATCACTTGAGAGTCTATTCCTAATAGTGCATAAATTCTTAGTCCCTACCAATGGTTTTGAGGAAAAGAGTGGAGCACCAAACTAGGGAGCCAAAATTTGTTTTTGAACAAATATTCAGGTTTAAGCCTTTATGTCAATATTGTCGAAGTCTTGCGAATAAATGAAATCATCAGGATCCATATAGAATTAGCAATTCATCGCAAGTGGTATCAACTAGTGGAGTTTTGAGGCACAAGCTCATGTCGTCATCATAGAACAATACCAACTATCCTTGAGTAGACTTGTAATTTTCACAAGGACGATCTTGTTAAGAATGGACTCACTGGGCAGCTAGTCTCTCTACTTCACTGGGCGCAATGTTAGGGAGAGGGTAGATGCTTGGCAATGGCTAGGTTCTTGTAATGGGACTGCATGGATTGTGGAACTGCATCAGTCTTTTGTCTACTAACTGGATGGTGTTCTAGTAAATGGTCAAAAGGGCCTTCTCATAATTAGAAATATGGTCTTGGTCAAACAAAATATGCACGTGTCCCTTTTTTGAATAAGGATAAGATATATGGGTAAGAGAGGTGTCAATTGAACTATGATCAATCTTGTCCTTGCATAGTTAAGATTAAGTCATGTATGTGTGTTTCCCTTTTTTCTAATCTATAAAGATGCTCATCAAACGTTCAATCTAGGCCTCCTCACGGTTTTAGGGTTAGTGTTTATGTTTAGGCTTTCTTATATCTATAAATTTGGCAACCAATGTAGATTGCAGAACTTTATTGGTCCATGATATGTTATCCTTTTTGTGTACACTTTCTATATTGTAGTGGAACAAGTTGCTCTTCAAGTTGAAGTTGGACAATGCTGTCATTTCAGTTGATAGTTTGGCTCCATTCTTTCCGTCCAATCTGCCAATGAAGAGTATTGGTGTTGCAATTTAGATAATTTAGAGCAATATGTTTGAAAAGTCTTTGGTTGAAGCAGAGCACCATTGTCCATTGTGTTTTCTTGCTTTAGAAATTCCACGAGCTTGGTATTTTAGCCTGGCAGATGCTACATCTATTGGGTAAAAACTAGTTATATTACAAGATTAGTTGTGGAAAATATTTTGGAAGGGTAGTTTTGACCTTGAGATTGTGGGTAAAAGGACCCATAGTAGTTAAAAAAGAGAAAGAGAGATAAACAGATACAAAGATAAAAACGAGAAAATGCAATGGAAACAAGGAAACATAGCTAAAGAGACTAAATTTTCTTAGTATTTGAAGGCTGAAAAGAGAGAGAGAGAGAGAGAGAGAGAGAGAGAGAGAGAGAGAGAGAGAGAGAGAGAGAGAGAGAGAGAGAGAGAGAGAGAGAGAGAGTTCACACTTGTACTTGGTGCGATTGAATAGGCCTGAGTCGGGATCAAAACGTGGAGATGAACTTGCAAGAAAGCTTGTTCCCTTTTGGAGTTCTGGTAAGTTGGATCTCAACATTTTTCTTCAAAAAATACTAGAGGTTTGAGTTCCCAACTTGCAAAACAATGACGAGAACAAGCTATTGGGGATAAAAATCTATTTGGTGCTTGATTTGTAATTTGCAAGCCTTCTTACACCTCTGGGGATAAACTAAACTTATTGAAGTCAAGTAAAATCTAAGTTGCGTCCAGTTCCAAGACGTTGCGTTCCGGGAGCGTTCCGGAATTCTGCAGCGCTCCATATCGGAATGGTGCAAATTTTTTTTTTTTTGAATTTTTTTGGAAGCATGTGTTGGGAGTGGGGAAAAACAACATGTAGGCCTGTAAAATACATTGCAAATTTGCAAAACAGATTAACTACTAACTGACAACTGTAAGTACATACTACACCAACTGACAAATACTATAGACTACTAACTGAAACAAGCAATTGGGCCTTAACATGCTGCATACCAAAAGTTAAAATTGAAACTTGAAAGGCAATCACATAGTGCGTACTACAGTGCTAAGTGTATATGATACAAAAAAATGGTGATTGATCCACATTCCACACATGCCTCATGAGAATGATGAAGATCTCTGATGTCATAAACGATAAAGCTCCAAGAAGTTGCTTTGCTTGCAAATCCCCACCTAATCACCGTTGCCCACTACCCATTTGGCCACCTACTTCTCCCTCCACAAGCTTCCCTTCTCTCATAAAAGTGTGCTGGAAAATGGGGCATCGCGGCTAAAAATTTCTAGGGTTTTTTTTGAATGGCTTTTCGGGGTTCCGGAACGAGGTGTCCCGGAACGCTGTTCCGACGCAACATTGAGTAAAGTATACTAGCCTTTATCACTAGTAAATTCTTTTCTTGGGGATTAATTACTTGGTCTAGTGAAATAGGGTTCAAGCGTTCAACAATATGTTTTGTAGTAGCTTTCATGGCCCTAATGGGGGTTTGGACCATTAGGGGGTGCCTTGGATGTAGGGACCGGGCCTAATCTGGATAATAGTCGAGTAGGACCATGCGATTAGGCCCGGTCTCTACGTCCAAGGCACCCCCTAGTGGTCCAAACCCCAATTAGGGCCATGACATAACCAACCCAACCAATCCTAGATCTCCTCTGATCTAGCCCCCGAGCACCGGGGAATTAGGCAAATCACTAAGATAGGAAGCGCTTATCAATCCGACAACATAACGGCCCAATGATCCTCATGGACACGGTTGAGGGTATATATAGGGTGTAGAACCCACCCCATCTGCCCATGCACTAAATCCACATGTAAGCATACTATGAGCTCGTGCCAAACTCCCACGCATGTCCACTGCATGTAGGTACCCCTAACCCATGATAGCCTAGACCCATGCAAAAGCACAGTGCATGTACACCCTATCCCATACTAGGATGTAACACACATGCTCATACCGCATGCGGGTGTGACCCCATGGTCCTACTCGACTATTATCCAGATGAGGCCCGGTCCCTACGTCCAAGGCACCCCCTAATGGTCCAAACCCCCATTAGGGCCATGACATATGTAACACACATGGTAATACCTCATGCGGGTGTGACCCCATGGTTCTACTCGACTATTATCCAGATCACGCCCCATCCCTACGTCCAAGGCACCCCCTAATGGTCCAAACCCCCATTAGGGCCATGACAGTAGCGAGAGACAAATTTGGCATGGCGAGCATGGTCTTTTAGATTAGAGTAGTGGCCAAAGCATAGACACACAAAGACAAGCTGCCCCTCAATTAAGATGACCTGCAAATGATGCTTGTCATATCGACGTTGGTGTTTTAGGGCAATAGAATACAGAAATGTCTGTTGTATCATGAGACCATGGATATAAATGTCGCAACATCAAATGGGTTGTCATGAGTAGCATGAATTCCTAATAACAAAGGTTGGTGCACTTACAAGAGGAATTTTGGGGAGAGCTAATAGCAAAGTGTGTGCCAAATGGTGACTCATCCGTAAGTTTCCTAGAAGATGTCACATATGAGAACCCTACCAAGTATTTAATTATGTTTGTGTGTTTTGAAACATAGACAAGATGTGAGTGGTGAAAATAAAAGTACGTCATATGCCGCAGCCAAGGAATTAAATCTATGTTGCATGAAGGCAATGGCTTCCGCATAATAGCTAGCGAATCTTTATAGGTCAGTCAAGGGACAACTCAAACTTTTTTGTTGGATAGCAATATGATGGTTTTTGAAGCAAAGAGTGCCAAGCTTTGTATCAGTTAGCAAGTGTTCAAAGATGAAACTTCAAATGGGTTCTAGTGATGCATGATTATAATAGAATAGTGAAGCGGTTGTTGCAATGCTGTTGGAATTATAATGTGCATACTTAAAAGTACAAGCATAGTTGCAACCAACTATTTTTGGAAATGCCCAAGTTGAAACCTATTTTAGATGTTGATTTATGAAATTTTTTTTAGGAGCCTAAAAAAAAGGGTCATGGGCCCCTTTTTGGCTCCCAAAGAGGACCTAAACTAACTTGATGTCTCATTAGTGGGCCATTGAGTTAGTTTAGAGCCCTAAAGTAGCAAAAGATTTGCTATAGCTCATTTGAGACAAGAATTCCAGTTGAGACATGTCTTGTCTCTATAAAGTTACTTTGAGCTTTAAATGACTAGATGCACTATAACCAACCCTATCTTTCCAACGTAACTACCAACGGTTACCTTTTTAGACCAATAATTTCTTTTTGATTTTGACTCACTTAAAGTGGGAAAACTGTTTCAAATAGCTGGAAGTTTTTTCAAAACTTTTGAAACATGGATCAGGTGTGGAACCAGGACTAAATAAGCATGCAAGAGGACCTGGGATACTTTGAATCTTAGATTGAGTATTGAAGACATTGGGGCTGATGGTAGGAGGACATGGATGTCTTCCATCATATGGATCGTCACGAACAACCAAAAGGTCTTAAATAGTGTATTTTCTAATGCATGTTCTTGAGAGCAATTGTGATAGAATGTGAAGAAATAAACATTATTGATTGGGAGGAGGGTGTTAGGATTTAATTTTGCATCCCCATGTTTTGTATCCCAACTTATTAGAACTACTAGCTCTTCATTGACACTTAAGGAAACCTAGTATCAATTCCATAAGCAATGATGGAACTCGTGGGTCCTAGCCAAAGCTTTCAAAAAGGCTATCCTTGAGCCTTGTAGAGCGTTTTGTGAGAATGTGTAGAATGCTTTTTTGTTGCTATGATCATTCTCTTTTTCTATAGAAGGAAACAATCAAATGAATTTTTGCTTATTGGAGAACCCTCATGGTATTATCTATAAAAGCTTTTTTGCTAACATTCTAAGAATATGATATCAAATAAAAAATCTTCTTGCCTACGCTGCTAAGTCATTCAAATTTGTTAAAAGCCTAAAAAGGAAGTATGAACATGGGTCAGGTAGTTTGTAATTTCCATGTCATTCTTGGTAATTTCTTGTATTGTGAGAATCTTGTTTTGCCTTTTGGTGGTTCATTCTTGTAGCACCGTCTCAAGTGCGGGATTCTTATGAGCAATTTTTGAAGGCTATTGGGGAGTTGCTAGGTGGGGAAATGTCTTCTGAGGAACTGAGTGAATCAACAAGCATTATCTATGGTTGTCTTTTCGACTTTGATTCAACTTGCAGTTCCAGTGCCTTGCAACTGAAGCTTCAAAGCAAAAGGTATTAAGAATTTTCTTGTACATATTGAATGTGGCTAGATAAAAGAAGTTGAACTACCAACTTGTTCTCAAATGGTGTCTTTTTGCATTGTGGGCACTATCCTAATATTTTGGGCTTGATTTCTTAGATGTAACAAAGTTCACTAGAAAATTTGGCATAGATAAGATTTTAAAGCTCAATTAGAATTGACACATGAAGAAAGCAATAATGAATTGAAGCTTTTGACTTTGTTTTTTCTTTTCAAGAACATACCATTGTCATCATAGAATATACACAAGCGATAGAGATAATCGTTACACATAAAGAAAAGGTACTCTAATAAACCTTTGAATCAAGGTATAATGACAATATTCTAGAGTCAAATTTGTACAACTAAATTAGACGTTCAATTCCTTTCTAGATAATCTAAGCTTGTCAACCTACAACTGCTATCCAAGGCATCTCAACAGCTACCTTTAGCAGTGTGCTGTTTTTGAAACACGATATCTTTATTGCTTCTTTGTTTCAAGCCTGTTGCACTCATGGAGAGAGTAGCATAAACTAACAAGAGCATCCCATGGCAGAACCAAACTTCCCAATCCGTCGAATGTTTCTTCTATTCTCTCTTTCCACCGCCTCCTTTTTCCTTCCCTTCCCTTGGTCATATACAATGAATAGATAAATGTTTCTTTAAATTGCGATTTGTTCACAAAATTGTCATTTTGGAACGGTTTGATTGTCTGTTTGAATCAGTTTTTTTTTTTGAGATGGTTTTTATATGAAAAACGTTTTCAAAGCATTTCAAAACAAGATTGGTTTTCTACCTGTTTTGTGTAGGGTGAGAGAGAGAGAGAGAGAGAGAGAGAGAGAGAGAGAGAGAGAGAGAGAGAGAGAGAGAGAGAGAAAGAAAGAGTTTATTAATGTCTATAAAGGGCCCGTGCGCACAAAAGACAAACACAGTACATGCATAGTAGGAGCAATGTCCATATGAGGACTTATTTCTAGAAACTATCTCTCTACCGAAGTCAACTAAGTATGAATAAAACAACAATCTCTCATCATGCAAGAAGGAGATGCGGGAGCTTAACCAACCGCTCTGCTGAGGTACAAAGGCAAGGGCTTAACCACCCGCTCTACTGAGGCAAACATCTAAAGATCTCATCTTGTCGTGTCGGGATATCAAGTTCATCCTCTGAAACCTCCTCTCTATCCCTCTTCTGTAAGAAATGTGTGATGAGAGTCTGACTGGAAACATCATCTGCCTCCGAAGGTAGAAGAGATGCTCGCAACGTAAACATCTCTCTCAATAGGAGTCCGACACATCTAGAGTCTGCATATGCCAAGAAAGAGCCAAGGGAGAGAGGAGTGTCTCTGTAGAGACAATAATAACGGCCTCGGATCTCATAATAAATAGGGCATCTGAAAATGAAATGTGACTCATCCTCTACCTCCTGCATCGAGCATAACTGGCAAATCCGCTGTGGTCTGGGTGTATCAGTATAACGACCAGTCTCGATAGTGAGCTAATGTGAGGAGGCACGAAGCTGCCCAATACGGTATCGAAGACCATATGATAATGGCTGTGAGAGATACAACGGTAGGATAGGTAGCCCCATATCATCTAACTATAGGAGGTGAGTGCCGTAAAAATGCATCTTGGCTCTCTCTGGATCCACCAACTGCAACCATACTGTCTGGATATAATTGCGTGTAGCGGGGTCATGAACATTAAAGGTAGTACAAAGTCTCTCCATCTGCACAAGGGCAGTGTGTCCCTTACGCAGGCGAGTTGTGGATGCTGGTCGAAAACTAAGCAGAGGACCAGAAAAGAGAACTCCGAAGTAAGTGTAAGAGGCAACTATCTCCAATTGCTGTCCATCATAATAAAAAGTATCGTCCCGCATATGCTGCCTATTGGTGTTGAACACCATGATCTTAGTCTTAGAGATATTTATTGTCAAACCCCATTTTTGACAGAAACCATGTAAGACGTCAAGGTGTCTCTGAAGCCCACTGGCTGAGATAGATAACAAGACAATATCATTAGCATATAGGAGAATAAGTATGACAATATCTGCAAGAGGACAGCCATCACCACCCACCTCTTTGATAATCCGCTCGAGATCATCAATGTAGAGCACAAAAAGAGTAGGAGAAAGGGGGCAATCCTGCTTCACACCAACTGTATTGTGAATCTGAGGTGACCATCCTGTACCGTCTCTGAGTCTAGCAAGAACCCTCTCATATAAGGTGGTAATAGAAGCAATAACTTCCTGTGAAAAGCCAAGTGAGACCAGGCGCTGAAGCAGAAGATGCCTAGGTACAGAGTCAAAAGCTTTGCGGAAATCCACAAAGCAAGAAGCATCTGGGTCTGCTGGGGGTCATGGTGTCCACACTGATCTCCTTAACAAATATCTTGACGGAGCAGGAACATCTCGCGCAACATCAATGCCACACATCGAGCGTCAACATATGAAGTGAGTGAGCGAAGGTGATTGGAGAATCCCGGAAAAGACAATGATAGCGTCTTCGAATCTCATAATAGACAGTTGAATAGAAAATGCTCCTATGACTCCACCTCCCCTAATGTGCACATCTGACAAAGTCTGCTCATATGAGGGATGCCCTGGAAGTGCCCTGTCTCCACATATAGCTGGTGTGAGGAAACTCGAAACTGACCCAGTGTAAAACGGAGGCAATGTGAAAGTCCGCTATCCAAGTAACGAGGCCGAACTGGGATCTCGACACTGTCTAGCTTTAGGAAACTGGTGCGATACAAGGTCGGTTTGACCCCCAAGGGCCCCTGCCATGTCACTCGAGAATATGCATGATAAATAACTCTCTTGATATATTGATGAGAACCCTTTGGTAGATTAGAGATAGCCTGGGAGTACCATGATAGCTGGTGATGAAGCTGCTGAGAAGAGAGAAAAGCTATGTGTGGATAACGTGAAACTGGAAGACTCATCACTTTCTGGATGTATGTGATCAACCTGAAAATAACCTCAAACTAATGAAGCATGATCCTTAACGCAGTCTAGCTGTAGCGGCGTGTCTCATACTAAAAGTAGGACCAGTGAAGGAAGTCCCCAAATAAGTGTAAGAAGATACCACCTCAAGTGGTTGTCCCCCTAGATTGAACACCTGTCGCTGCATTAAGTTCCTGGAGGTATTAAAGATCATGATATGGGTTTTCCTGGTATGCACAGTCAAACCAAATAAATTTCCAAAAACCTGTAATGTGTCCACTGCAACCCCTCACCAGACGAAGAAAGCAAGGCCACACATCAGCAATGTCACCAAGCCTACAGCCAATACCACCGTCCTGATTGATGGCTCTCTCAAGCTCATCAATATACATACCAAAGAGTGTGGGGAAAAGGGAAATACCCTGCTTCACCTCAATAGTACTCCTAACTCTCCCAGAGAGACCCTCATCAGATCTGAAGCATCCCCAAACCTGCTCATAGAGTGCCATGACAGCCAATATGGTATTAGTTGAAAAATCAAGATCTCTCAGCCTCTGGATAAGCATATGACGTGGGACAGAGTCGAACGCTTTTCGGAAATCCACAAAACAGCTATACACTCTCATGTTTGGATGTGGCTTCCTTAATGATAGCCCGAAGAGTGAACACATGATCAGTGGTGGAGTGCTGTGTCCTAAAGCCAACCTGACCCAAAGCATGTAGCCTCCGTGTCTTTGCCTCACAACTAATCTTTGTCTGAAGGATAGTGCCATAAAGTTTAGCCACAATGTGCCCAATCATAATGGTATGATAGTTATTAGGTTTCATGGGGTCACCACTCTTGTGAATGGGGTGGATGATATTAGTACACCATGGAAGGGGAAATCCAAAAATGACAGTGTGATTAAGGAGTGAGTCTAAAACAGGTGAAAGAATATCAGTAGCATGAATAAGGAGTTCAGACTCCAGCTTTTCGATATCCCGAGCATGATGGGTCTTCATTTTCTCAATGGCAAGAGAGACCATAGCAGGGGTGAAAAAGGAGAAAGTGGAGGGACGAGGAGATATAACAATCGGATTAGTGGGAAATGTATAAACTAATGTGGCATATTCAGTCCAACAACGTAAATCTCTCAGCAATGGAGGTGGAGCACTAGGAATAAACTCACGCCAAAAAGCACCAGATGAGGAACTATAGAGAAGATCCACAAGGTGTTTCCCTTCAGAAGTTTCGTATATGCGTTTTTTATAATGACAAGTATAGCTATATAGGCGTCTGAGATGACGAAGATGGGGAGACGGTAAGGATAGTGCAAAGTTGACTTGAGAGTGGAGTTGTTTGCATATATCATCATACCAAGGATGACGAAGCTTTGGGTACGTGGATTTACTACAATGTTTGGATAGGAAGGCCATAGAAGCGGCAGTATGAAGAGCTGTAGTAAGGAAAGATGCTTGGGAGTGGAGTGGGCTATCATATGGAAACTTTCAGAGTATGAAGGAGAGAGCATCTTAGTAAAGATGAGTTAAACTGACTCTCATGATTCTCTGTGAAAAGAAGAATATCCCCTTGTGCGATGAAGTTTACTAAATCTCCTGTTGCTGATGAAGAATGTCCTACGCCCGAGAGCCCCAACTTCCTAGGCACTAGAGGTAGATGGACCTCGATCCGAATATCGAACTTGACCATCTCGATAAACGACAAGACGTCCTGATGTTTAGCCTCCTGAAAAATCTTCTTGCGTTCCTGAACTTGGAGATATAAGTAAGATCCTCATCCAAGAAAATCTGTGTGCCCTTCAGTTTAGGCTTGAGTCTCAATATTTTGGTTCTTTCTTCTTTTGATTTGAAACGAGAGTGAAATTGTCTGTTTTGGTTCGCCATGCCTTATCCAATCCATCGGTATTGAAATTCAACGTAGCAGCTAAAATGGATTTTGCCTCTTTCTCAGCACCTTGAGTGTCGAGAACACCTCGAACTCGTACATGGAGAGCTTTGAAGTCACGTAATTTTTCTTCAGAGATGGTAGCTGAGATAACAGTAGACATTGAGCAGCATTACCTTCCTCTTTTTGGAACAACGAAGAAAGCGTTCATAGTGTGCTTACTATGTTGTTATGATACTCCATAGCTAGGCCTTGGATTTTGTCATGGTATCAGAGCAGGTTATGTTGCCTGTGGTTTGGTGAAAGCTTGGACCTGTTTTGATCAGATTCCTGCCATTTCCGGAGAGCAGCTTGCACACTTTCTGTAGGGGCATCTAATCTCTATGCTATTTGCATGGTTGGAGTACTGTTGGCAAGGGGAGTATTGTGATCCTAAAACTTTCTAATTTGGGAGAATTTCTTTTGAGTTTTCTGGGACAGCCAGGGCTGCAGGAGGGTGCTTTCTAAAGTGAGAACTTCAGTGAAAGTTCTGAGTGGATCTTGGACAAGGGCTAGGACAGCCATATAGGGGGATAGTTTCAAATCCAGAAGCTGAGGGCTATTGAGCAAGTGGCTGAGCCCAGTCTACCTTTTGTGTTTTATTTCTATCCAGCTGTGTCTAGTCTTGTAGAAAGCATGCTGAGTGAAGCCAGCCGGCTTGATGGCACTAACTTTAGCATATGGAAATTCAAGATCAAGAACATTCTTGAAGACAAAGAATGTTGGAAACTTGTGACAGGTGAGGAGCCTGTTCCAACATCTGAACTTGAACTCAAGGACTATATCAAGAGAGGGGAAAAGGCACACATGATCATCAACATGTCAGTGAGGGATAATGTGATTCCTCTAATCAGGTCAGCCAAAGGGCCTGTGGATGCATGGCACATTCTTTGTGCATTGTATGAGACAACAAGTACAACTAGGTTTCTCTACTTGAAGAACAAGTTGTATACTCTCAGAATGGAGATAGGGGAGACAATTACTGATCATCTTACTAAGATTCAGGATCTTAGATATCAGCTTTCTGTGCTTGGAGAGGCTAATGCTGACAAAGACTTGATGCCAATAGTTCTGAATAGCTTGTCATATGCCTATCAGAACTTTGTGATGATGATATTTGTGAGGTACAAAGTCCCTACCTATGAAGAGGTCTATGGTCTCTTGTTACATGAGGAGATGAGGAGAGTTAATCTCTCCAAGAGGGAGGAGTTCCAGGAGCATGCCTTTGCTTCTAAGAAGAAGCAAAATTCAGCCAAAGCCAAGAAGAAAGGAAAAGGCAAGAACAAAGGAGGACCACAGACACTTGAGCAAGGAATGGAGAACTTGCAAATGTCAGAAGCACAATCCTCCTCAAATACCTCTTCCATACCTCGAAGGAAGGGGAATTGCAATTATTGTGGTAAATATGGACACTTTGCTTTTGAGTGTAGGAAGAAGCTTCCCAAGGAGAGCACCACTAGGGCAGCAGGTATACTTGATTTGGTGCATTCAGATTTGTGGGGGCCAACCCAAACCAGGTTTGCAGGGGGGGCATATTACTTTATGACCTTTATTGATGACTTATCACACAAGATTTGGATTTATTTCTTGAAGCAAGATTCTGAAGCATTCAAGTACTTTCAACATTTCAAAGCTTTGGTAGAAGAGCATTCAAGAAAGAAGATAAAGATGCTCAGGTCAAACGCTGGTGGAGAGTTCATTAAGACAGAATTTGTGGAATTCTACAAGGCCAATGGATTCAAAAGGCAACTTACAGCTCCTCATACCCCTCAGCAAAACGGCGTAACCGAGAGAAAGAACCGAACTATTGTGGAGTGTGCAAGGTGCATGCTCAAGGCAAAGGGGTTGCCCAACTCTTTTTGGGGCGAGGCAATGCACACAGCGGTGTTTCTGTTGAATAGAAGTCCATCTAAAGTTGTGGAAGGCAAGACTCCAGAAGAGGCATTTAGCGGCATTAAGCCCAAGGTGGGCGCTTTGAGAGTGTTTGGTTGTACGACATATGCCCATATTCCCAAGGATGACAGGAAGAAGCTGGATGCAAAATCAGCAAAGCGCATTTTCTTGGGATATAGTGAGGAAAGCAAGGCTTACCGACTTTACGATCTTACCAGCAGGAAGAGGATCATAAGTCGAGATGTGATCTTTGAAGAAGATCAAATGCCTCCTATGGAGGAACATGAGAAGGAGGGTACAAGTGAATTTGTGCCAATACTTGATGATCCACATCCATATATTGGGGAGTCTCAGGATGATCATATGAGTGATCAAGAGGAAGAATCCGAGGAGACTAGGAAGTGGAAAGAAAGGGGCAAAGCTGTTGAGTCCTATTCACCGTCTTCATCACCAACTGCAAGGAAGAAGTTTCCCAAGTGGTATTGGCAAACTGTGCAGGATGGTTTGATATTGGATGAGGGAGAGAGCAGCAATCCAGGGGCAAGGAGGTCTCAAAGGCAAGCCCAACAACATGGACATCAGGAGACAAACTATGCACTTATGACTACTATTAGATCCACATACATTCGTTGCGGCAGTAGATGAAAAGGTAGGGCAACATGCCATGCAAGAGGAGTATGACTCCATCCTCAAGATTGATACATGGGACTTGGTGAAGCTACCAAACGGAAAGCGTCCTATTGGGTGTAAAAGGGTCTATAGGACCAAACACAAATCAGATGGGAGCATCGAAAAGCAGAAGGCAAGGCTGGTGGCCAAAGGCTATGCACAACAGGAGGGCTTGGTATGATGAGACTTTTTCACCTGTGGCTAAGATGACTTCTATCAGGTTTGTTTTAGCATTGGCTGCATTTTTTGATTGGAAGGTCCATCAAATGGACGTGAAGAGTGCTTTTCTCAATGGATAGTTGGCTGAAGAAGTCTACATGGACCAGCCACAAGGCTTTGAGATTAAGGGCAAAGAAACTATGGTATGCAAGCTTAAGAAGACCTTGTATGGTTTAAAACAGGCACCCAGGGCCTGGTATAGTTGTATTGACGACTATTTTGCCAAGGAGCAATTTATAAAGAGTCATTCGGATGGCAACCTGTTCGTGAAGGAGGAAGATGGGAACATTGTCTTGATAGTTCTCTATGTGGATGACTTGGTCATCACGGGTAACAATGGGAAGTTGATTGAAAAGGTGAAGGCTCATTTATCAAATGAGTTCGAAATGAAGGATTTGGGTCTAATCCACTATTGCTTTTGGAAAAAACAAAATTGTGTGTTTATTTCCCAAGCTAACTATGCACGTGAAGTCTTGAACAGGTTCAACATGCAGGATTGCAAACCCGTATCTACTCCCATTGATACTAGCAACAAGCCATCTAGAGATGATGGCACTCCTTTTGTGGACGAGACTCTTTATAGGTAGCTGGTTGGTAGCCTGATTTATCTCACCACTACGAGACTAGACATTACCTATGCGGTTGGTGTAGCTAGCCAGTTTATGAGTTTCCCAACTGAAGCCCATTGGAAAGCAGCTAAGAGGGTTTTGAGGTATGTCAAAGGGACAACCTGCTATGGGATTGAGTACACAGATGACGGGAAGCTCCAGCTTGGAGGCTTTACCGATTCGGATTGGGCTGGTGATAGGGATGATTGGAAGTCGACCACAGATTACACTTTTGACATTGGTTCTAGGGCCATTTCTTGGTGCAGCAAGAAATAGCCCACCGTTACCTTGTCACCGACAGAGGCTGAGTACCGCGCAGCGGCGAAAGCTACCTGTGAGGCTATATGGCTTAGGAGACTTCTTGGGGAGGTGCAGATCCCACAGGATGGTCCTACTATTCTTTTTTGTGATAGCCAGAGTTGTATCCAGCTAGCCAAAAATCCCGTGTACCATACTCGTACGAAGCATATTGAGGTGGATCAACACTTCTTACGAGAGATCGAGTATTGTGATACCAACGATCAAGCAACATATATCTTTACTAAGGCACTTAGTAGAGAGAAGTTTGAAAAGTTTCGTAGCATGCTAGGTGTTGGTATGAACAAAATAGCCATTAAGGGGGGGTGTTGAAATGTAATGCCTATTTTGCCCCTTATGGTTTGTATACTTGTAACTTGTAAGTTGTGCATAAGACATGGGGGTAAAACATTTATGTACATAGTACACCCCACTTGTGCTAATTAGGCAAGTAATAACAAGTTAGTTAAGGACCCATGTGGGCTCTAGAGCTAGAATTAGAAAGAAACCACCTCTATGCATTACATGCTATATGTGGCCCTTAGTTTGGAGGGGTTTCCACGCCCTACTACTCGTGAGCTTTGAAGTTCTCTCTCTCCTGCTTTTGTCTTCTACCTCATAGTGGGTTTTTTCAAGCATTCATAGTGTGCTTACTATGTTTTTATGATACTCCATAGCTAGGCCTTGGATTTTTTCACTATCCACCTCTGGCGTTATAACCCCTGATACTCGGATCTGGCCAATAACTCGCCTGTACAATGCTACAACTGCCCGTATAGTATCCTCCTGAAAGCCATGATCTCGAAGCCTCTGTATCAATAGATGCGTGGGGGTTTTGCGGAAATCCACATAGTAGTATACACGCTCTCTCTTGGTCCTCCGCAATGATGGATCTTAGGGTGAAAATATGATGTGATGTACTATATCTTGGTCTGAAACTGGCCTGGCCAATGACATGAAGTGCTCTGGTATCTATCTCGACGCTGATCTCAGACTGTAGAATAGAACCATAAACTTTGGCGAAGAGGTGGCTGATCATGATGGTGCGATAGGATCATAGGATCACCACCTTTGTGAATGGGGAGGATAAGGTTTGTGGACCATGGGGAGGGGAATCCAGATGTGACAGCTCAATTGAATAGGATGGAGAGGAATGGTGAGAGGATGTTAGAAGCATACTTCAGAAGTTCAGCCTCTAATTCATCAATGTCTTTGGCTTTAAGTGAGTGTAGTCGTGTGATGGCCTCTTCTACAAGGTTACGGGTGAATATGTCAAATGTGTCTGTGGATGGTGTGGGAAGTGGGGTTGCGTTAAATATTATGTACAATGATGTGGCATAGGCTACCCATGTTCTGAGGTCTGTGATCCGGGGTGGAGGTGCTCGTGGGAGGAATTTCTTCCAAAAGGATCTCGATGAGGAACTAAAAAGGAGGTCAATCATCTTCTCACCTTGGCCTATCTCATACTCAATTTTCTTCTTTCAAGTGGTTCTACGGTATATACGAGATATCTCTTTTACCATATGGGGAAGATGGCATCGTGCACAGATCAAATTCTGATGGAGGTGGTTGCATTCTTAGTCATGCCATGGGTTATGTGGTCGATGGTGTCGTTGATGCTTGGGCCATGAGGATGGGAAAGTGAGGGATGCTGTAGTATGGATGGTCTGGACAAGAAAAAGAGACTGATCCTCTAAAGTATGCTCATATGGGAAATGAGTAAAGGGTTCAGAAAGGGCTTCCTTGTATACAGGAGTGTTGTGGGAGATGTAGCGGAGAGAGAATTTCCAAGCTAAAAATTTGCAGTTAACACAACGTTTTTTGGAAAAGCATTCAACTAGGGGTAAACTTTGCTCAAAACACTATAAATCAATTTTCCATGTTCTGAAAACATAGAGGATGATGAAAATGAAATGATTTAGACACTAAGCAAAACCAACCTACTGTTCCTTCTCTAACATGCAATCAAAACAACTTTGAAAAATTGCAACTTTTGCACTAAAAATTGTCAATCTTCCGACGATAACTTTGGCTACAGTGCACTAGATTGGGTGCTATAAAGCATAGTATAGAGGGAGATGATGTTAGCAAGACAGGTTCAAATCTGTAGCATATGATTAGAACAAGCAAAAACATATTTGGGAGGGTTCCCAAGAAAAGGTTTATGGTACCTTTCGAATTGCCATTTCGAACTGTGTGTGTGAATACCTGCAAGCTCCAAGATGCTCCCCAACTCCAAGCTAGGATGCCTCCACCTGCAAGTAAGGATCTTCAAGCCTCCATGGATCTCTCCGCCACTTGTGTCCCTAATCTTAATCACAAAGGTAGATAACAAGTGGCCTCAAGTATTCACCACCCAACCATAGCTAGCTAGCACATGCAATCCTGCAACTTGGCTAATCTAGCACCCCCTTGCTAACCAATAACTGATCACAAGCATACCACCACAACCATAACATACTCAAGATCCTAACCCTACTTATGTCCCATACCATAAGCAAGATCCAAACCCTAAGCATACTACCACACCTCCAATACACTATCGTAATCTTGCAACGATGTTAAACTTCAAACACACATCTTTATTATAAGCCAGTACTCGTGTATCAAAGGGTGATAGAGTCATTACTTTGATGGCTCATATTTCGAATGTTTAGCAAATATGGAAAGTAGTAGAGCACTTACGTCATTATCGCCTTCAGGTTATGGAATTCCATGCACAACCAATGAGAAAGAGAGAGGCCTCGGGGAGTTAAAGAACCTTCATAGGCTTATGGAAGGTCAAGAGACTTCTTCCATAACCTATGACTCTTTGAATGCTTTTCTTGTGGGAGTTGGGAACTCAATGGACCCTTTGGAAGGGCGCCCTCCTACTAGGTCCCATGGCCCAAGTTGTGCTTGTATACTTTGGTCCTAGACCAATAAAGTGATATGGTTCAAGGTTGAGGCCCAAGGTTTAGAAAAATAGCCAAACACCCATGGTAATGACTTTCTAACACCTCACTAGGTTCCATACCTCCGACCAAGGCATAGACACCTACCTGCCCTTATCCAAGGACACTAATACCTTAATCTAAAGGCTCATACCCTTAATCCTAAGGGGTACCCCTTATCCAAGGGTAACTTAATTCCATACCTCCGACCAAGGTATAGTCACTTGCCTGCCCTTATTTAAAGGCACCTACCCTTAATCCTAAGGGTACCCCTTATCCAAGGGTAACTTGCCATTCAGCCCCCAACACTAAATGGACATCTAGAGGTCACTGAGCCTCCTTTTCCCAGGTATTCTCTTCTTCTGATTTGCCCCTCCACCTGACTAAAAATTCCCGAAGCATCTATTCCTTAGAGTTTTCTGCCGGCCGGCTATTAACAATCGCCTCGAGTTCAGGTGGTCCACTCACGGACTCATCACGAAGAAGCTCCACTAGATCTTCCACAGGGACCAGGGTTTCCCCAACCCCCAACGAGGGTTTCAACTTACTAATGTGAAGAATAGGATGAATTCCAACGTTAGCTGGAAGGTCTAGTTTGTATGCGACCTTGTTTATCACTTGGATAACCTTAAAATGACCGCAATACCTAGGTGCCAACTTTGCACACTTATCAGTTTTCAAGCCCCCAGAGTGACTAGGGACCCTCAAAAACACCCAGTCGTTGACCATGAATACCTTGTGCTTCCGAGATAGATCAGCATAGTGCCTTGCCCTGTCTTGGGCACTTCTTATGCTATCTTTAGCTAGCTGTAACATTTCTTGCATATCTGCAAGGAAATCAGTTGCGGCTTGCACCCTAAGGTTCCTCATGCCAACACTAATCGGTGATCGAGGTTGATAACTATACATAAGCATGAAAGGGCTGAATCCGGTCGCTGAATCTATTATATGCAAATTCCACCAGTGGAAGGTAATTTTTCAATCAGACTGCCGATGGCCCACATATGCTCGTAGCATATCCTCCATCGTCTGATTGGTCCTTTCCATTTGACCGTCTGATTCCGGATGATCTGTAGAACTCAAACTTAAAGTTGTTTCCAACTTTTCAAACACTGCTTGCCAAAAATTCCCAGTGAATTTTGGGTCACGGTCATTGACAATATCGCAAGGTAGCCCGTACAGTCGAAAAAAGCTTCTCAACAAAAAGTTGAGCTAGTTCTGAAGCTTTAACGGAATCGTGGCCCTTCTCTGTACGTGGAAGCCCGCCGACCACAAAATCCATAGATATACTTTCCCACTTTCCGGTAGGAATATCTAAAGGATGTAATAGGCCACTAGCTTTAGCCTCTCTGCTTTATTTAACTGGCATTTAGCACATTTAAGTACATAGGCCTCTACTTGACTTTTCATCTTAGGCCACCAAAATTGTCGTCGAACTAAGTAAAGTGTTCTTTGTATACCCGGATGTCCTGCAAATGGACTATCATGACACTCATGCAAGATTTGGGCCCTCACTGTGTCATTCTCCGGTACACACACCTTGCCTTTACGAAACAAAATCTTGTTTCGAATAGCAAAATCCATTTTAGTCTTTCCCTGATTCGAGGAATCTTGCATACTTGAATCGACCCCGGAAAGTACTTGTTGCCAATACTTTTCGAAAAAAGGATCGGACTCATAAAGTCCTTGGAGAGATTGAAAACAACTTCGGTTCTACAACAGTAAAGCATAACTGATTAATAACCGGTAATCGACTCAAAGCATCCGCTAGAGTATTTTGACTTCCTTTACAATAACGTATAGAAAAGTCAAAGATTTGCATCAGCTCAGCCCATCTAGCTTGCCTCCCCTTTAAATCTGTAGCATCACAGAAATATCGAAGAGTCTGATGATCCGTCAAAACTTCAAATCTGGCTCCATACAAATAATGTTGCCAAATTTTTAAGGCATGAACAATTTCAAACAGTTCCTTCTCAAAGGTACAATACCTATATTGAGCAGGATTGAGTTTCTTGCTTTCATAAGCAACAACATGTCCATCCTGCATCAGAATAGCTCCAATAGCATAATCACTGGTATCGGTCCTAACCACAAAAGCCTTATTAGGATCGCCAATGATTAGTATTGGTGCTGAAGTAACACTTTTCTTAAGCAACTCAAAACAATTATTCATATCCTCCATCCACTGCACTAGTGGACTCTTAGCCCTCCGGCTTAGCTTCTTATAGCCTTTCAAGGCCTGGGTAAGAGGAAATGCCAATCGAGCAAATTGGGGAATATGCCGACGGAAAAATCCTACAAACCCCAAGAAAGACTTGATTTCCCGAACTGTGTAAAAATAGGCCATTCAATAACCCTCTGGATACGATCGGCCTCGATCTCTACTCCTCGTTCGGAAATCTTATGCCCCAAGTAGTGACAAATTCCAAGGCCTACCTATGGAGTATCATAACAGCATAGTAAGCACACTATGAAAGCTTGAGAAAACCAGCTATGGAGTAGAAGACAAAAGCAAGAGAGAGAGGACTTCAAAGCTCACACAACTTGAATGATTATTCAAAAGAGTAGTAGGGCGTGGAAACCCCTCCAAACTTTGGGCTACATTTAGCATGTAATGTATAGAGGTGGTGTCTTGCTAATTCTAGCTCTAGAACCCACATGGGTCCTCAACCTACTTGTTATTACTTGCCTAATTAGCACAAGTGGGGTGCACTATGTACATAAATGTTTTACCCCCATGTCTTATGCAAAACTTTCAAGTTACAAGTATACAAGCCTTAAGGGGCAAAATAGGCATTTATTTCAACACCCCCCCTTAATGGCTATATTGTTTATACCAACAACTAGCATGCTACAAAAGTTTTCAAATTTTTCTCTACTAAGTGCCTTAGTAAAGATATCTGCTGCTTGATCGTTGGAATCATAGAACTCGAGCTGAATTTCTCCGCTTTGTATCTTCTCTCGTAAGAAGTGCTGATCCACCTCAATATGCTTCGTACGAGCATGGTACACAGGATTTTTGGCAAGCTGAATGCAACTCTGGCAATCACACTGAAGAATAGGACCATCCTGTGGAATCTGCACCTCCCCAAGAAGTCTCCTGAGCCATATTGCCTCGCAGGTAGCTTTTGCCGTTGCCCTGTACTCAGCCTCTGTCGATGATAAGATAACTGTGGGCTGTTTCTTGTGCACCAAGAAATGGCCCCTGAACCAAGGTTGAAAGTGTAACCTGTGGTCGAATTTCGATCATCCCTATCACCTGCCCAATCCGAATCGGTAAAGCCTCCAAGCTGAAGCTTTCCGTCATCTGTGTACTCAATCCCATAGCAGGTTGTCCCTTTGACATACCTCAAAACCCTCTTGGCTGCTTTCCAATGTGCTTCAGTTGGAGAACTCATGAACTGGCTTGCTACACCAGCCGCATAGGAAATGTATGGTCTCGTAGTGGTGAGATAAATTAATCTACCCACAAGCTGCCTATAAAGAGTCTCGTCCACAAAAGGAGTGCCATCATCTCTAGATGGCTTACTGCTGGTATCAATGGGCGTGGAAACGGGTTTGCAATCCTGCATGTTGAACCTGTTCAAGACTTCACATGCATAGTTAGCTTGGGAAATAAACACACAGTTTTCCCTTTTCCAAACCTCCAAGCCAAGACAATAGTGGATTAAACCCAAATCCTTCATCTCGAACTCATTTGATAAATGAGCCTTCACCTTTTCAATAAGCTGCCCATTGTTACCCGTGATGACCAAGTCATCCACATAGAGAACTATAAAGACGATGTTCCCATCTTCCTCCTTCACGAATAGGTTGCAATCCGACTGACTCTTTATGAATTGCTCGTTGGCAAAATAGTCGCCTTGGGTGCCTGCTTCAAACCATATAAGGCCTTCTTAAGCCTGCATACCATAGTTTCCTTGCCCTTAGCCTCAAAACCTTGTGGCTGTTCCATGTAGAGTTCTTCAGCCAACTGTCCATTGAGGAAAGCACTCTTCACGTCCATTTGATGGACCTCCCAACCAAAAAATGCAGCCAATGCTCAAACCAACCTGATAGACGTCATCTTAGCTACCGGTGCCAATGTCTCATCATAGTCCAAGCCCTCCTTGTGTGCATAGCCTTTAGCAAACAACCTTGCCTTATGCTTTTCGATGCTCCCATCCGATTTGTATGTGGTCCTATAGACCCACTTACAGCCAATAGAACGGTTCCCTTTTGGTAACTTCACCAAATCCCATGTATCATTCTTGAGAATGGAGTCGTACTCCTCTTGCATAGCATGTTGCCATACCTTCTCATCTGCTGCCTCAACGAATGTATGCGGATCTAATAGTAGTCATAAGTGCATAGTTTGTCTCCTGGTGTCCATGCTGCTGGGCTTGCCTTTGAGACTTTCTTGCCTCTGGATTGCTGCTCTCTCCCTCATCCAATATCAAACCATCCTGCACAGTTTGCCAATACCACTTGGGAAACTTCTTCCTTGCAGTTGGTGATGAAGACGGTGAATAGGACTCAACAGCTTTGCCCCTTTCTTTCCACTTCCTAGTCTCCTCGGATTCTTCCTCTTGATCACTCATATGATCATCCTGAGACTCCCCAATATATGGATGTGGATCATCAAGTATTGGCACAAATTCACTTGTACCCTCCTTCTCATGTTCCTCCATAGGAGGCATTTGATCTTCTTCAAAGATCACATCTCGACTTATGATCCTCTTCCTGCTGGTAAGATCGTAAAGTCGGTAAGCCTTGCTTTCCTCACTATATCCCAAGAAAATGCGCTTTGCTGATTTTGCATCCAGCTTCTTCCTGTCATCCTTGGGAATATGGGCATATGTCGTACAACCAAACACTCGCAAAGCGCCCACCTTGGGCTTAATGCCGCTAAATGCCTCTTCTGGAGTCTTGCCTTCCACAACTTTAGATGGACTTCTAATCAACAGAAACACTGCTGTGTGCATTGCCTCGCCCCAAAAAGAGTTGGGCAACCCCTTTGCCTTGAGCATGCACCTTGCACACTCCACAATAGTTCGGTTCTTTCTCTTGGCTACGCCGTTTTGCTGAGGGGTATGAGGAGCTGTAAGTTGCCTTTTGAATCCATTGGCCTTGTAGAATTCCACAAATTTTGTCTTAATAAACTCTCCACCACCGTTTGACCTGAGCATCTTTATCTTCTTTCTTGAATGCTCTTCTACCAAAGCTTTGAAATGCTGAAAGTACTTGAATGCTTCAGATTTTTGCATCAAGAAATAAACTTAAATCTTGCGTGAGAAGTCATCATAAAGGTCATAAAGTAATATGCGCCCCCCCCCCCCCCCCCCCCCCCCCCCTCCTCTGCAGACCTGGTTTGGGTTGGCCCCCACAAATTTGAATGCACCAAATCAAGTTTTACCACAATCTTTGTTGTTTTCCCATAGCGCCACAAACTGAAGAGCTTGGCTTAATAGCTGGATGCCCCTCCACCATATGATGATGGTTCAACACCTACATGCTTTGGTAGCCAAGATGTCCATACCTCTCATGCCACAGTCTATCCACATCACTTCCTTTTGTTGTATAAGCATGCTGACTAGGGATATAAGTGTACAACCTGTATAGATTATCTGCAATCCTTTGGCCACAACCTTCATATTATCACTCAAATCCAACACAAGACAAGAAGTAGCATCAAATTCTACTTTCATATTTTGTTGAGTGATAGCTCCTACCGAAAGAAGATTTTTAGCAAGTCCTGGTACATATAAGACATTCTTAATGACTTTGACTTCTCCTGATGGAAGCTTTACAAGTACTGTGCCCTTTCCCTTGACCTTGTGTGTTGAGTTGTCACCTAGGCACACCTCTTGTCCATCACAGATTCCCACAAAGGTATCAAACCAATCCCTATGAGGGGTCATGTGCTTTGAAGCACCCGAGTCAATGTACCAACCACCTGTTGTAGCTTGTGAGGCCAATGCAATAGAAAATAAATCAGCTTGCCTTATGTCATTCGGCTCCTCCTGAAACACTCTCAACAACATTTCCTCCTTGCTTCTTTCTGCCCTTCTTGTGCTCTACAAGCTTCTTCCTACACTCAAAAGCAAAGTGTCCATATTTACCACAATAATTGCAATTCCCCTTCCTTCGAGGTGTGGAAGAGGTATTCGAGGAGGATTGTGCTTCTGACATTTGCAAGTTCTCCATTCCTTGCTCAAGTGTTTGTGGTGCTCCTTTGTTCTTGCCTTTCCTTTCTTCTTGTCTTTGGCTGAATCTTGCTTCTTCTTAGAAGCAAAGGCATGCTCCTGGAACTCCTCCCTCCTGGAGAGATTAACTCTCCTCATCTCCTCATGTAACAAGAGACCATATACCTCTTCATAGGTAGGGACTCTGTCTCTCACAGATATCATCATCACAAAGTTCTGATAAGCGTATGACAAGCTATTCAGAACTATTGGCACCAAGTCTTTGTCAGTAATAGCCTCTCCAAGCACAGAAAGTTGATATCTAAGATCCTGAATCTTAGTAAAATGATCACTAACTGTCTCCCCTGTCTCCATTCTGAGAGTATACAACTTGTTCTTCAAGTAGAAAAACCTAGTTGTACTTGCTGTCTCATACAATGCACAAAGAATGTGCCATGCATCCACAGGCCCTTCAGCTGACCTGATTAGAGGAATCACATTATCCCTCACTGACATGTTGATGATCCTGTGTGCCTTTTCCCCTCTCTTGATATAGTCCTTGAGTTCAAGTTCAGATGTTGGAACATGCTCCTCACCTGTCACAAGTTTCCAACATTCTTTGTCTTCAAGAATGTTCTTGATCTTGAATTTCCATATGCTAAAGTTAGTGCCATCAAGCTGGCTGGCTTCACTCAGCATGCTTTCTGCAAGACTAGACACAGCTGGATAGAAATAAAACACAAAAGGCAAACTGGGGTTTTCACCCAACTAGGGTAAGCACCCACTTGCTCAATAACCCTCAGCTTCTGGATTTGAAACTATCCCCCTGTATGGCTGTCCTAGCCCTTGTCCTAGATCCACTCAGAACTTTCACTGAAGTCCCCACTGTAGAAAGCGCCCTCCTACAGTCCTGGCTGTCCAAAAAGACTCAAATTTTTTTGTCCCAAATTAAAAACTTTTTGGCTCCCTGTACTCCCCTTGCCAACAGTACTCCAACCATGCAGATATCAGATGCCCCTACAAAAAGTGCTCCCTTCTCAAAGGTAAGCTGCTCTCCAGGAATGGCAGGAATCTGATCAAAACAGGTCCAAGCTTTCACCACACCACAGGCAACATAACTTGCTCTGATACCATGACAAATTCCAAGGCCTAGCTATGGAGTATCATAACAGCATAGTAAGCACACTATGAAAGCTTGAAAAAACCAGCTATGGAGTAGAAGACAAAAGCAAGAGTGAGAGGACTTCAAAGCTCACACAACTTGAATGATTATTCAAAGAGTAGTAGGGCGTGGAAACCCCTCTAAATTTTGGGCTACATTTAGCATGTAATGTATAGAGGTGGTGTCTTGCTAATTCTAGCTCTAGAACCCACATGGGTCCTCAACCTACTTGTTATTACTTGCCTAATTAGCACAAGCGGGGTGTACTATGTACATAAATGTTTTACTCCCATGTCTTATGCACAACTTACAAGTTACAAGTATACAAGCCTTAAGGGGCAAAATAGGCATTTATTTAAACAAGTAGGACAATTCCATAGCAAAAAAAGTCACACTTAGACTCTTTGGCAAAGAGCTTTTCCCTTCGTAGGATGTCCAAGACAATCCTAAGATACTCTTTATGTTCCGCCAAAGTCTTATTGAACACTAGGATATCATCTAAGAATACCACTACGAATCTTCCCAAACATGGCCTGAATATATCGTTCATCATCTGTTGGAAAGTTGCCGGTGCATTGGTTAGACCAAAAGGCAACACCAAAAATTCGTAGTGTCCAAAGCGAGTTCGAAAACCCGTTTTTGGTATATCTTCTACCCTAATGCGTATCTAATGGTATCCCGACCTTAGATCTATCTTGGTAAAGTATCACCAAGATAATCTATTAGGTCATCCATCTGCGGCAATGGATATCTATTCTTAACGGTTACCTTGTTCAATTTCTTTACTTTTAATGCAATTAAGGTCATTAGGTCCAAAGACTAAAGAACTAAGGAAAAATACATGCATCTCATTACTTCGAGATAGATTACCTGAGGTAGAAGCTGGTTTTTTGACGCAATCTCGTGCAAGGTCACCCTCGCCATTGCACTTGAAGCATAGGTTCTTCTTACGAGCTTCAGCTATATCTTTGCCACCTTGAAGGTTTTTAAAGTTTTTCTTGGTTTTCTTAGGATTGTTGGAATTGGGATGGGTTTCATTAAGAGCTTTCCTATCCTTCCTCTTGAATTGAAAACCTTTCTTAGGCTCATTAGGTTGGTGACCCCTAGATGGCTTAGGTGTGTCATCAAAATACTTTGTAGGCCTAATAGCATCCTCTATGGTTTTTGGATGGTTCCTACGAACATCCACTTGGTAATCTTTTGGTAACCCATCAATAAACATTAACATTAGTACCTTTGGTGGAATGTCACTATAAAGTGGATTCAAGAACTCATGAAAATCTTGAATAAATTGTTCCAAACCTTTATTCATTGTTAAATGACTCAACTTTTGGAAGTGTTCATAGTCAACTTTTCATAGTGTTCATAGTCATTTTCTATATATGTTTTTGAAATAATTGTTGTAAGATCCATCTCTTTTGTCAAGTGCATCATGTTGCTGAATTTCCTTTTGCTTACGATATTTTAGAAAATTGAGAGTTTAAAATAGAGGACTGCTACAGAAATAGGTCAAGTTTGCTACAAGAGTATCATTGCTTGACTGTTGTTTTATTACTAAGGGTTAAAATGCTTTTAGGTAAAAGAATTATCATTTGCACTTTGATGCCCTGGCTTTTGTTACATATACATCTCAACTTCTCATAGGTTTTTGGATGGAGGAAAACTTAGAGCCATCAGGTTTCTTTCACAAAGTCTTAATATAAAAGGTGAAACTATGAAAGGGTAACACCATCAGAGCAATGGAAACTATACATTTTCAATGCATTGGTTAAAGTGACATTCGATAACGTTAGTTGCTTTTGGCTTGAGAAATTGCAGTGTAATGTTAATGCATTTCTTTCATTTCAGGGAACAGCTTGGTGGTTTCTTTGGGCTTGATATTCCAGATTCCAGTATTTTAAGAGTGGCTGAACTTGCCAAAGAGTTGCATAGTTGGCGGAGTAAGGCTATGGCAGCAAGTGTATCGGAAAATGAAAGAGGACAGAACTTCATGGAATTTGGGGCTGAAAGCGGACAGAATTCAATGGAATTTGGAGCTGATCTAGAGTTCCATACCCCCTCCTTGGATACAGATCCTTTAAAAGAACTCTGGGAGGATAACAGTGATCATGATTGGGGACTTCAGAGTACTTCTGAGTTGAATGGACAAGTATTATCTTCAAAAGCAGAGGATATGTCTTCATTGGATGCAGCTGGAGGAACTGAAGCAGATAAAACTGTAATTCTTCCCTTCAACCACAATAATCATCATTTTTCAGATGGAGAATTGTGGGGTAAAGTGAAGGAGATAGGTGTCAGTTTGAGGTGGTTGAAGGAAATCTGCGATGATATCTATTCAGCTGGCACTGGACTTGATTTATCTGGGGATGAGCTGGCATTGGCTATATGCCGTGTTTTGGAATCTGATGCCTCTGGAGATGAGGTAATGGGGTACCCTTTTGATTGAGAATTGTGAGATATTTTGTAGCTAAGATAGTCTTTGGGAGTAATATCTGTGTAGAGAATGTTAACTCTAGATATTCTACACATTGTTTTTCAATACAAGCTTTCTGAATGTTATAAGTAATTCAGGGCCATATTTCCTATTACATGTTGCAACAGATTGCAGGACATTTATTTGACCTCGTTGGGGACAGTGGGTTCGATCTTATCCAGATGTTGCTGCAGGTGAGAGACAAACCAGGCTCACCTCTGTTGCTAATTCGTAGGCTGATTGTTTCGAGTATGGTGCTGGAAGGTATGTTAATGTAAGTTTACATTGCAGCACCGAAAAATGCTGGTTGAAGAAGTGCACCGTGCTGTAACAACTGCGAAGTCAGGCAAAGGAAGCTTGGCTTCACAACATCGCATGCCAAGCTACGGCACACAGGTCAGAATGCATTTATTGCAATATCAGAATAAAATAAGATTGCATTTCAAAATGTAGTGTTTGGGGCTTTCTCTGGATGGGGCTGGTGCTGTTTGTGAACCACTCTTTACAAAGGATTCTCCCTACAATATGATTATAGGCATGTCAAGTGACATCTTTCGAGGCAGCAGAAAGTTTTCAAAATCGTCGCACATCTATGTTCCTATTATCTGAAAACGAAACAAGTTCTCATGAGATGATATTCATGGTGTCAATTTGATGTTTCAGTTAGCTGTACATCGGCCTGTTGCAAATTTTAATGGATATTTATGAACATAAAGAGTAAGTGGTGAGGCCTTTGGACATTTTACAGAAGCAAGGAACAATTATTCAAATTCGAGGAGCTTATAGTTTCTTGTGATGAGCGATTGACACGGTGGTCATAGTTTGAAAGCAATCTAATGCTCTTATTGCATATCTCTAAGAAATTTATGGTTTAAAGTGCGGCTTATACTTTTTGCCTGTAATAGGTTAGTGTGCGGACTGATTCAGAACGGCAAATAGACAAGCTTCGTCGAAAGGAGGAGAAGCGGCATGCAAGACAAATGTTTGCTACCAATAGCAGTGAGCTTGATGAGTTTGTAGGAGGTGGAGGATTTTTGGCTTTGGTTGAAGCTAGTGAAGCTGATAGTAGGCTGCTAGAAAATCTGATAGGAAAAGGTGATAGAGCTTCAGGATTATCTGGAAGTTCTCTCCCAAAAGGGGCTTTGCGCAAAGCTTACAAGGGTTATGAAGAAGTTCATGTGCCTGCAACACCAACAGCTCCTTTAAAGCCAGGAGAAAATTTGGTAAGTAGATGCCGTTGGTTTTTGTTTCTTATGTCGTACAATTTTTCAATCCATGTTGCTGTATTTGTTTCAATCAATATAATCTTATTGTTCCGTGGGATTCTTGTGCTGCACTAACGAGAGTTTTTGGATATGTTGTTCACTTATTTTTTATACAATGCACCCATTATGATGATCCACATTTTCTGTAGTTTCTCCAATTATCATAGTCTGAGCTGTTCTGTTTGGGAGACTTGCTTTTTAACTTACAGAAGCTTCTGGCAATGCAATCATGAACGTTGACATTTGAATATCTCCCTCTATTACCTGTGGAAGCTCACTGAAGTTTTGTGGTTATGTACATAAGTTCTATAATTCCATTGTAGATTCTGTATTGTGTACCGATTGCAGGGATTTTTTCATAAGAGCATTAATTTGTTTTTGAACGGTATCTTGTGCTGTCTGTGAATTGAGTGCTTCTTGTGGAATTTGGATAAAGTAGGAAAAGCTGCGTTTAAATAAACAGCTGAACAAAATTCAATGCGATTTGATGCAGGTGGACATAGCTTCTTTGGATGAATTTGCGCAAGCTGCTCTTGAAGGCTACAAAACACTTAATCGTATTCAAAGCAGGATTTTTCACACTGCTTATAATAGCAATGAGAATATCCTTGTATACTCTTTTACCTTTTCTTATATGATGGTAGCGGTTTTCAATGCGATTTGTATTCTAGTAAAATCTTTAGCTTGTATACAGGTGTATAAATAATCATTTGAATGTAGCGTTCTTATCATCTTCCTATGTTCACACTAAAGGCCACCTTACTACAGGTTTGTGCTCCTACTGGTGCTGGGAAGACCAACATTGCAATGATCGCTGTTTTACATGAGGTACTCAAAGTACAGCAAAAATAGAGTAACTTTCAGATGACACCTTTCGAATCACAAAAAATCAGTACCTTCTAGAAGCTAAGATCAAGGGCTATTGATCCATAATATGAAACCATACATAATACAAAGATAAATAGGCCTAAAACGGAGTCAAAGCAATCTGGAAATTGAAAAATCAAGAAAACTAATCAACTAGTGAATTAAAATTCTCAAAGAACCCACCAAATCTAATGGATAAAGGATCTAATGCTCTGATACCAAAATTATCATTTGCCAATTATAGCATTCATTCATGAATATCACATTTATATGGCAAAACAAAAAAATAAGAAAATAGGCAAGAATGAAGAAAACTAGACAAATTAGGAGAAGCTTTCCCAAATGTGGCAAAGGAAGGTAAGAATCTCCATTATTATTGATCATTCATTACAAATGGCCTTAAGCTAAAGCATGATCAACCTCTCATGTGATGGTAGGTACATGAACCAAGTACACCATGAAAGCTCTTAGAGAGAAGCTCCAAATCGCATAGAAAGTTCAAATTAGACAAATGTAGAATAGCCTCCAAATTTAGCTGCCTTATTGGGCTAAATTGGACCTTCCTACTATTATTACAAGCCCACCATTAACGATGAGAACAGGCATTAAAGGACCTGCTGGCCACGATCTTCCTTCTTTCAAACCTGTCATTCATCAAATAGAAGCTGAAACTGCAAAATTCAACTGATGTATTCTAAAATGTGATCTATTTCATGATCACTGGATAGTTCTCTTAATCGTGCATATCTATCCCTCGACAGTTGTAGTTGTCTCTCAACGTTGTTCCTATTGAGTAATTTTCCATGCTGTTAAGCTCTTCAAAACTTATACTTTATAGTGTGGCAGGATAATTTGACCAAGGCCCAATCCCTGATCTATGGCAAGCATATGAAGTCTCCTGAGTGTGTTACGGTTGTTTGTGCTGTAGAATGTTTGGCACTTTACTATTTGGTAGTAGGTAATGAGAGATAATGATAGTAACAGAGTTTAGATACTGATACTAATAACATTATTAGATGACTTAGTTATTGGATATGAAATCGTGACATATGAAATCACAGCATCTAATACTGATAATAACTTAGATACTGATAATGTTATCTAATACTGTCAGTATCAGTATTAGCATAATCAGTATCTTTCTTTCCTTTGTTAAGAAAATACGTATTTAATTTTTTTTTTTGTCAAGTTCCGGAACGGAATGCATTCCGTTCTGGAACAGGCAACTATGAGTCAGCCACACGTTGCATGTACGATATCTTCCTTTAATTTAGCCACGCTTAGAATGAACTGGCAGTTCCAATTTTTGATTGATTGAGATTGTTTCTTTGGGCATCCCAGGAAAGGATGGATTAGTATCTGTCTCATCAAATTTGGCATCTAATTGAGCTGGACACTCTCTTTCTGGAGAATAACTCGACTCAATTTGAGCAAGAATCAAGATTGGAATCTAATTTTATGCTGATATATTCAGTGCATTATAGGTCTGTTGGTGGAGCGTAATAGTGACCTGAGATGGTGAAGAGGTCTCTTCAATATAACAATGTCGAGTACCCATATGAACAAGTTACAATGAGAAATTTTTTGTATGAAACCAATGACGGTTATCTCTATTGAGAGAACTTTTCTTTCTACATTTGTTGTATTGGTTATATGCATGGAAAGTCCTCTGCATTCTACATTTTTTCTATATCATCTTGCTCAATTGTATGTCATCGACTATGCCTTTTTCTCTGCCAATTATGCTATCTAATTGCTTTTCTGGCAGATTGGAAAGCACATGAAGTATGGGATTCTTCAGAAGAATGAGTTCAAAATCGTCTACATTGCACCAATGAAGGTGAAATTGTGGAATGTTTCTGAGCACCATGCTTCCAAAAATAGTGAGTTTTTTTTTCATCATCCCTTTTAGATGTTGAACCACATTTTATCTCTAGGCTCTTGCAGCAGAGGTTACAGCAGCATTTGGTCGAAGACTTGCACCTTTGAATGTGGTTGTAAAGGAGCTGACAGGTGATATGCAATTAACAAAGAGGGAACTTGAAGAAACTCAAGTAAGTAGAAAATTTGTGCTTGTTTTGAAAAGCTTGTTGGCTTTCTGAGCTAAAACTTGTAATTATTAGTGTAGATTTACAGCTTCTCCTCCATTACTGTATATGCAAGATGCTTCTACTGTGCTCCTGAGCATGATATTTTGAGTCCTTAATATTGCTTCTGTGCAAACAAATCAATGTTAAATTGAGAGGATTGAATTGCAGATGATCGTAACAACTCCTGAAAAATGGGATGTGATCACTCGGAAGACCAGTGACATGGCCCTTGCGGTACTAGTGAAGCTATTAATAATTGATGAAGTGCATCTTTTGAATGATGATCGTGGGCCAGTAATAGAAGCACTTGTTGCACGTACACTTCGACAGGTTCATTTGTTTTCCTTCCGCCAAATCACTTGTACTTTCTGTAAAAGCAGGGAGGTTGTTTGATTTGTCTGAGAGCCTTATCTAGGAGGGTATAGCGTGAAAAAACATCAGAGCCATTAAATAAAAATGGGAGCAAAGTGGGTTTGTTTCCAACTGACAATTCCGTTTTCAAACTAAACTTACTCTGCAGATCGCCAAGCTTGGAGCTCTTCTTAAGGATATATGCTCTTTCTGGATTTATGCAATGCCATGAAAATGAATCCAGAAATGGTCTATTTGATTATTAATCCCAATATCTTTCTTGCCTCTTTGTCCAGGTAGAATCCAGTCAGAGCATGATTCGCATAGTGGGTCTTTCAGCCACTCTCCCAAATTACTTGGAGGTTTTTCCGAAACCCTTATAGATTCACAATTTTCTTCTTCCACGTATTGTTGGGTATGGTTATTCAAAAGTGTGATACAGTTGAGAATACTATCTTGATCTTTCATTCTCCTCTGTTAGGATGGTTGCTGGTGCACAGAGGTTCCAATATAGTGTCCTTTGGTAGTTTAAGATTGATTGCTGAGAATCATCGACACTTCTATTTTGTTAGGTGGCTCGGTTTCTACGTGTCAATGCAGAAAGTGGACTGTTCTATTTTGATGCTAGTTATCGACCTGTACCTCTGACACAAGAGTACATCGGAATCACTGAACCTAATTTTGTTCAGCGAAATCATTTAATGAATGAGATTTGTTACAACAAGGTTTGTTACACTTGTTGCTGATGCCTGTATATCAAGATACCTGATCCCAGCAATTAGTAACACTCCTTTTCTTAGCATCTGAGGTATGCCCTATAAGTTTCACCAAAGGTCATGTTATCTTTGCTTTATCACCTTGCAGATATTACGGGCTGTGAGTAGTGGGCAGCAAGCAATGGTCTTTGTTCATTCAAGGAAGGATACAGTGAAAACTGCTCGCATTTTGGTGATGTCTGCTGTTTCTTAAAAACATTCCTGATATTTGTTCTCTTTAGTTGATGAGTCTTCACTAGCTTGAACTTTTGCTCCCACAAATAGACATCAGTGTATTTGACTTTAGGGCACAGAATGCTAATTCTTATTATTGAGTGCCTTAAATGTACTTAAAATACAAAAAGAGAAGTAAGACATACTTGACATAGGAATCCTTGTATATTTTGTATTTCTCTGCTAGAGTTTTCCATTGTCGTGCTAAGGGCGTGCATTATGTTTTTTTTTTCCAATTATCCAAATTGCTATGTTGTAAAGCTTTGAAAGACCCTTAAATCAGGGTCTCAACTCACATTTCAGTCAAGAGTGTTCTACTGGTATGAAGCCTTCATCTGCGATAAAATGGATAGAGTAGCGTGAGTAATTTCTCAGTGTACATGGTTTTGATTTTGTCTAGTTGTTCGTTGTAATTTTCACCAAGATGGCTTTTAGATGCTTTGTGCTGATTATTTCTAAATCGGACATCAAAAGCACCCATACAAAACACTTTAAACTTAGCAATATAGTATTCAACAGAATTTACCCTGACACAAAACAAAACATTATTTTCAGGTAGAGTTATCCAAAAAAAATGGAGAAGCTGGTCGTTTTGGGTGCGAAGACCACCCACAGTATGGTTTAATGAAGGTCTGCAAAATTTCTTGAACTACAGAGTTTGACCTGTTCATTATAAATCATCTACTGTGGATAAGTTGTGTTTTTATTTCCTTATATTGAAGTTAGTATATAAATCTTACAGAAGGAAGTTCTCAAGTCGAGAAATAAAGAGCTAGGAGAACTGTTCCAATCTGGTTTTGGAGTCCATCATGCTGGGATGCTTCGCTCGGATAGAAATTTAACAGAGCGCCTGTTCTCTACGGGATTATTGAAGGTACTCTATTGCTGTTATCTCGGATAAGAATCGACAACAATTTTAAACCAATTAGAATACATCTCTACTTCATCACTAGGAGATATTTTGCAGTTACTTTTCTTACTTGAGTGAAATGTGTTTCTCCTTCCAAGTTTGAGCGAGCTGCTTCAGTGTCTAGAATCCGCAGCCTTCTATGCATGCAGTAGTTTCTGCTTAGTGTTTTTTTATCTAGTGCAATCTTGTAACTGCTGATTGTAAATGTGTGTTGCCTTCAATTGATAAACGGTTTTTTGATAAGTTACAGCGTATCAACCCAATCAATGGCCCCTAGAGGAACATTAATCAAGGTCTGGATATAGATTCTGAGAGCAAAATCAAACCCACATTTGGGTAATGTGCTTTGGTAGAGGCAAACCAAGTTGGGTGAACTCTTATATCCAATCGATCTGTTTTTTCTCCCGTATACTGATACCCTATGTGTATCTTGAAACCTATACTATGCCCAATAGGCTTGTGGCTTGAGAATACCAAGAGATATGATGTCCTTTCTGTAGGAATAATGACTAATGCGTTAGTACTTGTTTATATTAACTTCAATTATTGTTGTTTATTATCACTTAAGTTGACTTTGAGCCTTGTGAGGCCATCAATAGGAGTGTAATAGCTCACAATTAGGGTAATCTCTATTAAGTGTAATCTCCTTCATTATGCTAATATAGTGTGTATGCTAAACTATGGCGATGTTTTCCTTTTTTCCATGTCTGTGGATCTGTGTGGTGTTGCTTGAGTGACAATGCAAAGCACTGTACTAGGACCTTTGTTTGGTATTAGAGCTTGTAGAGAGCTACAGTTCAAGGGGAGAAAGTCCTTCATAAGAGCTCAGTGGGAGGAGGATTGAAAAGTGAGGAGAAATCATTCTATCAGCCAGCTTGAGAGTTATTCTCAGCTGAAACAGTGGAATAAAGTGCTATTGGCTTGCTATTGAGGTGTGACTAGCAAATCATAGCTTTAGATAGGGAAGAAATTGGGCAAAAAATGAGTGAGATTAGTGTTTTGCCAAGTTTTTGCCATAACAAGCCATTTTTGAGGCAAAACTCTAGATAAATTTCTTGTTTTTCAATCAAATCAGTCCAAGTAAGTTGCTTCCGGGACTGAGGACCTCAGCCATAGCAAGAAACAATAGTTTTCTTGGTGGGGCAAAATCGGTGATTCAAAGCTTGAATCACCTAGTGGTAGGTGGGTGAACTTGCTCACATCTTTAAAAAGCATAAAGAACAATTGAGAAATGAGAAAAATCCATCACAAAATAGGTAGGTCACATTTTCTCGAAAGAACTGTTTGTGTGTCCAACGAGAGCAAAAATGATTGTTTCTTCGATACAGTGAGTTCTGTTTGTTGCGCAAGGCTTCAATAGCCACAAATTTGAGGGCAAAAAGAATTGGATGGTCTAGATCGCTGGATCTTTGAGTAAGATCAACGGTAGTAATGTGTTGGGTCCTTGAACCTCAAAATTGCAGTTGAAAATTAGCTCTTCATTAAAAATCTTCACTTGTAAGTTTGTTGAAGGGACTTGAAGGACATAATTCACTTTGAAAAGGTGTACATTTCAGGGTGAAGAAACAAATTATTTTTCAGGTAGGGGCTAAGTACAATTATTATTGGCCTTTTTGACTGTTCTTGGGCCATTTGACTCCAAATTCTATCGGCAATCCCATTCAATAGAGAGATCACTGTGAAGTGAGGAAATATGGAGTTTTGCATCTAATGCGACTATTATGAAGTCGGCATGAAATGTGATGCTTCGGGCGAAAAACTACGCTATTTTGGCAAACGGTGGCTGAATTAGGAGCCGTAAAAGCCTAGCAAATTCTGAGAGAGAGAGGGCAGCACTCAAATTTGTCGACCAACAATAAGGGAAGTCAATTTTCAACTTTTTTCTATTGATATAGTACCATTGTGAGTGATCAAAGGTGATCAATTGTGCAGAGTGTGTGAAAAATGGATGATTTCATGCTTTCGGAGGGGATTGAATTGGATGGAAACAATTTTCTGGTGTGGGTATTCAAGATGAAAAATCTGCTTGTGATGAGCGAATTGTGGGACATAATGGTTGGTCTTGAAACATGGCCTGAATATGATGATGATGGAATGCTCAATAAGAAGCAAGCGTAATATGACCTGAAAGCTCAAAATGCATTGTGCATTATCAACATGTTGGTGCATGACAATTGGATACCTCACATTAGTGCTCCAACATCACCAATGCAAGCATGGAATATGCTTCAAGGGATGTTAGAAGTAACGTCATCGACCAGATTGCTATTCTTGAAGCAAAAATTTCACGCAACGAACATGAGTGATGGAGAATCAATAACAGGGTATCTGACGAGGATCAAAGAAATTCATGATCAACTTTTGTTAGTGGATGAGACTGCTGAAGATGTGGATATGGTGAGTATCACTCTCAATGGACTTCCAAGGGCCTATCAATATCTTGTGACAACACTACTGGTGCGAGAACCAACACCATTCTTTGAGGAAGTGTCGGGAATACTTTTTCAAAAAGAATTACATAAGGGAGGACTAAACCAAAATGGAAAGATGGTGGATAAGGCATTGGCAGTAAGGAATTTCACACTAAGAGGTAGAGGATGAGACAAAATTCCGATCAACCGGCAAGGTATAGATCAAACCAAAAAGAAAAGTAAGAATTGCTTCAACTGTGGGAAAGCCGAAGTTCAGGCATTAGAATGTTGATTGGAATAGGTGAGCAATGCAAATCAAAAGAGAATTGAATGCTATCACTATGGAAAGACATGACAACATTAAATCCAAAGTCTTGGAGGGAAGACACTCGAGGAGGCATACAATGGTATCAAACCTAATGTGGCATATTTTAGAGAATTTGGATGCAATGCCTATGCATGCATACCCTTTGAAACAAGACAAAAGCTGGATACTCGATCACAAGGTTACAAGCCAATTCGAATCGCGAATTACAAGCCAACCAAGTGCATATTTGTCGAATGTGCTACCAAGAAAGTCATATAAACTCTATGATCCACATTCTATGGGATGTAATTTTTGATGAGAACGATGATGTGGAGAGGCAATAAAGGTCAAAGCAAGATCTACCACAAGTGCTATATTTTTATGATGAGTCTTTTGATAATGATGGACGATCACAAGTGAAAGGAAAAATCTTGGATCTGAAAGAAGAAGAGGAAGTGGAAGAGGAATCTCCACCAAAACTTGTTGGATTTCATTCCTTAAATCATTCTATGATGTTGAACTACTTACTCTGCAGTTTTACTCGCATTGTCGGGCAATGTTGAAGGTTTCGAAGACCATCTACAGAAATACACGTATTGTTGACGCAGTGTCGAATAGACCTAAACTATTATTCAAGGGTTACCAAATAACGACTTTAACAGATTTGGTCGTTGAGTCTTATCCATTACATATTTCGGGTCCAATCCCATATTTCCATGTGGCACC
Organism: Diphasiastrum complanatum; assembly: GCA_029204225.1. Lineage (NCBI taxonomy): Eukaryota > Viridiplantae > Streptophyta > Lycopodiopsida > Lycopodiales > Lycopodiaceae > Diphasiastrum > Diphasiastrum complanatum. The sequence goes on from CM055111.1 coordinate 29,056,955, forward strand.
TGCCAGGTGGATGACGGCGCATTCCGTTAGGGCTTTGCCATCAACAACTATAAATAGAACAGTAGATTAGTTCATTTTTAAGAGAGCAATTCGTAAGTTCAATCAGTTCAAGTTTCAGAAGTAGTCACTCTTCTTCTTCTTCTTCTTCTTCACCGGAGGCCAACGCCTGCTTCTCACCATATCACGTAGTTTTTTGTATCCACTTAGCCAGTTAGTTAACTTATATCAGTTTTCTTTTTCCCTCTGTGTAGCTGGTGGTTAAGCTGTTGATCTTGTACCCTCGACAAAGCTGGAGGTTAAGCTTTGTTTTTCTCTCTGTTTTCTTGTGCTGGTTTAGCTTTTAGGAATAAGTCTTGCGTGGACAATCCTCCTTTTTTGATGTACTTTCTACTTGTCTTATGTGCCCTCGGGCACTTGATAGACATTAATATATTTCTATTTCTAATTCTAATTCTAATTCTCTCTCTCTCTCTCTCTCTCTCTCTCTCTCTCTCTCTCTCTCTCTCTCTCTTTCTCTCTCTCTCTCCCCGCGTGTGTCATGCCCCCTCGGAAGCTCCCCTGCTCCCCCTGCCACGCAGGCTGCCTGCGTGCCACACAGGCAGCGCCTGCCTTCGTGGCAGGGATTGCCAATAACGCCGCCAATATTGCCGCTTTTGCCGCCGCCGTCGTCTCCTCTGCCTCTGCCTCTGCTGCTCCAAAATCGCTTGCCGATCCTCCAACTCAGCCATCCGCTCCTATTGCTGGCTTCCGTCGGATTCCTAAACCCACTGCTTCGTCTTTTTCTTCGTCCACTCAAGAATCGGCACCCATCCCCTATACTCCATCAAAATCTACCGAGGTATTTTCATCTTGGCAAGAAGATCAGTTCAAAGCTGATTTTCAGAATATGAAACTAGAACTCTTGCAGTTGAAGGAAATGGTTGCAACTCTACGCTCTCTCATAGCCCATGAGGACCCCCGGTGTGTCGCTCTTATGGTACGAGAGATGTTAATATTGATGCGAGATCTATGCGGGATAGCTTAGCATACCTCTCAGCCCTTGATTACTTCTTTCTTTACCAGGCGGAGATCGCGAGATACAGTGCATGATGATGCCGATGACGAGGCTGATGGCCGTTTACATGCTCACAGGGATCATAGACAATGTACTTCTCACCATCACTCTATTGCCAGGATCACCAGACCTCCTATGCAGAGAGTCAAGACACACTGCACATAGACGATGTCAGAGGGCTCTAGCGCTTCCAGCGCCTCCCCCTGTTGCAGCTCGCATTACATCTTTCTATAGCATCAGCACAGTCTTGACATCATGACATAGATACATTTATTATTATGTACATACTCTCTCATTTTTGCATTTATCTTAGTTTGTACTAGATGTACAGCTTTGGAGACGTTTTATGCTCTCCCATTGTTACCACATACTTGACATGTATTTCATTAATCTTATATGCCTTTCGGCATGGAAAAGACATTAATAAAGCTTTCCCTCTCTCTCTCTCTCTCTCTCTCTCTACCATGGCCCCTCCTCCTCCTCGCGCCCCTGCTCGTAGATCAGCACGATCCCCAGCCACCTCCTCACTCACCTCCCTCGCTCACCACTCACCTCCCCTCGCTGCCCCTTCCCCTAACCCCCTTGCTGCTCCTTCTCCTTCCCTCGCTGCCCCTTCCCGTAACCTCCTCGCTGCTCCTTCTTCCTTCCCTCGCTGCTCCTTCTTCCCCCCTCGCTGCCCCTTCCCTCGCTGCTGCTCCTTTCCTCGCTGCCCCTTCCCTCGATGCTCCTTCTTCTCCCCTCGCTGCCCCTTCCCTCACTGCTCCTTCCCCTAACCCCCTCGCTGTTCCTTCCCCTTCCCCCCTCGCTGCTCCACCCCCCCCCCCCCCCCCCCTCGCTGACCTCCCTGATCTCCTAGCTGCCACCCCCTCACCCATTCTCCTCGCTGACCCCTCCTTGTCACCCCCCTCACCTCACCCCCTCGCTGATCTCTCACCTCACCCCATTGTCATTCCAGCCCCCCCCCCTCGTTGCCACTTCACCTCACCCCCTTGATGACCCATCTCCCTCTCCTACTACAACTCTCACCCCCCTCTCTGATGGCTGCTCCCCTGATTCAGCTCCTCTTTTGTCTTCTGACCCTATTCTTCCCACACCGATCATTGCTCACTCTTCCTCCTTCACGGCACCACAGTCTACAGCCAATATTCCGTATACGCCTTCTAAATCAATTGAACTTTTTTCATCTTGGCAGATTTCCAATTTTTCGGTATGAAATTTCACAGCTGAAAGGAACAATTACTTCTTTGATCAACGAGAAGAAGCTATTGCAGTCCAAGGTTGCCTCACTCGAACAATCCATTGTTAAACAGGCCGTAGCTTCGGAATCCACCACCAACATGCTACGGGAGCTAGAAACCAAGATTGAGAAGCAACACGAAGAGGCCCTTTCCTGGGCATCAGTTTTGAAAAAGGGCACCAAACCCAGCGCTCCCATCTCCTCAATTATCTCAGCCACCATCTCGGAAGAGAAATCTCGAGACCAAAAATCCCACAATATTAGAGTTCGTGGAGTTCTAGATACACAGGATGCATTGGCTGAAGCTAAACGCTTTCTCGACATCACTCTCGGGCACAGGACAGAGGGGTTAGACACCGCATGGAGGACCACTAGAGATGCAGCCACACTCATTCTTCGTTTCACCTCCCTCGAGAGCCGTCGAGATGCTTTGCGGTGCAGAGCTAAGCTACGTGGTACCACTATCTATATGGACGACGACCTCGCATATATCCAGGTAGAGGAGAGGCATAAGGCCTTTCAGGCAGCCCGTGAGTCTGGCAGACGAGTCATTTACCGAGATGGACAAGTGTGTTTTCTTGACAGCGCACCTAGCAGCTCCCAGTGCTAGGGATTTGGGGTCCCCGGGTTCAGGAGTGCCCCGTGGCCCCACCCACACCATCTCTGGATTGGAGTATGGAACTGTGATGGTTTACACTCATCTTCCATTGCTGGCGACTTGATCGATTTCATCACTGATAGGGATTTATTGCTCTTTATGGAGACTCATGAGAGTCAGGAGAGAGGATTACCTATTTTTCCAGGATACAGATGGGATTCCGTGTACAGACTTGAGACTAGATCAGCTAGCGGTCGTGGATCCGGAGGTGTTGCATGTTTATACAGAGAGTCTCTTCATCCGAGCATTGAGTTCATCAGATACGACGAGCATGCACGGTATATATGGATTCATATTGCTGGGCAGGATATTGGGTTGGACAGGGACCTCTTTGTGGCGGCCTGTTATTTTCCTCCAGAGTCTTCATCCTTTGCTGAGGGCACAGGTTCACCCTACCTTGATTTATCGCCTGATATTATCAGATTCGCAGAGCGGGGGCATATTCTCCTCACTGGAGATTTTAATTCCCAAACCTCTTCACGACAGTCAGAGTTCTATGACATCACTGACCAGCTCTGCGTTCATGCCCTTGACAGCGATGATATGGGAGTTACCAGGATTTCAGAGGACAGCTTGGGACCTACTACCCCTTACGGTGAGCATTTATTGCAGTTTGGAGAGGCCCATGAGTTAGCCATTTACAATGGCCTAACTTGTTGGCCAAAATCTGGCAGTTATACTTGTCACCCTCACAGTGGTGGACATAGTGTTGTGGATTATCTCATGGGATCACCATCTTCCATACCTCTCATCTCTGATTTTCATGTATCTCCCACCACTCTCTCTGATCATTCCTTTCTCTCCTTCGCTATCGGCCGCCTCCCACCTCCCCAGCCATCCTCACACCCCCTGCTTACACGGGCACCCAAGTATATATTCAGTTCTCTCTTTACACCAGTCTACCAGGAGTTCCTAACCTCATTGCTCCATTCCTTCCCTCGCGATAGTATAGTCGAGACTCAAGCTGCCTTTCTTAGCACTTCTCTTCATACGGCTGCTTCCCTTGCTTTTCCATCTAAACCCCATAAAAGCAGAGGCACCCGCTCCTCATCGATACGACCCCCACACCCCCTGTGGTATGATGCTGAATGTCGCTCTCTTCGTCAGCTTGTCACCTATGCCCGCACTCACGATCCTCATCTCCTCCACTCCGCTAGGCGCTCTTACTGTCACACACTCCGCCAAAAAAAGCGTATATATGATGACTGCGAAGGAACGCGTCTTGTTGATCTTCTCTTCAGTTCCTCTTCAGGCGCCTTTTGGCGTGAGTTTATCCCTCGTGCTCCACCACCCCTCCTGGATGACCTTCGCATATGGACTGAATACGCTACCAAACTATATACCATATCCACTGACGCACCCATCTCTATCTCCCCACGCCCCTCTGAGTTCACCTTCTTCACATCTGACATGGTACTTACGGCCATCAAGAGAATGAAGTCCCATAAAGCAAGAGATATCGAAGACCTTGAATCTGAACTCCTAACCCATGCTTTCGACCTCCTTGCTCCCACACTAGCCACTCTCCTCAATTCCGCCGTTGTCTCTGGTTTCCCCTCATCCTGGTGCACCAACATCATCCACCCTATTCATAAAAATGGTGATCCCATGATTCCTGGTAATTACCGCACCATCATGATCGGACATGTTCTCACGAAGCTCTATGGTACCATACTCCAGTCTGCAATGAGTTCAGAGGCGGAAGCTCGGAGATTACATGCATTGGGGCAGGCAGGTTTCCGATCTCATTATTCTACCACTGACCATATTTTTACACTTCGAGCCTTGATCGAGAAAGCTAAGTACAGGAAAGAGAGGGTTTACTGCTGTTTTGTAGATTTCAGGAAGGCCTTCGATTCTGTACCACGCTCCCTGCTCATTCAGAGACTTCGTGACCTTGGTTTCTCCACATATATTGTTTTAGCAGTGATGACTCTTTATGAGAAGGTCTTGGGATGTTTCCGACATAGCAGTGGCTTATCTGATCACATTTGGAGCACCATTGGGGTGAAACAGGGGTGCTCTCTTTCACCGGTTCTCTTTGGATTGTATATTGATGAGTTAGAGCGAGCCATCTCACAGTGTGGCGGGGGTGGCTGTAGACTTGGCACCATTCTGATTGCTATTCTCCTTTATGCGGATGATGTAGTACTAGTATCCCCGACCAGAGATGGTTTGCAGAGGCAGCTGGATTGTTTACAGGGATTTTGTACCAGATGGGGGTTGGGGGTGAACACTGCGAATATATACGCTCCCATGGTTTTTACATTCTTGACATGTACTCCTTTTGGTCTTATATGCCTTTTGGCATGGAAAAGACATTAATAAAGCTTTCTTTCTTTTGTTCTTTCTCTCTCCATGCTGCTGCCTCCCCCAATTACGACCTCCCCCCGATCGCACCTCCCCAGTCTACGCCTCCCCCTACTGCCACCTCCCCCAACTGCCGCCTCCCCCAGATTGCACCTCCCCTAGATCACACCTGATTTTTTTTTTTCCAGTTTCATGAAATTTTTTTTTTAGCTGCTGCCAACCTGTTTCTACCCTCCTCAGCTACTACCTTTCCCCAAATACAGCCATCATGGGTTCTTCCAATGCATCCTCTTCTCACGGCGACATTCAAACTCAGCTTGATGACCATCTCATTCACATAAATCATCTCATCACTCCCCAACAGGTTGACTACGCTTCAAACTTTGCAATCCTCTATTACCGATCCATCTCTTTCTCTTCAAACTCCTCCACCACCTAACAAAGTACCTGATCAATCCTCTCCTTTTGCACCCGTTCCTCCCATAGTTCCACCTACACCTGTCCCTCATCCGGCCCCTCTTAAGAGTTCATGATTTTAGGGATAAAGTCACACTTACTATCTACAATGGTTCTTCTGATGGAAACTTATTTTCAGCTCGCTCACACTCCGGCACAACAACTTCAGCTTGCTGCCTTGCATTTGTCCGGACACGCTTTGACATGGTGGCATACTCATCAGACACTATTTGATACTTCTGCTACTTGGAACGAGTTCAAAGTTGCCATTCATTCTGCCATGATCGATCCAACGTGGTTTCAGTCTCAACTCGACCTCTATAGACAGCTCACACAAACCGGGACGCTTCTTGAATACAATGAGAAATTTGTTGAGTTTTCTTATCTGTTTCCTGATCTTCCACTTGTTGAAAGTATTGGTCTTTGTATTTCTGGCATCCATGGTTCTTTACGTTACAATGCTCAGTCTTTTCAGCCTACTTCATTAGATCGTGCTATGTTGCATGCTTCTACTTTACAACATAAGTACCTTGACCAACAACCATCTTTTCAGTCTTGTTCGCTATCTTGTCCACCATTTTTTCATTCTGCCACTCCTCCATCTCAATCACCCATTGTTTCTTCGACCATTTCTCCTCCTCGTACCCTACTGCTCCGTTATCTTGAAACATTATACACCATAGGAAATGGCTGAGATTCGTGCTAAAAATCTATGTTTTAATTGTCGTAGCCCCGACCATTTGGACCGTAACTGTCCACACCCTCGCCCACCGGCTACTTTACAGGTCCATGATGATTCAACGTCCTATGCCACTCGGTTAGGCACTGTGGGCCCCTGTCATATTCGTTTACGTGTCTGTATTGCTAGACATGAATTCATCGCACTTGTTGATTCTGGTAGCACTCATTCTTTCTTAGCCAGTGTGTTGCTTCTCGCATCCATAGCCCCACACTTCCTGTTTCACCTCCTTTGCGTGTTGAGGTCGCTAGTTCCCATTCTCTTTAGAGCACTTCTATGTTCCATCTTCTTCCTTATTAGATTGAAACTTTTTTTGGTCAAGCTGACTTTTATGTCCTTCCTCTTGAGTGTTATGACCTGATCATTGGATCGGACTGGTTTGCTTCCTTGGGGGATGTTACTATTAATCTTACTGCCCAACGTGATTCTGTTTTAGTCAACAAAACTCCCTATACGTTCATGCTATTGATTCTTTTGTAGACTATTCACTTATTTTTGCCAAGCAGTTTGTTTGTAGCCTTCCTAAGGCACATTGTGCCGTGCTTTTATGCATTCAGTTGGCTACTTCTCCGGCCCCTGTTACACTGTTGCCACCTGTTATTTCTGATATACTGATGACATACACTTCTATGTTTGCCGAGCCTTCTACATTACCTCCATTATGGTTTATCAATCATCGCATTGATCTTATTCCCGGTGCCCATCCGCCTTCTCGAGCACCTTATCGTATGTCCCAATCTGAACAAGCCGAGATCCAGTGTCAAGTGTCCAATCTCTTACAGCAAGGCCTCATCGTTCCTAGTCAGAGTCCTTTTGGAGCTCCTCTTTTACTAGTCAATAAGAAAGACGACACTAAGCGCCTTTGTATTGATTACCGCGCTCTTAATCGTCTTACTATTTGTAATCAATACCCCATTCCTCACATGGATGATTTATTTGATTGCTTGAGATCGACAAGATATCGATTCTTGGTATTTGGATTCAGGTGCTACTCAAACACATGACGAGCCAGCGAAATTGGTTTCATGAGTATAATCAAGCTACGACTCAGAAATATGTCTCATTGGGCGATAGCAGTTTTCACAGTATTGATGGTAGCGGCACTGTCAAATTGCAATTTTGGGATGGTACCACTTTTATCCCAAAGGTTCTTCATATTCCAAATCTTATCAACTTCGACTGTTCAAGCTCTATGTACTTCTACTTTGGAAGATATAGATTTACTATGGCATTACAGAATGGGTCATGTCAATTTTACTTGTCTTCGAAATATGTCAGCAAAAGGGATTGTTCGAGATCTCTACTGCAACAATATTTCAGACCGTACAGTTTGTCGAAGTTGTATTCTAGCCAAGATGCTAGAACTCCCTTCAAGTCTGATTCTCAACACACATCCAAAGGTGTATTAGATACAATGTTTCATGGGCTCGTTTCATACGTCGTTTCGAAACACGTTTGAAACGACCGAATCTGGTTCGAAACGAGAATTTTTTTTCGTTTTTTTTTTGAGTGTGTTTCTGAGGGCTTTTGGGGTTTACACATGTCATAGAAAGTCTGGTAACAAGTAGATATATCCAATTTCATGAGAATGCTCTAGAGAATGCAATTTCAAGAGGAGAAGCTGTAGTAAGGTGACTATGGTCATGTTCCTCAATCAATTATTGATATTGTCACCATTCATCATACAATCTCAATTTTCAAACATCCAAGAACTTCCAAAAATTTTTAACAGTAAAGTTACAAACTATAGAACTTACTACTTAGTACTTACAAGTTACAAGTTACAACTTACAAATTACAATGCAATGACCACTGACCACTTGGAAGTTGGCACTAAGTTCTAACTTCTAAGTAGTAAGTTCTAACTAGTAACAATTTAAAAATCACAAATTACAATTCAAGAGTCAAAAGATTAAACTTTAAAGTTTAAAGTAAAAGCAATGATGCTGCATAAATAACAAGAGTGTCAAGCGTGGCCTCAACGCTCAAGCCTGAGGCCCCATGAGTCTGAAGTCAACTGTCATATGTAATATGTATAATTATTATGCTAGAGCCTAGAGTATGCCACTATCATCTATGTTGAGCAGTGAGTACTGAGCAGTGAGTGCCCCCCCCATCTAGGCTCTAGCCTCTAGCTGCCCGCCTCAGACGATGTCGTCGTGGAGGCACTGGCATGTCCTCAGGCTCAATGTCATCCTCCCCATCACTAGAGTCACCCTCATCCTCCTCATCTAATCCCTCACCCTCAGCGGTGGATTCCTCATCTGAGTCAGAGCCCGAGGGACTTTCAGAGGTGTCTGAGACAGCTGCATGGATCGGGCCCTCTCCTGCGCTCCTGCTCCTGCGTGTTGCAGCTCGAGTGGTAGGCCTTGTGCAATGCACACAAGGAAATTGGAATCAGGACTTAGGCTCGACATGTCACATTACTTTTAACTTACAATTTACAAATTAAAAATTACAATTTACAATCTAATAATCTACGATCTACTATCTGCTATCTAGTATATCTACAAAACTTCAAAGTACTAAAAGCCTACTAATATAACGTAGTGAATCGGGGAATCGGGCATCGAAATCAACCTGCAGCTGCTAAGGCCTCCTGATGGAGTAGAGCATAGACATCCTCCTCCTCTTGTGATCTTGGTGGCAAGTCTGCAACCTTTGCCACATCAATCTCATCGGGATTAACCTACGAAAATTGAAATCAAACCAAGATTTCGATTCTCAATAGTAAGTACTAGTAAACGATTTAGAAAAAAAATAGCATGTCAATGAAGATTCAAGAATCAACTTTGAAACTTTCAACATAGTAATATACCTGTCAGGAGCCATGGTGGTGCAACTCTGAAGCTGCTCTCCCAGCTTATCCATAAACTCATAAAGAAGGCCTAAAGTGGAACCCTCTCTATCAGTAAAGCGCAACACACTATAGATAGGTTGCATGGATATGACAGTGGCACGTGCATCATCCCAAAATGAAGTCCCCATCACGATCGCCTCAAATCTCCTCGCCCTGGCCTCTCGTGATCGGCCCCACTCGGCCCAATGGGGTGAAACCACTGTCATCCTCAGGCTTCCATGCACTTTTTTATGAGCCGCTCCAAAACAATGAACATATAGGCAAACCTAGGATGAAAATTATGAAATAAGCTTGGTAATTGGTCATAGGCAGCAAGCAGACGCGCCTTGATTGAACGGGGCCACCTCCATAAATGTTCCTGCAATACTTGCAAGTCCACTTCTTCGTGCCTGATGTGCCATAACCTGAATTAAGGGTGACGTGATCCCATAAGGGATCCCGCTGTCTGGGCATAGCTACTAGCTATCTAGTGTCAACAAAACAATAAGTATTAAATTCAGACTTCAAATTAAAAACTAATCCTAATTTCTAAAACGGTAAACCTAAGCTCTAACCTCACTCTAGCCCAAGAGTCAAGTCTCACACACACACACACACACACACACACACACACACACACACACACTCTCCCTCTCCCTCTCCTCTCTCACACACAGTGCACATACACACACACTCTCTCCCTCACTTTCAAAATTCACACATGTCACACTCTCTCTCTCTCTCTCTCAATCACACACACACACACACAAAACACACAAACACACCACCACACTCAAAGTTCACACACACACACACACACACACACACACACATCACACACACACTCCCTCTACTTCACACACACACACAAACACACAAACACTCCCTCTCTTTTACATACACACACACACACATCAATATCTCTCTCTCAACACAATCACAAGTTACAACAAATTTCACAACACAACACACAACCCACACTCACAAGTCACAACACAACATAATCACAACATTGAACTCTCTCTCTCTCTCCCTCTCTCTCTCTCAGTGATTCAGTGATGGTGACTGCTCTCTCTCTCTCTCTCTCTCTCTCTCTCTCTCTCTCAGTGATGGTGACTGTCCATCGCTGATCCCCCCCCCCTCTCTCGCCCTCCTCTCCCACCTGCATGGCACGTAAAACCAGGGGGAGCCCTTGCTCCCCCACTCCTCCCCGACCCCCTCCATCACCCTCTACCCCACCCCCATCCGCACCTACTGCCGCTCCACCTACTGCTCCTCCCCCCTCCTCCACTCCACCTGCTGCTTCGCCCCCCTCCTCCGCTCCACCTCCCTCCGCTCCATCTGCTGCCCACCCATCCTCCGCTCCACCTCCCTCCGCTCCATCTACTGCCCACCAACACCAACCACCATCCTCTGTCCACCAGCTGCCCTCCTCAGCTCCACCCGCTACCTGCCCCCTTCTTCCGTTCCACCTGTTGCCCATTCACCCTCCTCTGCTCCGCCTGTTGCCCATTCACCCTCTTCTGCTCCACCTAATGCCCTGCCCTACCCATCTGCTGCTCCGCCCTCCTCCTCTGCCCCACCTGCTGCCCTGTCCTGCCCACCTGCTGCCCCTCCTCTCCACTCCCCCTCGACATGCCATCCTGCTACTGAGCAACAGGTCCCTCCTGCTGTGCAACAGACACCTGCCCCCACTGCTGCGCAACAGCAATCCCACTCGAGCCCTCCCTCATCCCCTGTCCCTTTGACTCCCATCTCTACCAACGTTGCTCCAGACACCCCCTTCTTGTCTCATGCCGACTACACCACCTCCAAATCCTTCGAGAATTTCCTAGCCTACCAACTGAAAGAATTGAAGGCAGATGTGCAAACTCTGAAACTGGAAATCATCCACCTACGCACAAAGAACCAACAGCTTCGGACAGAAATGGAAAATAAATATGCTTCCCAGCCAGAAGAAGAGACAAAGATGAAGATTCAAGATCTGGACAACGACTGAACCAACACAAAGAATTGACCAACACATGGGCTTCTATCATCGCTAAGAACAAAGCTACCAGTCCACCTTGGACAGCCGATGACGGAAGTAAGTCTCCCCCTTTTTCATCATTCATTTCCGCTACTCTTACGGAAGAGAAACTTCGAGATTCCAAGGCTCTCAATATAAGGGTACGAGGCATCGTGGACACTCAAAATGCCATTGACGAAGCAAAAACATTTTTATGCACTACCCTAGGACACAATGCAGATGGGATACAACATGGCGTACTAGAAAAGACACCGCTACCTTGGTCCTCCGCTTCACGTCACATACATATAAGGCAACCTTGCGGAAAAGAACCAAATTGAGAGACACCAAAATCTTCATGGATGATGACCTTACCTATATCCAAGTTGAAGAGAGACGCCAAGCACTCCAAACCCCCAAAGCGACCGGAAGACGAGCGATCTATTGTGATGGAGTTGTTCGGTACCTCGATGGTACTACATCCGGAAACAACCTATAGGAAATTGGGGTCCCCGGGCATGGGAGCATCTCGGGACCCCCTCCACACCACCTACATCTTGGAATATGGAACTGTAATGGCATACACTCATCATCCACGGCTGGAGATCTTACCGACTTCATCACAGACAGAGATATATCATTTTTTATGGAGACACATGAGAGCCCAGAGAGAGGACTACCTGTCAAATTCCAAGGCCTAGCTATGGAGTATCATAACAGCATAGTAAGCACACTATGAAAGCTTCAGAAACCAGCTATGGAGTAGAACACAAAAGCAAGAGAGAGAGGACTTCAAAGCTCACACAACATGAATGAATATTCAAAGTGTAGTAGGGCGTGGAAACCCCTCCAAAGTTTGGGCTACATATAGCATATTATGTATAGAGGTGGTGTCTTGCTAATTCTAGTTCTAAAACCCACATGGGTCCTTAACCTACTTGATTTACTTGCCTAATTAGCACAAGTGGGGTGTACTATGTACATAAATGTTTTACCCCCATGTCTTATGCACAACTTACAAGTTACAAGTATACAAGCCTTAAGGGGCAAAATAGGCATTTATTTCAACACCCCCCCTCAATGGCTATTTTGTTCATACCAACACCTAGCATGCTACGAAACTTTTCAAATTTTTCTCTACTAAGTGCCTTAGTAAAGATATCTGCTGCTTGTTCGTTGGTATCACAGTACTCGAGCTGAATTTCTCCGCTTTGTATCTTCTCTCGTAAGAAGTGTTGATCCACCTCAATATGCTTCGTACGAGCATGGTACACAGGATTTTTGGCAAGCTGGATGCAACTCTGGCTGTCACACTGAAGAATAGTAGGACCATCCTGTGGAATCTGCACCTCCCCAAGAAGTCTCCTGAGCCATATTGCCTCGCAGGTAGCTTTTGCCGCTGCCCTGTACTCAGCCTCTGTCGATGATAAGGTAACTGTGGGCTGTTTCTTGCTACACCAAGAAATGGCCCCTAAACCAAGGTTAAAAGTGTAACCTGTGGTCGACTTTCGATCATCCCTATCACCTGCCCAATCCGAATCAGTAAAGCCTCCAAGCTGAAGCTTTCCATCATCTGTGTACTCAATCCCATAGCAGGTTGTCCCTTTGACATACCTCAAAACCCTCTTGGCTGCTTTCCAATGTGCTTCAGTTGGAGAACTCATGAACTGGCTTGCTACACCAACCGCATAGGAAATGTCTCTCTGGAATGGCTTACTGCTGGTATCAATGGGCGTGGAAACGGGTTTGCAATCCTGCATGTTGAACCTGTTCAAAACTTCACATGCATAGTTGGCTTGGGAAATAAACACACAGTTTTCCTTTTTCCAAACCTCCAAACCAAGACAACAGTGGATTAATCCCAAATCCTTCATCTCGAACTCATTTGATAAATGAGCCTTCACCTTTTCAATAAGCTGCCCATTGTTACCCGTGATGACCAAGTCATCCACATAGAGAACTATCAAAACAATGTTCCCATCTTCCTCCTTCACGAACAGGTTGCAATCCGACTGACTCTTTATGAATTGCTCCTTGGCAAAATAGTCGTCAATACGACTATACCAGGCCCTGGGTGCCTGCTTCAAACCATATAAGGCCTTCTTAAGCCTGCATACCATACTTTCCTTGCCCTTAGCCTCAAAACCTTGTGGCTGTTCCATGTAGACCTCTTCAGCCAACTGTCCATTAAGAAAAGCACTCTTCACGTCCATTTGATGGACCTCCCAACCAAAAAATGCAGCCAATGCTAAAACCAACCTAATAGACGTCATCTTAGCTACCGGTGCAAACGTCTCATCATAGTCCAAGCCCTCCTTCTGTGCATAGCCTTTAGCAACCAGCCTTGCCTTATGCTTTTCGATGCTCCCATCAGATTTGTATTTGGTCCTGTAGACCCACGTACAGCCAATAGGACGCTTCCCTTTTGGTAACTTCACCAAATCCCATGTATCATTCTTGAGAATGGAGTTGTACTCCTCTTGCATAGCATGTTGCCATACCTTCTCATCTGCTGCCTCAACGAATGTATGTGGATCTTGTGAATCCAAAATAGTAGTCATAAGTGCATAGTTTGTCTCCTGGTGTTCATGCTGCTGGGCTTGCCTTTGAGACCTCCTAGCCCCTGGATTGCTGCTCTCTCCCTTATCCAATACCAAACCATCCTGCACAGTTTGCCAATACCACTTGGGAAACTTCTTCCTTGCAGTTGGCGATGAAGACGGTGAATAGGACTCAACAGATTTGCCCCTTTCCTTCCGCTTCCTAGCCTCCTCGGATTCTTCCTCTTGATCACTCATATGATCATCCTGGGGCTCCCCAATATATGGATGTGGGTCATCAAGTATTGGCACAAATTCACTTGTACCATCCTCCATCTCAAGTTCCTCTATAGGAGGCGTTTGATCTTCTTCAAAGATCACATCTCGACTTATGATCCTCTTCTTGCTAGTAAGATCGTAAAGTCTGTAAGCTTTGCTTTCTTCACTGTATCCCAAGAAAATACTCTTTGCTGATTTTGCATCCAGCTTCTTCCTGTTATCCTTGGGAATATAGGCATAGGCTGTACAACCAAACACTCGCAAAGCGCCTACCTTGGGCTTAATGCCGCTAAATGCCTCTTTTAGAGTCTTGCCTTCCACAGCTTTTGTTGGACTTCTACTCAACAGAAACACTGCTGTGTGCATTGCCTCGCCCCAAAAAGAGTTGGGCAACCCCTTTGCCTTGAGCATGCACCTTGCACACTCCACAATAGTTCGGTTCTTTCTCTCTGCTACGCCGTTTTGCTGAGGGGTATGAGGAGCTGTAAGCTGCCTTTTGATCCCATTGGCCTTGCAGAATTCCACAAATTCTGTCTTAATGAACTCTCCACCACCGTCTGACCTGAGCATCTTTATCTTCTTTCCTGAATGTTCTTCTACCAAAGCTTTGAAATGCAAGAAGTACTTGAATGCTTCAGATTTTAACTTCAAGAAATAAATCCAAATCTTGCGTGAGAAGTCATCAATAAAGGTCATAAAGTAATATGCCCCCCCCTGCAGATTTTGTTTGGGTTGGCCCCCACAAATCTAAATGTATCAAGTCAAGTATGCCTGCTGCCCTGGTGGTGCTTTCCTTGGGAAACTTATGTCTTTGCTGTTTTCCCATAGCGCAAGCCTCGCAAACTGAAGAGCTTGGCTTAACAACTGGAAGCCCCTCCACCATATGATGCTGGTTCAACACCTGCATGCTTTGGTAGCCAAGATGTCCATACCTCTCATGCCACAACCTATCCACATCCCTTCCTTTTGTTGTATAAGCATGCTGACTAGGGATAGAAGTGTATAACCTGTATAGATTATCTTCTTGCAATCCTTTGGCCACAACCTTCATATTATCACTCAAGTCCAACACAAGACAAGAAGTAGCATCAAATTCTACTTTCATATTTTGTTGAGTGATAGCTCCTACTGAAAGAAGATTTTTAGCAAGTCTTGGTACATATAAGACATTCTTAATGACTTTAACTTCTCCTGATGGAAGCTTTACAGGTACTGTGCCCTTTCCCTTGACCTTGTGTGTTGAGTTGTCACCTAGGCACACCTCTTGTCCATCACTAATCCCCACAAAGGTATCAAACCAATCCCTATGAGGGGTCATGTGCTTTGAAGCACCTGAGTCAATGTACCAACCACCTGTTGTAGCTTGTGAAGCCAATGCAACAGAGAATAACTCAGCTTGCCTTATGTCACTCTGCTCCTCTCTTGCAACACTCTCAACAACATTTCCTCCTTGCTTCTTTGTGCCCTTCTTTTGGTCTGCAAGCTTCTTCCTGCACTCAAAAGCAAAGTGTCCATATTTACCACAGTAATTGCAATTCCCCTTCTTTCGAGGTGTGGAAGAAGTATTCGAGGAGGGTTGTGCTTCTGACATCTGCAAGTTCTCCATTCCTTGCTCAAGTGTTTGTGGTGTTCGTTTGTTCTTGCCTTTACCTTTCTTCTTATCATTAGCTGGATTTTGCTTCTTCTTAGAAGCAAAGGCATGCTCCTAGAAATCTTCCCTCTTGGAGAGATTAACTCTCCTCATCTCCTCCTGTAACAAGAGACCATAGACTTCTTCATAGGTAGGGATCTTCTCTCTCACTGATATCATCATCACAAAGTTCTGATAAGCATATGACAAGCTATTCAGAACTATTGGCACCAAGTCTTTGTCAGCAATAGACTCTCCAAGTACAGAAAGCTGATATCTAATATCCCGAATCTTAGTAAGATGATCAGTAATTGTCTCCCCTGTCTCCATTCTGAGAGTATACAACTTGTTCTTCAAGTAGAGAAACCTGGTTGTACTTGCTGTCTCATACAATGCACAAAGAATGTGCCATGCATCCACAGGCCCTTTGGCTGACCTGATTAGAGGAATCACATTATCCCTCACTGACATGTTGATGATCATGTGTGCCTTTTCCCCTCTCTTGATATAGTCCTTGAGTTCAAGTTCAGATGTTGGAACAGGCTCCTCACCTGTCACAAGTTTCCAACATTCTTTGTCTTCAAGAATGTTCTTGATCTTGAATTTCCATATGCTAAAGTTAGTGCCATCAAGCCGGCTGGCTTCACTCAGCATGCTCTCTGCAAGACTAGACACAGCTGGATAGAAATAAAACACAGAAGGCAAACTGGGGTTTTCACCCAACTAGGGTATGCAGCCACTTGCTCAATAACCTTCAGCTTCTAGATTTGAAACTATCCCCCTGTATGGCTGTCCTAGCCGTTGTCCAAGATCCACTCAGAACTTTCACTGAAGTCCCCACTGTAGAAAGTGCCCTCCTACAGTCTTGGCTGTCCAAAAAGACTCAAATTTTTTTGTCTCAAATTAGAAATTTTTTGGCTCCTTGTACTCCCCTTGCCAACAGTACTCCAACCATGCAGATAGCACAGAGATCAGATGCCCCTACAAAGGTAAGCTGCTCTCCAGGAATGGCAGGAATCTGATCAAAAACAGGTCCAAGCTTTCACCACACCACAGGCAACATAACCTGCTCTGATACCATGTCAAATTTCAAGGCCTAGCTATGGAGTATCATAACAGCATAGTAAGCACACTATGAAAGCTTCAGAAAACCAGCTATGGAGTAGAACACAAAAGCAAGAGAGAGAGGACTTCAAAGCTCAAACAACATGAATGAATATTCAAAGTGTAGTAGGGCGTGGAAACCCCTCCAAAGTTTGGGCTACATATAGCATGTTATGTATAGAGGTAGTGTCTTGCTAATTCTAGCTCTAGAACCCACATGGGTCGTTAACCTACTTGATTTACTTGCCTAATTAGCACAAGTGGGGTGTACTATGTACATAAATGTTTTACCCCCATGTCTTATGCACAACTTACAAGTTACAAGTATACAAGCCTTAAGGGGCAAAATAGGCATTTATTTCAACACTACCCACATTTGCAGGTTACAGATGGGATTCAGTTTATAGGACAGAGACTTGATCAGCGAGTGGCAAAGGTTCGGGTGGAGTTGCATGTCTTTATCGAGAGTCACTACAACCAGTTATAGAGTTTCTCCGACATGATGCACATGCACGATACATATGGGCTCATATCACTGGGCGAGCTATCGGTTTGGATAGGGATCTCTTCATTGCTGCCTGCTACTTCCCTCCAGAGTCCTCCTCTTTTGCAGACGGATCCGGCTCTCCTTATACTGATCTCTCCGCAGACATTGTCAGATTTACAGATCGGGGTTATGTCCTTCTCACTGGCGACTTTAATGCTAGGACTGCTACCAGACAGGTGGATTTCCACGACACTGATGACATATTACGTACACGAGCTATTGATTCTGAGGACATTAGCATCACTAGGAGCTCGGAGGATATGATGGGCCCTATCACGGGTTATGGAGAGTACCTTCTACAGATGGGTGAGGCTCACGAGTTGGCCATTTACAATGGCTTGGCTTGCTGGCCACATTCTAGCAGATTCACTTGCCATCCACATAGCGGCAGAGACAGTGTTGTCGACTATCTCATGGGGCCACCAGCTTTTATCCCACTTATATCTGATTTCCACATTCTTCCCACTACCCTTTCCGATCACTCCTTCCTATCTTTCAGTATGGGCTCCATCCCGACTTCCCAACCACTCATTATTCCATCCATCTCTCGTGCACCCAAATACTCCTTTGATCACTCTCACATCAAGACGTACCAGGAGGCCGTCAGTTCATTTCTTTGTCATTTTCCCCACCACACGTCTTTGGAAACACAAGCTATCTTCCTTACAACGTCACTACATACTGCTGCATCATTTTCCTTTCCCTCCAACCCACATCGACGCCCACCCACTCCGTCACACCCTATCCGACCTCCCTGGTTTGACGCCAAGTGTCGTATCCTCCATCTCCAAGTCACCCAAGCTAGATTGCATAATACACACCTTCTTCCTACAGCTCGTCGATCTTTCCATTATGCCCTTCGACGGAAGAAACGGACTTATGAAACTCAAAAAGGGAAAAGCTTAGTCGATTCCCTTTGCAGTTCCTCCTCCGGTGCCTTCTGGAGAGAATTCATCCCCCGTACCCCACCTCCTCCCCTCACTGACCTCCATACCTTTACTACATACGCCACTACCTTATATACTGTACCCACGGACACACCCATCTCCATTTCTCCCCGACCGACTACTTTCACTTTCTTCACCCGGGACATGGTCCTGACCGCCATCAAAAGACTGAAAACCTGTCGCACCCGTGATATTAACGATCTCGAATCCGAACTATGAATCCATGCTGCAGATACACTTTCACTGATCCTAGCCAGTTTGCTTAATCAAGCAGTTGTCTCCGGCTTCCCTTCCTTCTGGTGCACCAACATCATCCACCCCATTCATAAAACTGGTGACCCCATGGACCCTGGTAACTATCGCACCATTATGATTGGACACATCATTGCTAAGTTATATGACACCATCCTCCAGTTAGCAGTCAGTTCTGAGGCAGAGTCTAGGAGATTACATGCATTGGGCCAGGCAGGTTTCAGAGCACACTACTCCACCACAGATCATATCTTCACCCTTCGGGCCATTATTGAGGAGGCTAGACACATAAGAGAACGGGTCTACTGTTGTTTTGTTGACTTCAGGAAAGCCTTCGACTCTGTTCCACGATCCCTTCTCATTCAGCGTCTACGTGATCTTGGTTTTTCTACTGACATGATCTTGGCAGTGATGGCACTATATGAGAGAGTCCTTGGCTGTTTTCGGAGTGATACCGGCATCTCAGACCACATCTGGAGCACTACTGGCGTGAAACAGGGTTGTTCTCTATCCCCAACCCTGTTTGGACTATATATTGACGAGCTTGAGAGAGTTATTGAGGGATGCGGTGGCACAGGTTGCAGGCTTGGGAGCATCTTGATTGCTATACTTTTATATGCAGATGATGTGGTCCTCCTATCTTCTTCCAAAGAGGGATTACAGCGACAGCTAGACAGTCTTCATGCCTTCTGTAGTAGATGGGGATTGGGGGTTAACATATTGAAAACCAAAGTTATGGTTTTCAACACATCAAGAGCTTTTATGCAGCGCCGGGAACTCATCTTTGATGGGCAACCTTGGAGGTCGTACCTTCTTACACTTACCTTGGCGTGCTTTTTACAGGCCCTATCTTTGGCATGCGACAGGCAGCCTCCGCCAGACTTGGGAAGGGTCACGCCTCCCTTGTCCGCGCTTCTGTTTCAGACGGTTTATTCGGGATGCCCCGAGTAAATGTCAGCTTTTTGATACTCTCGTTACTCCCACAGCCCTATATGCAGCAGAGGTATGGTGTGCGGGTCTTACATCTTCGGATTGGGCCGGTATTTCACGACTGCAGGTTCTCATGCTATCTCGGATGATACAGGCTGAGCCATCTGTCCCACATCAGATTATCCTGACAGAGTTCGCGGTCCCTCCCATTCAGCTATCCGCCATCTTCCAGCTTATTCTATATATTCAACGTATTATGACGTTACCCACAGATGAGCAGAGATACACACAGACGACACTTGCCTCCTCGCGAGACCTTTATGATCATGGGCATCGACTATCATGGTTCTCTCAGGCCTCCCGGATACTGGATACACTTGGGATTTCTATCACAGACCTTCGATCAGGCACCCATGAGTATATCAGATGCTTTCTCTATAGAGCATACCTGAGCCGGACATGGCAGGGACAGCTCGGGGTCAAACCCGACTATTACAGGACACACTTTCTGGAGCTAGACACAGTTGGATTTCCAGTTTTGCCACACTATCTCACCTCAGGACTATCTCATGGGCTCCGATTTATTCTGGGCCAGTTCCGAGTGTCCTCACACCAGTTGGCGATTGAGACTGGACGCTTCCAAGGTACCCCACGAGAGGAGCGGCTTTGTCAGTTATGTTCATTATCTATGGTTGAGACAGAGGAGCATTTCCTTTTCACATGTCCAATTTTAAAAGCATAACTCCTCCCTTGTTGGAAAGTCCTAGGAGCATTGCACAATCGAAATGGCATCACTTTAAGAGGGTGATATCATTGCCTTTTTCGTCAGACACCTGTTACATTACGGTCCCTCATCTCATATGAGGACCCTAGATGTGTGGCACTTATGATACGTGAGATGTCCCTCCTGCGTCAGGACCTATGTCAGACAGCTCAACACACCTATCCAGACAGACAGTCTCAGATTACATCCTTCTTCTCTCGCCGGAGATCACGCCCTGATGCAGACATGACTGACAGCGATTGCGACGACATTCCCAGACCTAGGATGCAGAGACGACGCACCACCCAGCCTCAGGCGGTCACGAGAGTTACACGCCCTACTAGACCTCTTACACAGAGACACTATACATGCTCCTGCTCACATGCGACGTCAGCGGGCTCCTGCACTTCCTCATGCTACAGCTCACATTACATCCTTCTACAGCGCCAGTACAGACCTGGCATCTTGACATGGATACATTTGACTACCATGCACAGACATTATCATTTATGTAGTTATCTTAACTTGCACTAGATGTTTCTTTTTTTCTCTATTACAGTTTTTGGAGTCGTTTATACACTCCACGGTTACCACATACTTGACATGTATTTCCTTAGTCTTATATGCCTTTTGGCATGGAAAAGACATTAATAAAGCTTTCTTCTTCTCTCTCTCTCTCTCTCTCTCTCTCTCTCTCTCTCTCTCTCTCTCTCTCTCTCTCTCTCTCTAGCTTCTCTATCGTGCCAGAAAGTGAAAATAGATACCCCTCGGGTCTGTGCTGTATTGCAAAAAAATTTGCATTTTTTCAACAGTCGTTTCGAACACTGAAACGCCGTTTCAAACAATGAAACGCCATTTCGAAACGGGGTCGTTTCGATCGAGACAATGTCGAAGGTTTCGAAGACCGTCTGCAGAAAATTGAAATACACGTATTGTCGACGCAGTGTTGAACAGGCCTAAACTATTATTCGAGGGTTACCAAATAAAGACTTCAGCAGATTTAGTCGTTGAGTCTTATCCATTACATATTTCGGGTCCAATCCCATATTTCCACGTGGCACCTGCGGCGCAATGTTTCATGGGCTCGTTTCGTACGTCGTTTCGACACGCATTTGAAACGTCTGGTTCAGGTTCAAAACGGGAAATTTTTTTTAGGTTTTTTTTTTTTGAAAATGTGTTTTTTGAGGGTTTTTGGGGTTTACACTTTCCTCAATCAATTATTGATACTATCATGGATAGGTTATTAGGTTGCGAGAATCTGTTCATGCCCATTGCCAGTACATACTACAAAGCTTATGGCACGGTTTCGGAAAAAAATTTGGTTTGGTTTTTTTATTTTATTTTTACAGTCGTTTCGAACACTGAAACGGCGTTTCGAAACGGGGTCGTTTCGAGGAAACATTGCACCTGCCAGGTGGATGATGGTGCATTCCGTTAGGGCTGTAATAGATCATTAGATTAGTTCATTTTTAAGAGAGCAATTCGTAAGTTGAATAAATTCAAGTTTCAGAAGTAGTCACTCTTCTTCTTCCCCTCCCTCCCCTCCCCTCTCTCTCTCTCTCTCTCTCTCTCTCTCTCTCTCTCTCTCTCTCTCTCTCTCTCTCTCTCTTCCGCCATAGGCGTAGACTAATCGTTAATAAGCTATCGCGATTACAGTTTGTGTATGAGCGACATTTATAGCAGAATTAGATGCGCTATTATTATAGTGTAATCAAAGTAGACAACGGATATATATATATTTTTTATCATTCAGCAATACATACTGCATTCGATACATGACTTGTCTTGTCTTGCTTTTTGTTATTCATGCTATTATGCTGAGTTCTGATATTTGGCAATAATGCGATCTACCACTATCATTCATTTTCTGCACTTTTGAATGATAATAAGTTGTGTTAATGATAGAGTCGAAACTATCAAAGTGGAATAGCTATTTGAGTTTATGCAACTTATTTTCCAACAAAACTAAGATGACCTAAGTGGTACTTGAGGATATTTGGCGAATAGTACAAGCTGAATCAAGTTAAGAAGGGGCAAGATGAGTGCTAAGGGAAAGAAAAATAATCACAAATATGAATCCTGGTATGAACTTTGCATTGACTATCGACAGATCTTACCAAAAGGAAATTTGAAGTTAACAAATCAAACATATGGAGTCAGGTCAGCCAGCCTGACAAGATGCTTTCTTTTTGAAAAATCAAAAATGACAAATGGTTTTTGACAATTCTAAGTAGAAATATGACAAATAATCCTTGCAGAACACTTATTAAACCAACATAAAATATAGGGAAAATATTGCTGACAGTACATATTTGTTTGAGTCTCTATTGTGAGAATATTCTGTTATTTGTCAGTGTTAATAGCAGAAATTTAAGATAATGAGAAAGTGCCAGATTAATTTCCCACAATGAAATAAAGCTTGGTTTCTTTTCTGGATTGAAATGTCTTTGCCCAAATGGAGCTCTGATTAGTGTGTTCCAAGTAGACTGCATACGGTTATTTATGTATGCGGTTTGCAAATTTTAATGCATTTCAGTGAGCAATACCAGTCTGCTGATGATTTCTTATATGCATGCCGATTGTTTTGTCGTACTTGATCTCCTATATATATATATATATATTTTTTTTGTAGGTTTTAGTCTGTACAGCAACACTGGCATGGGGAGTGAATTTGCCAGCACATATGGTGGTGATAAAGGTGAAATTTTTCAGGGAACTTTATTTCTCTCTTAAAAAATGCACATGTTTGAGATAATTGTAGAAGATCATAGTGTATATATGTACATCAATTTTCTTTCTTATGTATATATTAGTGGTGACAATGTAACCCATTTTTCTGTTCAAGTTTTGTTTCTTTAGTTTACATCGACTTGGTAATTTAATTCTTATGGAGTTTTTAGCTTGCGTGTATTTTTCCTTTGAACCTGCATACTTACTCTGTCATTTTCTATCTGCTTATTAAATTCAGGGGACACAGCTCTATGATCCAAAAGCTGGTGGTTGGCGGGAGCTCGGGATGCTTGATGTCATGCAGGTTTACTTTCATTTTGGCATGTCATGCTATTCACTTTGAGGTTGCTTTTCGTTTTTTTGAGTTCTGCAGCAATTATAGATATATTTAAAAATTGATATGTTATTTGCACTTTTCTCTGTAGGTAATTTCCCATCTGTCATAATTATATTAGCTTCTGTTTTCAGAAATGCCTTCAAAGTGATTGACTCATGTAGACATTACAATGCATATATTTTTTGATCATGATCTTTGTTTTGCCATTGGCGCAGACATCGAGCCATGAAGTACTCACAATCAGTTGCAAATTGACAGATTTTTGGAAGAGCTGGGCGTCCGCAGTTTGATACCAGTGGGGAGGGGATTATAATAACTACTCATAACAAGCTCTCTCACTATTTGCAGCTAATGACACATCAAATTCCTATTGAAAGCCAGGTGTCCTTTGTTCTCTTTGGTTCTTTAGGCTGAACAATTCTAAGTGAGACCTGCAGATAAGCAGGGTGTTTTAAATCATGCGATTCACTTTTCTTATGATCTATGTCGTTTATAATCCAGTTGGTCATCAAAGGTAGTCTGATTTGAACAGATTTCTTAGGGTAAGGTACTGAAAGCTTCAATCCATATGTATGCATACAGTTCATAAGTTCTCTCAAGGACAATCTGAATGCGGAGGTGGTTCTTGGAACTGTGACAAATGTACGAGAAGCCTGCACTTGGCTTGGATATACATACCTTTTTGTGCGGATGTCATTAAACCCACTCGTCTATGGGATTTCGTGGGAAGAGGTAACAAAGCATGCATTAGCTTGCGGTATTCTGCAGTCAAGTTTTGTGCTTTTTTAATATCAGGATGAGGTAAACTGTCCTTGTGACTTGTTAAATTTTTTTCTCATAACCTTTTCTTGAAGCAATTTAATATGGTACTTCATGGTTAAATCCTACCGTCTTCCTGAGGATGATGCACAACCTATCAACTCCTCATTCCTTCAGCATTGAAAGAAATTTTGTATGCGTCTTTTTTTAATGTCTTAGCTGTGATTTGAAAGATTTCCAAGGTCTCATGGTATTAGTGTTAAGTACAGGTAGTTTGTCTGCCATATGTGACAAAATAGCTAGCTAAATGTTGTAGAACCTGGGTGCCGAGCCTGTCTTAGACATATGTATAATCAAATCCCTATGATTACATCAAATTCAGCTGCAATGCTGAGGGCGTTTACTGCATTTGCAATGGCAAATGGGCAAAGGGGTATAGACTTGGTTGGTTAGTCTGTCAATTGTTGAAGTGGGCATGGAGGTGTGTCTTGTGCATATGGTTCTGCGGTAAAAATGAGAAAGACTGTGTAACTTGTCAATTTGGAATGTATGCATAATGATGATTGTCAATGTAGAGGTGATCAGTCTTCTGCCTCATACTCGTGTAGTAAACCACCTACAAACATATTTCTTGTTCTCAGTATAACTCTATCAACTAACATGAATAAAAAGCTTGATGCCTATGCCACTAGGTATCGATAATGTATAACAGACATAACTGATTTCTTTAACTATTCTATGTGAACCATAATACTTGGAGTCAAGTTCAGGTCTTGCAAGAAAAAGTAACAGGAACGAACCTGCAAGTAGTCCTGCGCTTATTTCGGCAGTAAAGGTTTCGTCACTAGAATGGAAGTATCATCTGATTCTTAACCATGCACAATCCCATACGCAAGCAAGCAGCACACAATTTTCATTTTCCTTAAGAAATACCAACTGAATAAGGAGTGCTAAGAAAAAATAACATGCCAACGATTGATAGATCAAATATGCCATAAGAAAATCTGTGAGTTGGGTTGGCCTTTATTTCTTCTGCCAGAGGTCACAGAGGACATACAAGAGAAAAATATGCCATAAGAAAGCCTCAATTAAGATAAGTTTTTGTTTCGGCTACACAAGCTCACAAAATGTTGGCCATTTATATATCCATACATAAGTTTAAGGATGATTTCCACTACTAAATTTCACTTAGGTAACAACTTTTTTGAAGAAACCCTACTTGGTCATTCAAAGTAGTTCCTTCATTGGCCATTTGTTTAGGCAAGTTTTGGTCGGAAATATGAAATTTGAATGAAATTTCTTTACTTATGAGATATGCTCCATCTCTGGTGAATGACCTCTGAGCATATCAAACTAATTGAGTGCCTCATACAATCCCAAAGTCAAATCCTTTCTCTCCAACTAACACCCTATAGTAGGTTCCGACTCAGTTTGGATTGGAGAGGATGATGCAGATATGGCCACGCAGATCCGTTATAAAGATCACAGTCTATAATGACCAATATCGCAACCTGCACATTCGAAATACTCGAGTTCTGATCATGGTGTTATTTGTGGGTATTCGTATTACTTCTATCATCATATAGTGAACGATTCTTTTTCTTTGGCAAGATAGAGTTAGCACTTTTGGCACGGCATTGTTCTTAGCCGCAATCTAGATTTACTTCTTTTACGAAGATGAATTGTGTTTCCATGATGACACTTTAATGTATAGCGATAGTCCTTCGGATATTTTTTGGTACCTACTCTCTCTCTCTCTCTCTCTCTCTCTCTCTCTCTCTCTCTCTCTCTCTCTCTCTAGCACAGACCTGACATCTTGACATGGACACACTTGACTTTCATGCACATGCTTTCTCATTTATGTACTTAGCTTAGATTGTACTAGACGTTTATATATGACGATGACGACGACGACACCATACTACATCTACACAACATCAGTTATCCCCCTTGTGATAGTACCGATGGCCTATACCCCATCATTTTTTTGCAAGATAGGATGAGGATGTATAGTACTAGAATGTACTTCTATTTTATGGTTATTTGGAGACATATTTTATGCTCCCACATAGTTATATTACACATGTGAGATGTACATTTCCGTCTTATGTACCTTTCGATATTCAAAGACATTAATAAAGCTTTCTTTCTTTCTTTCTTTCTTCCCTAGGTTTGTTCTTCCTCCTGTCGTTGCTAATCATTGTTTCCTTCTAACATGTCGTCTACTAGCTATCATTTTCAACTCTCATATCAAGAATCAACAAATAGAGTTAGTATTGGCTAGGTAGACCGTAGCATGATCATGGAACTGCAATTGAGAGATAGGGAGAGAAGAAAGACACATTCTACGTAAATTTTCTATTGCTCTACAAGGTTGCTTTTAAGTTCTTTCTCGTTGGCTCTAAATGGTGAATTCATCAACAAGGCTACTAAGATTGTAATTAGCTAGAAAGATCACTTATAAGCTTAGCTTTAGTTTCAAATTGGCCCTCTTCAAGCCATTGACACACTATAAGGGGGTTGGTTGTCATGGGTAACAATGGTATTATTGCTTTAAGCAAGCACCACTTGAAAACATAGTTTTAGCCTCACATGTAAAGGAGGAATTGAGGGAAAGCAAGGCCTTATATGCAAGAGTATGATGATTATTGATCATTCAAGCGTTGCTTATGGAGGAGGCTCGACACTTCTTGGAAATCAAGTTAGGTTTTCTTCCCATGATATGGAGAAAGCATGAAGGCCCGAGAAGGATAACATGACACTAGAAATTTCAATTTTATTTCCAAGATGGCAAACAAGATGCATTCTACATGAATTTTCTATTGCTCTCTACAAGTCTGCGTTCAAGTTTGTTCTTGTTGGATCTAAATGGTGTATTCATTAACAAGGCAACTGAGAGTTTAACTAGTTAAAAAGATCACTCTAAATCTATAGCTTTAGTTTCAAATTGGCCGTCTTCCAGCCATCAACAGACTATAGGGGATTGATGGTCATAGGTAACAATGGTATTAGGAAAGTATGTTGTTAACGAAGCACCACTTGACAACATAGTTTTAGCCACACATTTGGAGGAATTGAGGGAAAGCAAGGCCTTATATGCAACAACATGATGATTATTGATCATTCAAGCATTGCCTATGGAAGAGGCTTGGCACTTCTTGGAAATCAAGTTAGGTTCTCTTCCCATGATATGGAGAAAGCATGAAGGACAAGGAAGGATAACATCACATTGGAAATTTCAATTTTATTCCCAAGATAGCAAACAAGC
Source organism: Diphasiastrum complanatum (assembly GCA_029204225.1). Classification (NCBI taxonomy): domain Eukaryota; kingdom Viridiplantae; phylum Streptophyta; class Lycopodiopsida; order Lycopodiales; family Lycopodiaceae; genus Diphasiastrum; species Diphasiastrum complanatum. The sequence goes on from CM055111.1 coordinate 29,084,342, forward strand.
TGCATTGCAAAGATGTGTTGCTTTTTTATGAATGACAATCACACTTTTATCCCAATGGAGCAATGTTGAACTATTCAACATGTCAAGAATACTGGTAGATTATTATCTGAGATGGGCATTCATGTCTTGTACACAAAGATCATTGTTTTCTCCGATAACATAGGGAGTTAGAGCCATTAGGCACATATAAGCACCTCATGGCCCAAACCACACACAAGACACAAAGGATTTTGGAACCACCTATTGGAATAATCAATGTCCACTTTAACATTCAAGTAGTGTGACTCTTAATGATAACTTTGTCTAGATATGTAACACTTAATGATAGCTTTGTCTAGATATGTAACACATGTATGCACTGTATATAAGTATCGTTTGATGAGTCTGGATGTATTAAATAATGGTTGACCTGCCTAAATGGTCATTGGAACCCCAAAGGTTGCAGCCAACCCCCTATAGCCAATTTTGTATTCATTGTCTTCATTGTCATTTTCATAAGGAGAGTGGAGATTGTTTGACAAGAGTGGAGATTCTAATGGCCATGCCTACGTGCTTTGTTCTCCTATAATCTGAACCTAATTTATTGTGGAATGGATCAGAACTTGATGATTGCATGCAATAGATGATGAGATTCTATTTGAGGGAGTCTCGTCAACTCAATATGTGTATCAGAGCCATTATATTGGTAGCCATGTTTTAATCCTTGTGGAAAAGAGAGGATCTAAAATGCAATGCAAAGATTGTTGTGTGTAGGAATCTGTGAATGTGAGGAATGTATTGTTGATGCATTTTACTTGCTTGTAGGTACTGATTTGTGGGATGTTTAATGCCCACAAGCTTGCTGCTAGAAACCTTCTGTGGTTGCATTTGTATGAACATGTGAATGCACAAGAATAATGAGTGCAAGTAATGCTTTTTGAACTACTTGCTTGCTTGTTTGTGTTTGAATGGTGTTGAAGATCCATCACATTCAGCTTGTTTTGGAACATGCAAAGCATTTTGGAGTGAATGATGCAGAAGATCCTATGTTAATGTGTCTGAAGGCAAGCGACTCAAATTGCACAAAGAGATGTCTGCTATCAGAAACTTGTGGAAGTGTGCTGAAGTTGTGCACTACAGTTGCATGATTAATACCAGATGTTTGTTGTCATGTGGATGAAGGCATCATGAACTTCTGAAATGATGCAGCAGTGCCCTATTGTTGTCCTGCTTTGAAGTAATGCCGACAATCAGTGTGGAAGATTCAATTCGTTCCTCTGTGTTCGTTCCAACTTGTTGATTGCAGTAATACTGTAGCCACGCAAAAGGATAACCATATTAGCCCGTGAGAGGGCGTGATAACCCCTCAAGATCCAAAAGATCTTGGGTGCCATGTGTTGTGTACAGGCATGATAGTTATCCACGAGGTGTCATATACTAAGTTCAGCTTAGGTGTCAAGTGGATTGCTTGACCTTCTTGCTAAAATGTGCATAAGAGGGGTTGACAATGTATTTAATCGATACCCCCATGGCATATGCACAACTTACAATTTACAATATTCCAAAGCCTAAAGGGGTAAAATAGGCATTTATTTGAACCCGTCCGCTTAATGGCTATTTTATTTACATTGACACCTAGCATCCTTCGAAATTTCTCAAGTTTTTCTTTACTAAGAGCTTTAGTAAAGATGTTTGCTGCCTGGTCGTTAGTGTCACAATAAACCAGCTGAATTTCACGACTCTGTACTTTCTCTCATGTGAAGTGTTGATCCACCTCTATATGCTTCGTATGAGCATGATACACAAGATTCTTGGCTAGCTGAATACAGATCTGGCTATCGCAATCTAATACAATAGGATCTCCTTGAGTGATTTGCACATCATCAAGTAACTTCGAAGCCAAATAGCCTCACAGGTAGCCTTCATAGTTGCCTTGTACTTTTGTCGACGATAGAGCTATAATGGGCTACTTCTTGCTGCACCAAGAAATTACCCCTGAACCAACGCTAAAAGCATAGCTTGAAGTAGACTTACGGTCTTTTCTATCACCTGCCCAATTTGAATCAATGTAGCCTTCAAGCTGAGGCTCACTTGCATTTGTGTATGCAATCCCATAAATGGTAGTCCCTTTGACATACCTCAACACCCTCTTCGCTGCTTTCCAATGGGCTTCAGTTGGGTTGCTCATAAATTGGGTTGCCACTCCAATTGCATAAGCTATATAAGGCTTGGTAGTAGTAAGATAGATAAATCAAGCTTCCCACAAGTTGTCTATAAAGAGCTTTTTTCCACAAAAGAAGTGTCATCCTCGTTGGAAGATTTGCAACTGGTATCAATGGGAGTGGAGATGGGTTTGCAATCCTACATGTTGAACCCGCACAAGACTTTGCATGCATACTTTGCCTGGGAAATGAAAACGCGTTCCACACTTCTAACCCTAGGTAATAGTGAATCGAACCCAAATCTTTCATATCAAGCTCATTAGACAAATGAGCCGTTCCTTATGCAATTAGCTTCCTATTGTTACCTGTGAAGACAAGATCAACAACATAAAGAATGATAATAACTATGTTCCCATCCTCCTCCATTACATAGAGATTGCCATCCGGCTTACTCTTTATAATATGTTGTTTTGCAAAATGGTCGTCACCCTGGGTGCCTATTTCAACTCATACAATGCCTTCTAGAGCTTGTACACCAGGTATTCTTTGAGTACCACACCCTGGGTGCCTGTTTCAACTCGTACAATGCCTTCTAAAGCTTGTACACCATATATTCTTTGCCATTTGGCTCAAAGCCGTGTTGCTGGTCCATGTAGACCTCCTCTGCCAATTGTCCATTTACAAGTGCACTTTTCATGTCCATTTGATGGACCGCCCAATCAAAGAATGTGGCCAATGCCTAGTCCGTCCTTATGGATGCCATCTGCAAACGTTTCGTTAAATCTAGCCCTTCTTGGTTCGCATAATCTTTTGCAGCCATCCTTGCCTTATGCTTATCGATGCTCCCATCTGGCTGGTGTTTGGTCCTATAGACCCGTTTACGCCCAATGGGACACTTTCCTTTTGACAATTCCACAAGATCCCATGTATCATTCTTGAGAATAGAGTCATACTCTTCTTGCATGGTTTGATGCCATACCCTCTCCTTTGCTGTCCCAACAAATGAATGTGGCTTGTGTGAATCCAAGATAATAGTCATAAGTGCAGATTTTGTCTCCTAACTTTCATGCTGCATAGGTTTCCTATAAGACCTTGCACCTTGCTTGATGCACTTACCCTCTTCTATTGCCTCTCCTTCTTTCACTGTTTGCGAGTACTAGCCCGGTAGACTTCTTAGAAGGGGGAGGTGATGAAGATAATGACCATGTATCCCATGGAACTTTCCTATGCCTCTTTGTTGTGACCTTCTTTGTCTCATCCTCGTGCTCATGCATGGGATTGTGCTCTTTCGCATGACTATCTTCTGCAGCCCCTCTCAAAGCTGGACTTGGGTCTTCATGATTGGAATCAATTATTGGAATGAATTCACTTGTGCCCATCTTCTTGCTCTTCCACATGAGGTGAGTGATCCTCACATCTCGACTTATGATCCTCTTCTTGTTGGTAAGATCATATAGGCCTTCTCCTCTTCACTGTATCCTAAAAGATACACTTGGATTATTTTGCATCCAACTTCTTCCTATCATCCTTGGGGATATGGGTATGCCGTACAACCAAACACCCGCAAAGCTCCCACCTTGGGCTTGATGCAACTGAATGCCTCCTCCGGTGTCTTTCCCAAAAGAGAAGAAGCTATATGAAGTGCTTCGGCCCAAAAAAAGTTTGGCAACCACTTTGCCTTGAGCATGCTTTACCACATTCAACTCTAGTTTTCTGTCAACGACATTGTTTTGTTGGGGAGCGTGTGGAGTAGTAAATTGCCTTTTGATACCATTTGCCTTTCAGAATTCAACAAATTCACTAGCAATGTATTTACCACCACCATCTGATTTGAGCGTCTTTATCCTCTTCCCTGTTTGATGTTCCACCAAAGCTTTGAATTGCTTGAAGTACTTGACAGCCTCAGATTTTTGCCTCAAAAATATACCCAAACCTTTCTAGAGAAATCATTTACAAAGATCATGAAGTAATATGCCCCCTTTGCAGATCTAGTTTGGGTTGGCCCCCACAGATCTGAATGGATCAACTCAAGTATCTCCTTTGCCGTGGTAGTACTCTCCTTGGGAGATTTTTGTCGTTGCTGCTTTCCCAGCACGAGCCTCACAAACTGATGAGCTTGCCTTAATTGATAAATGCCGCCTCACTACAATTTTGTGCTTGTTTAGCACCTACATGCTTTGGTAACTAAGATGGCCAGACGTTTCATGCCACAACCTATCCACATCACCCTCTTTGGCTGTGTAAGCATGTTGATTTGTGATTTGGGATAGTTGTGTATAATCTATAGAGGCCATCTTCTTGCATCCCCTTGGCTACAATCTTCATATTGTCACCTTTGTTCTTGACAAGACAAGCTGAATCATCAAATTCAACTTTCTTATTTTGCTTGATGATAGCACCAACAATAAATTTTTTCTTTGCAAGCCCTAGTACATAAAGGACATTCATAATGACCTTCACCTCTCTTGATGGAAGCTTGACTAGGACTGTGCCTTTTCCTTTGACCTTGTGTGTAGAATTGTCACCCAAGCACACCTCGTCCATCACTTATTCCAATAACTGATTCTAATCTTAAAGACACCCAAGTCCTGCTTTTAGAGGGCCTCAAGAGGATGGTCACGTGCAAGAGCATGATCCCATGCATGAGCATGATGATGAGACAATAGAGGCTATAAGAAAGCGGGATAGGGAGTTCTGTGGGATACATGGTCAACATCTTCATCACGTCCTCCTTCAGAGAGTCTGCCAAGATGTTAATGGGAAACAATGAAAGAGGAGAGATGCTAGAAGAAGGTGAGCAGTGTGAGAGTCAGAAGATGGTGAACTTTGTGCTTATGACTACTATCTTGTACTCACAAGTCACATTCATTTGTTGAGGCTGCACATTGGTGGAGGACGTCTACATGGACCAGCCACAAGGCTTTGAAGCAAAAGGTAAGGATATCTCGTGGTCAAGCTAAGAAGGCATTGTATGGTTTGAAACAGGCACCTAAAGCAGGGTATAGTTGTGTCAACCACTATTTTGCAAAACATGTTATAAAGAGCAAGTTTCTTCTAATATATCTCCTCTCCGCATAGATTGTTGCAAATTGTTTTCCATGCACCAATGACAATGATGATGCGCCATTTCCTGTATCCCATATCTCAGAAGAACAAGTGATTGATGTAGATATAGGGCTTTTGATGGAGGTGACCACATTTGAGAGAATGCTCTTCAACTCAAATAACAATATCATCCTCTGACCACTGTGAGTGACTTCCTGAAATATAATAATTTTAAACTATTGTGATTCATGATACCTGGCTGAGAGATATACCAATTGGGAAACCATTGGAGTATGTAATGGGTGAAGAGGTGCAGCTTAACTTACAAGGGTAGCAAATGTTTTTTTGGAACAGGCCCCTTAATGTGTTAATATCATTTCTGTTTGATTTCTGGAATGCATGGTTCAATTTAAGCTAGAATTTTTTTCATCAGATGATCATGACTTTATTCAAAGAGTTGATACTGTTTCTAGAGTTCTACTAGATATGTCAGTGCTGATACCCATCTTATTCTTAACAGATCAAGTTTACTTTGCGTTTGAACTAAGCAGTCAGCTCCTAATTCATGTTATGCAGAGGCATTGCAGATTGTTCTTCCTCTTTTTTTTCCCTCATGAAGTGTCACTGATTGCGGTGTGATTACCATTCCTGCTGAACATGCAGCTGATAGCACTTTGCTTAAATTAATTTTTGTATGTAGATTTGCATTAGGCTTATGGAATTTTTCATTGTTATCAAACAACATTTGTTATTTAACAGGTGTTGACAGATTCTGGATTGATATTTAAAATTTAAATGGCAGACACTGATGTTGTTATCTAGCAGGTGTTGACAGATTCTGGATTGATAGCTAAACGACAGGCACTTATTACTGATGCTGCGAGGGCTTTAGACAAAGCAAAAATGCTTCGATTTGATGAAAAAAGTGGGAGCCTTTATGTTACCGATCTAGGCCGTGTTGCAAGTCACTTCTATCTGCAGTATACAAGTGTCGAGACATATAACGAAATGATGAGACAACATATGAATGAAAGTGAGGTGATACTATGGATCTTTTTAGATTGCTCCCAAGTTCACAGTCTTTTATCCTCTCTCCAGAGCTTCCAACCTTATTCTAATCTTTTGAGTCTTTTAAGTTTTAAGTTATCTGAAACTTAGTGCATTGCATCTGTATAACTTCTATGCATGTTCCATGAACAGCTCCTTAATCTGGTTGCGCACTCTTCAGAGTTTGAGAACATAATGGTGAGGGAAGAAGAGCAACAAGAATTAACCACTTTATTGCATAGGTCTTGCCCTCTCGAGGTTCGAGGTGGAACCGACGATAAGTATGGAAAGATCAACATTCTTTTACAGGTCCTTGTAACTTCCATGCTTCCTTTTTTGACTGTTGTGAACCATGCCATTTTGTTATTCCATATGCTTTTTTTAGAGGAACGGTACTTGGATATCCATTTTTATTTGTCACTTATAAAAGTGAATGCAGATCCTGGTGGTTAGTCATCCACTCTAGTCCAATTCAAGTTCCTCTGAAGGAAAAATAATGCTTGAAGATGAGAAAGCTGATGCAAAAGCAACATAATGATAATGTAGTGTTACATAGAACAATAGCGTTCATACAGACAGGTTTTTGTTTGTACATTGTAGAGAAGGATTGTTTATTCACAAATATCTGTCTGTTATTTGTATGTACCTGTCGTGATCTGTGTGTACCTATGTCGTGATCTTTTGTCATAAATTTTTGCAACAACCTATTCTAGGAAGATAATGATGAAAGCAGATCCTGAAAGTAGATGCGGATGTGCAAAAGATGATGTGTTGGCAAACCTGAAACTGATGAAGTTCGACCTCGCCGACTTCTGGAGAATGTATTTGCAGACTGCAATCTGCAAAAGGAATTTACAGTGCCCGATAATAGAAAACACAACAATATAAGTGATTTGTTTGAGTAGACCCCAAATTATGAAAAAGGTGAAGTGATAAAAATGCCCTAAAAGTTGGGTTTTTAACAGCTTAGATCAATAAGACAATCTTCAAAGGAACTTAGCAGCGTCCTACTGCAGGATGAACAGTGCTCAAACAGAAAAATACGAAAAAGATAAAGATGATGTTCCAAAAAGTCAGATTTTGGAATTTCTGGACCCCTACTATATGACATCCCAGTTGATGAGCCAAAAGATTACTGTTTTCTCAAGCGAGTTGATGAGAGGAGCTTAGAAATGACGCCAATGCAGAGAGGACTGTAGCCAAAAATAGAAAGTCTTTGTCCTCCCCAAACTTAACAAATTGAATGAGGAATAACAAAGCAAGAATGGAAAATTCCTTGATAGCAAGCGAATCTGAGTGACACTACTAGTTTTATTGACAAGGAATATGGATCGACCTCCAACAATTCACATTTAATTGAGATAAACCTCCACAATTATTCCAAATTACTGCAAAATATCTTCTCCCATCTGTGATGGATGGAAAATGGAATACTCAGTTAAAGACCTGAAATTATTTTTCTCTTGCCAGTGATGGAATGCAAGATGCTTTCTCCCTCTATAATGGACTGAAAGCTTGTTTCTCTATCAATGAACTGTTAAAAAAATCACCTGAGCAGCACAGAAAACAATCTCCCTTAGCCCTGGAGAGTGCTTTGAAGCCAAGTTATAAACATATAACCACATAGAGCATCACATGTAACATAAATGATCAGAAAAGTGATGAAACATATAACAATCTCCAACAGAGATCTACGTCCGATCAGCTGATTTTATAAGTGGAGGGGACTATCACACACACCTCTCTCTTGGGGCAAATTTTGAATGAAAGTTGTCTTAGGGGTCTCAATAGCACCCCTCCGCCTCCTTGAACATGTGTCCATCACTGTATCCAAGTCTGAGAGGTCAAGGCGCCCACTTGGGTTTACTTGCATATTTAGTTGGCATGTCTAGTTGTATAAAGACTAAGGATGTGATTAATTGGCATTCGAACAAATGGATGGCTAACTTGTCAACCTTCTGGACAACTCATACTGCCCTGACTGAGTCACTTTTGTTCACATCCCAGTCGTTGCAGATTTCTTGCTGTTATTAGTCTCATATGCCCATAGAGTTATTGGCTATAAGCTTGTTTAATTTGATGCTGTTTGGAAAAACTTTGCACTGCGTTTGGAAAACTGAGCTCGCTTCTGCAGGACTCTGTTTCAGATCCTCTTAGATGGTCAGACTGTGGAGATGTTTTTCTTACTCATGGGTGTTCATACATATTGCAACCTTCCTTTGTATCAGGGCAACATATAATTTTGTCTTATTTCTTTAGTTTAGTGTGTTATATTCATACATATCACATCGTTCAACAAGTTGTGAATGTATACCATTTCCCATCATTTTATGTAATCTGATTCATTACTTGATGTTGTCCAACTTCAGGAAAGACATGTAATCTCCTTACCTTTTTAGATTTTTTTAGACATATAAATCAGGAAAGGTGTGCTTACTAAAACTTTTTTAATCTCAACTCGGTTCAGGATATAGTATTGGCAGCAAGTTATTCCCTTTGCCTGGTTTTGGAACTTTTTCATGCTTTATATCATTTATCTTGTGCAACTGTTGTAGCTTTTGCAATATTTCCTGTGCTGAATTAATTTTTTTTTTCAGGTTTATATCTCGCGAGGATATCTGGAAGGTTTCTCTCTTATAGCAGACAGTGCTTACATTAGTGCAAGTTTGGGGCGCATCATGCGTGCTCTCTTTGAGATATGCCTGCGTCGAGGCTGGTGCTCAATGACATCTATGCTTTTAGAATACTGCAAGGCTGTAGATCGCCGCCTCTGGCCTCATCAGCATCCTTTACGCCAGTTTGACACCATACTCTCTCCAGAGGTAATGGGATGAGAAGATTTTGCAAGCTGGATCTAGTCTTTATAATATTTCTCTATGTCTGACAAAGATGGCAAATTTTATAATGCAAAAATGTCTCATGCAGGTTTTGTACAAGTTGGAAGTAAGAGGGACCGACTTGGACCATTTATATGATATGGATGAAAAAGAAATTGGAGCCCTGATACGCCATCCTCATGGAGGAAAGGTTTGCCAAAAGCATACGTCTTTTCAGAATCCAGATCCAAATGTGCATCTTAACTATTCCAGTACAGAAAGCATAAGTTCTTACGGGATGTGAGCTTTGTTTCATTGTTTATCGTTCAACAATAATCAAAATCTGGGCTGTCATTCCATTTGGTAGCCTTGAGTTTTTTTTTCTATTCAATCTGCTTACTTCTTTCGTGGAACGTGCAGCTGGTTGTTCAGTGTCTACGAAACTTTCCATCTATCACTCTCTCCAGTAATATAAGCCCGATCACCCGCACAGTCCTTCAGGTAATAAGTTCTTGCAATAGCTACTCACGGTCCAGATGATACCAAGACATTACCATAACATGGATCCGTTTGTTCAATTACATAAAAAAATATGTTGGATCTGTGCAAATCCATGGTTGTTTGGTTATTCGTCCCTAGAATTGTTTTGTTGATCTATAGACTGATACCCATGCATCTTTTTAAATGATCTGCATGTAGGTTTCAATAATTATGCTTCCCACTTTTGAGTGGAAGGATCGGCTGCATGGCTCATCACTACGATGGTGGATTTGGGTTGAGGTCTCTCTCTCTCTCTCTCTCTCTCTCTCTCTCTCTCTCTCTCTCTCTCTCTCTCTCTTTTGAGACGTTTTATATGCTCCTAGAGTATCATACACACTTGAGATTTACATATTTTGTCTTTTATACCCTCGGGTAATTATAAGACATTAATAAAGCTTTCTCTCTCTCTCTCTCTCTCTCTCTCTCTCTCTCTCTCTCTCTCTCTCTCTCTCTCCACACTTGCTATGTCGCCCTAGCTGCTCTCCTCCCTCCATCTCCTAGCACCACCTCCTCTTATGGGCCCAAAAAAGAGAGGGGGAGCTAGCTCCCGCCCTCTCATATCATGCATGTAGCTGCAATGTCTGCTGCAGCTGCCTCTACATCCATCAACCCTCCTACTCTTCCTTCTGCCTCGACTGGGGTTCTTTACATCCATCAACCCTCCTCCTGCTCTTCCTTCTACTTCGATTGGGGTTCTTCCTTTGCCCATTCTTCCGCTTCCACTTCTTCTAAGACTGATAACTATCGCACTATCATGAGCCTAGAGAGGGGTTACAGGGGCAGTTGGATTGCTTATAGGTCTTTTTTACCAGATGGGGCTTGGGAGTGAACATTGTGAAGACCAAGGTTATGGTCTTCAACACTTCTAGAGCTTTCATGCAACAGTAGGAGCTCATTCTCGATGGGCAGCCCCTAGAGGTGGTCTCTTCATACACTTACTTGGGGATCCTTTTCTTTCAGCATGTGACAGGCAACTACCTCTTGACTTGGGAAGGGACATGCCTCCCTTGTTCAGCTAGAGCGGTTTGCTTCCGGAAGTCCATTCGGGATGCTCGGAGTAAGTGTAGACTTTTTGATACCATTGTCACCCCTACAGCCCTATATGCAGCAGAGACATGGTGTACCGGTCTTTCCTTCTCACACTGGGCCAATATCTGGAGATTACAGACTACCATGTTTAGCTCGGATGATTCGGGCGAAACCCTCTGTTCCACACGAGATCCTCCTTGTCGATTTTGCGGTTCCACCTATACAGATAGATGCAGCCTTCCAGCTTATTGCATATATGCAAAGAATTCAGGCACTTCCAGCTGCAAAGGAGAGATATACACATAGCCCTTGCTTCCTCACATTCTCTTCATGATCAGGGTTATAGTTTATCATGGTTTTCTCAGGTGGAACCTCCTTCTTGAGTCACTTGGTATCCCCATTATAGATCTTCCCTCCGGTACTCACCATTATAGCAGACGTTTTTTGATATAGGGCATACCTTGACCATACTTGGAGACGACAGCTGGGGGTTAAGCACGACTATTACCAGACTCATTTCATGGAGTTAGACATAGCAAGGTGCCTAGTTTCCACAATATTTGGACTCAGGATTATCCACAGCCTCAGAGGGAAGCTCCGGGTATCATCACATATAAATGACGATTGAGACCAGGAGGTTCTATGGTATTTCGAGAGAGGAACAGATCTTCCAGTTAGGCTCTTTGGGTGAGGTGGAGTCGGAGGAGCATTTTATCTTCAGGTGCCTTGTATATTGCGAGATTTGAGGGAGATATTATTGCTTGTTTTGTGACACACCCATCACAATACTATCGCTCATAGCTTATAAGGACTCCCGTTGTGTTGCACTTATGATACGAGAGATGTTCCTGCTATGACGAGATCTATGCCAAATAGCTCAACAAAGTCATCTTAGCTTTCAGGCTTAGATTGCCTCCTCCTCTAGGAGAAGAACATGACGATACCTAGAGTTTGATGATGATGATGACGACATACCTATTCATCGCGATCAGAGACAACGCACGACTCATAGTCATGTTGCAGCTTGAGTCATCCAACTTATCATGAGGAGACACACATCTCATCCTCCTAGACGACGTCAGCGGCTACCAGCGATGCCTAATGTTGTGGCTCGTATCACATCATTCTATAGCAGCAGCAAGATATGATGATAGTGATATACCTCATTTTTGACATTTAGTAGCATTGATGCTCCTATATATCTCATCTCATTTATTTCAGTTCATAGTACTTAGATTTGTTGTACTTGACATGTACATTTACTAGTCTTATATGCCTTTTGGCCTGGAAAAGACATTAATAAAGCTTGCTTTCTTTCTTTCACACACACACACACACATATTTAAGAGTATAGCTAATCATGAAGATAGTGGATTTGGGTTGAGCTCTCTCTCTCTCTCTCTCTCTCTCTCTCTCTCTCTCTCTCTCTCTCTCTCTCTCTCTCTCTCTCTCTCTCTCTCTCTCGGGCCAGCGATGGTGCTCCCTCCTACCAGCGATGGTGCTCCCTAGCCTGACCGCCCTCTCTCTGAACGCCCTACCTCTGCCCTTCGTTCAGGCTGCACCTGTCCGCCCTACCTCTGCTGCACCTGTCCCCGCTCAGGTCCTATCCTACTGTTACAATCTTACTTACTGCAAACCTCCCAGGTGCCGGTTAACCACAAGAGACCGAACGATTCACGTTCCACCCCACCATAGGACCTAATCCGGGTCCACCCACCGTGCCTTGGCCTGTGACCGTATCAAGCTGGATCCGACCTCCTTCTCGGACGGCGTCCCATACCACCGCCTAAGCTCTCAGCCATCTCCTGCCTCACGCTAGCAGTACATCCTGGCCGTGCACATGCTTTCCATCCACCTCCTCCTAGGTAGATAGAATGGATGGCAAATGAGCCCTCCTCCCCTTGTATACCTCCAAGGAGAGAGACTCCAAGCCATGTGCACTCCTGGATCATGACACGTGGCAACCATGCAGGTTCACGAGTCACCGGTCAAGTCTACAGGCCCAGTCATCGTCCAGTCTCAAGTCTGGGTTTGGGACCCAAGGGAGTTGGGTCCCTAACATTTCCTCTTCCTTAAAAAATTCCTTATTTAAGGAAGGAATCCAGGGAATCTCAGTTTAAGGTCATGTTCCTTCTCCCAAGTATCATCGTCCTTGGAACTTCCTTTCCAACGAACCAAGTACTCAGTTACCTGCCGGTTTCTGAGCCCACGTTGACGTACATCAACAATGGCCTTTGGTTCAGTAGGTACAAAGGATGATAGGTCCTCCAACTGAACTAAATCCTCCTGAGGCATGAAGTTATCCTTTCCACCAAGTCGTTCCTTTAAACGACTAATGTGAAAAACTGGATGTACCTTAACACCTTGAGGAAGTTCCAGCTGGTACGCATTCCGATGGAGTTTCTTTACTATACGGAATGGCCCTGCGTATCATCATTTTCTGGCACAAAAACTTTTCCATTCCGGAAAAGTAACCCATTCCTAATGGAATAGTCTCTTTGTATCTTGTCATGAGGAAAAATCTTGGAATCCTGCATTCCAAGCTCATCACTAGATCTAGAAGAACCTGCCAGGACGTCTAGCCAAATACGACCGAAGTACCTATCGGTCTTACACAAATCTCTTAAGGATAGATACAACTCAGATTGGATCTCAGAAAAGCTTAACTGATTAACCTCTCCAATCCGGCTTAAGGCATCCGCGACACTATTAGAAGTACCCTTCCGGTACTCAATGTCATAATGAAATTCTTGGAGCATCTCTAAGGTCGACCGCGTCTCCAAACTTTCAGGGCGTTAATAACAGCGAAAAGTTCCTTGTCATAGGTGGAATACCGCCTTTGAGCAGGGTCCAACTTCTTGCTTTTAAAAGCTACCGGTCTACCATCCTGATATAGGACTGCGCCTATAGCATAGTCACTGGCATCCGTTTCAAGTACATACGGCTTGTTATGATCCACTGTGTAAAATAGGCGCTGTAGTTACACAGTATTTGAGGTTCTCAAAACTCTGATTCAACTCTCATTGTAGGACTAAACTTATTGTGCTGGCTAACTCTTTTAGCCCCTCCGAGGACATTCGTCAAAGCCAATGCAATTAATGCATAGTTCAAGATGAATCTATGAAAAAACCCCGTAAAGTCCAAAAAGGACTTAACCTCCCGGATGGTTTTAGGGACAGGCCATTCACGTCTTGTCGGACTTTATTTGGGTCAATTTCCAACCCATGGTCCGAAATAATGTGACCAAGGTATAACAACCTTTTCTGGAAGAACAGACAATTGGATTCCTTGGCAAAAAGTTTCTCCTGTCTAAGTAACTTTAAGACAGTCCTGAGATGCTCCTCATGCTCCTCCAAGGTCTTACTATAGATGATATCTAAGTAGAATATCATCTAAGTAGACTATTACAAACTTTCCCAAATATGGATGAAGAAGATCGTTCATCATCTGCTGGAAAGTCGCTGGAGCATTTGTCAAGCCAAATGGTAAAACCAGAAACTCATAATGGCCGTACCTAGTTCTAAACCCGGTTTTTTCAATATCCTCAGTCTTTATGCGAATCTGATGATACCCTGATCTCAAATCGATTTTGGTGAAGTACTTTGCACCATGCAATCGATCAACCAGTTCATCCATTCGCGGCAAGGGATAACGGTTTTTAATCGTTAACTTATTCAACTTTTTAAAGTCCACACAAAGACGAGTACCTCTGTCTTTTTATCAACAAGGAGCACAGGTGCCCCCCCAGGGAGATTTACTAGGCCTAACATGGCCCATCTTAAGGTAATTTTGCAGTTGCCTAAAAACCTCATCCTCTTCAGTAGTACTCATCCTATATGGATACAGTGATATAGGAGAACTACCAGGAATCAGTTTAATACCATGGTCAACGCCCCTAGAGGGGGGAAGACCCTCAGGAAGCTGCTCAGGAAATACATCATTAAATTCTTGTCTAAGTTTCCTAAAAATTTCACCCTCTGGCGAGTTTTCTTGTTTTAGGTTATTAGACATTAATTCCATTTGTAGATTGTAAAATTGCAAACTACGTTCTTCATGGTAAGTAAAATCTTTTAACCAACATAAATAAGAACTACAATCCACAAAATCCATACATTTAACAGTTTCCAAAGCAGAAAGCATATACGGAGTAGAAATATCAACATTTCCATTCAATTCTATGAGTGAGCCATTATGTAAGAACGACAAACTGTGTGTTACATAGTTTTTCTTCATAGACTCGTTCCTCTCATAGAACCACTCTTTACCAAGTATAACATCTACCCTATCTAGATTCATAATATGAAAGTCTAATTTATCCTTATAGGCTTGAATCTCTATTGGTAGACGTGGGACTATCCGGTCCCAAACTTGGCTTTCTGCTCCAGTTGCCAGCTTCACTGTGTATCGGTGGTCACTTTGCCTTGTTTCCACCTTTAGCTTCTGCAACAATTTAGCGTTAATAAAATTATGTGTGGAACCATCGTCAAATAAAGCAGTTACAGCTTGGCCACCCACAACCCCCTTCATCCGAATGAGGTCATGAGCGCCAAAAACAGCCGTATTAAAACAACAATGCTCACACACAGAATTACTAGCAAAGGAAAGATCTACACTAGATATGCTAGAGTTACCTAGCGTCTTAAAAGATGCCCCTTTAGCTTTCCGTTTCTTTGGACATTCCTTCGTGACATGACCTGGTTCCATGCAATTGAAGCACAAATTGTCGCTTCTGGCTTTCATGAAGGTTTCCTGGTCCAAGGTAGATCTTTTCTTCGATTTCCCTGAACCTGAAGCCCCTTCCTTTGCCTTATCTTTCGATTTCTTTGGAAAGAAAGGCCTCTTACCCTTTACGTCGGGCAAGACACCAGTCTCAGGCTTAGCCATCGTACGAGTATCATCGTAGATTCTGGCGAAGCGAACAGCATCCTCGAGGGTAAGAGGCTGGTTCCTCCTGACCTCTAGCTGGTAGTCTCTTGGTAACCCCAGTATAAAATGCAACTTTACTAGCAAAGGATCTATTCTAGTTGCAAAACGAGAATAGACCTCTTGGAATTCTTGTAAATACTGATCCAGGGGCCGGTTCTCCATATGGATTGTTGCATACTGACGGTAAAATTCAAAATCATCAAGAATAGGAAGGAAGGCCGCCTTAAAGGCCTTACAAAAATCCTCCCAATTCCTAGGAACTTCAGGCTTACCCCTTATATCTTGCCACCAGGTAAATGCTTTACCTCGCAGGTACATGATGACCAGATTGATCTTTTTGTCCTCGGATGAATCGTGCATGGAAAAGTGCGAATTCCATCGATCCAGCCATTGCAAGACCACCTCCGGGGTTCTATCCTTTTCCCCAGCAAAAACTCCAGGAGTAAACAAGGGTTGATGCACCAATTGCCTTAGCTGCGTCAATTCCTTGAGATCCTGCTGATCCCGACTATGCTTTGCTTGCATATCCACAATCTGTTGCTGTAGACTGTTAATAGCCAGCATCAAAGCATCAGGGTCTAAAACAGAGGCAGATACTGTAGCCTCATGAACAGGGGACATAGGCTGTGTGGTAGGAGTAGCCATTTTTTCAAAGAGAAGAGAGGTGAATTAAGAAGAGATGAAAGAAGAGAATCAAAAGCTACTCAAGGAAGGTAGATACAAAGCTACTCTTGCTGACTCTTCACAAACCAGATGGTATTGTCCATGGCTGCCAAGAGGAATAAGAGAGAGCAAAGGGAAGGATGCACCCCCACCTCCACCTCTTTTCACAAGTAACAGATGCAAGGAAGAAGCATACCTCCCTCTCCATGCCATCCTACTACATGCCAAGTGGCTTTACCTTGCCACCTAGCTTCCACCTCAGCATACTGGTCACTTCTAGCAACCTGCCAGGTGGCCTCCCTGTTCACAGATTCTACTGAATCTGTTAACACGGTTTCTTTTTCTCTTCTTCGTTCGTTCTTCTGTTAGTTACGGTTCTTACGGTTTGATCTTGTTATTAGAACAGTTTCCAAACAGAAGCGTTTCTCAGATTACAGCGTGTATTCCCAGCCTGTCAGTGGGGAGAGATGGATTCGTTACTCAGCTACATGCATAAACAAGCCATGCAACCAGTCCTAGCTCAGTTTAGATCAACGTTCTGAATCAGGGAGCAATTCTACAACCTATCTACTAAAATCAGGAAACAAACAAGGACAAAATTAAGCTACTCAATCAAGAAAGCAAGAAACGAGGAAACTAATTTCCTAACAGCACTCTAGCAGCCCAAGAATCAAGAAACACCCATTTCTTGATGCTTAGAATGCCCAAGAACAATCAAGAACTGGAATGTCAGAGAATATGCAAGATCTACACCACAAATGCTGATTCCTACATTAATCCACAAACAAAAAATGAAATCTAATCCACAACTAAGAAGCAAGAGAGTAAGCAAGAAAACTAGTTAATCCACAACACAAAGAAAATCAAAGCATGCTCATAGAAACTTCACTCAAGAACATTGCCAGCTTAGCAATAATCAAGAACTCGTGGAAGATCTTCTTTATTTACTTAAGAGAACTTGACAATACATTCAAAGCTCCCTCACAAGAGAGGGGGGCCCTTAAATAAGCAAGAGGGCTGCCCATGTGGAGCCCAAGTGGCAATTTCACCAAATTAGAAATTACATGTGGAATTTGCCCTTCCACTAGAGGTCACCATCAAAAGGTGGCTCACTCTAAATTATTTAAGGGGGGTCTACATTTATTTACAATGCCTAGGAAATATTACTAGCTCCTACATGGTCGTTCCTTCTTTGGGATACACCATGTAGGCTCACATAGATAATTCACTGTCATCCTAGCTAGTAATTTCTCGGCTCTCATGCTCGGCTCTCAGTTTCTTCTGCTCTCCTCCTTCTGAGACCTCCTCGGTCATGGGTGAGAGATACTCTGTGTCTTCAGCTTGGCTCGGCATTTGGGGATTCTCTGGAATCCGCCTTCCCCCTCCTTCTATAAGTTATTTTTCTTCCATATGTCCATCGCTGATAGACAGGAACAGGAAGAAGAAAACTTGATTAATTTTCCAAGGAGGGCCTTGATTTGGTGGCAGTATTGCCAACTGCTTTTTTGCAACCCCCGCTGGTCAAACAACGATGTAAAAATTTCCAGGTTAAGTTATTTGCTGAGGAGGGCCCATCGCGACCAAAATTCTACAATTTTGGAGCGGAATCTCACTAGGAGGGACCGCCACCTGTCCCACCTTGGACAGTGCCACGTGGCAGGTCCTCCTTAGGTCCCCTACCATTTTTTAAAAAAAAATTTACTTGAATTTTTCAAAAAAACAGTGGAAGGAAGAATAGAAAAAGACGCATAAAAAATGTGTTTAAACCTGATTTGAAATCCGTCAAAAGCGCCAAAACTTACAAGAGAAACTCTACGGATCAACGCACCTGCTTTCAGCATGCAGTGGCTCTGATACCATATGTTACAATCCTACTTACTGCAAACCTCCAGGTGCCGGTTAACCACAAGAGACCGAACGATTCACGTTCCACCCCGCCATAGGACCTAATCCGGGTCCACCCACCATGCCCTGGCCTGTGAGTGTATCAAGCTGGATCCGACCTCCTTCCCGGACGGCGTCCCATACCACCGCCTAGGCTCTCAGTCATCTCCTGCCTCACGGTAGCAATACATCCTGGCTGTGCACACGCTCTCCATCCACCTCCTCCTAGGTAGATAGAATGGATGACAAATGAGCCCTCCTTGTATACCTCCAAGGAGAGAGACTCCAAGCCATGTGCACTCCTGGATCACGACACGTGGCAACCATGCAGGTTCACGAGTCATCGGTCAAGTCTACAGGCCCAGCCATCGTCTAGTCTCAAGTCTGGGTTTGGGACCCAAGGGATTTGGGTCCCTAGCACCTACCCTGTCCACTCAGGTCCTCCCGGACCTGTCCTTCCATTCCAGTCTGTCCGCTCAGCTCAGGTCCTCCTGACCTGTCCTATCTGTCCGCTCAGGTCTGCTCAGGGACCTGTCCGCACCTTGCTATGGCCTCTCCTACTAGCCAATCATCTGCTCCTGCTGACCTGGCCTTCACTGGCTCTTCTTCTTTTTCTGTAACATACCTGGTCTGACAGTCTTCACCTCATCTTCCATTGCAGGCCAGTGTTGCACCGATCCCAATTTTATTTTCGGTTGATGCCTATTGTATCTCTGCAGAGCAACTGCAACCTAGCAACTTAGCTGACTTTGATTCTCTTCACAACTACTTAAAACATCAGTTCAAAGAGGTGTTTCAATTTATCGAGAAATTGCAGCTACAGAATCAGACGCTTCATGAAGAACTTATCAAAGTCGGTCTTCAGAATAAGCATTTACAAGGCACTATCAACATGATGAAAACGAAAGGGATGTAGGATCTTCATTCGCAGCAAGAGGTGGAAAGTAAAATCTCATCGTTGTCAAAAGAAGTGGAAGAAACTCGTACATGGGCCTCGGTTCTTAAGCAAGATGGTAATTCCTCTAACCAAGTTCAGCCTTCGTTAATGAATTCTTCCTTCGAGAATGTTTTTACAGAACACGAGCGAAGAGCCAAGAAGGCTCTCAGTATACGAGTTAGGGGTATTCCTAAAGCTCCTGTGCCAACTCCGCAGATTACATGCTCTAGTGTGCGGAATCCACTGAAGCCCACAAGTGCTGCCTTCAATGCCTGCAAAATGCCCCAGGCTGATTGAGCGTGGCTAAAGCGAAGGCCACTGGGGAGCTTGCGGTCTCAATTTGGACACACACTCATGCTCGCTCCAGCCCAGGCATCGCAGGCAGAAATCAATTGGCGCAAGTATTCTACAGAAATCAATTGGTGCAATATATCTGGGTTGGGACTTCTGACGCTTCACGACACTCACAGAAGTCATGAAACAAGTGACAAGTAGCAGATATTCATCTTAAGCCAACATACAAGCACAGGATGCTCTCCCTTGGTTCGATTACAGTTCACAACTTCATCACTCATGCTGACAGCGCAATGCTCCAACACACAATGGCAAAGCAAGGTTTGAACTTTGATCTATCATTGATCCATCCAGCGGTCTGCACCAGTTACCAGACTAAGGTAAGGCCACTACAGCAGGTAAGGCTGATCGCACACCTTTTCCAAACAGATGTTTCTGCAAGGGCAATCAATCTTGGCAACCTCTGTCTCCTTCTCCTCACGCTGCCATCATTGGAAGAAGGTTCCAACAGCTGTCTAACTCACTCAAATCATGCCATCCTATGAGTATAGGATCATGATGATCTGAAGCAGTAAGACAGGGATTTAGACTTCCACAACCAGCAGGTGATTTCTGGAAAGGAGCTCATCACTTCCAACTAGCAATCAGCTACAAAATCTACAGAACTGCTTCACAATCTCCTTCTGTTCCATCTTCCAGGACTGCCTTGCTGGAAATATGGAACCAAAAGACCTCTTGATTCCTCTCATTCATAGCTTTACCATTCTCCCTCCCACCCTGGCTGATCATTCACTGCTCTTACTCTCTGCTGGCCAGACTTCTCCCCTTCCAACCGCTCGACCCAAGACCGCTAAGCCTCGTTTTTCTTTTTGTGCACAGTTCATCCCACAATACATCCTCATGCTCAACACTCTTCTGCAAGATTTTCCCTTCTCCTCTTCTATTGAGAAAAGGCTAGCTTCTTGTTGCATTCCCTCATACAAGCCGCCACCCAGGCTTTTCCCCATAAGACATATTTCACTCACCGAAAGACCTATAACCGATGGTATGATCATGATTGCCACACCTTACATAAGCAGGTGCTATTCGCCATGCATCACTCTCCCAATCTTTTGGTGCAAGTACAAAAGCAGTATCGTCATGTAGTCAATAAAAAGAAAAGAGACTATCTAACAACAGATGGTCAGAAGCTTATAGACTCTCTTTTCTCTTCCTCCTCCTCTCTTTTCTGGAAACTCTTTTCTAAGAAGTCTTTCTTACTTTCATCCATTGATATCGACTCTTGGGTGGAATATGATACTCGCTTATACACTACAGATGCCCCCCCTATCCCTATCACTCGACCCGCTACATTCTCTCTCTTTACCTCTGACCAGATTGAATCTGCGATTAGGAAAGCCCAACCCCATAAAGCGAAAGACGTTGACTCACTTAACTTAGACTTTCTCAAACCTGTCTCCCAACTTCTCTCTCCTTACATTGCCCATACTTTTAACATGGCTTTCCAATCAACTGGTGCACGAATCTCCTCCATCCCATCCTCAAGGTTGGCAACCCAATGAACATCGATGACTACCGCACTCTTATGATCAGTCACACGATGGCGAAGCTCTATGGCTCAGTTCTACAATTTATGGTTTGATCCCAGGCGGAGTCAGATGAGTTATTTGCTCTTGGACAGGTTGGTTTCAGACCCAAATATTCTACTATTGATCATGCTTTTGTTCTGCGATGCATAATAGATGAGGCTCGACATCGGAGACGGAGAGTATATTGTTGCTTTGTGGATTTCCGCAAGGCCTTTGATTCAGTTCCACGGCACCTGCTACTTCAGTGCTTATCCTCACTTGGTTTTTCATAGGATATCATTATGGCTATCAGCACCTTATATGAGAGGGTATAGCACGCTTCAGAGATGGCAGCAGTTGGTCGTCTTTTATCTAGAGCACAGTTGGGGTCAAGCACGGATGTCCACTCTCTCCTACTCTTTTTGCATTGTACATTGATGATCTTGAGCGGATCATCAAGGAAGGGTGGTGATGGATGTCCACTTGCTGATGTTATTATTCCTATCCTATTGTAGGACGATGTGGCATTGCTATCCTCTGCAGCCTCTGGGTTACAGCGACATCTTGATGCTCTTTATGGTTTTTGCTTAGTGTGGGGCTTGGCGGTGAATATTGCGAAGACCAAGGTCATGGTGTTTAACACTAACCGACAACATATGAGAGATGACACATTTTAGTGTGATGGACAACCGCTGGAGATTGTTACCTCATGCACCTATCTAGGTGTACTATTCATCGGTCCCTTACTCACTTTTCGCTCTACTGCTCTATCTCGCCTGCGTAAGGGGCATGTTGCCTTGGTACAGATGGAGAGAGTGTGTACTACTTACCATATTCATGATCCTGCTTCTAGAGACCACCTTTTCTCTACAGTGGTCTCACCAGTGGCTTTGCACTCGGCGGAGGTTTGGTGCCCAGGGATATCTCAAGGTACTTGGAGAGACATCACCCGCTTGCAGATCACCATGTTAGGGAGGATGATTCGTGCGAAGCCATCAGTTCCTCATGAGATTCTTTTGGCGGAGTTTGCCTCACTTCCCATGGTGGTAGAGGCTTTGTTTCAGATTGTTACCTTTCTACATCGCCTTGAGACCATGGATACTCACAGATACGCGTTGGCAGCGCTTACCTCTTCTCAAGCTATAGCTGAACAACAGGCTAGATCTTCCTGGTATGGTGATGTGGCTAGTTTCTTCCAGTCATGGGGCTTCTCGATGCTGGATCTCCCATAGGGAACTCATGCATTTATCAGACAACCGTTGTATCGTAGCTATTGCCACATAGTATGGGATCGTCCTGATCATGACAGGGTCAGGCTTACCTTTTATGGCGCACATATCTTATGTAGAGACATTCTGGGACTTCCTATTAGACCTTTATATCTATCTCTTCCTCTTTCTTGTGGGCTCCGATATAGGTTGAGACAGTTACGAGTCTCTTCGCACCAGCTTGCTATTGAGACATGCAAATATTCAGGCATTTCGAGAGAGCATCGGATCTGCCAGGTATGCACATTGGGTGTAGTGGAGGATGAGTTCCATTTTATCTTCACATGCCCTACATACTATGAGATACGTGGTCGATATCATTGTTTATATCGGGACACCTCCATTACCCTCAGTACCTTTTTGGAGTATCAGGATCCCAGATGTGTTGGCCTTTTACTACGAGAGATGCTTACGTTGAGAGCCTCTTTGATATCGTCGGAAGATACTACTGATTATGGCCAGCATCTTATCACTAGCTTCTTTCAAAAGCATGAGCGCGATGGCCTATCAGATGATGAGGTAGTCATACCGGTGAGGGCGAAGGCCCAACATACTTAGCCACCACCTCCTGCCAGATCTACATGAGCCTCTAGAGCTACCAGAGCTCCTCGACACCAGCCACGGATCACAGCTTCTATGGGTATTAGACGTTTTTTTCGGGACTGATAGTTTATTCTTCCTTTTTACTTTCCTCAGCAGAGCAGGAGGTTAAGCTCTTGCACATGTACCCTCTTTAGAGTTGGAGGTTAAGCTCTTATATGCTTTTTATGATTCTATATTGGATGTGTCTTTAACTAGCTAGAGAGATTTCTATATTGTTTTTTCCAGTTAGACTAGCGATTTTTATGTTGTCCGACATGGACAATGTTCCTACGAGATATGTACTTATTTCTTTTGTCTTATGTGCCCTTGGGCACCCAATAGACATTAATATAATTTCTTCTTCTTCTTCCTTTCTCTCTCTCTCTCTCTCTCTCTCTCTCTCTCTCTCTCTCTCTCGTGTTGCCACCTCGTTGATGTTGCCAACTCCCCCCTCGCTGCTGCTGCCACCTCACCCTCTCCCCTCGCTGTTGCTGCCACCTCAGCCCCCACTGCCACCTCACATCTGATGCCCAATGACTGCCTGCTGCTGACATGGCACGCCCCTCCACCTCATCCCTCTTCTCTTCTTCTTCATCCTCCTCTTTCACTTCTTCTTCTTCCTCTCTCACTATTGCTCTCCCCTCCCTTTCACCCTCTTCCTCTTCCGCATCGTCTTTACACCAACCCACAGCTCCTCCATCTACCGTACCCATTCCCTACACTCCCTCCAAATCAGTTGAACTCTTTTCCTCTTGGGAAGCTGACCAAATGAGAACAGATTTCCAGCTTTTGAAGCAAGAGCTCTCACAGTTGAAAGAAGTAGTGGTCTCCTTAGTAAACAAAAGAACTTATTGCAGTCCAAAGTCGCCTCATTGGAGCAAGTGATCAACACTAAGCAGGTTGCAGCCTCGGAATCGACCACCACCATGATACGGGAACTTGAGAGTAAAATTGAACAACACAAAGATTCATGGGCAGCAGTCTTGAAGAAAGGCTCCAAACCTAGTGCCCCCATTTCCTTAGTTATCTCAACCACCATTTCGGAAGAATGGTCAAGGGAGCAAAAAGCCCACAACATCAGGGTTTGCGGGATACCGGACACTCAGGATGCTATTGCCGAAGCTGCGAGTTTTCTCGAGTCCACTCTAGGACATGTGACAAATGGGCTAGATGCAGCTTGGAGGACCACCAGAGATGCAGCCACACTGATCATTCGCTTCACATCCTATCCTTCTTCTTGGTAATGCGCTGGTGTAACCTTAATTTTGATGTAATATCTTACTTTTCTCTTAAGACCCAATATACTGATCTAAAGTCGTAGTTAGGTGATTGTAGCATTGGATCCACATATTACTTCTGTCAAGTAAGGATTTTGGTTCTAGCAGCGTACGTACAATGCATTTCCATAAAATCTAGTTGTAGATTGTCTTTTCCGGTTCACCCAACTGCCTGCTATTTTCCTCCAGAGTCCTCCTTTGTTGAGGGAGTTGGCTCACCTTATTTGGATCTTTCAGCGGATACCATCAGATTTGCAGAGCGGGGGCATATTTTCCTCACGGGGGATTTAAATGCTCGGACAGCCTCACGACAGACAGAGTTCCATGATGCTACAGATCAGATGCGAGTCCATGCCCTTGATAGTGACAACTTGGGGATCACCAGGATTTCTGCAGATGGACTGGGACCTATTACATCATATGGTGAGTACCTATTACAGTTTGGTGAGGCACATGAGTTAGCCATTTATAATGGCCTACCTCACTGGCCTAATTCTGGCAGCTATACTTGTCACCCTCACAGTGGCGGTCATAATGTGGTTGATTACCTCATGGGGTCACCATCATCCATCCCTCTTATTCACAGCTTCCATATCTCCCCTACCACCCTTTTTGATCATTCGTTCCTATCCTTCACTATTGGCCACCTTCCACCACCACAGCCTCAACACCAATCCATACTTTCCCGTGCACCCAAATGCACCTTCCACCCTCTCTCTATCCCACTTTACCAGGAATCCCTCGTCTCCCTACTTCACTCCTTTCCACACAGTGAACCACTGGAGTCACAAACCACCTTGCTCACCACCTGTCTCCACACTGCTGCTACTTTCGCTTTCCCTTCTAAACCTCATAAGCACAAACTAGTCCATCCATGATCATGCCGACCTTTCCACCCACCGTGGTATGATGCGGAATTCCGATCCCTACACCACTCTGTTTCCACGCCCGCCATCTCCTCCGCTCTTCACGACAAATGTACAATTGCACACTCCGTCACAAAAAACATGCCTATGACGACTCTGAAGGAAACCGTCTTGTGCACCTCCTTCTCAGTTCCTCCTCAAGTGCCTTTTGAGTTCATCCCTCGTGCCCCATCCCCTCTTCTGGATGATTTACATATCTGCTCGTTTCCACGCCCGCCATCTCCTCCACTCTTCACGACAAATGTACAACCGCACACTCCGTCGCAAAAAATGTGTCTATGACGACTCTGAAGGAAACCGTCTTGAGCACCTCCTTCTCAGTTCCTCCTCAGGTGCCTTTTGAGTCTATCCCTCGTGCCCCATCCCCTCTTCTGGACGATTTACATATCTGGACCGAGTATGCTACCTTGCTTTACACTATACCCACTGATACGCCCATCTCCATCTCCTCTCGACCTTTAGACTTCACCTTTTTCACCCCTGACTTGGTTCGGGCAGCAATCACAAAGCTGAAAACCCACTGCACCAGGGACATTGAAGACCTTGAATCTAAGCTACTGATTCATGCCTCCGATACCCTTGCCCCTACATTATCTACTCTCCTTAACCATGTTGTTGTTGAGGGCTTCCCATCCTCTTGGTGCACCAACATCATACATCCTATCCACAAAAATGGTGACCCCATGGTACCTAGTAATTACCGCACTATTATGATTGGACACGTTAGAACATCAAAAACGAGATCTCAAGGCCCTCAATGTCAGGGTTAGGGGAGCTTTAGCAGCCACCAGCTGTTATTGCGTAGCAGCAGCAGCCAACGGCCCCCCTTTCCCGTGCCCACCCCACCCCCACCCCCACCCCCACCCCCCCCTTCTCATTCTCCTTCTCCTTCTCCCTTCCCTCCTCCCCCCCATCCTCAACTGACCCTTCTCCACCAGGGGGGGCTGCTGCTGAGCTTCGCAGCCTTTACCCCCCTGCCCCCTTTCTCATTCTCCTTCCCCCTCCCCCCCTTGCTCATTCTCCTTCCCCCTCCACCCTTCTCATCTCTCTCTCTCTCTCTCTCTCTCTTCGCGATGGTGCAGTCCGTTGACTGCCGCCTCCCTGTGATCTCCGCACCTTGTCCCGCTGATCTGGCAGCCTGTCTCTTTGATCTCCGCACCATGTCCCGCTGGGCACCTAACTCGCTGATCTGGCAGCCCCGCTGGGCAACTCCCTCACTCCATCCCCCTCTTTGAAAAGCAACGATGGCTCCCAAAAAAAGTCCTGTACCCTGCCAAGAAAAGCCCCCCCCCCCCCTCGTTCTACTGTAGCGCTACCCCCCACTTGGTCCTACTGTAGTGCTACCCCCCACTTGTCCTACTGTAGCGCTGATGCCTGAAGAAAAGGCAGCGCTGCCTGCTGTACCTCCTGGCTTCCCCTCCAGCCTGCCTGCCTCCTGTCTGCCGCCTTCTGTACCTACCATCTGCCTGTCCCCACATACCACGTCTTCTTCTTCTTCTCTGAAATCCACCCACGCTGATCTGCCTATTCCAATCAGCCAAGCAACCGCAATACCCCCATCCACAGTACCCATCCCCTACACTCCCTCCAAATCAATTGAACTTTTCTCGTCTTGGGAGGTAGATCAGTTTAAAGCAGATTTCCAGATTATGAAGAAAGGACCTCACAGCTACAGGGATCAGTGGTCTCCTTAATCGAAGACAAGAATCTGTTGCAGTCCAAAGTTGCCTTATTGGAGCAAACCATCAGCGCTAAACAAGTTGCAGCCTCAAAATCCACTACCACCACGATACGAGAACTAGAGCACAAGATTGAGCAGCACAAAGAGGAAACTCTTTCTTGGGCATCGATATTGAAGAAAGGCACCAAACCCAGCGCTCCCATCTCCTCGGTCATTTCGGCCACTATTTCGGAAGAACGATCAAGAGAACAAAAGGCCCATAATTTCAGGGTCCGCGGGATATCAGACACACAAGATGCCATTGCTGAGTCCCAGCGGTTTCTTGATACTACCCTAGGACATGTGACAGATGGATTGGATACAACTTGGAGGACTACTAGAGACGCAGCCACACTGATCATTCGCTTCACCTCATTGACCAGTCGTAGAGAGGCTTTGCGCTGCAGAGCCAAACTACGAGGCACTACCATATATATGGACGATGATCTTACTTACATCCAGGTTGAGGAGCGGCGTAAGGCCTTCCAAGAGGCCCGAGAATCTGGCGGATGAGCTATCTACTGAGATGGACAGGTACGATTTATTGCTGGCACCCCTAGTAGCTCCCAGCGCTAGGGTTTTGGGGTCCCCGGGCTTGGGAGCACCCCCGGGGCCCCATCCACACGATCTCCAGATTGGAGTATGGAACTGCGACAACATCCATTCCTCCTCCACAGCAGGTGACCTGATTGACTTCATTACTGGACTAGACCTATTGTTTTTCATGGAGACTCATGAGAGTCAGGAGCACGGAGTACCCACTCTCCCCGGATATAGATGGGATTCAGTATACAGATCAGAGACCAGATCAGCTAGTGGTCGAGGTTCTGGAGGGGTGGCTTGTCTCTACAGAGAGTCCCTTGATCGGATGATTGAGTTTATTAGACATGATGAGCATTCACGTTACATCTGGATTCGTATCACTGGACAAGATATCGGCTTGGACAAGGACATCTTCATTGATGCATGCTACTTTCCTCCAGAGTCTTCCTCTTTTGCTGAAGGTATTGGATCATCTTATCTGGATCTCTCATTGGATATCATCCGGTTCACAGAGAGGGGGCATATTTTCCCCACAGGGGATTTTAATGCCAGGACTGCTTCACATCAGATTGAGTTTCATGATATCATGGACCAGCTTCGAGTTCATGCCCTTGACAGTGATGATACGAGAGTCACCAGGATCTCTGCAGACGGACCAGGACCTATTACAGCATATGGTGAGCATTTATTGCAGTTTAGTGAGGCACATGAGTTAGCCATTAATATGGCCTATCCTACTGGCCTAATTCTGGCAGTTATACTTTTCACCCCCACAGCGGCGGTCATAGTGTAGTTGATTACCTCATGGGGTCACCATCATGCATTCCCCTCATTCACAGTTTTCATATCTCCCCCACTACTCTCTCTGATCATTCGTTCCTTTCCTTCGCTATTGGCCACCTCCCACCCCATAAACCCCCATCCCACTCCACGCTACCTCGTGCACCCTGATACACATTCCACTCCCTTTATGCACCACTCTACCAAGTATACCTTGCCTCATTACTCCACTCCTTTCCCCGTAACAGCCCACTGGAATCTCAAGCTACCTTCCTCACCACCTCTCTTCATACTGCGGCCTCCCTGGCCTTCCCATCTAAGCCTCATAACAGCAAACCACGTCATTCATCTCACCCTCTCCATCCACCATGGTATGATGCAGAATGCCACTCCCTTCACCAAGCTGTCACTCATGCTTGTTTCCATTCCCCCCATCTCCTTCGTTCCTCACGTCAATCTTATAACTGTACACTTCGTCGTAAAAAACGTGCTTGTGATGACTCTGAAGGAAAATGACTTGTGGACCTCCTCCTCAGTTCCTCCTCGGGTGCCTTTTGGCGCGAATTTATCCCCCGTGCCCCACCCCCTCTCCTGGATGATCTCCGTATTTGGACCGACTACGCTGCTAGCCTATATACCATATCCACAGACACACCTATCTCTATCTCGCCACGACCATCCGACTTTATCTTCTTTACCCTTGATTTGGTCCTTGCGGCCATTAAGAAACTGAAAACTCACCGAACTAGAGACATAATCTGAGCTATTGATCCACGCTGCCGACACTCTTCCCCCCACCCTAGCCACTCTCCTTAACCATGCTATTGTCGCAGGCTTCCCATCCTCTTGGTGCACCAACATTATCTATCCTATCCATAAAAATGGTGACCCCGTGATCCCTGGTAATTACCGCACTATCATGATTGGCCATGTTCTCGCGAAGTTATATGGCACCATCCTTTAGTCTGCTGTTAGCACAGATGCAGACTCCAAGATTGCATGCATTGGGACAGGCAGGATTATGAGCTCACTACTCCACCTCCGATCATATCTTCACCCTCCGAGCTCTTATCGAGGAAGCTAAGTACAGGAAGGAAAAGGTTTACTGTTGTTTTGTAGACTTCAGGAAAGCCTTTGATTCTGTCCCACGCTCCTTGCTCATTCAGAGACTTCATGATCTAGGCTTCTCGACGGATATCACTCTGGTTGTCATGGCTCTCTATGAAAGAGTTCTGGGCTGTTTTCGTCATAGCAGCGGTACTTCTGAGCATATTTGGAGTACTATTGGGGTGAAGCAGGGATGCTCTCTTTCACCAATTCTTTTTGGACTATATATTGATGAGTTGGAGAGGGTCATGTCTCATTGTGGCGGTGCCGGCTGTAGACTTGGCAGCATTCAGATTGCTATTCTCCTCTATGCGGATGATGTGGTACTAGTATCTCATACCAGAGAGGGATTACAGAGACAGTTGGATTGCTTATATACTTTCTGTGCCCGTTGGGGCCTAGGGGTGAACATGGCGAAGACCAAAGTTAAGGTCTTCAACACTTCTCGAGCTTTCATGCAGCGTCAGGAGCTTACTTTTGACGGACATCCTCTAGACATGGTCTCTTCTTACACTTACCTGGGTGTACTCTTCACTGGTCCTACGTTCAGTATGAGATAGGCGACTACCACTCGACTTGGGAAAGGTCACTCTTCCCTTGTTCAGTTAGAGAGGTTCTGTTTTTGTAAGTCTATTCATGATGCTCCGAGTAAGTGTAGACTTTTTGACACTCTTGTCACCCCTTCATCCTTGTATGCAGCAGAGGTATGGTGTACAGGCCTCTCCTCTTCACATTGGGCCAGCATTCCACGTTTGCAGGCCACCATGTTAGCTCGCATGATTCGGGCGAAGCCTTCTGTTCCACATGAGATCATCCTTGTTGTGTTTGCCACTCCTCCTATCCAGATAGATGCAGCCTTCCAGCTTATCTCCTACATCCAGAGA
Source organism: Diphasiastrum complanatum (assembly GCA_029204225.1). Taxonomy (NCBI): domain Eukaryota; kingdom Viridiplantae; phylum Streptophyta; class Lycopodiopsida; order Lycopodiales; family Lycopodiaceae; genus Diphasiastrum; species Diphasiastrum complanatum. The sequence continues at coordinate 29,114,319 of CM055111.1, forward strand.
GTTCAGGCATTTCCAAATATAGAGCAGAGATATACACGGTTCTCGCTTATGTCCTCCCACCATCTCTAGGCTTAGGGGTACCGGCTGTCATGGTTCTCTCAGGCGTCACACTTCCTCATGGATTCATTTGGTATCGCTATCACATATCTCCCCTCGGGTACACACCAGTATATCTAACGGTTTCTATATAGAGCCTACCTCAATTGTACCTTGCGACGTCAGTTGGGGGTTAAGCCTGACTACTACTACCGGGTTCATTTCTTGGAGTAGGACACCACTGGACTTCCAGCGCAACCTCGATATCTGACAGACTCCGATTCACATTGGGTCAGCTCAGAGTATCATCACACCAGCTGGCTATCGAGACTGGGAGATTCCAGGGCACCCCGAGGGAGGAGAGATTATGCCAGCTATGTTCTTTGCATGAGTTGGAGTCTGAGGAGCACTTCATCTTCAGATGCCCAATATATTATGAGATCAGAGGGAGATACCACTGCCTATTCCGAGACATGCCCACTACACTTTGATCACTCATAGCATATGAGGACCCTCGTTGTGTTGCACTTATGATACGAGAGATGTTCTTGCTATGACATAATATGTTACAGCTCGTATCACATCCTTCTTTAGCAGCAGTGCAGGATGATATGCTTTACATTAGCTTTTCCTATGCTCCTACTTATTGACTTCAGTCTGTAGCATATGGTTACGTTGTTCTTTTTTATGCATACTTTTTGGAGACGTTTATATACGCTCCCACAGTTACCACATACTTGACATGTACTTTTATCTGTCTTATATGCCTTTTGGCACGGAAAAGACATTAATAAAGCTTCTTCTTCTTCTTCTTCTTCTCATCTCATCTCCTCCCCTGCTGCTGGGCTACTGTGCACCGCTGCTGTGCACCCTTTGGCCTCCCCCCCCCTTCTCATTCTCCTTCCCCCTCCCCCCTTTCTCATCTCACCCTCCCTCTTCTAATTCACCTGTCCTCATCTAGCCGTTGAGTCCTACATTGCAGCCAATATCAATGTGTTACTGTAGGATTTTCAAGGATTGAAAGCGGAATTGAACATGGTTAAGATGGAAATGTCCCATCTTCAAGAAGCAGAATTGAACATGGTTTAGGGGGAAAAAAAATTAATAAAATCTCTCTCTCTCTCTCTCTCTCTCTCTCTCTCTCTCTCTCTCTCTCTCTCTCTCTCACTCACACACACACACACACACACACCATTGTTGGCTCCTTTCACTCCAAGTTGCGTAACATATAAGAGCATGCATGAACTTCTAAGTTCTAACCTCCTTGATCTTTGCATCTCATACTTCATTCAAGAGACTGGCTAAAGTTTACTTCTGCTCATCTTTCATTTTTCTGATTATGCTAGGTTTTGAGATGCTTCAGATCTGTTGAGTTGACTTATAGTGAGTGCAAATCTCTGTTTCACATGATGAAATGTGGTTGATAAATTTCATGATACTAAGAAAGCTATTGTTGCAGGATTCTGAAAATGAGCACATATACCACTCTGAACTTTTTGTATTGACCAAAAGGATGGTGACGGAAGGAAAACTGAAATTGTCATTTACTATCCCCATATTCGAACCACTGCCGGCACAATACTATGTTCGTGCAGTGTCTGATACTTGGTTGCAGTCTTTCTCTGTGCATACAATGTCTTTTCAACATTTAATTCTTCCTGAGGTAACTATGCCGTTTTTCTTCTATATTTCCAGTCTTACCATTTTCCTTGAGTGGTATATCTAATCAAAACCGTATACAAAAAAACAACTCCAAGTTTTGTCAATATTCTGAAGGTGACAGCATTTGGTCAATTCAAACTTGATTTTTATTTTACTTGCTAATATTAACCTGATCATTATTCTTCTCTAGCTCCACCCGCCACATACAGAGCTTCTTGATTTGAGACCACTTCCAATAGAAGCTTTAGCAAACAATGTCTACGAGGATCTCTACAACTTCTCTCATTTTAATCCGATCCAGACGCAGGTATGTCTTGCTGGTGGCATGTAAAAGTGATCAGGTCGTATGACTAGAAATTGAGTGCAATTGATGTATCAATACGTTTGCTACCAAAGACGATTCTTATTTTGTTCGCGCTGATTGATCCGAAGTTGGTATGTACATCGCAGACCTTTCATACCCTTTATCACACAGACAATAACGTTCTTCTTGGAGCCCCTACTGGTAGTGGGAAAACCATTTCTGCAGAAATTGCAATGTTCCGTCTCTTCAACACGCAACCTCATATGAAGGTAGTGCATCTTGTGAACGACGAACTTTTTTGTATTTGTCCAGTTTTTGTTATGTCGGTTAGTAGATATAATCTATTTCAATGATTATGGAACTTGCATTGTGTATAGGTCGTGTATATAGCTCCACTAAAAGCTCTGGTCAGAGAACGGATGGAAGGTTGGCAACGAGGTTTGGCAGCCAGACTAGGGAAGCGAATGGTATGCTAGTTGCCTTTTTGACAGTTTTTCCATCCAAGTGATATGTAGAGGGAAAATTATTTGTGAATAGAAAGGAGTTTTGACTGTCTGTCTGTGCTCCTATACTTGATTGCAGCACTTTGTGATAGTCTTAGCTGGTGGTTTGAAAAAATGAAGGCATTGAATATTCTGGAAGTATAGTGTATTGAGACTCTGGGGCTTTCTGAAACGTGTTCCAGGTTGAATTGACAGGAGATTTTACTCCAGATATCATGGCCCTTCTTGAAGCAGATATAATTATCTCCACACCAGAGAAATGGGACGGAATAAGCCGAAATTGGCAGAATCGCCTCTATGTCACAAAAGTAAACATCCTACTTTTGTTGATTGTTTTTTTACCACGAGGCTATCTTCCATAAAAACTTATCCTTTTTAGGGCAGTGTTTTAAAATGAAACCTGCTATAAGAAAGTAGAATACCTGTGGATTTCCGTACATGATTACTGCATTTGCTCTTACTTAAAAATTCCATGTGACCTTTCAAGGTCTGGGTTATGTAAATCAATTGAATGTCTTTGCTGGATATAGATCTTTAAGTTTGCTCAACCACTCTTCCAGCTGAATGAGAAGAAATGTCTCCTCATTAAAGTTTCACTAGAATTTTATCCTAACAATTTTTGTTCCATGTTTCACCATCATTGACTTGAGAGTTGTTGTTGAAAAACGTCAATCGCCTTATCTTGCCCTCACATAATTGTAAACAGTTGTATCCATAGCTTTGATCTCTGCGTGAGATTCTTCCTTTGTTTTATACCAGATCTCAGTTTTTGTTTGACTCTCGTTTTCTCCATTCTTTCAGAACTTGCACCACCCACAGAATCCTGCTATGATTCTGCATCAAACTATGGAGATACGTTGCCTTCCATGGTCCAATTGTATTATGCGATCGTCTGCATAATCGTTCATTGCTAATCTCCTAGCATCCTCGTGAGTCCTTGTCCTATTTATCTTGTGAATTTGCCCTGTTGTATTATTCGCTCATCCATTACCATCTTCCTTTTGACGATATTATCTTTCTTGGCAGAAAGAAACTTAGATCTGATTTTGTAAAATTCAATTGTCATCTGGTTTCAAAGATGGTCAGAAAGTTGATCTGTACTGAATTGTAAATTAGGACATTGATTCAATCTCTAATTCAATCCTGACTGATTAAATGCGGTATTGACCTGTGGGTTGCTATGAATCCCCGGATCCAATGTTTACCCTTGAGTATCCATGACATTGCCTAATCCAGTTGGGTCTTTCACTCTCATGCATGACGTACTTCTGACCATTTCTTTTAGTCCCTCAAAAATGCCTCAAATAAAAGAATAACTCAACAAAAAGTTGTAAATAGTCAAGGTTCTACAATTTTTGAAGAATGTCTCTATGAAACTCAAAGCTTCCGGATTTTTGAAATAGAATTTCAGAAAACTTGAGGTTCTTGGACTCTTGGAAAATGAAGTCAAGAAAATTGAGGTTATGGTACTCTCCAAAAACCCGAGATTTTTGAACTCTTGAATAACTCAAGGTTTTTGGACATGTTGAAAAATGACAAACAAACAAATAACTCTAAAGGACTTGAGACATGGTAGCCTTATAAAACCTCAAGAAAAGAATGCTTAAAAATTACTAGAGGGGAAGCTAACATTGGAAGGAAAGAACTAGAATTACATGCAAGGAAACTCAACCTCCTAAACATCTAGATCACAAAATGAGGAGAAATCTTTGCTACCATTGAACAAGCAATTTTTGCGTGTTATTAAAAAAAAGTGAAACCAAAATGAGAAATTAAATTTTGAATTGAAACTGCACCACGACAAACAAAATTAACACAAAGTACAAACATTTCTTAATCAATGCTAATGAAAGGAGGAGCAACGCACTGAACATTTTTAACGAATCTAAGAAACACAACAGAAAAGAAGTATAGACAAATTGAAAGCTGGGAAATGAAATGTCAACACATGTTACAATGCTCTTGATTTCTAAATTTGAAAACCTCCTTTGGTATTGCAGCCCTAATGGCCCCTTTTAATGCCTTGAAGGGTCTCCTTGTCTGTTTCCTTTATACCTTGGCCAATCTTTATTCAAAACCTCACTCAACACCCCTAGGAGCCTATGGCTTATCCTATCACCTAGATAGTAATTATGATGCTTTCCTAGCACGTCCCTTTATCAAACTTATATCTTGCCCATGTGAACTTCAGTTCACAAGAACTTTTAAACCATTATGATCTTCTTGCCACCCTTTTCTTCCATGATATCCCTCGTATTGATTTATTTAGACCCCAATAAGCACACTTACCTATATACTTTGGCCTCCTTTGTCTTAAAATGTATTGCAATATGCCCCTCTCAAACCAATTGCTTCCTTATGTTTCCATGACCCTGTATCAAGGACCCTATCGTTCACTTTCAAATCACCCACCTTCCATATTATTTTACATGGCATGCAAGTATGAAGAAGTTTCCTATGGACTAGTGGCATATGGACACATCATTCATCAAGTCATTCACATTAGTAAGCTTCCCTTTCTTAGAAGCTCACCGAGAAAGATGATGACACTTCCTCAAAGCCTACTCACAATTCCATCGTTGTAGGGAAAATTGAAAGCACTCTCAACAAGGCTGCTCCATTTGACGTGACTCTAGCTCTTGATGGTGACGCACAACGTAGCTCCACCATGTTTCAACAACAAGCAATGATAATCAACAAGCCTCCTATTCTCAGTCACAATTATGGTTTCTCAAAGTCTAACTGTGTGACCCATGGTAGCAACCAAACATTTCAAACATCCAAACTTTGACTAAACGTTTGGATACTGTTTTTTATTTAAGGCTTGCAAAAACTTGAATTTTTTTGCTATTTTGTAGGAAAAAATCTCCATTAGTTGTTATACGATAAAAAATAATCACATAAGGGGGACTAGGACCATGCAACAACCTTACAATTTTGTAATAAAAAGTTGACAAAGAAGCCACAAATAGGTGAATATTTTTTAGAAAAAAGCTAAAAAAAAGGTTTTAAATAGAAAAAAGCCTAAAAAAAGGTTTCAAAATTTTTTGAAACACAACGAGTTTAAAATGAATTTGGTTTGGTTAACCGCTTGACTCATTGTGGCAACTCGGGAGTAGTGTTGGGGTAGTTATCTTTTAGTTAGTCAAGAAAGTCTATTATGTTTTTGTAATCATAAGTTGGCACAAAATTCCACAACTTTGAAAAGAATGGATTGTTTTTAGTTAAGTGATATTATAAGTAGCATGATACTTAGCTTGATTATTGGCACAAAGTCAGCTAATTGTTCATCATTTGAAGTTTAGGCTAAAATCAAGGATTATGACACTTATCTTCAAAGAGATTAGAGTAGAGAGTTGATTATATGGCTCAATAAAAAGAGAGCTTTGTTAGAAAAAACATTGCTATTTTTTTTTGTTATCTTATTGTTTTATAATCTATGTGGATTAAGTGTTCTGATCTAATGATCCTTTTGATAAACGCAACTCTCTTTCTATAATTCCACTTGATTGTGACTTCTGCTAGTACTGGTTATATGTGAATGATCCTCTAGTTGAGTTTAGTTTGCTCTTGAGTTGTGATTTTGATAATTGCCAACTCCTCTATCCTTCCAAATTGATTTTCCAAAATTGAACATAATTTGTTCTTTTGGACAATAAGATATCTTGAGATTTTCTTATGATAGAATTGTTGAGTTGACATAGTAGACTTTTGAGAAACATTGCTACATTATAGTGTTTCTCTCTAAGTTGTTATTGATATGTAGTGTTTTATCCATCAGATTTTCACAAGAAAGCGTTTCCTCCAACCTTCTTACTATCCACCTCCTCACTAAGGTGGTATCCTATTGAGCTGAGCCATAGTTGCAAGAATCGATTCTATTTCTCTCAAAGTCCTATCATGGCCAAATACTTAGGAGATGATTATCTTCTAACATAGTTACAATGGGAACCATAATTTTATGGGTTATTGATGTATCATGCATACCTTAGAAGCCCGTTCCGGTGGGTCGGAATTTTCAGTTCCGTACGTTCCAGAACGATTTTTTGTAAGTTAAAAAAAAAAATGTAAAACGACCCTGCTGGCCCGCGCATTCTGCATTTGCATTTCACAGATAGCGAGTTGTCATACTTCTAACGAGGACACGAAGGTGCCATGGAAGCCATAAGGCACTCTGGAAGGAAGCTTCATGGAGGCAATGAGCTCCAACGATTCTTCCTTGAAATTGAGCAGACTTTTCTGTACATCGATGACTGACATATTTTATGCTCATCTTTAAGTATAAAATATTTTATGCTCATCGATGACTGACATATTTTCTAATTTTACCTGTTGCTTCAAGAAGCAATTGCTTTCATGAAGAGATTGACATTCTTGCTTGAGAATTACCCTCTCCTGAATTCATCAAGAAAAAGATGAAGTGAATACTGAAGAACGGTCTATAATAATCTACAATGTAGCTCAGTCAAACTGACTCAAAGGAAAAAGAACAGTAAATCACTCAGCAAATAAAATGACAAACATCAATTGGACATAAAAAGCACAATTACCAAAAAAATACGTAAAGAGCATATCATGGACGTGGTCGAGGAGTTTCCAGCGATGGTGAGCTGGAAAGAAAGCAGGAAGCCTTGTGGACGTTCACCTTTGATTGAACACACACCTTAGATGCTCCTCAAGCTTCCTTAGATATTATGGTGTTTTTTTCCTTTGTAAAAAAAAGTATTTTTTTTTTTGAGGGTCTCATTCCGGAACGGAACGCGTTCTGATGCGTTTCAGAACGCGTTCCGTTCCAGAACGGGCAACTAAGATGCATACATACATTGCATTTTAGTCTAGACTTGCCTCTTGTTATCAAGACGAAGGAAGATGGGGCTAGCAATCAATTCACGATGCAATGAGGGTTAATAGAGCATCTTATAAAGAACAAGTAACAGCTTTTGTTGGTGCTCTACATGACAAAGACATCACATGTATAAAACACCCCCTAACACCAAAAACCACATTTATTTTCAAACGTATTGGTAGAGGTCTTTGAGAAAGTGATAGCACACTTCCTTTTGTTAATAATTGCAATACCTTTTGGGTCATTCTTATTTTCTATACCTTTCATGTTAATTTGCTCTAATTTTCTACTATTTAGACTCCTTCATTGTTGAAGATATTAGAATACACTTCTTTGGCGCAAATGATAGTTCTATCACGTCACTCACAAACAAACTTATTGTTTATTTCCATTTTGAATATGTTCTCTCTAGGTTGATAGTAGATACTTATGATTAGGTTACATGCGTACAATTTGTTTTTTCATCCATGAGTATTCACAAAAATCTTTCTACTGCTTTTGCTAGAAAGTAAACTTCATAATACTTGAGACCATAATTAGGGTGTCAAAACGTCTTCCTATTTGATGTATATCTATCATTTTAAATCACTTTTGACTAACATTACAATTCCTTCTGAATTATATACAACCATTTCATGATGATTTTATCATATGCATGATTGCAAAATCATATGAAAGTAAAGGAAAGATAGCTTACCAACTAGCATATCCGTTTTCTTTTTGTTGGATAACACTTTTATTTCATATTGCGAGGCTCACAGTCTCTTTCTAGTTATTAGAGCTTTTATAGTCTTGAACAATGGCTATTTTGCCAACGCAAGAAATTGTACTGCATTTTAATTTTTTCGTTTGTCCTCCAGGTGGCTCTGATCATACTTGATGAGATCCATCTTCTTGGCGCTGACCGTGGACCAGTTCTTGAGGTTAGCATGCTAATAGGCATCTCCTATTGGAGATCACATTGCAAGAATGCGAATTATATGCGCTTGGGTTATTGCAAACTTTTCTTAAATATAAGTTGTCTTACTTATATCAGGTAATAGTGTCTCGGATGCGCTACATTTCAACCCGAACAGAGTCCCCAATCCGCTTTGTGGGCCTTTCCACCGCTCTTGCAAATGCTAGGTATGTTGGTAGAAACTCAGAAAGGTAAAGCAAGTGGTGCAGGAATCTAACATTTGAGCCTGATTTGCTTTTTCTATCCACTATAATGCACTAAAGAACTTGTATAATAAAAACACTGATAATTCATTATCTTTATGAAATTATTGACAATGCGTGTTGTTTTCTTATTTGGGCATTTCTATAGGGACTTGGCAGACTGGCTCGGAATTCGGGATATTGGTCTGTTCAACTTCAAGCCAAGTGTTCGTCCTGTGCCACTTGAAGTGCACATTCAGGTGAGTAAAATGGTTTCATTGAATTTTTTATTAGAGTAAGTTGAAGTCAAAGTTCCTAAAGTAGTTAAAGATTTAATTCTATAGTTTTGAAATTTCATTTGCAAAATAAGAAAAAGATAAATAAAAATGTTTTCCAAACAACACAATCTATGCCCCCTTTCAACTGATATATTCTGTAGAAAGGCATATTGGAAGTCATGTTTGCACTTTTAACCCCTAATATACCGCATAGTCTGCTAAACCCTAGTGTCAATACGATATGGGCTAGAACCTTCTCTACTACATGTTTTTCCAACATTTACCAGCCATTAATATTCTCTAGACAATCTTGCTTGAGTCAACATCTGTCTTAACATGATGGTGATTTTTCAAGACCTGAAGGATTTGGTTTTGCAAAAATTGAATTTCAACTACTCTTGATTGGTGGTATTTGGTGATTAAGCTCTATTGTGATGTTCTTTTGGAAGTAAGTACTACAAGGTATACCAACTTAGTGCTTGATTTGAAAAAATTTCAAAGACAAGATTTTTGTAAGCAATCTCTTCCATTCACACAATAAGTGTTGCCCTTGAATAGCAAAAACCATTCTAGTCATATTTATGAGCAAAACAACACATCAAATGCTCCATTAGAGAACAATAGTAGACTGATATCCAGCCAAGAAACTGATGAAAACAAGTAGGTACTCCCTTAAAACTAATGCTGCTAGCTATCAAGTTTATCTAGACTGCTTTATGCTTTAAGTAACATTTGTCACTTAGGTCAAGAGGGCCCAATCATGATATCAAAATAAGAAAAATATGAATAATAAAAGGTGGTTTTCAAAGGCCCAAGCGATAACGTGTAACTCTGAAAATACTATTTGTAACAATATGGTTCCCATATAGTTAACGCTAATATATGCTGCAAAGAAATAAAATGGGCTCATGACCCAAGAGACAATGTAATTCTGGTTAACTCTCGCTGTTCATCAAAAGAAAATGTCCCACTGTCGATATAGTAGGAAGGGGAAAATATCAGAACTGCTACTACAAATAGCTTAATCTGCTGGTGACTCTTAACATAGTGACCAAGATATGCAAGAAGGCAGTGTTTTGGACATGCCATGCATTCCTAGACTTGTCCTGGTTGGGAATGTGACAACGAAATGCATTCCAAGATTTGGGAAGGTATTCCTGACCTCTCATGAACTGTTGCAAAGGAACAGTGAGTCGAGCATAATGATGAATAGGTTTGCAAACAAGGAACTTACTAGATGATAAGTGGTAGGTCATACCAATCATTAATGATGCAGCTTTTGTTGATATAAAGCTACACCATCAGCAAAGGAAAAGTTTGAGATACTCAGTATGTCGATACTCAATATGCACCTCTTTGGCAAAAAGGTAGTGTTGGAGCCATACGATAGAAAACAGTGTGAATCAATGGGTCACTAGGTTTTGAAAAGGAGAAGGAGAATTGCAGATTCCAAAGGGCGTGACTTTAAATTTATTGTGATCTTCAAAGATTGGAAAAGTGGTTCTATATTTGTCAATGGTGTGGACACAAATGATGATAACCAAGACATAAATGGATTTTGAAAAATACAATTGAAACCCCTAAGAAATCAAATAGCTCATTGATGCAAAGAATTGAGTAACAGTCTTCAGCGTAAAATTATCAAGGCTTGATAGTCTCTTGAGAGGTGGTTAGTATCCTCCTTATCAATAACGAATACAAGAGTGTCCAGAGGATTGATAATAGGAACACCAAGGCCTACATCTAGAAGTTGCGGGATTAGACACTTCAGTGAGTTTAGACTTGGACAATACCGTAGCCTAGAAGGAGATTATTGTGTTAGTAAATATCATGTAAGGGTGGAAGAGAGGATGATGTTTGAAAAATGGATTGATAACGTTTATGCAAGCATCTAACGTTTACTGACTTCACAAGAAGTCCCTAGAGATAGAGAAGAAGAAGGATTCATTACTGTTTTTGGGTACCCTAAAAGTACATAAGCCTGAAAGGTACATGTCAAGTGTGTATAGCTCTATAAGAGCGTATATAACATCTCCAAATGAATGATAACCATGCTAAAACATAATAAAAATGAGACGCTAACATATGTTGAATGAACTAAGTAGCAAGCTAAAATCAATGTGGCTGGCGGGAATCAAACAGATATATCTGCTGAAGCATTAGATGCAGTAGAGTCTATGTATGGGAGTGACTAAAGTGTCTCTGAGGTCTCTGAACACCCTCTAACCCTGATGGAGTTGTTGTACTCAGCGGGCTGTAACTCTCGGTTGGTGGACTGTATCTTATGGTAGCATAGCTTTCTGACGTCTGACCTAGTGTCTGAAAGGAATAATGGAGTCATCATCTGACTCATCATCTTTATCTCATCAGAAGGTGGTAATTTGACTGTGTCCTGTTGGAGCTCTGGTGTGAAGTGCTCTGAAGTGTCGTCTTGCTCAGGCTGGACATCTCTCTAATCATTCTGCTTCTCAAACTCGGACAAGCGATTGTGGCTGATATGTGAATCTCGTAATAAAGTGGGTATCTGAAGAAAAAAAATGCTCCTCTGACTCAATCTCCTTGGTCGAACATATATGTGTATATATGTATAACTATGTGTATCATAGTTGCAGCGAATCGCGAACGTAAATTCTTTATTTTTTGATGCGTTTTGCAGACTATGATGTGTATATATACCTATACCAAGGGTTGCCCGAAAATAGCAGTCACCACATAGGACAAATTTGACAATTTGGAAGTATAAATAGTCCTTATTTAGGTGGTTTTTAAGCCACATAAAACGAAGGAATAAAATCCATGTGTCTAGATGGCTTAGTTCCTGCTCTTGCATTCCTAGAGTCTATGAACTAAATTGATGACCAATATTCTTGAAGTTCTTCTCTATCACATGAAAGCAACTTTCATTTCATAATTCTTAAATAGCCATAGCTTATGCTTTACAATGCTTCTAGGATGCTTGGCATCTGCGAGGGAGCGTTCCTGAAGTATGCCCTTATTTACATGCCGGTGCTCTGGGAGTTAGGAGTGATGCTGTTGGCAAAGAAGTTCTTCCCCTCTCTGTTACGTAAATTGTTATGCCTCATGTTAAATTTTCTTTCATGAATCCGATTATTTAAATCCACCTACACACTGTGCACTAGAGTTTCTGGAACACATAAAAGGGATATATTGTTTGTCTACACCTGCTTCATGAATTTTAAAAGGGCGGTAGCTTAGTTGTGGTATACTATCACATGCTGGACATGATTTGATTCTTTAGAAAAGGGAAGAATTTCCTTGCGAGTCTTGCATCTCCCCTGATTACTTCTTTTATCATGAAATGTTTTGACCTTGATATTCCCACCTGTGATGATTGTGAAATACTCAAAGCACTGATTTTTAAAAGGAGCTATCTGAGTGAGGGCACCGAACTTTACCATTACCTGATTGAAGACCATGGAAAAGCCTCATAATGACAGTCATGTGTGATAGGAGTGCTCTAATAGGGGTTTCTGGGAGGAGGCGTTTCTAAAACCGCATTTCTGAGAAACGCGTTTCTATACCCAGAATCGTTAAAAAAATAAAAATTTGTTTTTTTTTGGGAAAAATAGCTTAAGACTGAAATTTTTTTAGGGGATCCATGGTCAAACCAGTGTTTTGCCTCTCAGAAGTGCAGTAGACGGGGCACAAACAGATCTTATTTTCAATAGCTATTTGGTTGTTATTTGCTCTAGTTTTCAATAAATGCTTAGGGGGTTCGGGGGGCGGTAGCCCCCCGAGAAACGGGGGTTTCGGGGGGCGGCAGCCCCCCAAGAAACAGGGGGTCCGGGGGGCGGGTTTGGGGGGCAACGCCCCGACGTTAAGGCCTCTTCATGACTTGGCCTTCCAACTCCCTGAGCGAAAACACACTTACTGGGACCATCTGTGATCGTAACGAACAGGCTAGAGGTTAGTTTTGAATTTTTATCCTTGACAGAACCCAACATGGATTAATGCACCTGAACTGGACCATCCTGCACCCGAAACAGTCGGCAAATTACACATTAATTTTGCTCTTAATTAGAGCTTTCATCTGATACCCATATTGCCCAAAAAAAACCAAAAAAGAAAAAATTAAAAAAAAAACGTTTCTGGAATTTTTTTTAAAATTTCAGAAACGCGTTTCTGAACCGTGTTTCTGAACGCGATTCTGAAACGCGTTTCAGAAACGCTGGGCATCTATGGTTCTAAGTGCTCAAACAGGGGTCATATGAATTGCCTATCTTATGAAGCTCATCATTGACTCATATGTACTCACATTTGTCCATAAGTTGCCGATAGCAGTACTACTTTCATAGGTACTACATTGATTGAGGTGTAAATCTAGGCTTTACCATTTCTTGAAATACGTTTTAACACTGTACATCTCACATCTTTGGCATTTTTACACAGGGTTATCCAGGAAAATTCTACTGTCCGCGAATGAATAGCATGAATAAGCCTACATATGCAGCAATTCGAACCCATTCAGCTGCTAAGCCAGTTTTAATATTTGTGTCATCAAGACGACAAACCCGGCTTACTGCACTTGATCTAATACAGGTCTGCACAGATAGAGTATGCGATGTATCTCAATCTTCTAGAGGAAAAAAACATCTCTCAAGACAACGTAGAAATAAGACTCAAGTAAAACATTGTTGAGGTATTGATCTCTCTGCTAGAACCTTCAACTTTGAGGAACTAATGGAAGCTTTACCTTTGACAGTATGCTGCTGCAGATGAGCAACCACGGCAGTTTCTCAGAAACTCTGAGGAAGAAATGGAAATGATTACAACTCAGGTTTTGGATGCCAATCTAAAGCATACTCTGCAGTTTGGTATAGGCCTACACCATGCCGGTCTGAATGACAAAGACCGATCCCTTTCTGAGGAGCTCTTCCTTAACAACAAAATTCAGGTTGCATCTCTGCATTGTCTCACTTCAACAGTTCAAATTTCAACTCATCATTTGATCTCTAAGTTTTGTCCTTGAAATTGGCAGGTTCTGATCTCTACAAGCACACTTGCCTGGGGTGTGAATTTGCCCGCACATCTGGTTGTTGTAAAGGTAGCGTAATATCATAGCCTTAAGTTCCTGTCTTTCCCCCTTTTCATTATTGGGTTCAGATAAAAGACACTTCAGACTTCGTGAAATATTTGTGTGCTGCTGATTTTTCCGTTTTCCAGGGAACCGAGTATTATGATGGAAAAACAAAGCGTTACGTTGACTACCCTATTACAGATGTACTCCAGATGATGGGCCGAGCTGGTCGCCCACAATTTGATCAGTATGGGAAAGCTGTTATTCTTGTACATGAACCAAAGAAAAGTTTCTACAAAAAGGTTGCAAAATTTATTGGGATCTATATGTTTTTTTTTCTGAACTTGTATATGGATGAGCTTTTTCCAGTGGACTCAAACTTTTGTGTGTCATGTCAATAAATCATGCGGTTTCACTCATATGGTCAGTTAACAAAGGTTGCCTGCCATCTGGTTATTTTCTCAATTGCAGTTCTTATATGAACCTTTCCCGGTTGAAAGCAGTCTGATTGGGCAGCTACACGATCACTTGAATGCGGAGGTTGCGGCAGAAACTCTTTCCACAAAGCAAGATGCAGTGGATTATCTGACATGGACTTACTTTTTCCGTCGTTTGGTATGTAATCACTGAGTAGCTTTTGGTACATTTACTGATTTGAAAGGGTATATAAGCAGAGCTTCTTGTATAAAGCCTGCTTTCTAGTAACTCTCTCTTTTCGACATACTATATTATGTCATCTTCTATAGACTGCCCTGAGCTTATTATGAACTTCAACAATGCTCTTCATGATACCTGATGTTGGAATCTTCTAAAGTCTACATTGCAACAAAATGACTGCTCCTCGTTTTTTGAGGCAGCAAAACTAACAATTACTGATTGGTAATGCTTGCAACTCAATGCTGGTCTGTGGAGTACCCTAGTGTGAACGTAGGCAAGGCAACTAATTTACATGCTACAGGATTGCTGAAGATCCTTTTTAACTTGATCATTTGGACTGGCTTGCTACAGGCAATGAATCCCAGCTATTACGATCTGCAGGATATAGATAGTAGTGCTATCAATGCTTTTTTGTCCAAGTAAGGAACAAAACCAGCCACTGTAAAGTATACTTTTGAATCCAAAGTAATCCGATTTCAAGGAAAGGGAACCTCTGCCAGATTGTTTTGAAAATGTTTGATTGATGTATCTTGTAAGAGTTGCACTTTTTGATATGATCTAGGCCTATCTACAAATAAAAGTCTTGGGCTATTATTTGATATCCAGATATTAACAATATTGCTTATCCCCCAAATGTTGGTTGTATCAGCTTGATATCAACCACTTTACAGGATCTTGAAGATGCAGGTTGTCTCAGAGTAAATGAGGATAATACCATACAGTCACTTATGTCTGGCAGTGTGGCATCTCAGTATTATTTACATTACACCACTGTGGCCTTATTCAGTTCAAATATTGGTGCTGACACAACTCTTGAGGCAAGAAAATGGCAACCCTACTTTTAGTGCACAATATCTCCTTTTAGAACTTACACATTCCTCATTAATGCTAGAGCAAGTATATAAGCTATCAGAGGTAGTGCAAGGAATATGCTTTTCCATGTCTAATGTAGAAATTGCAACAAATGAAACCTGTGCAAAAACCAAAAAAAATCACAGCAGAGAAAAACACATTGATTGGATCAAGAGTGACTAAAAGAAATTAAACTTCCAAGCTTTCTATGGATAGAACAAACTAGAGAGGGATTATTATCTCAAAAGTCTGTCTCCAGATTTTTCTCTTTGTAATGGGAACACAGCTATACAGCCAGTTTTTGGGGAAGAATAAGAGGAAGTCTAGTTTCTCTCAATGAGACTTTGTCGTTCTTCCAAGCGAACCCCTTAAGAAGCCTTTGCTGAAAGTCTTACCTTGAGAAAGTTTGATATATTTCAAGATTTTTATAATAGTTCACATTTTCCTTATGGCATCATATTTCATGGCATAGAATATCTTTGATTCATCAAAAGCTATATTAAATCACAATGAACTGACAACATGAGAAGGTGCTCAATTCGATGGTGAAGTGGATGATAAAAATTGCAAAAGATATTATACCCTCCAACCTGATGGTGGATGTGTTTGTTTCATCCTGTAGAAATATTGCTTTCATCTTCTCTGATTCATTAAGTGCTATCAAAGTTGTGCTCTTTCAAAGGATCACTACCTTTTTATGATGGTCCGCAGAATGTACCATAGCAAATATGCGAGGTGAGAAGGTGGACAATTCTTGGATGCCTGATTTTCCATATGATTACAGCTGTTGAAATATCATTGGGAGCCATTTTTCATGAGTTATCACCAATTTAAGTCAGATTTTTTGTCCCTCCTAACACTTAAAAAATGGGGGTTGTTTTTCTTCATTAAAAGATCATAAAGAGGCACTAAGCCTCTTAAAATTATTGAATTTCCAAAAGCATAATCTAGCATAGAGTAACTCATAGTAGCATAGAGGAGTCAGGGTTTTTCCTTGAGGACAACCATCATCACTCCATGTGCAAGATCTCATGCACATTTTGATGGATTCATGTATACAGCAGAGACTTGGTGCATTGGAGTCTTGGACTTGACTTTCGTCGGAACCATTGGATGCAGTTGGAGACCTTATCCTATCATGATATCTGGACTTGAGGGCATCACATAGCCTTAGTCCCACTTTAAAGTAGCTCAAAGTTTCCTCTCATCAGCTTTGTGTGGAGATTGTTCATTTCTGGAGGACCCCTAGGGTTGATAGGACTTGCCAGTTGTGTATTGAGGATGAGATGAGGCTGAGACATGCGATCATTTTGTGTCTTGGCTCCGTGCTTGTTATGAGATTAGAAGGTGATATCACTATCTCTTTGTTTATTAGCCAGCCATGCTTGGATCCTAGATAACATAGGACCATCAAAGATGTGTAGCCTTGATAATATGAGAGATTTTTCAGCACAAGAAGGATCATTTTGGTTTTTCAAAGTGAGGATCCTTAAGCTAGATTCATCAAGTCAAAGCCTGGAAGTCCATTTATTTTATAGAAAATTGTTCCAATAACCCAATTTATGGGCTACTGCGAAAGGCGCTAATAGCATGTAGTGAAGAAGAAGAATGGGGCCCTTCAGGCAATTGAGGGAACCATTACTGAACATAACTGGTAACTAATGTGTTAAGCGCCAGTATAGACCTAAGATGGGTACCAGTGTATCATGTTCATAACTCCTACACAGAGGATCAAAGGAGCACAACTTTTTCAGGTTTTGTGTGATGTAGGACCTTCATTGCTACTTTTCTTTTGGAATCGTCATACATATGCAACTATATCTCAACCTTGAGCTGTTACTCTACTTCTTGAAATTTTTTGTATGTTATTTATTGGTTACAATTGACGTTTGATGGTGGAATCAGTAAAAATCTCGAGTCTTGTCTCCCAGGGTGGGAAAGGATGCATGTCAGTCATGAAGGAGTAGAGTACAGATTGTATGATTGCATAGGGGTTTTGTATGCATTATAGCTCTTGTTGGAAGATTGCAAGTATGAATGCTACAATATAGCAACTAGACAGGATTTTTGTGGCTTTGCTGTAATGAAGTTATGCTGAAAGATGTACAACTATAATCCCTCAGAATTATTTTTAGGCCTAACTCAAAGCAACCAAATGTGCTTCTCAAATCAAGTCACAATCATGAAGTCAAAACTGAAGTGGAGATAAGGCAAGATATTTTGTTTGTTAGATTGGCTTGAGGCAAAAACATTAGATAAAACACATATAGCTATAGTGATGTTTTTTTATTGGCCTGTTGATTTTCCTGAACGTTGGTCCTGTAATTTGATTTCCTAGACCATCAGTTTTCCTTCTTCTAGGGCCTCTTATTTTGACATGATATTTTGGATGCTGACAAATGCATAGGAGCTTTTACATATCCTTTCTGGTGCATCCGAGTATGATGAACTCCCTGTTCGGCATAATGAGGTTTGAAGCTTTTTCAGTAATGCTCAACTTTCTGATAAAGTGCTAGATGTGCTGCTTCAAAAAGTTACAAACTTTTTGCAGGGTTTAATCTTCTTTTCATAGTAAGAGGTACCTTCGTGCAGTAACATTGACCAAGTTACTCATGTTTCTGAATCCAATATGCAGGAAAAGTTGAATGAGGCACTTGCAAAGGAGGTTCGTCTTGCTGTTGATGTTCGCTTGCTAGATGATCCCCACATCAAGACAAACTTGTTGCTACAGGTTGGTTCCACCTCTGAAGTACCACGACTTATACCGTTCATTCTCATATCAAAGCTTTCATGTAGACAGCTGAGTGCCTGCAATATGGCATAAGTGCTGCAATTTATGCTCTTTTAAGACAAATGCACTTTGTTTTGGTAATATTGTGAAACACTCATGTTGTCTGAGGAAGTAATGCTAAGGATATGTTTTTTCTGTTTGTAGGCACATTTTTCAAGATTGGAACTACCCATTAGTGACTATATCACAGACACCAAGTCTGTTTTGGACCAGAGTATTAGAATTCTACAAGCAATGGTGGATGTTGCAGCAAATGGAGGATGGTTAAAGACTACTTTAAATTGCACTCGTATTTTGCAAATGGTGATGCAGGTACTCCCCTGTTCTGCTCTCGACGACGGTGTGCCACATCATGACTTTAATGGTTAGATTTCTTTATTGTAATAACTAGAGGAAGCCCAGTGTGACATAATAATACGAGGTGTCATGAGCCAAGTTATATCATTAATCAAGACTGTAGTATGTTAAGAAAGTGTTTCTCTCTAGAAGGCCACGAACCTGGATAGTCTGCATGAATTAAGCTCCTTTTAAGCAGAAAAGCAGAAAGAACGTTGTTCCAAATTGTTGGATTCATAATTCAATGACTAATATTCCACAAACCATGAGTCTTGCTACTTGGCAGGACCCTGACACATAGTCAAGTATGCAGAAGTTGCTTTAAACGTCACACCATTGTCACTGGAACAAGTGTCCCGTGTAGCATATGGCATGTGTCCCTTTGATTAGTCAACTCCTACATTCTCAGAGTTAGTCCAACGACCTCTAAATATAAGCCAGTACTCCTATGCCAAATATAACATGCCTTTTCAAGTCAGATTCAGCTTGAAAGAGTGTCGTTTTGATTTACATGGTCCTTTGGAGATGCATTTGGTGACTTGACTTTTCAGCAACTTCATTTTTTGTCATTGTCATCCTCATGTTGCAGCATAAGCATCTTCATTTCGTACCATCAGCATCCTCATTTTTCCCATCGGTGTTTTCATCTCACAATATCAGTTTTCAGCATCTTATTTTTATATCAACAGTGTGGACACAGTCCTTTTCAAATCATGGAGAATGAAGGCCAATATCAGGGCTATAGACTAGTATTTGGGACCTTGATACCTGCAATTTATGAGCTATCATTCAGGCACTTGGACCCTTGGGAGTCCACAACTTATTACATGTCTCATGGATCCCTAAAGCACATCATAAAATAGACTCTAAGAAGTTGAGCCACCACAGAGAACGTTCCAGGAATGTGGGCCAAGTCGAAGGTCGCATCCCACAAAACTGCAATAGAGTTGTGAATCTCATCATAATTTAATGCTGCCATGGTATGTCCCATATGTCTGTATTCTCTCATATAACTAGTTGAAGTATGCCTAAAGTGTGGCGTACCCTTATGTGGAAAACATCCGATTCAGTAAAAAAACATATAGTTCAGTTGTACTTCATCTACTTATTTTGAGCTTTTGGCTGGTCATTATTCAGGATCTTCAAAGTTAAAGTAGCTCATATTATCATAATTTAGCGTAGCCTAATCCCTCTAGACATTCTACCAACTGTCATAGATCTCTGTTCAAGCATCTCCTTCAGTTCTCTGTTTCTTTGTCTCATATCTCTGCGTTTTTTGAGATTTTCTTCATAACTAGTTTTTCCAGAAAAGGCATTTTAGATAAGTTGATTTGAGATTCTATTAAGCTACTAATTTTATTTTTACTGCAATGGGTTTAGGGCCTATGGTGGGAAGATTCTCCAATCTCAATTTTGCCACACGTGGACAAGAATGTTCTGGAGACGTTGAAAGGCTTCAATATTTTGAACTTGTCGCAGCTGCTTTCATGTTCAGCCAGTGACATTCGAAAAATGCTTCAGAAAACACTTTCAGCATCAGACTTGTCTGAACTTATTCAAGTGAGTTCTACAGCCTTATATATTAACAAGCACTATGTTTGACACTGCTTGTCTTTCAGGTTAGATAGAGTAAACTTGTACATGTCACCCATTGGCATTGTCATTTATTTTGTATGTGAGTCTCCAGGTTTGGAATCGGTTACCCAGGATAGACACAAAATGGAAACTTCAAAGAAGAGAAACTGGGACTATTGGAACAACTTCATGCTCATTGGAAATTCATTTGAAAAGCAGAAATTTTAAAACTACTGCAAGAGCTTTTGTACCTCGGTTTCCAAAGGTACAGGGATAAGTCTTACAATCAGCTTAATCAATTGGTTTATTTTCAGAAATCTCTGGCCCTGTAACAGCCATAGTAATGAGCTAGAATTTTTGAACAGATGAAAGAGGAAGGCTGGTGGCTGGTGGTGGGCAATCAGAAAACGTGGGAACTCCTTGTCCTAAAGCGTGTCAGTTTTGTTGACTATTTGACAACTACTTTGTATTTACCAGCAAGGATCAACATTTACGAGGTAAAATAACTTGACTTAGTTCGTTTGTGGAATATTGAAATCTAGGAATCAGTTCATTCACAAGACTGCAGTATACATTATCTTAAGTTTTAGGTAAACATTTGGTCAGGCTGGGAGCATAACATGGAACCAAACTCTGGCTTCATTCTGTCAATCATTATGAAGTTTTGTGAAAGTAGAAAAGTATTAAGCTTATAGTGAATTAGCTGCATGATATACTAACTTCAGACCACAATGGGAGGTTTATATGAGACATATAACCTGTATAGTGCTTATTCTCTTGCCTTGCCTCTTAGAATTAGTATGTTTAGAAATGAGAAGCTTCAAACATTGGTTATGAAACGTCTGAAACCACAATATTAAATTATGAAACCATCTCCTCATTCCTTCTGACATTCTAAAGACCAAATGCCTATATATGTCTAAATATAAGTGCAGGGTGGATCAATGTAATAGAAAAGTGCTTGATTCAAGATACACTTCAATCAATCCATAAAGTGCTTGAAGTAAAGAAGTGGTTTTCTTAAGCCCTCAACTTGCAGAAGTTTAGCTTTATGTACCAAATGTGAAGATTCCAACTGCAACTTTACATGCAAGTTTTATCGTAGTCATGAGTTTGGCATGACGGACTCCCGTTTATAGTTGTGCAACCAAAGAGGTTTAGCCTCGCAGAAGGACAAAAAGTGTAATGAGCTTGAATCCCTTGCAGAACAGTTGAGATGGTCAAATCGCTAGGGTGTTCACAATTATCTGCAGCTTGTGTGTCCTTTGCTCTGGTTTTGCATGTACATTACACCTCAATTATGATATACTCTAAAATTTTTAAAATTATGAACAAGACATCTGCCAATTTCTATCAGAACTATGTTCAATTTGCAGAGTGTTTTCAATATTGTTCTTTATGGCATGCAATTGTTCTTGACATGTTTCTACCTTTTTTCTGGCAGGAATTAACACTGTTTTTGGTATCAGACTGTTATATTGGTTTGGATCAACAGCACTCACTCAAACTCTTAAAAGCTAGAAACGCCAGTGATAGCTAACTAACAGTGATTGCTCGAGTGAAGTGATTTTCCTTTTTCCTTTACCTGGTCCCTTATTTATAGAGGTCGAAATCCGATTCTCCTCAAGGGTTATATTGCACAGTCCTTGTGGGCTTTCAAGCTGTGTAAAAATTCATCTGCCTGTGGATGAAAGGCACATCTGCAAGGCTCTTTCAGTGTTTGCACCTTTCCTTTAGTAAGGAAGCAAACAATCTACCTTTATTTATGGCTCAAAGTACATTTGAAGGGCTGTAATCAGGAACATTTCAACCTTTCGTGTTTATTCCAATTTTCTCAAAGGAGAGGGACTGAATTTAAACAAGGTTAGCAGCATGCACTTACCTTCTTGAGGCATGGAGGCATCAGGCGCCTTGACTCTTTCCCAGTACTTGGATTAGGGAAAATCAACCAGGACTTCAGCATCCTCCATGACCTCTTGCGGCATCATCTATGAACATCCTTCTTTTTGCCGCATTGGCAAATGAAACGTTTCAGCATCTTCCTCAACATTTTTGCGGGATCTCCCTTTAATTTTGCGGTATCTTCTTTGACAGTGTCATTTTCATGGCATCTTCTTTGACATATTATTTGTCAACAACTTGGGCAGTTTGCAAACGTTAAGGGCTATATTTTTGTTGTAAGGAAGAGGTAGGACATGTAAATAGGTTTTACTGGCCTGGGGCTATACATTTCGACCCCTAAAACCATATTATTTGTTATTTGAGCTATTTGATCAAAGACTGAGGAATCGAAATGCCTTTCTAGGAAGAAAGGGTGTTCAATTCTATTTGGAGACTGGGAAACCCTAACTAGAGACGAAAAGTACCCATGCTAGCATTTAAAGATAGAGACTACGAACTTCTTCGAGGGAGAAGTCATAGAGAAGGTGTTCCTCTTTAGGAGGGCCTGCAAGGCCACCTTTTGTCATCTATTATTGATATCTTTGTAGAAGACCGTGATCATTTCACAATTTGCTTCTTTGTGCATGACAATGATGGATGTTCTTACCTCTCATTAACCATATAATTTTGTGGATAGCAGATTTCCTACCAACTTAAAAAGGGATGAATTCTCTTACGAAATAAACAGCTTTTTTATGAGATACACCATGAAAGCCTGCACATCTCTCTCTCTCTCTCTCTCTCTCTCTCTCTCTCTCTCTCTCTCTCTCTCTCTCTCTCTCTCTCTCCAACTTCATATGGCTTTCATGAACATTTGATAAGGAGCAATTGCTTCCAAGAATGTTGACTAAGAAAGTTTATTTCATAGTATTTCAAGTTAGAACTCAAATCATGTTTCTTGCTCTCAAATAGATTCTTTGTCATGAGTGTTAGGTAAAACAGAAGACATTCATATTTCACAAGCTTGCAATTGCACATATTCAAGTAGCTTGGAAATTGTTGGTCTTATCTAATTTTGTGCAACTCCAAAAAATAGACAGCCATAAATAAATATAGTAGTATTCATAATATGGCACTTCTTCATTTGAAGATACTTATTGTTCTTAGTGCAATGTTGCTTTTTCGTTTTTGCAAGGAAAACAACAGGGTACTATTATATATGTATAATAAACTTGGGGCATGAACTAAAGTCCAAAAAACTCACCCAAAAATGCTCATGGGGCCAACCCCACTTTTTATAAGAGCTAAATAGAGTTACTGAGATCAAGAAAGGGTAGAAAGGGCTTTTAGGACCTTTGAAGTTGGCAGGGAGACCACTAACATGCAAATTGTGGGCTATAATGTGGCTAGCATGCATTGTTGAACATATTAAGCTTATTTATCATTAATTTCAAGTCAAATATCTTTTACTTTTAGATTAGCAAAAAGCATATAATTATCATGCATGTACGGTCATGCTTCTTCATACTTTGTCATATATGACCTTGAGAGCCAATCAACAAGCTCCCAATAAAATTTAGCAAAACATTAGCACATAACAAAGGAAAATCTGAATGGTTGTGTAGTAACAAGAACTCCTATGAACCTTTTTTAACAAATATATTTCTATGTTGCAATATAGGTTAATTAACACTAAAAATTTCATAAACACAAAATCTTTTGAAACAAGAACTATTTCTAGACAAAATAACATTTGAAATTTGTTTAAGTTTCCGTATATTCTACTTCAAAAGATAATTTTATTTCCACGTACATTCTTTTTCAATTATTTTACAAAACTTACAATTCGGAAAATCTATATGTTTGGGGATTGATAACACAAAAGTTGATAAAAATAGTAAACGTGTTTTTTATGCTTGCCAAAATTGAAAAAATGGTCCCTTCTTTTTTTGAAATTGAATGTGGCACATTTTAGAAAAGTTTAAAAATGTAATGCCTACCCAATGGTCTAGGAGATGGAAAGGCATTTGTTTTGGCATTGAATCACTAAATACAAGTTGGGTAACTAATTGAATTTTCTAGCCATGTGAATGTTCAAAGGTCTTGTTGCGAAGAATAAGCTAATAAAGAACCACTTTGCTGCTCAAACATTCGTAGGTTTTTTCTATATATGGTAGTCATGTTACCATTGAATTGTGGACCATTGCAATAAAGAAAATTATTTGAATAAAAAATTGCATATTTTGAAGGTTTATTATTGCACTTGTTACAAAATTATGGTAATAAATGTTAGTCAGAAGTCATCTTCACCTACTTATGATTAACTTCGCACATTTACATAAATGCCATTTCATCTTATTATCTTTTTTTGTTTGATTCATTTAGAAAATGCACCGTATCATCAAAATCTACTTAAAATTCTTGAGCATCTTGTTCTTTACTCTGGATATGTGTTGATAATTATAGACGATTTAATAGTCCAAAACATTCTATTAACATTGCACTTAGTGAATTTCTTAATCGATTGACTTTTGCGAGAGTAATAGTATAAGCCAAACATCCAAGTCATAGAGATTGAATTCTTCTACTCATACTTGATCTTTCACCATTCATCCTCTGCACCATTTCAAAGTCATAACTTTCTAGAAATGTGTTAGTGGTAGTGTGCATTCCATGAACCCAAATCGTTTGGAGTTATCTTCATTGAGAGTGACTTGGAGTACCTTCACAATCCAAAAAGGATTTATGTTTGCTCTTTTCAACTACTTGAAGAGCAATCAAAATATTAGTTCTTATCTCATTTAAATCTCCACACCAACATTACTATGATGCCTAAGAATTTTTTTTACTCTTTTGACCATCCAAACACATCCTATTCTATTCATCATATAAGAGTTTATCTATACCATGCACAACATAATAGTTTTCGTTAACAAGTCTAGTTGCTGTTAGTTTTACTGGCTAGTAAGTATAGCAAGATACTTGACGAGCATGCTATGGAGAGCTTGCTGTTAAAAGTACAGTACTAAGGACCATAAATGGATCTTTGAATGATCCACAAGGTGATTGTATGCTTGTTAAACAATCTATCAGAAACTAGTCATCAGAAAACAAGATCTAGTTTAGCAGCTTGATAGGAAACAAGTAGAGACAATCAAAGCATTGATCAAATAGTCTAATCCAACTCCACACGTGTGGAAATAAGGCTGTAGTACGGCCTGTAGACAGTGTTTACAAAGTGCCAAAGCTGGGTTTCATTGGAAAAATAGAGTAATCACCATACAATGAGAGGAAACTCGAGTTTCTCCTTGAGGCTCCAAAAAGTTTCTATCTTCTCACTATGGAGAATGGAAATACATAGTAAAACACACTTCCTTTGCAAAGTTAGGTGAAAATCCAGCATGTAATAAGGAAGTAGACTCCACTTTCTTGCCCTAATGTGAAAACCCTAGCCTAGATCCAAGAGTCATGCTTGGTAGGTGCATGGTAGGTACAAATCTCATTATAAATCATGGTCTAGATCCTACAAAGTAGGAATCACTACCAAATAGACACAACCACTCATCTTGACTCGTGGTAACCTAGTTTAGGTGTGTATGTACAAGTGGCACTTTGGTCGTTCAAGTAACCAACAAACAATATTGACAAAATGTACAATATTCTACATGGCTAGATTTGCCAATGTAGGCAATTTTTCACACTCCTCCTCAAATCTAGCCTTGGAGATCACAATGCTTTTATCAATAACTCCAATTGAAGATCTAAGCTTGACAAATGAATCTTTAGGTAAAGGTTTAGTAAACAAATCAGCCAAGTAACTTGATGATGGCACGTGTTGGAGCTTGATCTCTTTAGCTTGTACTTTTTCCCTCACGAAATGATGAGCAATTTCGATGTGTTTGCTCCTTGCATGGAATGTAGGATTAGTTGCAAGTGATTGGGCTGATTGGTTGTCACAATAGATGATAGGGATCTCCTCCTCCATGACATGAAGCTCCACCAATAGCCTTTTGAGCCACAAGACCTCCTTGCATGTTGATGTCAAGGCCTTGTATTCGGATTCTGTGGAAGATAGGGAGATGGTATCTTGCTTTTTGGAAAGCCATGATACTACTCCATCACATAGAAAGGTTGCAAAGGCACTTGTTGATCTTCTATCCACTTTGTCACCTGCAAAATCCGAGTCACTATAGGCTCTTAAGCCAAGATTAGTTCCTCTATACAAAATACCAAAATTCTTAGTGAATGAAATGTATCTAAGAACTCTTTTGACCATCTTCCAATGTGAAACTAGAGGACTTTGCATGAATTGGCTTAACTTTCCAACACTATAACTAAGATCAGGTCTAGTTATAGTTAAATAGATCAAGGAGCCAATAAGCCTTCTATATAATGTGATGTCCTCAAAGGATGCTTCATCACAACCAATAGATGCTTTTACATGTTGCTCCATTGGTGTCTCAATGCCTTTATAATTCTTCATTCCAAATCTATCTAGGATGGATGTAGCATATTTAGATTGACAAATGACGCTAAAATCACATCCTCTAATAACCTCTATTCCAAGAATGAAGCTCAATAGGCCGAGATCTACCATCTTAAACTCTTTTGCTAAAGCAATTTTTACATCTCTAATTCCATCTAGATCATTACCACTCAAGATAATGTCATCTACATACAAAACAAGAATAATGATCATGCCATCATGAAAACTTATATACAATGATGGATCATAGGCACTCATTACAAAATTAATGGAAATGAGAAAAGAGTTTAGCCTAGAGTACCATGCTCTAGGTGCTTGCTTGAGCCCATAAAGGCTCTTCTTCAAAAAACACACCTTTCCTTCATGATTTGCCTTGATGAAGCCCTCGGGTTGCCTCATGTAGATCTCTTCCTCCAAATAACCATTGAGGAATGCATTTGTGAAGTCAAGTTGGAATAGCTCCCAATTGAAGGTTGTAGCAAGACTAATGATCAACATGATAGTAACAAGCTTAGCCACAGGAGCAAATGTCTCATCATAGTCAATGCCTTTGGTTTGTAAAAAACCTTTGGCAACAAGCCTAGCTTTATGCTTGCTTATTGATCCATCTTGATTATACTTCAATCTAAACACCCACTTGCAATCAGGAGGTTTCTTCCCTCGAGGAAGATCCACAAGATCCCAAGTATGATTCTCAATAAGAGCATCATACTCTACTTGCATAGCATCCATCCAACTTTTAGACTTACAAGCATCTTCATAGCATGTTGGCTCATCTAACATTGAAGTAAGAAGGGTGTAAGATGTGAAAGATGATGAGCCTTCCCTTTGATCACCTTGACCATCATAGGTGAGCCTCAATGGCTCGGATCTTGCCCTTGTAGATCTTCTTGGAGTTCTTGGAGTTCTTGGAGTTCTTGCATCTTGAGGTGGATCCTCAAGTTCTTCTTCACTTGGAAGCTCCTCCTCCATCCTAGCATGATCCTTGGCATCAAGATGATTAGTAGCATTATCATCTAAATCACAAGCATGTCCTTCATCAAGCTACTTCCAACTTGAGAAATGGATTTAGAGATCATAGATAGTTGATACTGATTAAATTTTCGTCTCACTTGATGTGGATGAGACACATGTACAACAAATTTTAATAGAAATATATTTACAGTTTTTCAAGGGTTGTTCTTACTTGTTTTTTTTCCTGTTAGTAATTCAGGTTACGATTCATTCATCTTCAATTTCTACGGTTTTCCGACAAGTTTGTTTTTCATAGCCTTGGTCTGCCTTGCCTTTACCTTGGTTTTTTTTGGATAAGTTCAGAATGATGATCTGATCGAACCTTTGCCACAACCAATCCAAACATGCGACATTAGTTCACTTAGATTTGTTGCAGCAAAGCTTTGATCAGATCATCATCTGAACATATCCAAATATGCCAAGACAAGGACAATACAGACCAAGGCAATGAAGACCAAAAATACAACCGATATATATGAGACATCAACAAGGGCAAGCATCAATTGTAGTGGTCACTGGAGTTCAAGTGACTGAAGATCTCCCCAATGGAGATAGTGCATTTCCTGTAGGAGACAATGAATCTTGTTATCGAAAACTCATATTATCCAGTTGCAATTACATTGTGTTTTGCACCATGGAAATGGAGATCATAGAAATGAAAGAGTCTCACAAATATATTTTATGAAACTGATTCACTTAGAAATAGGAAAAAAGGAATATTTTTATATGGCATAACGTACTATTACACCATTAAATCGAAATTGATAGTACTGAGGTAGATCGAATTGCAACATGTCTAGTTCTGATCGAATGTGATTGAGACACCAATCTTCCTCGACCTCACCCATTGCAAGAATGTTGTCATTTCTTTTCACTGTTATCTAAAGTTGCTCTTGAGGGTTTATACCAAATTATGTGGTTTTTAGCAAGTCTACCTAAAAGGATTAGACGCAAGCTAAAACGCCATAATGAATACGCTACAATACAAAGCGCTATGGACGATGCAATTCGTGAGGAGGATGAAAATTCTGATGACGAACCAAATGTTGGAATGATGCCTTATACAACATGGCAAACCACGACAACATCCAACACCATTGCATCAACAAATATCAATGCAACTATAGAGAAGATGATCGATGAGTTCGAGAAACTTGGTCAAAAGCAGCAGATGCAGCTGGAAAAAAAAGCAATCCCAGTTCAACGAAAAGTTGAAAGCCTTGGAAGGTGTGATTGATATAGGTAGGAGATATGCATGTAGAGTTGTAACCTATTTATAGTTGACCTGCATGGGGATTGCATGTGGTCATGCACAGCATCCTACTCTCTATATATTGAGGTAGTGATTATTCCATAAACGATCTAATTGTTAGAAAAACAAGTTGGTATTCAATGAAGTTCATTGCTTTGTCAGTCACATAACCTATCTACCTTATACTTCAACCAACCTCAATAAAACAACCAAGAAGAAAGAAAGAGGAGGTTCCTATATTAGAGTTCAAAATAAAAGCTGAACGCTGTAGTGAGGTTTTCTCTTTCAAAATAGAGGGAGAAACATGGCAAAAAAAGGACACCCACCAGGTTCATACCTATGCGTCTCATCAAAGGTTACATCTTTGCTTATGTGAATCTTGTTCATTACAGGATCAAAATGCATTTAATCCACCTTCTATAATACAACAACAAAGTGAGCATTTGTTTTTCGATGTGATATCTAAATGTCATGGATGAGTAACATACTTTGCACTCAACTTGCTGATTTTGTTTTGTATCCTAACCATCATCCAACAACTTGGCGATTATATCAGCACTCAAGTCCTCACAAATAAACATTTTTTTCGTTCTCCGAACATTGCATTTGAAAAAAAAATCAACAAAAATAGTAAAAGGTAGATACCAACCTAATCTATTATTCTTTGATCCAGTGCTACATTCTAATATACTCTTAATATCAATATATAGCCTAGATCGAAAACTTTCTAAAATTGCTGCATCAGGAGAAATCCATTCTTCACTCAAAAAATCTGGTAGAGGATATGACTCTAATCTACCAACTAAACCATTTCTATCAGAAGAATAGGTGTGATCATTAAAAAAATCTCCTGACTCTAAAAGTGATTTTGGAGAACGATCTTTATATTGTAAAATATCGGTATTCAAATGTATGACATTGATTATTCCTGCAATCGATTGAACTGATTGCCATTCAATGAAATTTGATGGATACAAATATGCAAAAACAACAAAAACATCTCAAGAAAAATATAATTTATGCTAACTCTAAAAAAATTGAATCTGAAAACTTACAATTGCATTTCCTTCTATCATTTGGATTCAGATCATGAATGTTAAGCTCATTGTGAAGATAAGCATGCCGAACTAAAACTTCCGTGATATATTGACCGACAGGTGATACTTTAAAATCCATTATCCTAACTTTCCAAGAGCTTCTATATATGTTATCCGATCTTTTTCTTTTTCGGAATGAGCCTTTTGCAGAGGGATGCATCAAGATCCATTGATATTTTCGATATATTCTTGGTATCCATTGATCTTCTGCAAATTTTTCATTGCAAATATTGATTGCATCAATAGTTCCTCTTGGTCTCTGATTATGTGTAGCCATTAGTCAAAAATACGAGTACACAAGTTGAGAACAACGAGAATGTAGAGATTGCGAGGTAAACCTAAGAATGACAATCCAAAATAAGCGATAGAATGAAGAAAATGAGAGGTATACCTATGAATAACAAGAAGTTCCTAAACTACAAGAATTAGTTAACCACAGTTTATGACTATTGACGTCAAATCAACCTCGAGTGAACAACGACGTGCATCATAAGAGTATTCGGACAGTAACTGTGGTCCAATCACAATTGTTTGTTCTGCCCAGCGGGATATTTGAAAATCCCAAAAGTTTGGCCGGGAAAGTTAAATACAATTTCCGTCCGTCAACCATTGTTACAGTTATTCATAGATGGACACCATTCATTGGGACACATAAGCGTTGAAAGTGTGCAAAGTCAAAAATAGCATCTTGACAAAGGGCCCATTTTGAGCTCTAATATTCCCTAATGGCTTTTAGTCAGATCTCAACCAGAGGCTTTCAGTCAGATCTCAACCGGAGGCTTTTAGTTAGCGAAGGTTTTCACTCAGATCTCGACCGGAGGTTTTCACTCAGATCTCGACTAGAGGTTTTTACTCAGATCTTGATTGGAGGCTTTTACTCAGATCTCGATCGGAGGTCTTCATCAAGATCTCCACCGGAGCCACTCATCAAGATCTCGACCAAAAATTTTTTACTTCAAGAGCCACTCGTCAAGATCTTGACCGAAGATTTTTTACTTCAAGAGCCATCATGTCAAATCTCAACCAAAGCAAGACTACGATGACCATAAATACCTAGACAACGATGCCATTCGTACCTCAACGAAGTGCGAATACTGGAGTTTCTTGCGACCATCTCTGGCTCTTGTTCTCTCCGTGCTCGATTCTGGTGCTGTTCTGCTCCATCCATCCGACCTTGGCTACACACTGCATCCATCGTGTTTTTAGCCATTCTTGTTTTGTCACCACACAGAGCACCATCACCAACCAATCAAAATCTAACATCGTTGGCAGACGAAACATTTTCTTGAAAGTTTTTGCACACCTGAGGGGTAGTGTCACGCGAGCATACATTACGCTCCCGTTACACTATTGAGAACATCAACATCAACATTTTCACTTGTGTTTTTCTACTTCTTTCACCACCTACACCATTCTGTTCCCACCGTTCTTCATCATTTTCAACACTTTAACCTTCCATACTCAATCCACATCTATACATCCTACAACTTTCATCCATTCTACTTAATCCTTTTCACTCCAACATTCCAACCTCACTCCATCGATTACCTTTCTTATAAATACACCATTTTTCCCACACCTTCACTTTGCAAACATTTTCATTTCCATTTTGACCGAAGCTTTCCACTCACATTTCGACCGACGCCTCCCATCCAATCTCGATTGATGCCATCAGCTCACATCTCGACCGACGCCTTTCCTATCACATCTCAACAGATGCCTCCCATCCAATCTCAATCAACGCCCTTCCTGTCACATCTCGACTGAGACAAAGCCACTATTATCACTGTCTCAAATCTCAACCGACGCACTATTTCCATAACCACTTTTTTTCCAGACCACTATTTTTTAAAACCACTGTTTTTTCGGACCACTGTTTTTTCCAGTTTTCCAACATGTCCTCCAATCACAGTTCCAGTTTCGATGACCCTGATGAAAATAAAATCGACATCTAGATGTGCAAACTGGATATTGTAGAGATGCAGATCTGGTACCAGCAGGCACAACCTTTTTTCAAGACAATGGAATTTCAATTAGTTCATGTTTTAGCTGAGTATCAGAGTCCTTATTTGCTACACATGGCGTATGCCAATTATACTGTCCCTGCAAGGTCTTGCCAATTCATAGTTCCGCCCAACAGGAACTATGTCTACGATATATATTTTGTAGCAGCAGACTTGCATACATTTGGGTTCCCTTGTGGCCCAAATGTTGTTTCCAGGACGCTCCACAAAATTGAGCAAACAACCTATTTCAAGTATATTGATCCATCGGTGGAAAAATGAAGAAAAAAGACGGGTACCGCCTTGAGGCAATCAATGATCAACAACTAGTGGCTGCATGTGCATACTTAACCAAGTACACACAACATCCGAGAACAAAGGTGTTGTGGGTTCCGATGTCTTTATTTCACATGATGGAAGATTCACGACTGCATGCCCAAAACCTTTATGACTGGGCACAGTTTGTTTCGAACTGCTCCATGATTGTATCAAGAATAAGCAGCAGGTTACCATCCTGGGGTACCTCATGACGGATCTCACACTCCAGCAGGTGAACAATGGGCCCCAACTTCAAGGGCTACTACACGATGCATATCGAACTTGGGATATTCCTATCGAGTCAAAGAAATCCAAGCGTTCATGCTCACGGGCCACATCACCATCGGGGCTTCCACCCAAAAGGCCAAATACCAGTATCATCACATTGGTATAGAAGCAAACCAGCCCTCAACCAGATCCAGTAGCAGCAGGATCATCGACAGCTCAATAGGCCAACACCTCTAAGGCCTAGTTGCCTGACACACGGCAACAACAAATCTGAAGGAAGCTCTAGGCATAGAGGAAATCACTCGACGACACTGAATCGGAGGACTCCAACCTTGATGACTCCTCCTCACACACAGCCTCTCAACAACAATCATTCCCCTCACACATCCTCGACATGGGTGATGGATGTTGAAAAATGAAAAGTCATCTATCTTGACTTTAGGCTTTAGAAAAAGTTTTTTCTATGTGTATGTAATGTTTCATATTGTAAAAGCCAAATTTGGCCTAGAAGAAACTCAAGCTACATGGTCTTTTGAGTCTAGTTGGTCATATCCAACATGCATATAGAATGTAGACATAAAAATGCCAATTATGGGCTTGTAAAAACTCGTGGCACATCACATGCAATGGTTGTAAGTGTTCCATAGTGACATGCAAGGCATGCACAAAGTGAATTGGACACATGCATGGTGATTTGTACAATTCTAATTTAGAATTTGACACTTGGTAAAAGTAGGTAGAAATGCATGCATGTAAAGTAACAAATGTCACTAGTTTTCTAGTTTTCACTTTTAGATGTCGAAGAAAGTAGAAAGGAGATGGTTCTACCTCGAGCTACTCCAATCTCCATAAATATGTGTAAGCTCTCTCATAATTTTTGATGAAGAACCAAGCTTTGAAGCTATTCCATGTCAATTTGGATCTATACTATTGATTGTTTGAATTTTGCTCTCTCTTTCTCTCTCTAACTCGAGTAGAGAATTATGCTAATGCATTATATTCTTGTACTTCTTTTTTTTTTTATAAAATTTTGAATGCAATCATTCTTTGATTATTAGCATGCTAGATTGTGCTTTGGTCATAAATTCTAGAACTAGATCTTGATATTCAATCTAGATTCAAGTTACGTGTCAAATCAATCTGATGTGCTATCAAGGGTTATAAGCTCTTAAAGAGGGTAGGGAGAGGTCCAAAATCCGAGTGACCACTTTTTTGATTAAATTCAATTTAGCTTGATTCACAACCCATTGTTTTGAGTAATCAACATAACAAACTTGAGATCAAGACATAGTTTGGAGCTATTGAACACTTTGAGCCTTCTTTGAATCAATAGTGTTTTCTTTTGAAGCATCTAACACGTGCCAAAAGTAGAATAAAAACTTGTCTGTACTTCTCAATTTAGCTTTTTGAGAAATTGATCTTGTTTATCTTGTGTTGTAGAATATTTGAGACCTATCTCAAATACAGTTGCAAGTTTTCAGATAGGATTGGTAGCACACCCTTGAAAATTCCTATAGTGAAAGAGAGTAGCAACATCTAGTTTGTGTGGAATAAGCTCAAGCATATAATTGTCCAATAACAAGAAGTCTTCACAATATGGCACCTGTAGGAGGATATCTCTTAGAACCAAGTGAAAGACTAAGTACCTCCAATTACTCAATATGGAAGGTTAGGATGGAGTCTGTTCTTATACTCCAGGATGTTATGGACATAGTACTTGGTATTGAGGAGGAGCCTCAAGCACAACCTGAAATACCAAAGTATAGGAAGAGAGCTAGGATGGCTCTACACTTCATTAGAATGAATGTCTCTACTGAGATTCTAAGAGAAATAGGGTCTTGCACCACTGCTAAGGAAGGCAAGACTTTGTGCAAAGGGCTTTGCTCAAGTTTCTGGACTTGATTATGAGGAGACTTTTGCTCCTGTTGCAAAGATGGTATCAATAAGAGTCATCATTTCTATTGCTTGTTTTTTCAAATGGCAAGTTTTTCAACTAGATGTCTCAAATGCTTTCTTAAATGGATATCTAGAAAAAGAGATTTATATGGAACAACCTCCTGGGTTTATCCAAGACAAGACCCAAGTTTGCTTGCTCTTCAAAAGTCTCTATGGACTAAAGCAAGCACTAAGATCATGGTATTCTCGACTTAACACTTTCCTTATCTCACTAGGATTCAATCTTAGGCAGAAGGACCCAACTAGGCAAATGGAAGAACAAAGGAAGGTCGAAACAGCAGAGTGGAGACAAAAAGACATGCATGAGAGATGCTCACCCCTGTGATTGCCCCATGATGGCTCGCTTGATATAGTGCCATTGAATTCATATGACATAGTCTCCTCCTGTGTTATAGAGTATCTGGCAAATCATCATGAGTCTGATGTACTTGATCTGCAGGTAGGCATACCTTCAAGTGATACATGTTGTCTTTTCTTCTTCCTTGAGTGATGAGCGTACTGGTACTTGCATCAACAACGTTGCATGCTTCGTCTGAGAATGTCACACGCATCCCTGCATCAGCTATTCTTGCCATTGATAGCAAGTCCTGCTGCAGCGTAGACATGAACAGAACATCTTCAAGTCGTTTGTCTCTACCGTTTGTGTTGAGCCATAGTGAACCAATACCATTTACCTGATGCTTTGATCCATCTTCAAGAACGATACAGATCTCCACTTCGAAAATCAGACATTATCCATCTTGATGTAATGAAGTGCGAGGTAGCTCCTGAATAAAGAATTACCTCCTATGTCAAGCATTGATACTGCACACATGTCTGCACAGATGTAGGTGGTCGAATTCCCGTGATTCGATCTTTCTTTGCCCATATTTGAGCTCTCTAGCTCCTCGACATACTCCGCCACTGCAACTGGATATGAATTTTTGATCACAAGCTTTATGGTCTCCTGTCTGAAGTGCATTATCTCCATTGGGGAGACCTTCGGGCATTTAAACTGAAAAAAAAAACATAAACACAGTTAAATATAATTGATCGAAGATCAGTTAATATTAATTTGAATTAGAAAAAAACAAAAACACAATTGAAAGTTATTAATCGAAGATTACCTCTTCCAGATTTGGAAGTCCATCTTGTAGTGCAAGCCAATTAGAAAAGTATATGGCATTGCATACGGTATACCGACCACAGTTGACAGACTCAACCTGCTAGGAGGACTGCAGAATCCAAATTTTAACATTATGAGATATCAGATCAACACGTAGGATGCTATAACTAGATCTACAACGGAAACAAGGGCACGTCGAACCGATATCAAAAAAATATTTTTGGAATATTAGATCAGCGCACACATTATGAAAAGAAACCAAACAATAACTACAAGACCACGTCGAATTGATATTGATAAATTTTTACCTCTGCATCAACAATTTTTAGCTTCGTATATGCTTTTGCATTTGGTACTAGAAAGAGTTCCAGTATTTTCTATATATGGCTCCTGGCAATTTTGTGTGTGTGTGTGTGTGTAATAGAGTTCATCTTTAAACAAACTGGATTACACACACCCTCATCATTGACGTATAAGGACAACACATATAAACTCCAATGATCACTGCATTCAGAAAACAATAAGTTAATGAGAATCAATGTGAAATCAAAATTCATATGAAAAATTCAACATAATAAAATCTGAAAGAAAGACACGTACTTTGTTATATATGGCAGCACGAGAATTGGAGTTCCCAGTCTGACGTATTGGAGCATATCATCATGCAAACTTTTGAAATCAGGGAAATTAAATACAGCCATGAATTGAAGGGAAAACAATGATACATCTATAAACAATGGGGTCTGGAAAAACTCCATCCAATACTGAATGGCCCCACCTCCTACATTGTCACCTAGCATTTTATCCCTACTTTCTAATTCACCTGTCTCTAAACTAGAAAGGGGGAGACCAGCATTGGTCTTCGGCATTCTAAAACTGTATTGAGGACCTAAACCTTTAAGATACGTGTTTAACAATTGGTCATACTGTACATATTGAGGAGTATTTACAAAGGCAAGTGCAGGGGGTGACGGAAGTAATACAGATAAACCAGAAAAAGAATTGTCTTTCAAAATTGATTCTATCTTTACATTAACAAAATCATCTAAATCATTTTCTAGAACAGGTGTATTTTTGTATTCGCTTCCTATTTCGTAACTCTTTACCCCGGTAACCCACTACTACCTTTGGTTCTACTTCCAAATTCCCCTCTTCATTGATTGGTGGTAGTTCAACCACTGTTTGGACATTTTTTTTCGATATGTTTCTTCAACAGGCTGACATGGAACACGTTATGCATTTTTGTTATGGTTGGTAAGTCCAGATCATATGCTAGTTCACCCACCCTTTTGAGGATTTGATATGGCCCATAGAATCATGGAGATAGCTTCTCGCTCTTGGTTTTCTTTAATATTGATTGGCGATAGGGCTATAATTGTAAGTACACATAATCCCCTTCGTGGAATTCCCTAAATGATCAAAGTTTGTCCGCGCAATATTTCATCTTTTGTTGAGCTTCTTGCATATGATCCTGATTCGCCTTAAGGATGTTTTGCATGTTCTGCAGTTCATCTGCTACTGCCGCCACGGTTACGTCCGCTAACTCCATGTCAATTGGTGATGTAGGTTCATATCCATACAATGCATAAAACGGTGTCATTCCAATTGATATGTGGGGTGTTGAGTTGTAACTAAATTCTGCCAAATGCAAACAATCAATCCATTTTGTTTGTTGGTTGCAAACAAAATGCCTTAAGTAACATTCCAACCATTGATTTACCCTTTCGGTCTGTCCATCAGTCTCTGGGTGAAATGCAGTGCTCAAACATAGTCTGGTCTTTAAATTTTCCATCATCTCCTTCCAAAACTGTTTAGCAAATCTTGGATCTCTATCACACACTATTTCCTTTGGTAGTCCATGCAATTTAAAAATATTTTTAAGAAATAGTTGTGCCACCTGTGCTGCACCATAAGTTGTCCTGTAGGGAATGAAATGGGCATATTTCGTCAACCGGTCCACCACCACATGAATTCCATTGAATCCTCCCAATGTTGTTGGAAGGGATGGGATGAAATCCATACTGATACTTTCCCATCGTTGAGAAGGAACCGATAGTGGTTGTAACAACCTAGGTTTCTTCACATGTTCTGATTTATGGATCTGACAGGAGGTGCATTCCCTAACCAACTAGTAGATATCTTGCTTCATTCCTTGCCATTTGAAAAGACTTTTAATTTTTTGATAGGTCTTTAGTATTCTCGAATGAGCATCACTAGGAGACGAATGTAGTTCATAAAAAATTTGAGGTACCAACTTTGAATTTGGCACTAGGACTATTCTTTTATTGTCATATAACAAAATTCCGTCTTTAAGTTGGTGAGAGATTGTTCTCCAACTTTGGGATCCTATAAGCTTTCCAAAATTTGCATCACAGCTACATCTTTAGTATACTCATCCAAGATGACGGACTTCTAGTCATTTTCCAAAGAAATGAGGGGATTCAATATGCATTTTTCTATCATGCAACATAACTCTTGTAAGGCTTGATCTTGTTTTGTGGACATACAATTCTCCTCTGCATCTTGGAGAACAGTTATATACTCCTC
The DNA here is from genome assembly GCA_029204225.1 of Diphasiastrum complanatum. Lineage (NCBI taxonomy): Eukaryota > Viridiplantae > Streptophyta > Lycopodiopsida > Lycopodiales > Lycopodiaceae > Diphasiastrum > Diphasiastrum complanatum. The sequence continues at coordinate 29,152,224 of CM055111.1, forward strand.
TAAGGATTCGCCTGTATTACTCATTTGCATTCTCGACAACCTTGATAAAGCATCAGCAGCTTGGTTTTCCCTGCCCTTGAGATATTCGATAACAAAGTCATATGTTTGAACTTGTGCCAACCATCTCTTTTGTTTGTCCGTAAGCTGCTTCTGACTTAAGAAATACTTAAGGCTATGGTGATCACTTTTAATGATGAATTTTGACCCATAAAGGTAGTGTCGCCATTTTCTCAAGGCATGAACTATAGCTAACATCTCCTTGTCATGCGTAGGATATGACATCTCCTTGTCAGTCAATTTTCGACTCTCATAGGCAATCACACCATCCTTCTGACTTAATATGGCTCCTGATCCACTTCCACTTGCATCAACAATCACCTTGAAAGGTAAACTGAAGTCTGATTGTACCAAAACTGGAGCATTCACCTCCTTTAATTGATCGAAGCTTCTCTGAGCATCTTCACTCCATTCAAAATTTTCTTTCCGCAACAAGTGTGTGAGCGTTGTTGTTATCCTTGAAAAATTAAATATAAATCGTCAATAATAAGATGCAAATCCCAAAAATCCTCTTAAATGTCGCAAAGTTTTAGGGCTCTTCCAATTTTTAACCACTTCGACCTTACATTGATCCACCTTAATGCCATCTTTACTCACCATATGCCCCAAATACTCAATCTCTTGTTGGGCAAACTCACACTTTGACATTTTTGCGAACAACTTATATTCCCGCAACAATTCCAAAACCACTTCCATGTGCTGAGCATGTTCTTTTAAGTTTTGGCTATAAATCAGTATGTCATCAAAGAATACCAAGATGAATTTGTACAAGTATGGCCCAAAGATTTGATTCATCAATGCTTGGAAGGTAGTCGGTGCATTTGTTAAACCAAAAGGGATAACTTTGAATTGATAATGCCCCATGTCTGTTTGAAAAGCAGTCTTGTGTTGATCCTCCTCGCTTACCTTAATTTGATGATACCCAGAACAGAGATCAATCTTTGAAAACACTTGCGCTCCTTTAAGGGCATCAATAAGTCATCGACCCAAGGAATTGGGAATCTATTTTTGATGGTAATCTTATTGAGTGCTCGATAATCTATGCACATTCGCAATGTACCATCTTTTGTTTTTAACAGCAAAAACAGGTGAGGCGAAAGGCGATTTTCTCATACTAATGAACTCTTGATCAAGTAATTCTTGAAACTATTTTTGAACTTCTCCCCTTTCTAGTTGTGATAACCTATAAGGAGGAATATTAATTGGCTTTGAACCGGCTTCAAGTTCTATGACATGGTCCAGAATCTAGTTGGAGGATCCCCTTTTGGTAATGTGTTTGGAAACACATCGTTATACTTATCTAGAACTTGTTGTATCTTTGTATTCATAGGCTTTGCATCAACTTCTTTAATTTTACCCTCATCCATTTCCAGTTTCAATAGGAACATATCTACATGCTTTCGAGATTGCGTCGAGCTTGTGCATTAGTAATCAGGCATAAATAGGAACTTGATTCTTCTTTCCTGCAGTTACGAATTTCAAAAGTTTTCCCTGACTGTATGAAATGCATTTTTCCTTGCTCAAAATTAAAGGTAACATCGCCCCACGTCTGTAACCACTCGACACCAAGTATCATATCGATAGGACCCATGTCGACCACATGGAAGTTTCATTTAAACTCGTAGTTACCCATTTGAATCTTGGATATGGTTGTGATTCTATCACAATTGATGAAATTTCCATCAGCAATCTGTACTCTTAATAGCTTCATAATCTTCATAGTAACTATATTACATAAGTCTTAGTAGAATGAGAACCATTAAATGCGTTTAAGGACATGAACATGAGTGATGCATCCATGTCCTTCCTATCAACGCATTTCTGTCATCTCCCGTTATCAATCTGCAACTCCTCATCATCAACCGAGTCACATTGGCATTCTTGCAGCATTTGAATGTCATCTTCACTCAATAAATCTTCAACTTCCTCTTCGCCTAATTGATTTTCCTCATTGGGATTTTCGCTCATAGCCGTTAATCGAATCTCTTGTTTACAAAATTTACATACCTTCCAATGATCCTTGTCATATTTCTCCTAGCATCTGAAGCAAAGCCCCAATGCTCTAAGTTTCCTCTCTTGGTCGTCTGATAGTCTATGAACAGGTCTTGGCTTTTGACTGCCTATCATTGTAGATATCGTTCCCTTCCCAGCAACTTTGGTTCCCGATTTATCGCATTTTGACTGTTGGATCATGCACAATAGTACCCTTGTTGGTACCCACTGTTGTGAATCTTGAACAGCCACACCAGCAAGATGAAGTCCAAAAGCTTGAAGTGGAAAATCGTTTGGTGTTGGAACTGATAAATTTTACAGTTTTTAGGACAAAAATGATTGTACTTTACAATCATAGAGAGTTATTGGTTGCTTAATCAATGAATCTATCAAGTCCTACACATTAGATCTTGATCTAGATTCACTACACTTGGATTTAAGTAAGAGCAATGGATCAACACATCATTTTTTTAGTGAGAGCGGCTTCACACGTGTGGAGCACTGTCCACTGTACGGCCTGCACCTGAAACAACAAGTACAATGATACTAGATAGCAATCATGCATAAAAATCACAAGACAAATGACTAGAAATCTCACAAAAGTGTAGAGTGCAAAAGTCTCATCAATTTTCTTAGCAAAATGATGATCCTTTTATGGATCAAGTACATCCATGAGTCTGGTACAGTCCAGCAGGCCTTCACACGTGTGAAGAGTGCCACATCACTCAGATCTATCCATTTTATCCATCCTTGATCCTTATCCAATAGTTGACCTTCTAGAATATGACTAAAATCCAAAAAGCTAGTCTCCTAGAATATAGGAATATTCCCTACAAAATAGGATCTAAGGACAATGGTCAACTCTTATCTTCTAGTACTCTATACACACGTGTGAACATCCACTTGCCATGTGGGAGCATTTACTCATGCACATGCAAGGAAAAGCTAATTTGTAGGTGACTAGTCAACTTGACTAAAAACTAGTCATTTCATGTTCACACTAACTAGAATGATACAAAATCAATTTGGATATATACAAAGATGAAAAGTACATCCTTTCACACGTGGGAACAGGCTCCACACGTGTGAAATCATATCATCAACATATTCTAATGTTTGATCAATATTTACATGAACCAATGTCAAGTGAGAAGTGACAATTTTCAACACTCCTCCTCACTTCTAACTTGGCAAATCTAGTGTACAACTATCTACAATTCCAAGAGCATATCTTAACTTAAAAAATGGATCTTTGGACAATGGTTTGGTTAAGATATCAGCTATGCATTCGGATGATGGTACATGATGTAGTTGCACTTCCTTGGATTGTACCTTCTCCCTCACAAAGTGGTGAGCTATCTCAATATGCTTTGTTCTAGCATGGAAGATAGGATTTGAAGCAATTTGTTGAGAAGCTTGATTGTCACAAAATATGTAAGGGATCTCCTCGGCCTCTAGCACATGTAGTTCCATCAAGAGTATTCTTAGCCATAGGAGCTCTTTGGTTGTTGAAGTCAATGCCTTGTACTCGGCTTCACAAGAAGATAGTGAGATTGTATCTTGCTTTTTGGAAAGCCAAGATATCACTCCTCCACAAAGAAATGTTGCAAATGCACTAATGGACTTCCTATCCATCTTGTCACCTGCAAAATCTGAATCCGAGTAGGCTCTCAAGTGCAAGTTAGATCCTTCATAAAGTATGCCAAAAAATCTAGTACTAGAAACATATCTAAGTACTCTTTTGGCACTTTTCCAATGATGAACTAAAGGAGCTTGCATACTTTGACTCAACTTGCTTACACAAAAACTTAAGTCAGGTCTAGTGATAGTTAAATAGATTAGAGAGCCTATAAGCTTCCTAAAGAGAGTGATGTCCTCAAAGGATGCTTCATCACCTTCATTAGTTGCTTTCACAACATGCTCCATAGGGGTGTCAATCCCCTTACAATCTTTCATACCAAATCTTTCAAGAATGGAAGTAGCATACTTAGATTGACTTATGAAAGTACAATTGCTACTTCTAGACACTTCTATCCCAAGTATAAAATTTAGGAAGCCTAGATCTACCATCTTGAACTCACTAGATAAGTCAACTTTTACTTTGCCTATGCCATCAGCATCATTTCCTGTCATAATGATGTCATCAACATAAAGAACCAAAATGATGATCTTCCTTCATTACATTTGAAATATAAAGAAGGTTCATAAGCACTTAGTACAAAGCCAAGGGAATAGAGAAAATCATGCAACCTAGAGTACCAAGCTCTAGGTGCTTGCTTCAAGCCATATAGGCTCTTCCTTAAGTAGCACACCTTTTGCTCCTCACCAACCTTGATGAAGCCCTCGGGTTGCATCATGTAGATTTCCTCTTCTAAGAAGCCATTCAAGAAGGCATTTGTCACATCCATTTGGTAGAAATCCCATTTGAACAAAGTAGGAATGCAAATGATTAATCTAATAGTTACAAGCTTAGCTACAGGTGCAAATGTTTCTTCATAATCCAATCCTTTTATTTGAAGAAATCCCTTAGCAACAAGCCTAGCTTTGTATTTACTAATAGATCCATCTTGATTGTACTTAATTCGATAAATCCACTTACATGCAAGTGGTTTCTTTCCTCTTGGAAGATTTACAAGATTCCAAGTATGATTCTCTTCTAATGCATCATACTCTACTTGCATTGCATCTCTCCAAACTTTAGATTTACATGCTTCTTCAAAAAATGATGATTCTTCAATCAATGTAGCTAAAAAAGAGTAAGAAGTAGAAGATTTAGAGCCTTCCTTTTGCTTTCCCTTGTCCACATAGGTAAGCCTTGAGGGGCTCGGCCTTGCTCCTTGATAATCTTCTTGGCCCCTTTTGACTCGGATCCAAATCTCCATTCTCGGGTTTGTCATGATCCTCCTCGGGTTTGTCAAGATCCTCCTTGGATTTGTCAAGATCTTCAATGCACAATGGGTTAGATCCATTTGACAAGCTCTTAGCAAATTGTGACTCATCAAAAAGTACATCCTTGCTTACCTTTACTTTCTTGGATGCAGGATCATATATCCTATATCCCTTGCTATTTTCTCCATAGCCAACAAAGATTCCTTTGAAGGAGGTAGCATCTTCTTTCCTTCTGGTCTCCAAAGGAATGTGTACATAACAAGTACATCCAAAGATCTTAAAATCTTTTACATTGGGTTTCTTATCAAACAAGGCTTGATAAGGTGAGATCCCATCTATAGCACTACTAGGAAGTCTATTACACAAATAATTAGCACATGTTATGGCTTCTCCCCAAAATGAGATGGGAAGTGATGCATCAAGCCTCAAGGACTTTGCACACTCACATAGACTCCTATTTTTCCTCTCGGCCACCCCATTTTGTTGAGGGGTGTAGGAACAAGTGTATTGTAACTTAATACCATTGATCTCACAAAAGTCTTTCATTTTATTGGAGGTGTACTCTCCTCCATTATCACATCTTAGTGCTTTGATAGAAGTACTAAGTTGTTTCTCTACTAGAGACTTGAACTTAATGAAAACTTCATAAACAAGACTTTTCTTTGATAGTAACTCAATCCATGTGAATCTAGTACAATCATCTATAAAAGTTACATACATCAAGGCACCTCCATTACTTGCATGTGAAAAACTATGTACATCAGAATGTATGAGATCCAAGGGAGAGAGAGATCTTGATGAAGATTTCTTGTAAGAAGATTTGTGTGACTTTGCAAGGCCACATGCCTCACACATTTTTCCACACTTCTTGAAAGTTCTTGGTAGGCCGAGAGCTAGTTCCTTGCTTGCCATTGACTCCATAGATTGAAGATTAGGATGGCCTAATCTCTTATGCCAAAGCTCCACTTGAGTTAGCTCCTCCCTAGCCAAGTTCACACTTTCACTTGCAACATTAGCATCCAACTTGAAAAGTCTACCTTGCTTAATGCCACTAGCTATGCACTTATCATTTTTCAAGATGGAACAAACTCCATTCTTGAAATGTACATCTAGTCCATTGTCCATTAATTGTCCTACACTAAGCAAGTTTCTTGAAATGGTAGGAACATACAAAACATTATCTAGATCTATCCTTTTAGATGTGCCTAAACAAAGAGGTATAGATCCTATGCCATCTATCTTGCATGCTTGATCACTAGCAGTGTATATTGACTTCTTAGAGTCATTACAAGGTAGAAGAGTAGAAAAATAATGCTTGTTAAAGGACATGTGGGAACTGGCCCCACTATCTATCCACCATGTGTCTTGACTTGAAGTTGGTGTAGATGCAACCATTAAGGATGTGTTGAATCCATCCTCATATTCTTCCTCTTGAGAAATGTTCCCTTGATCTCCTTTGGCTTGTTGATTCTTCTTCAAGTAGCATTATGAGGCAAAGTGTCCTTTTTTTCCACAAAAGAAACACTTTAGTTTTGCCTTGTTCTTCACTTTGCCTTTGGAGGTAGATCCTTCATTCTTCATCTCGGCCTCCTTGCCTTGATTTTTCTTGAATGGATTTTGCTTTTTCTTGCCTTTAGATGTAAAGTTAGCTTTCTCCTCTCCTCCATTAAGTGACATGCTATCCATTCTTGTCTTGAGGTGTAGAAGCCTACTCTCCTCGGCCACAAGAACATTGTGCAACTTTTCAATGGATGGAAGCGAGTCTTGAATGGCAATTGATTGGACTAAGTTGGTAAACTCATCACTTAGACCATTCAAAATGATTTGTACTAGTTCTTGATCTTGGATCTTCTCTCCTATTGCACTTAACTCCTTGCTAAGAGATTTGATCCTAAGAACATACTCTTGTCCACTCTCTCCACTTCCTTTCATGCTTTGGAAAACTTGATTTCTTAGCATGAGGATTCTTGAAGTATTGTTGGATTCATAAATGCTCTTTAATGAATCCCAAGCCTCTTTGGATGAGGTACAAGAAGACACCTCTTTCAAGAGGTCATTGCATACATTTAACTTTATGCAATGTAGAGCTAATCTTGCTCTCTTCTCGTATTTGGCTTGTTCTTGGGGAGTTTGAGGCTCTTCCTCTACTCCTTGAACTATGTCATATAGATCATGGATCACTAGGAGTGATTCCATTCTCACTTTCCAAATGGAATAATTTGTGGAAGTGAGTCTCTCACTTGATTCCATCAAATATCCACCCATGGATGACATTTTAGAATGAATGCTCTTTTAAAAATCACAAAGATTTTTGAATTTTAAAAGATCTATGAAAAGGCCTAAAGCTTACTAGAATGCCTATAGGCTTGTCTCTATCAAACTAGCACACAAGCTTGAATGATACTCAAAGATCTTACCAAAAATTTCTAGCTTTCACTCTCACAAAAATTGCTTTACACTTTTCTTAGAGATTTCACTTCAACTAAGAATCTGAACAAATCAGCCTCTTAAGATCTGATCTTAGACTCTAAAAAGAAATGCTTCAATGATCCAAAACACTATTTGGTCATAGGCATTAGTTAGAATGAATCTAGATCGATACTATGCTTCAAAAAGCACCAAAAATGAACTAGTATTGTGATTTTGGGACCAACAAACACAAAGTAGCTTGAATTGAAAGTTGATGTACGGTTTCACACGTGTGAAAAGTACATACACAGCCTCCAAGTCGTTTTTATCCAAATCATTACAAGCTATCACTCTAGAAGAACTCGCCCTCACTAGTATTGGCCAAAAAACAAATTTTGCCAATGACCTTTACAAGATTTATGATTCAATGATCACTCTCTTACTTAGCTCTGATACCATGATAAATTTTACAATTTTTAGGACAATAATGATTGTACTTTACAATCATAGAGAGTTATTGGTTGCTTAATCAATGAATCTATCAAGTTCTACACATTAGATCTTGATCTAGATTCACTACACTTGGATTTAAGCAAGAGCAATGGATCAACACATCATTTTTTTAGTGAGAGCGGCTTCACACGTGTGGAGTACTGTCCACTGTACGGCCTGCACCTGAAACAACAAGTACAATGATACTAGATAGCAATCATGCATAAAAATCACAAGACAAATGACTAGAAATCTCACAAAAGTGTAGAGTGCAAAAGTCTCATCAATTTTCTTAGCAAAATGATGATCCTTTTATGGATCAAGTACATCCAGTCTGGTACAGTCCAGCAGGCCTTCACACGTGTGAAGAGTGCCACATCACTCAGATCTATCCATTTTATCCATCCTTGATCCTTATCCAATAGTTGACCTTCTAGAATATGACTAAAATCCAAAAAGCTAGTCTCCTAGAATATAGGAATATTCCCTACAAAATAGGATCTAAGAAAAATGGTCAACTCTTATCTTCTAGTACTCTATACACACGTGTGAACATCCACTTGCCATGTGGGAGCATTTACTCATGCACATGCAAGGAAAAGCTAATTTGTAGGTGACTAGTCAACTTGACTAAAAACTAGTCATTTCATGTTCACACTAATTAGAATGATACAAAATCAATTTGGATATATACAAACATGAAAAGTACATCCTTTCACACGTGGGAACAGGCTCCACACGTGTGAAATCATATCATCAACATATTCTAATGTTTGATCAATATTTACATGAACCAATGTCAAGCGAGAAGTGACAATTTTCAACAGGAACAGTTGGTCACAACCAAATAGGTTGATCATCACATACTTGTTGCTTTCCTTTGTTGTTTTGTATTGTCTCTAGATGATCATAATTACCTTGACCTGGATTTGCAGATGTTGAATCGCTAATACGTGGAAGTTCTTGAAGATGGCCAAGTCTTCAATGATCTTCAAATTATTGAGCTTAACATTTGAACTTGAAATATGATAGGATTGGTTACCCTTTGCTGGGAATCAGCCGGAAACCCGTTGTAGACGTTCTTCAAATAGTTTGGTTGTCTAAGTTGTGATTTCTACAGCTATCAGATGAGCAGACGTAGAATCAAAGTTGGCTTCACATGACCCTAGATCAATGATCAATAAACGTGCAGGAAGAATCTTGAAATAGAAATTAGTCATTCACCAAGGAGACAACTGTGGACTTAATTTCAAAAAGTCCCCCTTAAGATCACGGTTGGTGCCTTGGTATCTTTGTCAGGTTTAGTATGTCGAAGAACTTCTGATGCTTGATCCTAGGAAGCGCGTCGACCATATTAGTTGTGGAGCAGTATTGAAGGATCACTGAGAAAACTTTCTCTCGAATGAAATGATACTGGATTTCTATGTGCTTGTGTTGGAAATAAAAATTGTTTATGTGATGGCTAGATCTACTCACGGTGTGGTGTAGTACAGAGAGGATCGTCCACCTTTTAAGAATCTACCACAAGCTTCAAACGAAAATAGATAAACAAGGGCTGAAACACTAAGGCTTTCCCAACTAGTGCCCGGAACTGAGATAACATTAACTAAGATAACAAGCAATAAAATCCTTGCTAAGGCTTACCCAACTAGCAAGTTTGCTAAGCTAGATCCTACTTTAACACCCAAAAGGAAAATAGAAATAATAGATTGCGGCTAATACTAAACAATAAACAATTAGAAGCATGCCACAATAAATACCAGTGAAAGGAGACAAGATGAGGCCCAAGCACCTTTCCCTCAAGCTATGCATCTTCCAATGGGAACACAAATGAAATGAAAAAATTTTCCAAATTGAGAGCAACATAGCTTAATCTCAAAAGTGTTGTGTACATGGCAAATATCTCTCCTTTTATAGCAAGGAGGGTCTTCCATAAGTGTTCACTAGCTTATGGGATTAATTTAAAACTAGCCATTCTAGAAATCCTAACTTAGGACTTAGAACTTTAAAAGTCTCTAACTTTGAAACTTAAGATAACTTAAGACAAAAATTTCTAAGCTTAAGTTTCTTAAGTCTAAGTTCTAATCCTAAGTTTAAGTTATTTTATTATTTTAAGCTTCTACCTGTAAGAACCACCGAGTGAAGATCTACAGGATTCCAATCACATGCAAACCAAAAGGACACTTGTGGAGCATGAACCACCCAACCAATATGGAGAGACTAGTCAATACCCTAACCAATTCACTCCCAAGCCATAGTGAAGAACACAAGAGAGGAGAGGAAACACTGGCTCAAGAATCACAATTCACAATAGGACGATGGGCGAGTTTCCACTAGACCTATTCTCCTCTAGAGAGAGAAAATATTCCCTTTAGAATCCTATTCTTGCATTTAAGCAGTCTTCACCATGCATGTGCTCCTATGTCCAATTATAGGTCTGGGCCCTCATATGATTATTAATTATTTAATACGACCACGTCCGAAATGACGTAGCATAACTAATAACCACATACAACTGGAGTGACCGGCTATCCACGTCAGGAATAATTCCGATTCCCTTGTATAGGACATGGACATAACATTCTTCCCCCCTTAAACCATTTCTATCTCTAGAAATGAAAACTAGGGAAATTCTTCTTTATGCTTTCGACCCTTTCCCATGAATCATCATCCTCAGTCCGGCCCTTCCACCGGATCAAGCACTCAGAGATAGAACAATTTCTGAATTGTTTGTCTCTGGTTCTGAAAACCTTTTCAGGTTCCAAAAGAACACTAAGCGATGAGTCCTCCAAATGGGTAAGATCCTCCTCTGAACCAACTACTTCACCTTCATGCAAACTTCATTTCAATCGGCTTACATGAAACACTGGGTGAGCTGTAGTCTTGTTCTGAAGATCTAGTTCGTAAGCTAAAGAACCAATTTTCTTTATAATCCGAAATGGTCCACAATATCTCGTAGACGATTTATAATGCTTCCCTATACTCATAGTCTTAGAATCTTTAGGTATTCTAAGATATACCAAGTCATCAACTTCAAAATCTCTGGGAGACCTCTTAAGACCGGCATAGTGCTTAGCTCTATCCTGAGCACTCCGGACAATCACGGGCCACTTGCAACATTTCACGCATATCATGCAAGAAATCTGCAACTTTCTAGATCTTAACATACTTTGTCTCCACATTTACCGGAGATCTAGGTTGAAAACCGTATATCAACATAAACGGACTATTAAGTTCTCAATATATCCTCCATAGTTTGATTAGTTCTCTCAGTCTGGCCATCTAATTCAGGATGATCAGAAGAACTAAAACTAAGCGAGGTTTCAAGCTTATGGAATACAACTGACCAAAAGTGACCTGTAAACTTAGGATCTCTATCACTAACTATATCACTTGGTAGTCCATAAAGCCTAAATAATCTTTCCACAAAGATCTGGGCTAAATCCAAGGCCTTAGCAGTTGACTTGACTGGTATAAAAGTAGCTAACTTTGTCAACCTGTCCACCACAACCCAAATAGAATCATTTTGGTGTTGGGTCCTTGGAAGTCCAACCACAAAATCCATAGATATACTTTTCCACTGTTTCTGAGGGATATCTAGGGGATGTAGTAACCCTTCAGTCTTTAAGCGTTCAGCTTTGGCTAACTGGAAAGGTCTACACCTAACCAGATAAGACTCGACAAATGGCTTGATTTTCGACCAATGAAACTATCTTCTGACCAAGTCCAAAGTCCTCTGTATACCCGGATGACCTGCACAGGGAACGTCATGACATTCATGAAGAATCTTTTTCTTTAAATCATCATCCGCCGGTACACAAATTTTCCCATTCCGAAATAGTAACCCACCTCGGATAGAGAACTATTCCGCTATCTTTTTATCTTTCCTAGGAACCTGAGACCCTTGTCAGTAAATCTCTATTCCATTCTCATTTTTTCCTGTCTCCACCATCTTCCAGATGGGACCAAAATGAGAATTTGATTCACATTTTCCTCTCAGTGAAAGATATAGATCAGTGGAAATCTGGGTGAAAGAAAGTTCATTTAACTCACTAATTTGACTAAGTGCATCCGCAGCTTGGTTAGAGCTGCCCTTGACATATCGGATCTCATGATCAAATTCCTGCATAAGCTCAGCCCAGCGAGCTTTACGACCGCTTAGATCGTTCTAATTACAAAAGTACTTCAGAGGTTGGTGATCTGTATACACTATAAACTGACTACCATAAAGGTAATGCCTCTAGGTTTTAAGTGCATGTATCACAACAAATAACTCTTTCTCCTGAGTTGTATAATTCAACTGAGGCCCCGTGAGTTTCTTGCTTTCAAACGCTATCGGCCTATCCTCCTGTAGAAGAACTGCCCCTATCAGCGAATCACTTGTGTCAGTTTGCACGATGTAAGGTATATTAAGATTCGCGATCTATAAAACTGGAGATGAAGCAACCATTTGCTTGAGTTTCTCAAAGCATTGGTTCACTTCATTATTCCACTCAATAGGCTCGCTAGGTTGACCTCTCTTTTTCTTTTTATTAACTCTGCCTTTAGTCAAATTATTTAAGGGTGCTGCCACTTTAGCATAATCCTCAATTGACTTACAACAGAAAACTGTAAAACCGAGAAAAGATTTAATTTCTCTAACCGTCTTTGATATCAACCAATCAAGCACTGTCTTCACCTTACTCTCGTCAATCTCCAGCCCACTACGGGTGATCTTATGATCGAGGTACAGCAACTCATGCTTAAATAACTCACATTTAGATTCCTTAGTGTAGAGTTTCTCTCGTCTGAGAATATCTAAGACAGTCTTAAGATGACTCAAATGCTCCTTAAGTGTTCTACTGTAGATGAGAATATCATCTAAGAATACAACCACAAACTTCCCTAGATATGGACGGAAAAGATTGTTCATCATCTGTTGGAACGTAGCTGGTGCATTCGTTAACCCAAAAGGAAGCACGAGAAATTCATAGTGACCGAATCTCGTCCGAAAACAAGTCTTCTGCACATCATCTGGATGAATCCTAATCTGATGATATCCGGTTCTAAGATCTATCTTTGTGAAGTATTTAGCTCCACCTAATCGATCTACCAGATCATCTATACAAGGCAAAGGATATTTATTTTTAATAGTTACTTTATTCAACCCTTTGTAGTCCACACACATCCTGAAGCATCCATCTTTCTTCGCTTTCAGAAGAACAGGAGCGCTCCAAGGCGACTTACTTGGCTGAATATGACCCATCTTCAGGTAATTTTCAATTTGCTTAGTAATCTCTACCTCTTCTTTTTGAGAAAACCTATAAGGTTGTTTAGAGAAAGGGTGACTACCTGGAATTAACTCAATCTTCTGGTCTACCGATCTGGACGGCGGTATTCCATGAGTTAATTCTTTTGGAAATACATCTTCGAAGTCAGACAATAACTTATTCTTCTCAATTTGCTCCTGATCTAAGTCTACCGAGTTAAGAATTTTTGATAATTCACAACTACTTAGATACATTTCAGATAAATCCAAAATTGGCATAACAAATAAAGAATAAGCTTCATACTGCGAATCAAAAATCTCCATTACATTAGCAAATGAACTCATCCTAGATGGATGTACAAAATTGTCTCCAAACAATGTAACTATTTCTTTACCCTCCTGAAAAGAGAGAACATGCTTCTCAAAATCTATTTCAGGATGCTTATTAAATAACCACTCGTATCCTAGAATAATGTCCTTACGTGCTAAATCTAAAACATGGAAATCAATTAACTCTCTATAGTCTTGGATCCAAACAGGGAGTCTTGGAACTTTCACATCCCACGTCTCCAACTCCGCTCCTGAAGCTAGATATACTCGATATCTATGGTTACTGGCTTCAGTTTTGAGTCCGAGTCTCTGCACAAGACCAGAGTTAATGAAATTATGAGTAGATCCACTGTCCACTAAAATACTAACTTCATGTCCATTAATAGTGCCTTTCAAGTCGTTTGACAAAAATGAAGTAGTACTGAAAGAGCAATCACACTCACAATTAATCTTATTAATTTCCAGCTTAACATTCTCTTTACCTGGCATCTCAATCACTTGAGCTACGCCTTTCTTTCATTCTAGGCATAATTTTATAACGTGTCCAGGCTAACCGCAATGGAAACAAACATTGGTCCTTCTAGCCTTTTTCCGGGACAACTTTTTCTTTTGTCTAAATTCAGATGCAGCTTGATCCAATTCGTCGAAAAAAATTTTATTCTTATTTCCATGACTTTTCTTCTCTTTTTTCTGGCTGAGTCCGGATGATCCAGATGGATTACCCTGTAATTGCTTCCTAGATGCCACCACCGTGGAGTTGTATGCTTTCACGACACGAACTACATCATCAAAGGATTGAAGCACGTTACGCTTACACTCATTCTGATAATCTACAGGCAGACCTAGGATAAATTGCCACAGAGCCAGTTTTGCATCGAATGAGGGGACTTTATTCCATAAATCCATAAAATCTTGTAGGTACGAGTCCAAAATCCGAGTACCCATTTTGCAATTCACAAATCTTTGGTAAAAATCTGAGTCGTCCACAACCACAAACGACTTTTTGAACACCTCCATAAACTCGTCCCATGTGGTAGGTTTAGGTTGTAAATCACACCACCACGACGAAGCTTTACCACGGAAGAACAGAATAACACTCTCAATCTTTTTCTTCTCAGGAATTCTGTGTAAATTAAAATAACTAGTCCACTTGGTTAACTAGTCATCCACAATTTCAGGCTTCTTCTCTTTCTTCTCCCCCGAAAATGGTTCAGGCTGAAAGCCCAAATTTGGAGCAAACAAAACTCTCACTTGATTTAACAGTACTTCCATTTGTTGATAACGTAAGTGTTTCAGTTGTTTATTTCATTAAGCTCTTGGCTTAATGACTGACAAATTTGCAGATAGGTAGGCATTGGCACCTGACCATTGAGAGCTGCATTTGCATTATCGTCTGCCATATTGATTTCCTGACATGCAAAATTTGCTTAAATTAGTCGAGATCCAATCATCAACTAATAAGTGAAATGTTCAAAACCTTCATAACAGGCTGATATCATTCAGCAAGGTCTTTCACTTGTTTGAGCAATTTCTCGCAAAATCAATATCAAAACAATTAAGCAACAACCACGTTTTATGACCAATCACTAACTTTTACGAAAAAATAAGATTTTCAAAATCCGTTCGAAATGGACCAACTGTGAAAATCGATTAATCAGATCGATTTTGCAAAAACACAGGCATTGTCACAAATGTATATCATTTCGAAAGATCCTGCATGGAACTACTCGACATGCACTGACTTTTTCAAAAAAAGTAAAAATTTTTCGTTTGTTGATCTAGAATTGCTAAAAATAGTCACATGCAAGAATTCTACTGATCAAAATCATTGGTTACGCATGCATCATGCATTAAAGCATGCACGTAGGTCTATCCATACATTTCCATCATAAAAAAAGCACTATACTGCATTACAAGCATGCATGCATCAGAACAATTCCAAAATTTTGCAAATTTAGTTCAAAAATTGCCAAACTTCAGACGGCCATAACTTTCTCTACAGAACACCAAATTGGTCGTTGTAAAGCACAGTACGGAGGGAGAGTGGGTCTACAAGGCACTTGCCATGTCACCCTACACCTTTGGCTTCACAGGTGAGAGCAGTAAATGGCTGAAAAACAGGTAGGAGGGCACACTTTTTTGGAGAGGTATCATCAAAAAACACATCCCAGCCCCAAAAGCCTTGGATCAGAGGTTACAAGCACTCTACTAAGGTTCATTAGAGAGGCATAGAAGCTTCTAAAAGGTCCAGCAAGCAATCATAAGCTCAGATCATGCAAAAAATGCATTTTTGGCCTCCTTCAACAAACAAAACTTCAATATGTTGGTGTCTAATGCACATCTATCCAAATTGGATGCATGATGGCTCAAATAAGAGGCAATCCAACATATCTTTCAGATTGTAACAATAACCAACAGGTTCAGACCCCCAATTGAGAGGTATTCATGCTTAAAAATTATCAAAAATACACTATTTTTGAAGGTTTTGAGGCCCCTAATGGTGTCTAATCCCTACCAAACTTCATGAAAGATTAGTAATAGCTTCATTACATCTCCGAAAATGATCAAACCAATTCTTGGCTGAGAATTTTGAGATCTACCCCAAAATTAGTCCAAAAATCATCAAAAAACCTTGTTTTTTGACCAATTCTGACCAAAATTTGTAGGGGAAATCCACAAATTCGTGCCTTCAAATCCAAATCCCTGTAAATCCATTGCATTCAAGCACTAAAATTTCTGATTCAAGTCAAACATGGTTTCAATAGCCCATTTATGGTCCAAAAACCCCAATTTTTGGTCCAAAATCACTATCTAATCAATCTTTTGACTTTTCAACTTACATGCAATCGTTAAATTCTGTAATCAATGACTTTAAAACAACAAGTAAAATTTGGAAACGTACTACACCAGATCCTATTATCAATTCCTTGCAAAAACCATCAATTCTAGGTGAAAAATTCACTATCACGTAGAGTGTGCCTGGGTGATCCATTTATAGATACTATCCATGTAATGTATTAACTACAAATGTTTGTCACCTAATTAGGTAAGCCATTGTACTTGGAAGTATTTGGCTTTTGTGACAACTATACATAGTATATACGGTCGACGAATCAGGGAATCTTGACACGGACGATGACGGTGCTATTCCATTCTGCTATGGTGTAGCTGGTGGTGAACTCATGATGAATTTTGCATGATGATAAGTAGTCAAACCTTTCGTCTAACAGATACTCTCCCCTAATGTCTGTGTGCAAGGTCTTAAGTTTTTGACCAGTCTGTGTCAAGGTCGATGCAGATACAGATTGTTCGACTTGTGCTAGTAAGGCTGCATACTGTTATAGAGAGAGAATATCTACATAGTATGATTGTACTCAGGAGATGAATAAGGTGAGTAGGAGCGAAGATTAACTCCACCAAGAATAACTTCAACTTTGAACTTGAACTTAAAATTAATCTGATCTGATTGATCTATTTATAGTTTTTGATGGCACATCCCTAACGGAATGTGTCATTATCCATGTGGTAGTTGCCACGTGGGGCTACGAGATTGGATCCATAATGTAGCAAATAAGGCTGCACTATTCAATCTGTCTTAGACGAGTTTGGAACCCATGACAGTCTATCGACTTTTGGTTGATTAGAATTTTGTTCGATAATTCCTTGAATTTAAACATGTGTCGACACTACGTGTATTTCTATAGATGGTCTCGATACCTTCGACATTGTCTCGATAATGCAAGTAAAACTGTAGACTACACATAATATGGTTCCACATTACAAATGATTTCAAGGATGAAATCTAACACTCTCTTTGGTCCTGCACACTTTCACACCTATGGGGAAGATGTCTGAGACACAAAACCAATGATTGATCCCAATTTCCAATGTTGTCAATAGTTAGAAGCTCACCCCTCCAAAACTAGCTCAAAAACACTCAAAACTTGCTATTTTGAGACTCAAATTATGATCAAACACTCATCCTCTTGTACTTGGCTATGATACCATATTGAATTTATGACAAAAAGGATTTAA
The DNA here is from genome assembly GCA_029204225.1 of Diphasiastrum complanatum. Lineage (NCBI taxonomy): Eukaryota > Viridiplantae > Streptophyta > Lycopodiopsida > Lycopodiales > Lycopodiaceae > Diphasiastrum > Diphasiastrum complanatum. The sequence goes on from CM055111.1 coordinate 29,169,676, forward strand.
AATGGATTCAATCAATCCACAAGAGGGATTGGATGCATTGCCATCAAGGATTCTATCATCAACTGCAAGCTAACTACCTTGAAAACAAGCAAGAACAATCTAATATTCAAGTGATTTATGATCAAATGGGATTCACATGTGTGAAATTCAGCCTCGTGTATGGATAGGGACCTGAGCACAAAGTACTAACATTAATTGAAGCACTGAATCACAAAGAATGCGTGTAAATAGAGAGAGACACAAGCTTGATGCAAATTTCCCTCATCCTCTTCATTATTCACATCCAAATGAGCTCCAAATTGGAGTATATACAAAAGGGAGGGAGCTGAGTTGACCGATTTCAAAGATGTGAGACATTAATTACAGTTGTACTTTTTCCAATCATAAAGTCTCACTCTCATCCAAGGCCGACCAATGAAATTGCACCTCTTGAAAAAAAGCTACAAATTGGTAAATTTGCCTTTTGGCTACAAAACTTGACTATTTACCTACATGGCTCTTGATATTATGGACAAGCAGCTCTAGACCTATGTTTCACAATGGGAATAGGCTGCACACGTGTGGAATGACATTATGTACATGAAATTTGGCTTAATCAAGCTATATTTTGCATTATTTCTCAGATTTGAAACAATTACCTAGGGCGTGGTATGCACATATTGATAGCAGATTTCTTCTCAATCATGTATCTACTTGAAGTGAGTGTGATTCTAACCTATATACCATGCATAAGAAAGGTTACATTACTTTGTTCATGGTGAAGGTGGATTACTTAATTCTCGCCCCATTCAAATGCTTTGACAAGAAAAAAATCAGTTTTTATAACAAGTCACCTAACATGCAAGAGGGTTAAGAAAAAATGAGGAGCCAAAATATTTGGTGGTAAGAAAATATCATTTATCCCTCGGTGGCCGAGTTGGATAAGAATGGCTAATGCATCCTTGAACGGTAGCTTATTCTGAAAGGATGTACTTAAATATATGAAAAGAAAAGAATTTTTGAATGTGGGTAGGCCATAAGATCACTCGGTCAGGGTTGTACATGTGCCAATCTTTGGCTTAAAATTTGTCATAAATTACATGTACGGAAACAAAGGAGTCTCATCTCAATGGTTCAGCCCAGTACCAAATTTTGAGTTATCGTGATTTAAAAACTAAAAACATTTTATAGATTTGTTGCTGTATATTGAAGGACTGTAACATTAAAAAATCTTGGTTTGTTGGAGCAAAGGGCATTAGAGGCATAAAGCCTACAAGCTCATATGCTAAAGGCACATTACAAATGTAATGCCCTCTACCAACTACATATGTTATATGCATCAAATAAGTTTACATGGTGGAAAGTTTATGTCCTTGGACTTTGATTGACTTTTAGTTCAAGAACCCTTCCCTCGAGGAAAGTTTCACATTTACATATTAATTGTAATAGTTTCAATATTTTTAAGAAATTCCTTGGCTCAAGATGAGGGCAAAGGCTCATGTGGAGAGCCTTGCTCATTGGATGGTCTTTGCTTGAAAGTTGGAGCCCTATGGCAGGTCATGTGCATTCGCCCTTTCCTAGGATTATGCCAAGTGTGAGTTTATTTAAATATTGATTGCTACTTTTTAGTTTGCCATAGAAGTCTCTAGTAAGCTAAGTAGATGTCATTCAACTCCTCATTGATTGTCCACCTTGAAAATTTTAGTGGAATGTTTTAGTCTTTAACAATCACATGTAATTATACCATTTGTGGTTTAAGTATAATGCAAAGTTGCATGTAAGCCTTTCCACATTCTAAGGACCTTGGACTTGGATCCTCAAATTGTGGAAAGTTTCGAGAACTTCAAACTTGACTTTCCATAAAGAAGCCCATGGGCTTTATAGAACTAAGGATTAAATTTTAACCTAGAATGTGTATGTGGTAGGTGGCAAACAATCGTTTATTGTCCATGTAAACATTCTACCCATTCCTAACTTGCTCCGAATATATAATAAAACTTAAGTAAAGAATTTAGTGAGAAATTTGTTTCACATTGTTGAAGAGCATTAAATGTTGCAAAGCTTGGGATCTCCAAAGAAATTATGTTTAGTCCATGTTCTCCGAAAAGCACTTTTGGCATTAGGAGTACATTTTTTGGCCTATTATGAACTTTGAAAGTGTTCTCATCTATTTTTTTGGTGTAACTTTCAGGTTATAAATAAGAATTCAAAAAAACAACATATAGGAGAGTCTTAAAAAAAAAAGAATTATAACTCGTATAGGTGCATGAGACCAAAAACAATTCAACCATAAGAAAGGTGTCCCTTGCTATCCATTATGGTCGGATAAAATCTTTCATATAACCTTCACACCCAATTCAACAGTTGTGATTCAATGGTAAGAACTGAAAAGAACATTTCCAAGTGCAAAAAATCTCGAGGGTGCAAACTCTACCACCTTGATGCTTTTCCCTTATCTAGGGTCACCCTGGCCCTCTTAGTGTCAACAACTTACAAAAGTTATTACCTCAGTATTATAAGACTTCAATGATTTTGATTGCAAAATTTTCAGGGTTTTAATGTGGGCTAGTGAGCATTGTTTTTTGAAGATTTGTTCGAAAGAAAGTCTATTTGGGCTTGCCCACTACCACGAGGACAAATCACCCACAATAACAAGTCACCTAACATGCTAGAGGGTGAAGAAAAAATAAGGAGCCAAAAATATCATTCATCCCTTAGAGTAGTTGAGTTGGATAAGATGGTTAATGCATTCGTGAAGAGCAACTTGAAATGATAGAGCTAAATTTGTGAAAGGGGTTCTTTGAATGTGGTAGGCCATGGGGCCCAAAGAGGCACATGTGGAGAGCCTTCCTGATGTGATGGCCTTTGCTTGAGGTGGGGGCTTTAGGGCAAGGCCGAGTGCATTGACCTTCCCTAGAATTAAGCCAAGTGTGAGTTTTTTCAATATTATATGCCCAATCATTGGTTGTCCACCTAAATATTCTACCCATTGCTAACCACCTCCAAATACATAATGATCATTAAGTAAAGGATTTTGTAAGAAGAAGGCATTAAATAAAGCACATTGTTGAAGAGCATTAAATGTTGCAAAGGTTGGGATTCCACAATACATGAAGACAAAGAATGTTCTCAAAATGCCAAACTAAAGATTATGGACTTCAATATTAACCTCACCTATTTTTTTGGCATATTATGAACTTTGAAAATGAATGCACCTATTCTTTTGGCATAATATAGAAGCTTGTAAAAGTAATATAACAAAAACATTATGCACATGAGAGAGTCTTACAAAAAGTGGCGGAAAGATTTTAAATCGTAAAGATGCATGAGTAAGACAAAAAGAATTCAACCATAAAAAGGGCCTCCCTCGCTATCCTTTACGGTTGGAAAATGTCTTTCATATAACCTTTACATCAAGTTCAATAGCTGTAAAATAGTGGCAAAATTATGCAAAGATCTCTAAAGACAATTTTCAAGTACAAAAAGTCTTGTGGTTGCAAGCTTTCCCACAATGATGCTTTGCCCTTGTTAGGAATCATCGTTGGCCCTCTCGAAAGTACTTTTCATCCCTCCCCACCCCCCCCCCCCCCCCCCCCCCCCCCCCACCCCTTGTTTTTGCTTGCCAAAAAACCTATATCCATTAAAAAAGCATACAATTTTTTTTACAAATTATTATTATAATACGTTTCCAAAGCCTACATGCCTGAGCTTTGTACAGGGTATGAGTCGATTAAATATCAAACTTTAGGTTATCATTTTTATATAGATTAGCAACTAAATGTTTTTAGCTAAGAATTAATGTCTATTAACTACAGTTTGGCTCTAGACTCTAGTATGCTCTCTACTAGGCCCTTACTAAAGTTTTAATAAGTTGCATGCCTCGTGTTAAACCATGAAGACTATAAAAGTATTTTCACATCTTGGTTGATATTTTATATGAACAAAATGCACAAATTGACATTTGATATTGCACCACTTAGAATGGGGATCTAATTTTGAGAAAAGTAAAAATGAAAATTTTCATGACAAGAAATAATGGCCTCATCAAGCTTTGTATCAAAATTTAAGCCTTTTTAAAATAGAACTAATAATCTTTGGGCCAACGAATTGCTAAAAAGCCTATCAAAATTCAACTTATTAAGTTTTGTGTGACGTTGTAAAAAAAAAATTTTACAAGCATTGCCCGGGTGGCAAGTGGGTTTTGCGCCCATGCTTCCTCCTAAAATTAAGGGGGGGAGTTGGCCCTTTGAGGCCATTCTGCCGAGGAAGGGCCTTCAGTGGAGGGTGGTAGCATAAAGCGGAAGTCCCTTCCCATGACGCAACAGCAGGGGGGTGGACCTTCCCCGACATGAAAACATTTTCGCAATTTTATCTTATGAGCAAAAGGTGCACGTAAGAAAAGGTAAGTTTTTTTACACATACCTTCCGAATGCCGGAAGGTGCATGTCCAAAGTTTTGAAAACACACAAAAAGGAGTCGCATGGATTCCGTGCAGGGAGACGCCTCCCTTTGATAAAAGAAAAAGTGATTTTAGGAAGGGAGATAAAAGTGTTCTCTCCCTGCTAAAATTGAGAAGCAACCAAAAAAGGAAAAGTGAAAGCACTTTTGGCATTAGGAGTAAATTGAGAAGCGACAAAGAAAAAAAAGAGTGAAATTGCTTTTGGCTTTAGGAGTAAACTCCAAAGCAACCAAAAAAAAAAAAGTGAACTCACTTTTTGGCATAATAGGAATAAATTGAGAAGCAAACAAAAAACAAGAAAGTGAAGCACTTTTGGCAATGGAGTAAATTGAGAAGCAAAAAAAAAAGAAAAGTGACGGCACTTTTTGGCATTAGGAGTAAATTGAGAAATAAAAAAGTGAAATCACTTTCGACATGGATGATGATGGGGAGTAAATCGAGAAGAAAAAAAAAAAAAGCAAAAGCACTTTTTGGCATTAGGAGTAAATTGAGAAGCAACCAAAAAAACAAAAGTGAAAGCACTTTTGGCATGGATGATGATGGGGAGTAAATTGAGAAGCAACCCAAAAAAAAAGAAGCGAAAGCACTTTTTGGCAGTAGTAGGAGTAAATTGAGAAGCAACCAAAAAACAAAGTGAAAGCACTTTTGGCATGGGGTGATGACGGGGAGTAAATTGAGAAGCAACCCAAAAAAAAAAAAAAAAGTGAAAGCAGTTTTGACATTAGTAGGACTAAATTGAGAAGCAAAAAAAAAAAAAAAGTGAGCACTTTTGGCATGGATGATGATGGGCATTGGGGGAGTAAATTGAGAAGCAACCAAAAAAAAAAAAAGTGAAAGCAGTTTTGGCATTGGGAGTACTGTTTGAGAAGAGTCAGGAGTGCAGTTATGAAGGAGGAGCCAAGGGGACGATTCTACTAGAGACTGAGAGTTAGGAGTTAGGAATAACAACAGAAAGAAAGAGGACTGATGCAGCCTGCAGGATTCAGAGTGCAGAGTCCAATGAGTCTGTGCGTGTGACACGAATGAAGCATGCCATGTGGTCTCCTTTATTGTACTCCTGCCTCCATCAATGCTCCTACCTCCTCCTTGGCTTCTTGCAAGTTCCCAGTGCCCACCTCCTGAGCATGCTTTGCGTCACTCCACCTGTCTCAGGCTGGCTTCAGCACTGAACACTCGTTGATTACTGCCGTAGACTCTCACCTGTATAGGTATAGGTAGTGTGTCGTTTTTTATTCGGTTAGGCTGCGCACGGCTGTATCTTATATTCTGACCCCTGGGGATCTCTTCAATTTTCAATGAGGAATTATCCCAGCCGTTCACAGACGATTTTCCCTTAACAAAATGCAGTTTTATTCCTGTCAGCTGAAAGGCCGTTAATCTTCAAATTCCCTATAGCATCCTTTATATTAAGTGAAATCCTTATGAATGAAAATCTCTTTTTGTTTTTACACATTTCACTTAATAAGTACTAATGTATATATTTGCTTTTCAAAACACAGGCCACTGAGGATTGTGTAAAGAATTTGGGCCTCGGCCACGCGCACACACGTACCAACGCGAGCTGCGTACTAGGATCCCAACCCCAGTCGCCTAGCCACCCGCCAAAAGGGCTGGTACCAGGGCATAGGGGATATTGAGAGGTCACCACTCAAAATCTTGGAACTCGATAGCTTGGCACTGCAGGTTCACCTGTTGCAAGTACCGTGCACCCATTAGTTGTATCGTCCCAATTTCAATAAAAAAAAAACTCTCAATTTTTCCTTTAGGTCTAGTCCCACCCTATCTACTAGCCCATGGATTTTAATGGTAATCATTGGCCAGATGTAACTTCTGTAAAGTATCAAAGACCCTCATGACTCATGACAATTGAGATAAAACTCAGACCCTCATGAGTCATGACTCATGAGAATTGAGATAAAACTTCAAGGTTTAGAAAAAAATTTGTTATTTCTTAAACTACAATACAAATCTTAACATCTTAAATATTTTAATACCTAAGTTTTGTGATTCTATCTATATTTTTCACTATATCCAGAATATATTGAAGAAAGAAATTAGCTACTAAAAATTCTTGATCAATATCTTATAGTTCCAAGTTCCAACGACCAATTTTTTAGTAAAATATTAGATAAGTATGATGACAAAATCATTTAAAAAATCCAACTATCTCAATTAGCTAAATGTCTACCCTAAATTGAAAACATTCAAAACAAAAGGACTTTTGGTACAGGGCATTTACTCTAACCCAGTCACCTTAGTAATAAATTTGAGCAAGAATCGTGCTATTGTTTCATCATAAAAAGTGACCAACCATCTCCATCACATTTAAACAGACTCTTCAATCTAGTCTCACCTTAGTAAGAACTTTGAGCAAGAATTGAGTTATTGTTATGTAATATGAATAGCCTGTGTAACCTTTAATTGAGTATCTAAATCGAGGTCTTTGGGAATAAAACTTCACAATATTGAAGCTTTCATTCATAGTTTCTTGAACTATCATACTTAGTTCATCACCAACTCTTTTTTTCATGTTCATGTGTGGACGGTCTTTAAACTTGGGTCATCAAATTTCACACCAAGAAGACATAGGCCCATCAAACCCCGCATATTTTAACACCTCTGCTAATCAATGTTTCACTTTACTGAAAAATTTCTCACAAAACAAAATAGTTATCAATTTTCTAGAAATCAACAACTATACAATTTTGATGGAATCTATTTTGAAAGGAAATGTAGACTGGTTTGCCAGCATTTCAGAACAGTGGCTCGACACTAGTTTACTAGCATTCTACCAGTGCTCACCAGAAAATCAATTGCATTGGGTTGTTTGGTGAGATCATAGATCAAGTAGATAGCGTCTTTGTCCGAGACAGAGTTAGAGGAGGGCAGTGGGTACATTGGAGTTTGATAGATAAGTTAGAATAAGCTTGCGTTGCACGGTCCACCATTGATCGGTTGGTGACCCGCAAGCAAATTCCGATGAGCATTGATGACTTGGTGATCCTAGACTCCAAGTCTGTACAACTCTTGGGTCTTTCTCATGAATCACGCTTTGTTGTCTGTTCTTTGCCTGGGGTAACAGTCGTTTGGTTAGTTTGGATTTTCTATTCGACGCTATGGCTATATGCGGTCACAATTCTTAGACCCCTCTGCACTTTTGGATCTGCTCAAGCGATTCCGAATGCACTCCTACAAAGCTTTGCTAGCCATCTGCTCGTTCAAATTGTACAATAGATATGTGAGCTTTACTGGACACTAGTGTTAGGCAGCAAAGCCAGCTGATCTCCTGTATGAAGCTTTACACTCAAAAGTTAAACATGGGTTGTCCTGCTATCAGCATGTCTGTGGTTCTGATCTGGCTTTTCGTGACTGCTCGTGTTGGAATTTGTGTGTCTGCTCGGCTAATGTTCGGATTCTACGATAACGATTGTCCCAGAGCTGAGAGCCTTGTAAGGAGCACACTCGCTGCGAATGTGTTATTCGATCCCACTGCACCAGCTGCTATGCTGCGTCTTGCATTCCATGACTGTCAAGTCAAGGTAGGGGTGGCATATCGCTAAGCTGTATAATACTATAGCGTTTTGATTGAGTGGTCACTCATGAGCGCTGTCTTTGAATATTTTCGCCGGCTTAAAAATCACTAGAGTCTGCGTAATGTCTACTTTTTGGAACATTAGTTAAGTCCTGCATAGCTCAGAAAAGCCACTTTATTGCAACGAATTTCTCTTTGCCGTATCTTTCGAGGGTGTGATTTTGAAGCCCCCATCGCGTCTTGCTGCTCCTTTTACCGTCAAATCAGTGCTTTTGATTCGATGTTGCTATTATGATTCGTAGTGTGGATGCCAGTCAATCCATTGAAGGAAGCTAACGCCCCTCCTTCACTGTTCTCAATTATCACAGGGCTGCGACGCGTCTATCCTCCTCAGATCAACAGGCCGCATCACCAGTGAAATGGTTTCCGATAGAAACTTCGGCATCCGGCGCCTGGACTTGATCGACCGCATTAAATCCACTCTGGAACTAGCATGTCCAGGCGTGGTCTCCTGCGCAGATATAATCGCATTGGCAGCAAGGGATGCCGTCTCTCTCACTGGAGGTCCCAACATTCAAATCCCAACAGGCCGAAGAGACGGCACGTTTGCCAGCAATCTGGCTGCAGATGCCCTTGTGCCTCCAGCTACAGTCAACATGCATGACTTTTTGCAGGTATTTAATTCAAAAGGCATGACAGTTGCAGAGAGTGTGGCAATGTTGGGTAAGTCCAGTTCTTTCTCATCCCAGCTACATGCAATCAGACACTTTGTTGAGCTCAGTCAACCGAATTGATGGTTTTTTTGCGGACTTTGAATATGAGATTTATAAAGATATTTTGCTTCTGCATGTTCAGCCCTTGATCCTCATCCCTTATCGCTTGTATGCAGGAGCTCATACTCTTGGAGTGGGCCATTGTGTTAGCATAATAAACAGGCTCTACCCGACAAGAGATAATACTCTGGGTTTTGGTTTTGGAGGTCAGTTGAGGTTAACTTGTCCAACTCCTTATCCTGCCTTCATAAACAATAACACCTTCATGCAGAATGATTTAACCAACGTCTTCTTTGACAACCAATATTTCCGTGATCTGATGGTGGGAAGGGGTCTGTTCTCCATTGATTCCGAGGTGGCAAACGACCCAACAACTTCCCAGATAGTTTCCGCATTTGCACAAAACCAAAATCTCTTCTTCTCAAACTTTGCATCTGCATTTGTGAAGCTCACAGCCTCCAATGTCTTGACTGGTGATCAAGGGGAGGTGAGGAGGAACTGTGCATTTGTTAACTAAGCCTAGATGGGAATTACAAACTGTGCCTGCAAAAGGCCCAGAACTGAAGTGTCATCTAGCTGTATTGGGCAGGATAAAGACCGAATGTGTATCGATCAAATAACTGCTGTGAAAATTTCCACAGAAAGGCACTGTACAGTTGAAAAAATGTACAGATGTGTATGTAACTATCATGCTTCCTTTAATAATTAATAATCTTAATTCACAATTGTCATGGACTCATCAGCCATGCTCGTAAGAAATGTATTCTGGGTTATTGAGTTTGAGGCTCTCTTCAGGCTTGAATCAATTAATGCTAGAGCTGGAAGCATTCATCATTCATGCACTGAACTTATTCTGCTTTGTCCCTGCTCAATTCCCCAAGCCTCAAGGCTTCTAGCCATTATGAATTTGGCACAACTTTTGTCCTCCTACTATAGTTAAATGATATTCTAACTAGATCAAGTGCTATGTGAAATATCTCTTCCTTCACCTTTCAGGCAATGATTCACTTATGTATTCAAAAATGAAAAAATTTTAGTGTCCAGCCTCTTCACAAATATTTGAGATAATTAGAAGATTTAGCTATCTCATAAAGGTAGCCAATTTGAACAATCACCATCCATGCTTACCATAACCAAGATAAGAATTATTTCATGAAGATCCATTCATAAGTGTAATGAACGTACCATCCATGCTTACCATAACCAAAATCAGAATTTTTTGATAAGAATTCTTTCATGAAGATCCATTCATAAGTGTAATGAACATACCAACCAGCTCATTCAAAGAATATTGACCTACTCCAGTTCACAAAATAAAGAGGCATACTAAATCTGTCTATGCAATGAAGTAGATATATTACATATTACTTTTCAATTACAAAAAACATTATTCACATCAATAAATCATGAAATTACTTTCAATTGAGCCAACAACAAGAAGAAGCTAAGTTTTAGCTATGAATATTGTTGGCAAGTATACAATGTACAAGTTATTGAATGATAGAATAATAGACTAAGATATAACTTTCAAATGACAATATCAAATTTAACACGCTTGACATTTTCCAAAATATAATAATATAATGTCAAATTTTTCATTTAATAAAAACATTAAAAATATATATGTATATATTTTAAAAAGTATGATATTTTTTTATCATTTAAAATAATGATATTATTTGATTCTCTATAATTTTTATGTTTTTAAAATATTTTTAATTTATTCATAAAATGTATTTTTGAATTTATTTTCAATAATCAACATAAATTGGAACTATAAAAAAACATCAAGCTAATTACGAAAAACGAATTATATTTGGAGCTATGTAAAACATTGAATTTCTTTTTTTAGATTGTGTTATAGAATAATCGAACAAATGATTTAATTACAATAAAGAATGTAAAAGAAAAATGATTAATAGTTAGAAAAAGAACTTTCATGAATTATAAAAAACAATTCATCCAAGTTGCAATAGTTGGTATGAGATTAATAAATTAGATAATTAATGGAATAAGATAATTGGTTAATTATAAAAAGTATGAAATGTTGTGCAATTTTTGGAATATAGTCATTAATTTTGATGAACATAATATTTGAAAACAAAGATATTATTACACCTGTTACAATTGCAAACACATCTTTTGTAAAAGTACATACGAAAATAAAAATATACATAATTGGTATGTATGTAAAGTTTTAAAAAAAAATCATATAATATATTCTATTTTTACTCACCAAAGTATATACAATCTTTATTATATTCAAAATCTTTGTTCGATAAACTATTTGTTTTGATTTTTTTAATGATTCTCAAAACAATGATATTTCAATTTTATAAGAGATTCTCATACAGAATATAAATCATAACACAATCTTTCAAGAATATAAATCATAAGACAATCTTTTAAAAATTTAAAATCGTATATGAAATATTTAAATTGAAAAAATAAAAATTATGTATATTTTTTGAAATACCCTTAAATGGTCTCAATTAATTTTGGACTTTTTAAAAAATCTGGATTAATTTTGGAATCCCGAAAAAAAAAATAGCAAATTTTTTGTTCAAAAAAATTCGTTTTCTGTCTTCTTCTTTTTTTTTTTAAATATGGGAGGCTCCACCCATCACGACGGGTGGACACCTCCCACACACCTTTAACATATATATCATAATAGATGCAACAATTTGTGTATATGCATGAGGTGAGAGGATGTATGGGGGTATGCACCCATACATCTTTCTTTTGACACACTTTGTAATTGTAAGTTTCTTTTTGTATGAGGAGGGTGTATCCTCCCATATATATGTACATTTCATGTACATCGAGGGGTCGGCCTATAAAAGATTTCCACCCTCCCCCTAAAAGATTCTCTCTCTCTCTCTCTCTCTCTCTCTCTCTCTCTCTCTCTCTCTCTCACACACACACACACACACACACACACATGCTAAGGGGCAACAACCAAGGATTAAGGATTAAGGGTAAAGGGCCAAAGGGTTAAGGTCCAAGGGAGAAGGGTTCAGGGCCAATGAGCAATGGCTAAGGGCTAAGGGCCAAGGGCCAAGGGCTAAGAGACAAAAGTTGAGAGTTAAAGAGCCAAGGGCCAAGGGTTAGGGGCCAAGCGCTATGGGCCAATGGTAAAAGGCTAAGTGTCTAGGGCCAAGGGCCAAGGGCTAAGCATTAAGGTCCAAGAACGGTCCAAGGGCCAAGGGTTAAAGGCTAAGAGACAAGGGCTAATGACCAAGGGCTAAGGAACAAGGGCCAAGGGCTAAGGATGAAGGCCAATGACAAAGACAAATGAACAAAGGCTAAGGGCCAAGGGAAAAGGATTTAGGGTTTAGGGCTAGGGGTTTGGGGTTTAGGGCTAAGGGTTAAGGATTTAGGATTTAGGATTTAAAATTTAAGGCTAAGGTTCTAGGGTTCAGGGTTTGATGTTTAGTGTTTAGGGTTTAGGTTTTAAAATTTAGGGTTCAGGATTTAGGATTCAGGTTCTAAGGCTTAGGGTTTAAGATGTAGGGCTAAGAGTTTAGAGATTAGGGTTCAGGGCTAAGGGTTTAGAGTTTAGGATTTAGGGTTTATGGCTAGGTGAAATTTAGGGTTTTAAGTTTAGGATTTAGGGTTTAGGATCTAGGATTTAGATTTTAGTGTTAAGGGTTTAGGGTTTAGGGAGAAGGATTTATGGTTTACGGTTTAGGGATAGGGGCTTAGGGTTTAGGACTAAGGGTTAAGGGTTAAGGATTTACGAGTTAAGGTTTAGGGTTTAGGATTTAGAATTTAGGACTAAGAACTTAGGGTTTCAAATTTAGTGTTTAGGGTGTAGGGTTAAAGTCCAAGAGTTTAGGGTTTAGGTTTTAAGTTTTAGGGTTTAGGATTTAGGGGTTAGGGCTTAGGCTTTAGGCTTTAGAGCTAAGAGCTTAGGGCTTAGAGCTTAGGGCTTAGGGTTTAGGATTTAGGGTTTAGGGCTAAGAGCTCATGGTTTAGGGTTAGGGTTTAGGGCTTATGGCTTTGGGATTAGGGTTTGGAGCTTAGGGCTTAGGGCTAAGGGCTTAGGATTTAGGGTTTAGGGTTTAGGGCTTAGGGCTTAAGATTTAGGGTTAAGGGTTTAGGATTTTGGATTTAGTGTTTAGGTTTAGGGTTAAGGGCCAAGGGTTTAGGGTTTAGGGTTTAGGCTTAGTGTGATTTTGGGTTTTGGCTTTTGGGTTTAGGGTTAAGGCGCAGGCTAAGAGTTACGGTCCAAGGACCAAGTATCAAGGGTTTAGGGTTTAGGGCTAAGGGTTACAGGCCAAGGGTTAAGGACCAAGGGTTAAGGGTTAAGGGCCCAAGGGCAAAGCACTAGGGGACCATGGTGAAAGGCCAAGGGCCCGAACGAAAGACAAAAGGCCTTGGGTTAAGGGTTAAGGGCAAAGATTAAAGGACTCTTAAGGATTAAGGACCAAGGGTTAAGGGCCAAGGGCTAAGATAAAGGACGAAGGGCCAAGGGTTAAGGACCAAGGGCTAAGGGCTAAGGGCCAAGAGAGAGAAAGGAGATAAGGACCAAGGGGTAAGAGCGAGGGGGCACGAGTTAAGTTTTAGTGGCCAAGGACCAAAGGAGAATGACTAAGGGACAAGTGCTAAGGGCTAAGGGCGAAGGACCAAGGGCTAAGGGCCAAGTGTTAAGGACCAAGGGTTAAGAGCGAAGGGCTAAAAGTTAAGGTCCAAGGGCCAAGGTCTAAGGGCTAAGGGATAAGAGCTAAGGGCCAAGGATAAAGGGCTAAGGGCCATGGATTAAAGGACAAGGATTAAGGACCAAGAGTCTAAGGGTTAAGGGGCAAGGGTTAAGGGCCAAGGGCCAAGAGAGAGAGAGAGACAAGATAAGGACCAAGGGTTAAGGGCCTCAAGTTAAGTTTTAGTGGCCAAGGGCCAAGGGTTGAGGACTAAGGAACAAGGGCTAAGGGCTAAGGAACAAGCACCAAGGGCTAAGGTCCAAGGGTTAAGAGCGAATCGCTAAGAGTTAAGGTCATTGAGCATTCAACTCTGGATCAAAATCAAACCCTATTCCTCTCTATGATTGTTTGAAGCATGTGGACAACTGTGTAGCCAGCTCCATTTAGCTTTTAAAATGTTATAGCAAAGAACTTGAAAAGTCTGACTTGCACAAATGAGATTGCAATTATCAACTCCAACACATCAAATTGACCCTGTGGAGATTTTGATACAAATTCTTGGTACAAGGCTTGTGGCATGTTGGCTACCTCCCTCCATTCCATGAACTACTGTTCCAACTGCCAAATCTGAATGATTTGCCTTCCTCCATTGTGATCCGGGCACCCAACCATCAATAGGAACCTCCACATGACACAAGCCAGGGATATACATAGAATTGGTACATTGGCATGTCTATCTGATCCCATATCCCCTGCTCCATATCATAGACTGCTACATTAAAAGGATGGCAAGATATGCAGTAAAGAAGATCATTACACAAAGTCATCTTTTCTGGATACAGAAGCACGCCTCTGGCTGCTATCCAATGTAAGGTTTGTAGGCCCAAAAGGAGCTATTAGCCTTAAGAACAAGGCGGTTCTCTCTTTAGGCCCTCCAAAGTAATTAATAAGGATAGTAGGCCATTAAGGGCCCAATGAAGTCTAAATAATACTTAACAAGGGCTAACTATCCCTCAAGATAGTTGAGTTAAGTGAGAGCATTGTTATAACTAGGCAAGAGACATCAATTTGTGGATCTTTTGGCTCATTTGCAAGTGAGAGCTTCTTGCTTCCTCCTTGTGAATGTGAGCCATAAGGATATCCATTGCTAGGTATCATGTGCCCTATTCACATGAATCAATGCTCATGTCCATATCTTGTACTATTCTTTCTATTACTAATGTGATTCCATTGAGATCTCATTGTTTTTAGCTTTCTATTGATATGCTATTTTGATTGTCTTGTTCTCCTCTTGCTTCTAGCTTTACTATCATTGTTATTGCTATTAGTTTGGGATTTGGAACATGACATTTTTTGGTATCAGAGCAAAGATCCCAAATTCATGATGATGTTATGTGAATTTCATTAGATTTGATAAGTTTATTGCATTTATAGCTTTCTTTTTGCTAATTTTTAACTTTGAATTTTTCAGTTCTATTCAGACCAATTTTCGACATTCAATTTCATTTTTCATTTCTAATTTGATTCCATAGCTTTGTAGAGCTTTTTTTTTAGCTTTCATTTGCACCAATTTGCAAGCCATTTGGGTAAGAGATGCAAAAGTTATTGCACTTTTCCCAAAAGCCATCAAAATAGGTGATTCAAATTTTTCTTTCACTTTGTTTTGATTTTTCAGATTTGATTTGACTTTTTACTTCAAGTTTCTTTACATACAATTTTAGAGAATTGTATTAGCTTTTATCTAATCCATATGGCAAGTCATTTAAGTTAGTATCCAAAGAGTTATGACAAATCTTGTTTCCTAGTTCTAGTTTTGCTAATTTTCTTCTTTCAAAAAAATTTCAGCTTTATCTTGTTGCTAATTTGACCTATCAAGTCATATTCAATCATTGATATGATCCTATAGGCTGGTAGGGCTTGTTGTTAGCTTTTCAGAGGTACTAAGTTTGTGTGATTTGGATCAATATTAAGGAAGTTATGATCAAATTAGTGGAGATGGATCAGACTAGCTAGAATTCTGGAAAAAAAATTTACAAGTGAGAGAGAAGCACTTCACTTTTTTTTCCATTTTGAAGTAGTATTTCTTTGCAGAATTGTTTCCTGGCCTTCAGAATGAAGTTTGCCCTATTTCTTGCACCTACTATTTCTAAAAACTTTCTAAAATAACAAGTTCATTACTCGCCCTATTTCTCGTGCTTACTATTTCTAGAAACTTTCTAAAAATAGCAAGTTTATTACTCGTCCTATTTCTCTCACTTACTAATTTTAAATATTTTTCTAATTTTGAAAAGTAATCTTATTTACTCGACAGATTTTTTTTAAAAAAATCTATTACTTGCTACCCCCGCCCTATTACTGGCTACCCCCCCACCCCTATGAACTACAAGTTTTTGCCATTCTCAGTTGCACTCATCGTAGAAGTCTGAGTTTTAAGTGGGTGGAGAAGAGCATTTTACAGCTTGTAAAATACCATTCTGAATAAATTTTAGTCGGTGAATTCATAGTCCACAAGTCTTCACTAGTCATTAATGATGGATTACTATTATAGTAATAACATCCATCTTCCATCTATTGGCAAGATGCAATCTGAAATCGCACTTTATGACCTTGCTTTTGATGGACAACCAAATTCAATCAATATTGAAGATTGGTTAACTAAATTGGAGGTTCACTTCCGTCCTCACCATTATTCTGAAAAGAATAAAATCTACTTTGTTTCACTATGCTTTCAAGGACAAGTTCGAGCATGGTGGGATACTCAAGCACATCGAAACACAATGCTTTGGAGTCAATTTAAAATTGCTTGCATTGATAGTATTACCAGATTTTATGAGAAATCATTCGAATCTCTCAAACAAACTGGTACTGTACAACAATTTAATCATCAATTCTTGGCATTGGTTCAAAAGACAAAATTTGAGTATAGAAAATGTTTGGACTACTATGTATATTTCCTTCAAATATCAAAAATTTGCTTCAACCTCATCTTTCCAGATCTATTCATGCCGCTAGTTTTATGGAGTTACGTGATATGATGGATCGTGCACTTGCTCTGGAGCACTTATCTACAAACCATATCAATGAATGGTGGAAAGCCACTGCTCAACGGAAACCTTATTGTTACAACCAACGACTGTCTCGGAATATGTTAGTCCTACCTTTGATGGAAGCATTCACTCCATTAATGTTTGTAGACAATTGGCTAGAAGATTTGGATTATAACTTCTACTATAGTGGAGGTATTGGTGACAACAATATGGTTTTCTTTGCTTCATTGGGTTTCCAAGGATGTGTTCAGTCATGGTGGAATATTGTTCATCACTTTCTTCCTTGGAATTGGTTAAATTTCAAAATAGTTTGAAGACAGATCTTCAATCGATCCAACTTCATCCAATGGTGTTCTTTGAACCAGATAACTACAGTTGCTGAGTACAATCAAGAATTTCAGCAGATGGTCCCAATATTCGATTATGGAGAAGTATATCTTGTACAATGTTATATATATGGCTTACAAGCTCAATATTGGAGCATTGTAGAAAACTATCTACAAACTACTTCTCTCCAGCCTGGGTTTCGATTAAGGGAAACTATGGAATATGTTTCAAAGTACGAGCAACAAGAACAAAGGAAGTGAGCGTATACACTAAAGCATCAGTGGATCGACAACCGCATGTGAATGAAAGAGAAGAAACTTTTGAAGATGAAGATGATCCCATCAATGAGCCTGATGAGCAAAGTGATAATGACGAAGCAGATGTGCGAAGCGAGGACAATGACTCAAATGAGCAAAGCGACAACGAAAGTCAAGTCCCAGATCCAGATACAGTTGCAGGCAACAAAAGTCCAATTCAAGATTCGGATCAAGTTGCAACAATAGATGGTGAAAATCAGGATTCAAATGAAAATCAAGATTCAGATCAGGATGTGAAGATAATTGAGCATCCTTTCGAGTTTCATTTCAACCATCAAAGTCCGGAACTTGACCTATATCAATGCCTTAATCTGGTCAATGAACAAGCAACTATGGATCGTCAAATTGAAAATATTACTATGCTCAAAGAAAGCCGATTAAGGCATTCGCCAAAATTTCAGAATGAGCAATATATGGCACCGTTATTCCATGGCTTGGAATTGAGTGGCAATTTAAAAAATCCAATCTGCAAACCAATTCAATATGATTTGGGAGCTTTTGAAAATATTGTTATTTTTGACAACAATCTAATGGAGTATGAGGTATTCAACAAGGATATTGTCTACAATGGAAAGATTTCATTAATCCATGTAAATCCAACTTGTATCAATACTTTGGATTATTGTTCAACCCCTCATAGATCCATTTTACAATATATTCAAGTGACTTCAGTTGAAGAACCCTATTCTCTAGAACTCAATTCCCAATATCTAATTCACGCGCTTATCCAGAATGTATGGACGTCATAATGATTGAGAATGTCCTCTCAGTCAACCAAGACTCTATCGAAAACTGACTTTAAAAATATGCCAACAATTTGTATCGGTTTCTTTGGAGAAGTTTGCATTGCTCAGTGGATACTAACTCGGTGAATCTTAACCTTTAGCAACTAGTCTGGCTTTGTATCTTGCTGCATGACCCTTCTTGTGATAGTGTATGCACTCGATTCTTGGATTGCTAACATGTATCCACCGTGTGGCCATCACATCTGCATTTGACACATGTCTTCTTCTCACCACTTTGCTGCTTGTTCTTGCTCCTGCCTTTCCATATTCATTCATGATCTCCCTCTTTCTGTTGACTTTGATCTTGTCTTTGGGTTGACTCCCTCTTAGGTTGAGGCTTCTTCTTCGGCTGATCTCTATTGTTGTAGAGAGCTTGATCTGACTCGTTTTTGTCGTCATAGTGCTCATAGTGCTCTTGTTCATTACTTTGTATGTTGGCGACACACTACTTTTCAACGATAATGTTGATCTAATAAAAGATGCTAAGAAGATGATGTCCTCAATTGTGTCTTGAAACCAACTTGACTAAGGCATGCAAAATCCATGTCTCAACTTCACTACTAATTATTGTCTAAGGAATGGTATTATAAAGCTTAGTCGTAATGTGCCCACCAATCATAATAGGTAAAAAGGTTATGAGAGATGGTGTCCCCATGAAATAGTCCACAACAAATATAGTCACTAGAAATTGGCCAACAAGACAAACCATAAACCTCATGGTCCTTGCTTAGTAGAAGTAAATGCTCACCATACATAAAGTCGGGCCATCAGTGTCAGAAGATATCCTGTCAAGCCCCATATTCATACTATCCAAGACATGTATCAAAAGAGACATCAATGATGGTAGCATGACAAATGTGACAAGGCCCCAAGAAAGAGATGGCACAAGTTGTAGGCAATCAATTAGCATGTTGACAACATGAGACAACTCGATGGACATCTACATTAGCAACAATGGTTGAGAGAGAGAGAGAGAGAGAGAGAGAGAGAGAGAGAGAGAGAGAGAGAGAGAGAGAGAGAGAGAGAGAGAAAGATAAAAGCTCACTTATAAATGATAAAAAGCCTGTTCGGCCAAGCTCGCTCAAGGCCCATTCCCATTTCAAGTCAAGTACACCTCAATGTCGAGTATTGTCAACTCAAAAAATCCATCTTGATACAATAAAGTTGAAAGGGATAAAAAGCTCGACAAGATGCAATACAAAGGGGAAATGAATGTCACATGTCTCTTGGAAGCTAGTCGACTTACCACTTGGTAAAAGGTTGATTAGTAGTAGATGGGTTACATCAAACTAAATATCACGCTAATGGCTATGTTGGTCATGAAGGGCTATGAACGAGAAAAGCAAGACTATGTTACTACGAGGAGATATTTGCACTTGGGACAAAATGGATCACCTTACATCTTATTGTGTTTTAGGCAGCTTGTTATGGATGGAAAATGATTGTCAAATCCTCATTTTCAAATGGTGTCGTTAAAGAGCAAATCTATGCAAGCCAAAGGCATCATGTGCATCATATCCCTATGGAGAATCACTAAAAAGCAACAAAGAGTGTTGCATTACATAAATGAGACATTTGATTATGGCTTGTTCTATAGTCATCTTGATAGTATGCCAATACTTAAGTTATGTTGACAATGATTGGCAATAGATGACAACAAGTCTAGCACAGGATATGGATATCTTTTAGAAAATGACTATCTTTCAAGGTCTAGCAAGAAGCAAGACATTGTCGCTCTATCGTCACCAAAAGTAAAGTAAGTGGGATGATCATAATGCACTAAACATATTGAATTGAGACATCACTTCATAAGAAAAAAGGTGATGTATAGTTCTACCTGTTTAGTGCATTATGTTTCTAGTGAACAGTTGACCCACATTTTTGCTGAGGCTTTATGGAAAAATATGTTATAAGTATTAAAAAACAGAACACCTATTTTTAAAGCAAATTTCACTAGATAATGTTGAAACATGAAATCCAGTAAATATTTCATTTACATAGCCAACTTGCATGGCTATGTATATGAAGTAGTTGTCTCATTAGGTGTTATGAACTAGTTGACACTTGATTAAGCCCATGCAAATTGGATATCCATCGTTTCTACATATTCTACGGGCTTTGATTTATATATGCTTTTTAGTTTTACAGTTATGAGTATGCACTGTTGCTTGCTTGATCTCCATAGCTAGCTTCCTAAGACTCACTCTATCAGCATCTATGTGATTCTGGATTTGTTATTGCCTACCACATATTGGGCCTTCTCCTTCTATCATTGTTGTTGCTCTTTGATCTAAGACGAGCTTTCAAGCCATACTTGAATGCACACTGCAGCGCACTTGATGCTCACAACTCTAATCTCAAAAAATCTACATCCTACTCTCAAGATAAGAATAATTGTTCATCCAGGGTGAAATAATGAGTAATCTTAAAGATGACGCATTTTATAGTTCGAGTTGACAGAGTCTCGACAGAAGGACATGATATTCTTCTATTTGCAAGTGGCATGTGGATGCAGAAGAAAAGTGGAGCTTTCAAACCACAAAACAGTCAATATCATGCATTCTTGCAACATATTATTTATGCACTTATCCATGTGATAGTAAAATAAAAATCTCCTTACCTGCAAATAAGATTGGGTCGTATAAGGATGGTACTAAGTTTCATGGGCTTGAGTGAATTTCAGGTGACTTAGAAAGTGAAGGACAAGCCTCAAATGAGTGTGAGGATTGCTTGACTTAAAAAAGCTTTATGTAAAAGGTGCAGTTTCAAAAGATAGAGTTCTGATTTAGAATTGAAATGAATTTTTCAAAAAATTATTACTACGAACTAAATAAGGTGTTCAAAGATTGATCAAAAAGCTATTTCTCACGTCTATCGATTGTGTAGTTCTTGAGGCATTCAAAGTTGAAAATCAGTATTAGTTTGAACTTTGAAGCTAAATGAAGACTACCAAAAACGCTAGGTCAATAGGTGGAAAAAAAAGGGATGAATGATTTGTGCTCCGACCAACAGAAGAATCAGGTGACGTTATGCTCAATCACGCTACGGAATCACATAAAAGCAAAACCACCGTACATGATCCTTGTTCTCAAGTCAAACCACTGTTGCTCTCAATTTCATAACAACGATAGTAATTGTGCTAGCACAATCAAAGAGCAGATGACAAATACTTCATATCAAAGAGGAGATGACAAATACTTCATATCAGGTTCTTCTGATTAGCCTAACTACCAACTTTCTTCTATGGATGAAATTTTTTGGAACTTACGCATCCTCCCCAAACCTGCACAAGAAAACAGAGTATCAATGGCGTGCCTTACTATTTCCCTTTATCCAGGATTATTTGTCCATATGAGCTTTAGGGGAATCAAGCTACAGGCCTCAAACCGAGGAAAGGAGACATCAACCAAAGCCAAATTTTGCAGGCCAGGCCATTGTGGATCACTACAAATTCTTCATAACCCTAAACAGATTAATTCAGGTAGAATCAGAGATTTAGTAGCTGGGACTATAAGTTGAATTTTTGTACTAGAAACAGCCTATCCATTTTGATGACAGAAGTCAAGCCAATCATACTACCTCCCGGAAAACAGACATGCCAAATAACTCGGGAGTTCACTATCTCATAACTCACCCAAGCTCTGAAAGCTTCAAATGAGATTCTGAGTAATCCTGGAAAAAAGCTTCTTCATCCTGTCACGCATATGTCATAGATAACCTCATTATCGCATTTAGACAGGCGTAAGTTCAAAAACAGTGGAGCGGGAGAGATTCAAATATGGAGAATCACTTCAGCCTACATTCTTACACAAACAGCAGATGCTAAAAAATTTGTTTCCACTAACCTGTGCATACAGCTCAACAAATGTACGGAATTTGGGATCTTCAACTAAAGCCTTGTCAGATGGGAGCTGCAAAAGCCCTTCTTTCTCACCCGTAAGCAGCTCCCTGCAATCAGAATTTTGGATTACATGAGAGCGAAATTCAAGCAAAGAAAAGACGAAGCAATAGTGATATACATAACATCATAAACTTCATGGATTGGGAATGTTACAAACAGGCAGGGAATTTACGTGAAATATGAGTTATCAAATATTAAAGGATTGGGTGTCCAAGCCCCTTCAAAGCCAGATCGTTCCTTGTGAGCTCTTCCCTAGTACATAACACACAAACGCTCAGTAAGTTAAGTCAGCTTGCAATGAGCACCACCAATTAGTGTCTAACGCGAATCCTGAAAGCATACAAAACTCTTGATGGGACCCCGTAAAACTTACCAGAGAGTGGGCACCTGAAAGAGCAACAATCTCCTTGTCACTCAATCCCATGTGTCCAAATACATCACGAAGATGGTCTGCTCCTGTAGAAATATTGTCCAACGTTCAAGACCAATCATAACATGTTTCTTCCCTGCTGCAGAATAAGGAAGTTATGCATTCATCATTCTAATACATAGTCCTCAAAGGTGAAAGCAGTTTATATCTACCCTTCGTTGCATCTGGCAGCCTTCCTTCTTCTGGGCTCTCAGCAATGTCCTGCATTGAACATTTCGAGATAAGACATATATACTGGAACCACAAATAATGGCAACAATTATGATGACCAGCAGAAATACATAAGAACAAGGTGAGCACTGGCAACTTTTGCAAAATTAAACAGATTTTGCTTTGGAAATGAATTATCATGCGACAGTCAAAATTTGATGTAAAGAACAGAACTACAAATTTAAGCACAGGGGACAAAACATTCCTAAGGGATTGGAGAATCAAGTATCACAGCTCAAAAATTGAAATGAATCAAACACAAAAAAGAATTCTTACTTTCCTTCCAGGATGAAAAGGGATTGTAGGGCCACCGGTAACTTCTATAGCAACCACTCCGGCCAGCTGCAAAATTAAGATGCAATGCATGTTATTGGCTGATCAGCACACAGTGAGAAGCCCAAGGCTACCAGAAAGATAAGCACATCAGCTGCAATATAACATCCTTGTCTTTTTATCTTATATGTCCCTGTGCGCCTGATGTAATCAAGCTCCAGACCTCAAGGTGAGGAAAGGAGCAGTCCACCAGCAGGCCACTTATTGCGAAGTTCCATTGACACTTAAGGCTTGTGTACCCTAAATGCAATGGTCCTGCACCACTCAAACCGTGCAATTACTTCATCCCTGTTCTCATCTCTCAGCTGAACATGCCTCTCAACGCTCATAACATTGTCTCAATCACCCTTAACAAGGAAGTTACTGAATTTGATGCTTGGTTAAAGACAGCATATTTGGTACTTTGAAACTGAAACAGAATCTTAACACAAAACCTCGGAACAAAATTCAGAGATTTTGTCCAGCTTCATGGATAATATCGATTCACAACCCTCTAAAGAGTAAAAAAAGCTCCATTACCTGGTAAAAATCAGCATAAGATAGGATCGGTACTTGCTCCTTGACGGGTTCCAGGAGCTTGATTGCAATATCAAGTCCTGCATTGGCTCCATGGGCTAATTCATGTTGGTTTCTGATTGTGCCGAATGGTCCTCCTGTTTTGGTCTTGACATCATATGTTCCAGCTCCATGCCATCTGATATATAAATTAATTTGCCAGAACTAAATGTCTGTGAGTTCGAAACTAATGAGCAATCAGATAGGATGGTTTTGAAAAGCCTGTGACAAAACTGAACTTGCAATTGAAATTGAAACCAGAACTATCAGCTACCATGACAAGGGACTAAGAAAGTGACATAAGTAGATTACTGAAAAGAAAACCTCATATAAGTCAAAGAAAAACAATCTGGAGGAAAAAGCAACTTACGCCAAACGGACAACAATAGGGGCAATATTTTTCTCTGCACAGGGCACAAGAAATGTCCAGATGTCAAAAATGCAGTTTTCTATTGACAAAGAATGTAGATACATTAACAGCTCTTATGAGCTCCATAATCGAGAAAACTGGAAAAAATGGATAATCAAATATCTCAAGTAAAATGCTGTACAGATGAAACAACTAAAGATATAAGCACTGTACTACAAGCGAACAACTTCCCTTAAATTACTCGGCAGTGACTACATAATGAAACAACTAAAGATAGAAGCACTGTACTACAAGCGAACAACTTCCCTTAAATTACTCGGCAGTGACTACATAATACATGACAGACTCAAATGTAATGACTCACTCTTCTGGAACCTTACATGCTGCTCAAGTATATTGGAACATTGGATATCTGAGCGAAAAACTCATGAATTCATTTTAAATGATTTCTTCGGATTTACAACAGAAAAAATGAACTAGAGATCAGAAAACATGAGCATGATTCAACCAAGACAACCCTGGAGTGCAAGCTTTGGGTACATTACTTCAAATATTGTTACAACAATACGTGTGAGATATCAGAGGTAGGCCACAACCAACATTCAAAGAAGACAAATAACATATACTACCTGCGATGAGGCCACGCAACTTTCTACGAGCTTTTTCGACTGCTTTAAGGTACTCCTCACTCACAACTGGATATGCTTTTCCCATTTCACGTTAAATAATCTGAGGATACAAACACAATCTAATGTTAGCCTGTAAATCCTTTAGAAAACTTCAAGGAAAGAAACTGCAAACAAGTGGAGCTTCTCCATTTTTCCAGCACTTGGGGAGGGAATTTTTTTTATTTTATTTTGTTGGTAAGGGATACCACAATGTGATTGAGTTTCAAATAAACTAAGCTCCAAACAAGTTGCCCTCGCATATAGGCTATTGCACATAATTTCAAGGTACTAGGACCTTTAAAATCTGTGTTTTTGATGTCTCTATTTGGCCCTCATGATCTTATTTGTCTGGATGGGCTTTTTGGTAGCCAAGCTATAAAAAATTTTGTTTGATGATGGGTTCTACACAACTGTATCAACGCCTCTTTGGTGCAGAAGCTAAGGTAGGGACAACTTCCAAGAAAGAGTAACCATCAATGCACGCGGCTA
The DNA here is from genome assembly GCA_029204225.1 of Diphasiastrum complanatum. Lineage (NCBI taxonomy): Eukaryota > Viridiplantae > Streptophyta > Lycopodiopsida > Lycopodiales > Lycopodiaceae > Diphasiastrum > Diphasiastrum complanatum. The sequence goes on from CM055111.1 coordinate 29,194,491, forward strand.
AGTTAGTCATGAGGAAGAGTAGCCAAGTATGGGACAAGATGGTTCCACGTCTTCCTATCGCAATTCAAAGTTATAATGATAAGTTAGACTTTCACAATATGGATTTGCATAAGGTAAACGTGATACTTGGTAAAGAATGGTTCTATCAACACAATGGATCACTAAAGAAATATGTTACTCACTGCCTGTCATTCTTGCACAATGGTTCATTGATAGAATTATATGGTGATATAGATATTCCAACTTCGCATTGTCTTTGTACAATGGTATAGAAATTCTTCTTGGAAGTTTCTCTATCTCACTTTATCCTTATAGGATGAGTGAAGGAGGACAAAGTTACAAATATGGGACACATCCAACCTAGTAAATCTCATTGGGGAGCTCCATTATTGTTAGTTGGTAAGAAAGATGGATTGCGCTATCTTAGCCTTACCCTAGTAATGTGGATCGAAGAGATGAATGTTGATCCTAACAATACTTTGTGCTTAAGACAAATGCTAATGACTATGTGGAAGGGGAGTCTTGTATCAGGATGGTAGACCGGTTGCGTATAAAAGCATGGCGGGCGATAGCTAAAAAGGGCTATGCCTTGAGGGGGAGTGTTAGAAAGTGTATCTAACTAGACAATCTCAAGGCAAGAGCACACAAGCATGCACCCATCAAACCAAAACTATCACTCACATAGTATGACAACTCTTGATGAAAAAAAAAACTAAGTATAAAAAGTGGTTGCTCTCGGGTAGAGAGAGAACATAGAAAAAATTCTGAGTGTCGGAGCTCAACTCTCATAAAAAAACTAAGTGTCAATACTAGCTCTCACACTCTCATAGAGTGGCTCGAGATCCAAGATAGGTGGCAATGAAGCTTAATGATTGGACCTCTCTGAAATCACCTCTTACAAAGATTGGACCACTCTTAGATCACCTCTTACAATGATCACACCATTTTAGCACACCTCTTTCTCTTATTGGTCCACATGGCAAAATTACATGATGAGGTGCTTAATCCTTACCCTCTCTACCATCATGCCAAGTGTAAGCAACCTAAACTATCACGAGCAAATCCAAGTCATAATTTGCTCAAATCTAAAAAAGAAATTTGACCACTAACATATTTACAAGTGTACATGGGATGGATGTAGCCTAGCAACCCCCAAACTCAAGATAGATAACTTTTACAATTCTTCACATTTGGAAGTCAATTTCTATAAGGTCAAGCCAAAATGTCTTTGAAATGAAAAAGGTTATCTAAGTAGACATTCTCAAGCAAGTTAAATTGTTATATGTATGCGGTCCTCCTAACAAGGATTAATTTTACATATTGTGCGAACTAATGCATTACTCCTTTTCCAACACAGGCCAGCCAAGGACCTGAGCTATTAGTGATGGCCAAAGGAGTAGATTCATAGGCTCTGAGAACGCAAATAAATGGTAACCAGTGAACACTGCCGAGTAACAAATGCAAAAGACTACAAACAAAATAGTCGCTTATTATAAGACGCATGACGGGAATGTTTCTCACCGCTTACTGTTATCACTCACATTCACAATGAGATAATCAACAAATCATCATCTATTCCAACCTCTTTTCAGTCGGAAATGCGTAATATTTATCTGAAGTTTAATTTCTGGACGTATGAGAACAAAATAATGAACGTCAGCTGCGTAAATGCAGCCAAAACAGCATACGTTCCCGAATGTCTAGTGCTAAAGTACGCTCCGGTGAACGCCATAACAAAAACTAATAGCTAACTGTGCTTTCATAACTTAAGGACTTACAAGACAAATAAATGAAACCTGCTCTGATAGATGAAGCACATAGAATCGATGCTTATAGAATGCGCTTCTTCGGTATTTTAAGTACATACATGAGATGATAATATAAGCTGCTTTAGTAGCACAGAGAAGCGAAGAAATCAAACCTGCAAAGATTAGCACTGAGGTGCAACGATCCTCTGATCGAGCGCCCTTGGCTTCGCAAAAGCTCTGAATAAGAATTGATGGAGAGAACGACGTAAAATAGTGAGTGGGCGTAAGCTTTTACGGCTCGGCTCGCTCGGTCAACATACACGGAACCTGACTAGATACACGGCATGGCTTGACCGTCGGATGCGCTAATCCGACGGACGGCCTTCAACGTTCGCCAAACTCTGGGCCCGCCATTAGAGATGAAATGTTAATAAGCCAAAAGAGTCGGAATAGAGGTGGTAAGCAGTGGAAGGAGCCATTTTGCCCGATTCGGCTTTTCAAAACATTTTAGACTCGGCCCAAATCGGGCAGAATGGCTTGTGCCCAGCGCCTTCCATGGCATAATGGATACTTTGACTTTATTCACGTGTCCTTTATGAAGCTTAATCAGCACTTTGACCTTTTTTTACCAGTCAAAAACTGCCACGCGGCAGCCTGATGCCTGACGCCTGATGCGCAGGTTGGAAAGCGCACCAATTTTTTTTTTGAAAAAAAACAGATGACTATTTTGCTTTTTAAGCGGTTCGAAAACTAGGCAGAATAGTCACCAAGTATCCGTTATGGTAAAGTTGGCACGTGGATGAGCATTTTGAGTCGTCGGATGTGGATCACCCGTATAGACAAAGTATTATTCTAAATCGTTGGATGAGGGTACCCACATGTCGACTAGGGTTGCCACATGCACCCTTAGGGGCTCTTTCCATCTCCACCCCCCTGACCCATTCTATGCATCAGCTGAGATCATCTTTTCACTTGAGAGAACAGGCACCCAGGTGACCCATTCTCTCCGGCTGCTAATTGCTGGAAAATCTACAAACCAATTCACCCGTTGAGCAACCCATGTTCTTTTTTACGTCAGACAACCCGAGTGAGGGGTTGGACATGGAAAGGCGCTCTTAGTCGGGACTCGTGACTAAGAATATGCTCGTTCTTTTTGCATGGGCTCATTAATTATTGATTTGATATTGAGAATTATTGGATGGTGGGTGTTTAAAAGCACATTGTCACACCAATCACATTGACATGCATGCTCTTATTAAATATTGATTTGACATTGCAAACTAGATAATGGGTGTTTGAAGGCACATTGTCACATGAATCACATTGCCTCAACAAAGCACAATGATATTAGAAGAGCATTATGAGTGTTTGGAAGCCTATTCTAAGGATATAATGGCAAGGTTTTTGTCTACAAGATGAGAGGATGAGCCCATATATCCTAATTATGCGCTGACAAACATTCATTATTGTATATTATGTGTGTCACGAAATCCAAAAAAACATTTAAGGACATAATTTTTAAGATTATGTCAATGATTCCATTTGTGAGGAGGCTACATAATTTTTAAATTTCATCCATGAGGCCTATGTATTTTCAAGATTTCATCCATGAGAACTTTGTAGTTTGAGGCTTGAAAATTACATCCAATCAAATTTGTAGAAAAAAAGTAAGGTCCCACAACTATGCCTTGGGCAATGGTAGTCCCTAACTCAATCTGAACCATTGATTCATGCAAGACTTGAGTAGACAAGCATAAAAATGATATAAATTATGTTTAGAGGCTTCACAGTAAATATATAGGTGTGTTAAGAGGTAGCACACTAGGGATCTAATGGATACTCCGCTAGCCATGGTTGCGCCAAGACAAGAGGATGAGCCATTATTTCCTACGAACTTTGTACAAAGTGCCTATACACACACATTATCAACCACTTAGTTTGTGTTTACATATTCCATCTTCTAAGACTTTGTATTTTCAATATTCCGTCCATGAGAGAAACTTATTGTCAAATAAGATCTCATTCCTATGTCCTAGGTAATAGTGAATTTCAGCTCAATTTAGACCGTCTAGCTATGTAATATTTGAGTTGACGCACATTATGTGGGGATAGCATATTCTTTATTATAACTGAGGCAATGCACACAAGGCTCCCACCATCCAATAATCCATGAGACTCCATCCAAATTATTATCCATGATGGGATATTTCGAGCTTTGTGGATTGTTGGATGAGAGAGAGGCCATGCCAGACCCTCAATAGCAATGAGGAATACGATGCTCTCATCATGTGATAGATGTTGAAGTCCTCAAATTCAAATTTGAATCATCCATTTGATGTAAGATTTGAAGTGACAAACATTAAAGTCTAACCCATTGCAAGGAAAACCTCCTTTCATTTTCCCTTGTCAATTTATTGCTTCTGAATTATTGTTGCTTCCTAAATCATGTAACTCTAAAATCTTGTCATAAAAAAAGTTGCAACTGATAAACTTTGCCCACTATCACAAATAGCTAGCACGATGACATATTAACAAGTAAATACAACTAATTAACAAAATCTAAATTTCTAAAAAACTCTTAGTTTCAAAGTTTCTCTAAGTCCTCACCCACCCCATCAAGAAATTTTCTCGTGAAGTGTTTTACAGATCTATAAGTCTTGTATTGGCTAGATGTAATCTTTTCTGACGGTCGAAAACACGTTTTGAGTCATTTTGAACTAAGTGTCGCATTTTTGGAAAAGTGCAAAAAATGCGAAACACAATTCAAATATGCAGATTGTGCAAAACTTAGTTAAAAAATGCAGCAGTCTAGAAAATACAAGGAAAAATACAAAAGCTTTTACACTTAGAAACTTTAGGTTTCTTCAGCTCCCTCTCAAAGCGGGTATTTTTTTTATTTCCAAGCTTGCCCTTTGCCTTTCAAACATTGCCTTGTCTAAAAGCCTTGTGAAGATATCGGCTATCATCTGCTTCGTTGAAATGAACACGGTCTGCAGCTCATTTCTTTCAACCAAATCCTTGATCAAGTGATACTTGATTGCAATGTGTTTCAATCTGGAATGAAACATAGGATCCTTCGTTAGATGTATGACAGAGGTGGCATCCATGTACACAACATCAGCGGCTCGTCACTCTTTTCTCCCAGTCCATCTATGAATTGTTTGAGCCATGTCAGCTCGTTAGCACTAGCTCAGCGCTCTACCTTCTTTGTAAGAATTCACTGATAGTCGTTAAGCTATTGATGATGCTAACCCATCATACAGAAGCATAAGTAGGTTTCTTGTGTAGCAATTCAACGCCCCACCACTTTCTGGTCGATAGCCCTTATAGCTAAACGATCGGCAACTATCCTGCACAGGCAGATCAAAGGTATATACTCAGTAGAATGTAAGCATAGCCTACCTAAAAAGATAGCGATGGAGGCTACGTTTCTTTGAAAGTATGCACTATTTACAGGGTTGACATACTAGCTCCATATATGTCCACTTGCATAGCATTTTCAACTCTGATCTGCATCTGTCTAATGATGCGTACAGCCTACCTGTCCTTGCTTTATGGAATGAATCCTATACATAGAACTCGGTGATGGGCGGATTGCTTCACCAAAAGAAACTCTCTACTACTATTGTCCCAGCGATGGACAGTAGCTTCAACTTTTCACAACATCTTAAATATATCGTTGGTTTTCTTGCTTGAAGTCCAACGATGGACAGCCTTATTAGCTTCAATAGAAAGCTGCCAGTTTTTCTTCTACTTTCATGCATGTTACTATCTAAAGACAAGTAGGAAAATTATAATGGGTCATTGTTCTTTCATTGTTCTTCAAGTTGCTTGTATCATACGAGACTAATCCTTTACTGGTGCACATGATAATGTAGTGACCTCCTACACTACGACATTCTTTCTTGTATGCCTTGCTTCTTACTCAAACCAAAAACTCTCGTACTACAAAGCGAAGGTATGCTTTCAACGAAAATTGATTTTACATAATGTAAGTTACCGCATTCATTCCAAATATGTCTTATATATGCTCCTCTTTACAGCTTTTTACAAGCAAATAGTTGCTAAAGAAATCTGGCTTTGGTTTTCTATGATCCAAAGATAAAGAGTGATCACAATATAAAAGAAACGATGGCATCCTCTCAAGAAGCCACGTCTGCAACTATTCAAATATATCTTTCTAGAGTAAATAAATGCTTTACGACTTCAGCAAGCACGGTATATTCAGTTTCGTACATCCTTAAGAAATAGAGCTTTTGTATACAGTTGTGCTTTTACTTCCTCTTTTTGGAAAAATAAACAATACTAGACCACATTAAACCTATATATCAATCAAAATAATACACCACAAGCTAATATAAATGAGGTTGCTTCGGAACTCTACGACGGATAGTTTAAATTGATGAGAATCCTATCTTCTTATCCTTTTGTAGATGATATCACTAAAATCAAACATGCCACTTTTTGTAAAAATATCGCATTGAGTTTTATTAGAAAAGGTAAATGGCTTCATGGAAATACTGAATCCCTTGCTAATACTAGGATGGCCAAGGACAAACTACAATGGCTTACCAGCTTTCTTTACGTTAACGATATTGATAAGGCACAAAACAACCCCTGCTTTATGTGTAAATTCTTTGCACGAAAATTGGCCATAAAAAGACTTAATAGTCTAGATTTTACTCCTTTTGCCAGTAATCAATCTAATTATGTCGAGGATTCCATGGCATACATAACAAACATTACTTCTTCGTTACCTGATATATTCTTAGGGAACAATTTCTTACCTTACCTTCTCTGTACCTTTAAAGCCCACAAAGACTCGTTCAGATGGATTACCAATGCTCACAATTGCTGCTTTACAAAGCTTGCCAAATTTCTCATAGGAGCTCTGGGTATGCCGTCACCATTCCTCATGGAAGGTGCAAGACTTAATGCTATTACATACAAGAGTATCTTAAGAGCAGATACTTTCACATTGGCAATGTCATAGACTTCTATCTTAATCTACCCTCACGGATTACCAATATTTAGGTTGCAGATATCTCAAAATGCTACGAAAATATACCCCTAGATGGCCCGAAAGGACTAAAAACAGTTACAAAAAAGGCAATTAAATCCGCCTTCAAATACTCAAGATATGACATTATTTACTATAAATGGAATCACTCATGCGAAGCATTCGATTGGTCATGGGATAAAAAACACATGCAAGAATGGCTTACTCTTGATATAAATCTACTTTATCAATGGAACGATCTCTGATTGATAATTGTGTTGTCAGACTAGGAAACAAAACCTGGAGACAAGTACGCGGTATTCCTATGGGTTTTTCATGCTCACCTCCTGGTGTAATTGATATCTAATTTTCTTTGAAGCACAGTTTATACAGAGACTTGCTAAGTTAGGTCTTTCCTCTTTCATGAATAATTTTTGACACTCTTTCAGGTATACTGATGGTATATGTTTCATCAATAATCCTAATATCGAGCACTTTATGGATAAAACATAGATGAGAACTCCTGAAAATCCTTTTTGGATTTATCCTCTGGACTTTCAAGATATAGAAAGAAAAATGTCAAAAGATAACAAGACCAACTTTTTAAATATATCTATCGCCTCCGATCCAAATTCCAGCCTTATATGCCTTATATGCCCTGATTTGCAAAGTTGTTGTAACAAACTTTTTGAAAAATACTAAGTGGCTACATGGAAAAAGTATTATGAATAAAAAACTTACTAATGCCATTGATGAGCGTAACTGGATTACTACCAATTTATATGTGAATGGTGTGGATAAGGCTCAACATAACCCATGTTTTATGTGCATCTATCTTGTAAGAAATTTGGCTTTAGTGAGATTGTCGAGTCCAGATTTTGCCCCATTTCCAAAAGAAAATGATAATACACTAGACATGGCTATGATTGAGATCTGAGATACTTTTACTACTAAAATACTTGATTTTCTAATAGGAAAAGAACAATTACCTTTCTTACTTTGTACTTTCAAGGCACATAAAAATACGTTCAGATGGATTACAAACGCACATGACTGCTATTTTTCTAAAGTGGCCACGTTTATTTCCGGAGCTCTTGGTATGTTGACTCCGCTCCTTATGAAGAGAGCAGGCCTTAAGGCAACTTCATACCAGAGTATCCTAAATGTGGATACCAACCTATTCTGGCAGTGCGATTCATCTACTGAATTTTATCTTAATGTGCCTGACAAAATCACTTCGATGTGGTCTACTGACATCACGAAATGCTATGAAAATATTCCTCTTAATGGTCCTGATGGGCTACAAATAATAATACAGAGAATGGTAGCGTATGCATTCAAGTCTTTTAAAAATAAAAAACTTGCTTATCAATGGAAATTGAGCCTTAAGTAATTTGATTGGAAATGGGTTACTAATCAAACTGATAATTGGACTATGATTGACATGGAACCTCTTTGCCAATATAATGATATACTGATTGACAATTGCATAGTAAGACTAGGAAACAGGACTTGGAAACAAGTCTGTGGTATTCCTATGGGTTTTGTTTGTTCCCCTACATGGTGTAACTGGTATCTGTCATTCTTTGAATTACATTTTATGAAAAGGCTTGCCAGACTTGGAAAAGGCTTCAAACATACTTTCCGTTATGTTGATGAAATTTGTTTCATAAATAGTACAGATGCTCTTGTATTTCTAGACAAGAAGCAACCTCATGTCGATGATAATGCCTTATACATCTATCCCTTGGAATATCTCACCATAGAAAATGAAGACGCTTCAGAGAATATGGTCAATTTTTTGAATATTACCACTACCTTTGATTCTTTTTCAAGTTTCATATGAAAAAATTTGACAAGCGAAGGGAACTTCCATTTTCGTTTTTTCAGTATATATATTTAACTGCCAATAGGCCGATTATGAACTCATATAAAGTTATTATCGCTCAAATTATTGCTACCATGTATTGTTGTAGCGAACAAGATACTTTTATGGATGAGGTCGGAAACATTGTTCTTGCTTTTCAAAGTAATGGCTTCATGAGAGGAAGATTATATGAGATTATAAACAACCTATTCTTACACAATTTGTTCCCTGGACTCAAGTTTACTTTACCAAAAAATGCTAAATTTCTTTTAGTGGACAGTTAGCACTCCATCTCAGGGGCATGAGAGACTTTGCTAGTTGTGGGTACGGTTGGTGGGTTTTTCTCTCTCTCTCTCTCTCTCTCTCTCTCTCTCTCTCTCTCTCTCTCTCTCTCTCTCTCTCTCTCTCTCTCTCTCTCTCTCTCTCTCTCTCTCTCTCTCTCTCTCTCTCTCTCTCTCTCTCTCTCTCTCTCTCTCTCTCTCTCTCTCTCTCTCTCTCTCTCTCTCTCATGGGCTCTGTTACGTACATATATCACTTTATTTGCTTCGCAAACCTCTGTGGAATGTAATTGTCGCATACTAACCTTATTTGCTAGTGGTGGCAAAAAAATGCCTTACCATGATAAGAGACCCCACTTAACAGAAAAGATTTTTTTTTTCTAAATGGTGGGAAAGTGGTGAATCTTTCAATGGGCTTGCCAGACTTGGAAAGGTGGAATACCTATGTGCCTTCAAACATACTTTCCGTTATATTGATGATATTTGTTTCATAAATAATACAAATGCTCTTGTATTTCTAGACAAGAAGCAACCTCGTGTCGATGATAATGCCTTATGGATCTATCCCTTGGAATACCTCGCCATAGAAATTGAAGACGCTTCGGAGAATACGGTCAATTTTTTGAATATTACCACTACCCTTGATTCTTTTTCAGGTAAATTTCATATGAAAAAAATTGACAAGCGAAGAGAACTTCCGTTTTCGTTTTTTCAGTATATACATTTACCTGCCAATAGGTCGATTCTGAACTCCTATAAAGTTATTATCGCTCAAACTATTGCTGCCATGTATTGTTGTAGTGAACAAGATACTTCTATGGATGAGGTCGGAAACATTGTTCTTGCTTTTCAAAGTAATGGCTTCATGAGAGGAAGATTATATGAGAGTATAAACAACCTACTCTTACACAATTTGTTCCATGGACTCAAGTTTACTTTACCAAAAAATGCTAAATTTCTTTTGGTGGGCAGTTAGCACTCCATCTCAAGGGTGCTAACTGCCCCCTGAGAGACTTTGCTAGCTGTGGGTACGGTTGGTGGGTTATCTCTCTCTCTCTCTCTCTCTCTCTCTCTCTCTCTCTCTCTCTCTCTCTCTCTCTCTCTCTCTCTCTCTCTCTCTCTCTCTCTCTCTCTCTCTCTCTCTCTCTCTCTCTCTCTCTCTCTCTCTCTCTCTCTCTCTCTCTCTCTCTCTCTCTCTCTCTCTCTCTCTCTCTCTCATGGGCTCTGTTACGTACATATATCTCTTTATTCGCTTCGCAAACCTCTGTGGAATGTAATTGTCGCATACTAACCTTATTTGCTAATGGTGACAAAAAAATGCCTTACCATGATAAGAGGTCCCACTTAACAGAAAAGGTTTTTTTTTTTTTAATGGTAAGAAAGTGGTGAATCTTTCAATGGCCAAGATCTATGCACATTATGGACAGTCAATCTAACGGTGAGCAGCAATTTGCACTTAGTACACCTAAGTGTCCTCTGGTTCTATAAAGAGGGAATTCACACAACCCTATTCACTTTCCCTCATGTTGTCTTGCTCTCTCTCTCTCCCTCATTCTTGCTTTCCTGTTGCTATATCGTACGGTGTTTGTGATTGAAGAGAACGTTCATGGATGCTATTGGAAGAACAATCGTATTGCAAACAAAGGTGAGAGCATTTTGAATGGTAGCTCGCTGATAAGGAAGCATGCATGCTAAAGATGAATGCTCGCTGATAAGGAAGCATGCATGCTAAAGATGAATGCTCACTAATTACCATTGTGTAATAGCAAGGTGCGACTGGCATATTGGGATTGGATAATACTACAAGCAATCGTTGTCCTGGCGGACAAACGTGGGAAACTTTTAAGATATTTTTTCAACCTTTGTGGCTTATGAAAAGCGTTGGAGAACAAACCAGTTGTTGAGTATATTTATCAACGTTTTTGAAAGGCGATTGATCGCTGGTCAGCGACCTCTATGTAGCGGATCTGGCCGCTGGCCAGCGCTGGTTTTTTGTGTATTAAAGTACAGCAATCTACCTGTTGCTCACTGTATGAGCAATGTTGCTTGCATTTTTCAATGTGTAATGCATTCAAAAATGCAATTACCAGAAACTATTGCATGAATATGGTTGATAAGAATGCCCTTACTATGTTTGATTGGCTATAAACTATACGTAGTATTGCTACATACTACTATTGCTCTATAGGTTTGATAAGGAATATGATGGGATCTGTCTCTGATAAACTAGTATTATGATGGCTATGATTACGGATAATGATGTAGTAAAAAAGGTGGTGGGATGTGCTAATATGCTCGTGAGTAATAGTGATTGCCATTACTAATTTTCTGTATACGATGGGAAAATGCTATCGAAAGAATGAAAAGAGATACGATTAATCTACGTAGCTAGCTATTGATAATGATTATGTCTGGCTTCGAGAGTATTTTATACTTAAATCAATACTTGCGGTGTGAATGCTTTAGCACGTAGGTGATTCGTTTAAAGCAGCCGAAGATGGATAGTTCACAAGAGATGACTTCAACTCTTATGACGCTTTACAAAATACCACCAATATGGTGGGTGACCTAACTTGATACCATCATTTTACTGACGTATTTATGATGACTTACAAACCTTGTGCGTAATGTTTTTTTAAAGTAATAAAAAAGTATAAGCTGGTCCTGCATGCGCAATAGTTTGGCAGCAAGTTCAATAGACAAAATATTAAAAAAAATTATATGTACACAAAATAAAACGTCTAATAAATAATAAAATCTATATAATAGGACAAACAAAAAAATAACAAAAAACAATATCATGGCATAAAAGAAACTATCCAAAAAATGCTTAAAAATAATTACTATGGAAAAAACAATATAGTGAATTATAAAAATTGAACAAATTTTTCAAAAAATTTCTACACATTTTTATAAAACAAAAATATCTAAAGTATAGAATAAACTAGAGCCAGGTTTAAATCAAAAAAAAAAAATCTGATTTTAAATATATATATATAATTATTGAATTCATGTGTATTTTTCAGAAAAACATATTTGCATATACACAAAATTGAATGATATTTATATTTTAAATATCTGAAATTTATTTCTATTAAAATCAAAATACGATATAATATAAATTGCATTTCATTTCATGTATTTTGTAATTTTTTATGTTAAAGGCCGTTGTATTTTTTTCATCATCTCGGGGGTCATGCCATGCATAAATTGAACCAACGATTGGAATCGTAACAAAAATTGAAGTTTCAACATATGGAAAGAAGCCCTCAATGGCCGTTGAAATGCAATTTATGACATAAAAAGGATGTTAGTTGTAAGTGTTTTGTTAACTAACCCAGAAAAAATTAAAATAAAAATTTGGCCCTCACTTTTTAGGGAGAATGGGGATTTGCTCACTTGGAAACGCAAAGCGTTTTAAAATCATAATAAATTCGCAATAATATTAATATTGCTCTGTAAACTCTAAGATTCTATGTACAATTTCAAGTTTATACAAGTAGATTATTGCTTTGAATTTGTTTTAATTTGTAAGATGACAAAATTGATCGCACTAAAGCGTACATCAACAACTTTCACGTAAACATCTCTAGTCATGCTAACATGTCACATGCTAGATTAATTGACCAATTTAATGGTAAAAGAAACTGAATCCATACCATGTAGGTTCTAAGCTTGAAAGAATACAAATAAAATAATGAAACATTTGTCTACCATCTAATGTCTAAGCTATATACTTGTTGGACCACCTTCTCTTCTTATACTCCTTCGATATGGATATCCTCTAAATGATTAGTCTCATAAATGAGGAGTAGGGTTGTCATAGGACGAGTTTCAACCCATTTTTCAAAAAAATTCCAAAGAATCAAGTTGCTATGCAACATGGTGCCTAGGAGTTACACTAGAAGATCTTACATATTTATCTTCCCTCCTATTGTTGGCCTTACCTACTTGGAGTTTATCTTGGTAATGCCTATGAATCTGTTGGATGGCATTCTCTTGTGTTCGACTGAGTTGGTTTCTCGTGGAGATCAAATCAGGAGTTGTTATGAAATCATGTATGTGGTCTCTCGTGCAATGGTACTTGGCAAGTTCCACTTTTTCATTCTCCTAAATATCTCTCTCTCAATCATGGGGGTAGGATATCTCCCATATATAGCGAACCAGAGAAGATATTAGAGTTAAGATTAATATACCATGTTGGCTTCCAAGCCCCCTTTTCCACTCGATCCCAATTTGTGATTGCCCATTTCTTGCATTCTAACGGTAGTAGCATCTGTTTGGTTCTTGTATTAGCTTTCACTCTAACTTCAAACACTAGTGAGTCTTGGATGCCACTTCTCTATAACATCGTCACATTGATATTGACGATATCTTATACACAAGCTCATGTGTTTATTCATTTCTTTTGTATCGAATTTCACTTCTTGTCTTGTAAGAATTCTTCACAAATGGTATTAACAATTCGCGATTTAAGATTTTTGGATTATTCAGCCCAATTTGTAAACAATCTGTCTCCAAAATAATGATTGCATAAATGATCTAATCTATCAATAAACAATTATTCCTCTCAAATTTGGTGCAAACAATCCGTCTTCAAAATAATGATTGTATAAGTGATGTAATCTATTAATGACAAAAAAAAAAAAAAATGTGAGCTCACATAATGTCTCCTTTTGGATCTATTTCATAGAAGGAGTTTGACTATGATTGTTCTAACTGAGGATGTGATGAAGTAGCTTATAGAAACTTTGTTGTTCATGAAACTTTAATGTGGAGAATACATGATAATCTCGAAATAAGTAAATGTTCAATTATATACTATCACATGAATAATTTTGTGAATGTGCAAGTAGATATCATATCATGGTCTAAGTATATAATATTTTTATATCATGCTTGTTTGATGAATCATGTAGGTTTTACCATGTCGATCTATAATTCATATCACATTTGTGGGCCAAATTTGGAAGGTTGTCATAGCACAAATATGTTAAAAAAAAGTGCATATGAAAATCATTACAATTACTTAACAATTGGTCATCCTTTTCAAACAATAAATAGATGATACGACCACCCTCGTACATGGGAGTAGTAGATTGGCATATTGAATGGCTTCAACAACATAACATCGACAATTCATGGGATGAATCAATTGACGGTATGAAACGACTATCCATTTTTCATAAATTACCCTTTTGGATGGCAATATCACCTTCTGGATCCTAGAATATGTTTGAAAATGTGGGTGAATCAATGTGGAACCACATCATTGCTGGAAAAGACAACCCAACTTCTTGTAAAGATTTACAAGTCGGCGATGTCAGAAGACCCTATTGGATTCAATGCATTAAAAACAAAAAAAAAGATGAAATCCTACCTAAGTTGCCATGAATTTTTACAAAAGAGCAACACTCGCACATTAAATACATCATAATACAAATGAGGACTTCAACAAGCTATGCACATAAGTGGTCCATGTAAATCTGACAACAGCGAAACAAGAAATGCAAATGCCACCTCAACCTGAGCAGCAGCAGTGTTACGGACCAGATGAACCATTTATGGATCCTGCCATAAATGAATATGTTTTGGCCTATGCAGCTCAAACTCAACGTCAAGGTGGAAGAAATTACGGTTGCTATGGATGCAGCGAGGGACACAAAATTGCAGAATGTCCCTACAAGGGACAATATACAGCCTCCTGCTGGGATTGCAATTATGGACACTGTTTCAAGAATTGTCCATTTAAACCTGGAACCAGTGCACCTCTTAACCTCATTGCCATACAACAACCAGCAATTCTAGCAGGGATGCCATTGAAAGGTCGACAAGACCACGCTCCTGTGTTAGCTGTTACGTGAGCACATAAGAGGAAGGAAGTGGCTCCCTCCCCACCACCATCGGTCACTGACGACCAACCCTCAACTTCAGCACCATATCCAAATGTGAGGGAAGAGAGAAGACAGTACCAGAAAATAAGACACTGGGTACAAAAAGCACAAGAGGATAAAAAAGAGCAAGAACGAAACAATCCCACAGAACCTCCAGTCGGCGTCGAACGAGAATCGCAAACGGGCTCACCATTGCGCACTGATCAGAATGATCGGTTGCACCAACATTAATCACCTTTTCACATGGTGGAGCCTGAGGAACCACGCACTGAAAGGCTCACACTCTTGCTGTCAAGCCATGTTAGTTTACCACTCGAAGAGCTACTATGGATTGCACCACAAGCGAAAAGCCTTTTAGCTGAATGGGCCAAAGCGGATGAGGAGCCAATAGCGCCAGAGTCCATATATTGTGCGGGCTATGATGAAACAAGTAACGTCCTCCACATCAGAGCAGCATGGGAAAGTGAGGAACACAACATCACTTTGCCAATCAAACACAAGAGATATGAGGACGAGGCAGCAGTGGTAGATGGAGGATCGAGTGTCAATCTGATCTCCACTACTTTGTACGAAAAATGAGATTTACAAGGATTGAAGCCAGCTAGATTCGCCATCAAGCTAGCAGATCAATCTTGTGTGAAACCAAAAGGTGTAGTTGCTGATATTCCCGTAAAGATAGCAGGCATGCAGTATGTGATTACTTTTGTGGTCATGGATATACCTAAATCTCCATCTGCATACCATGTTTTACTGGGAAGACCATGGTTGAGGACTGCGCAAGTAGTACACAATTGGGGTATAGGGAAACTCACCTTCAAGAGCAGAGAACAGGCTGTAAAGGTAGATCCAACCACATGGGCGATGAAACCTATTGCACCCCAAGCTGATGACGGATCATCCACGACAGATCATACGATTGATCGTCCAAGGCCAGCCAAGGGAGGTCACTATCATTCAGAGACAGATGTCATGAGATGGACAGATGCATTAGCAACTATTGATTGTCAGGCATGTCAATATGAATCAGATCCAGAACCGAGTACATGTTCACCCAAATGTTACACTATGGACACACCAATCACATTTGGGGTGAATATGATAAATGTAGCATGGCTGTCAGTGGAGCCGATTGAGAACCCAATGGACGATGATCTAGTCCCTTGACAACATGCTCTAACTTATAATAAGGAGATTGAGCTGACTGATGAACAAGTCCTACACCACATGGACCCAGATCGTTACGGAACCAAGAAGGTACCAGCTCAACCACCACAAAGGTCTGCTATGGCGAAAGTCTCAAGGATCGAACCACCCAAGGCACCTGCGAATAAGAAGAATCATTTGAAGCAACACTACAACCAGGTGATCCGATGGAGTGACCTACCCGAAGAGGCAATAGCTACAGTAGACATTGATATTCGCAACCATGAGACGAATGTCACATCAGTCCTGAAGAAAGACAACAAGGATGAACCCACCAAAATGACAAAAAAGGGCAAAAAGAAGGTGTTGGATTCTTTGAAGTCAATCAAGTTGGACCTAGATACAGCATCATCTTCTACATAGGTGACAAAAAATAAAAAAATGACCAGTCGGGCCAAGATCCATATGCTAAAAGAGGAATCTCGACGAGCTCCAGTTCACGAGATGCTTGATACTCTCAAGAATTATACATTGGATGACGTGGTAATCATGATGCTGCAAGCCCAACAAGAACCTGATCAAAGTTAGGCACCAGCGGAACAAGTCTTCGAGGGACCTGCGTGAACATAGCCGATGAATCTTGCAGAACCAGAAGAAGAAGAAAGGATAGTGCATGTGGGAGAGCAGTTAACACCCACACAGTTCAAGAGACCACGATCCTTGTTGGTGGGATATAAAGACTGTTTTGCCTGGAGCTATAGTGATCTAAAGGGCATTCCGCCAACAGTAGTCCAACACACCATACCTTTGGTGGACGAAGCAGTCCCCAAGGTAAGCTGTTACTACCGCTGCATTTCCGAATTATACAGAACTGATCAAGCAAGAGTTGCATAAGCTTACGGATGCAGATTTCATTTACGAAATCGAGCACACAAAATGGGTATCGTCGATAGTTATAGTACCCAAGAAGAATGGCAAAATGCAGATCTGTGTGAATCTGAAGGCGCTTAAGGGCAAGCTACTCAGGTATAGCCTATGGTGAGGTTTGTGTACATTCATTCATTGAGTCCTTGGTAGACTCTTGTGCTTGGAGCATGAGGAATGAATGAAAATCAGCTTTCAGGACCTATTGGATACAGGTGTTCGCCATGGTTGAGGACCTAATTTGGTGACTAATGGTGTAGTAGCGGATCTACATGTAACAGATGCTGGTACAATAGAATACCACAGTTTGCACAAGCCTGGTCATGTATTTGACGTATTCATGTTGGTTTGCATAAATGTGTGCTTGCATGTTACCTTGTCATAGAAAACTAGATCTGATTCGGAGTTGTATATGGTTGTGCATTTGCTACATCTAAAAAAAAGTAGTCATTTTATGCTCATTGACTTGTCATTATGTCTACTATAGCTGTCTATCTTATTATTGCAATAAAATTTTCTTAGGTTGAGTCTCAGTCGCTCATTTATGTCAACTTTACATGTTTGTGCTTGTACATGTCAACTTTACTAAGTGCCTGATAGGATGTGAGCCTAGCTAGATGGAGGATGTAAGTCTCATGGTGGCAGTGGGATTTCCTCAGTTTGAGCCATGTCGCTCATGTGGTCCACTTGTGTTCAAGTCGGATTTGGGACAAGTCAGTTGGTCGAGAGTGTGGTAGACTCTCTGATGAGCACTGTGTTTGCATGATACTTTGTGTGCCAAACCTGGTGGTTTGATGGTGTGCTTGAGTGTGAGTCGAGTGCAGAGTAGCAGAGATATGCATAACATCTTTTGGACACACTCCAGACGCTGCTGCAATATATTTCTTTAGTCCTACTGCATTTGAGCTTAAGGGAGAGTATTAAGAATCAGATTTGATCTGAAATGTTTTTATTATAACCTCGAAATGCAGTATTGTAATCAATTGTACATATCTTCAGTTAATTAGGATTTACAGTTTTTATTAGTAATCGAGATTGGACCCACACTTGTTGTATCAATGGTCATTTGTCCTGTAGACGACTATTTGGATTAGCCGGGTAGCCACACGTAGGAAAAGTTAGCCTGTACAGTGTCATTTACAGTACTTGTTATACTTGGGGGCATGTCCTAAGTTTGTCGGTCAAATTTGGCCATACTGGGCCCGTTGACCTTAGTTGGCGGATGGTAGGCTAATTTTAGGACACTGAGAGCTTGTGAGGAATGTCTATGGTGATTGATTGATGTGATATGCATACTGCACTAGATCCTAACAAAATTTTAACATTTTTATCATCTGTTAGTACAAAATCTTCCAAATCCAAGTCTGTAGATTTAGAATCTTTTTTTGTTGATACAAAGTGTTAGTGAAGATGACTGTACATATTTTGATCATGCCTTGCCCAAAACAGGGCTTTGTTTATAGGCCCTAAAATTGCCACCACTCTTTCTCCAAGTGATAAATCCCTAAATATTTTGCCTACTTGCAATATAGATGATAACTTTTTTTGACATCATCGGACATATCAATGTTGAGGATATTCACGTGTAAACAAATAAAGTAGCCGAAAATAGTGAAAATACGTTGCGAGGGTCGTGGCTTCCTGCATGTATAAGCCCATGGCCCAATGAGCACTTGTAAATAAATTAATATTGAATAAACTTGATTTTGGGCCTTGTAATTAAAATAATATTAGAAAGCCAAAGTTTAAGCTTAATTTAAGTTCCTAAGTTTTGTGATTAGTCAAAAGTCAAATGGTGGTAGGTGGGGTGTGCTTCTTTGTACACCACCATAGATTAGTTTGTGCTTCTTGTGAAGGGTGTGGATTTCAATCCCACCTTCTTGAAAGTAGCCAATAGGAAGCAAGGGGTGAGGGCCACCCCAAAGATAAATAGGCACCTATTGTACACCATTTGCATGCTTAATTGAGAGGAGGAGACTCTACTATTTTTGAGAGCTCAAGCATCCTTATGTGCTATTGTTGCATGCTATTTCTTTTCATTGTGTTGCTTATTGATTTCCATTTGCCATAGTTCTTGTTTTTTAATAGTTAAAAGTTTCTCCATTAGTATGCTAGGATGAGCACACGAGCTAACCTCCCTCTAACTCTCTTTCTCTCTCTCTTTTTACCATCAATCATGATGCATGCTTGTGTTTAGAGTTAGTGAAGTTAGTGTTAAGTGGGGTAGTGATAAAGTAGAGCTAAAAAACATCTAAACCAGCAACTAAGCATAGTTAGGAACCTATCTTGTGTTCTAACCCTTCTTTATAGGTGGAGGGCTGCTCACCATCAAATCTACACACCCTACAATGGCGCCGTTGTCGAGGATAGGCTATTACTAACTAGCTATAGTTGTCTTTTTTGTTGCTCTTGTTTTTTTAGTGTGTTTTAGGTGGATTTGGGGGTAGATTAGCCTTGTTTTGCATTCTTCTTGTGATTGGACTGTTCTAAGCTAGCGGAGGAGGTGTGGAGTGGTAGTGAAGACCCAAAGCAGTCTCTAAGGGCTTGACAACCCATCACAAACACCAAAAAATGTTCAAATCTACTTTTGGAGGGAAAAAGTGGCCAAAAACCACTTTAGACCTTATTTTTCAGAAACCAGTGAAAACTAACCTTCGCATGACTGGGGGTATTGTAGACTGATAGGATCGAGTCCAGTGAGAAGCTTTTGAGCTATGAAGATAGCTCTAATGTCATATCAGATCTTTGTACCATTAATGGTCTTGTCGTCCGGAACAACAAGAGGCAAACTTTGATTGCATTATCTTCGATAGAGGCCGAATACATAGCTGCTACATATGTTGCAAAAGAGACAATTTGGCTAACATGTTTATTATCAGATCTCAACATTCATTAATCACAACCTACTTGTGTATTTTGTAATAATTGAAGGGGGCTTGGCATTTTGCGAGTAAATTTTTTGCGAGTTTCTTTCTTGCCATGAGTCAATACAAAGATAGCACATGGTGTGCTATATTTTTAATGCCACCACTTGAATGTTTATTAAAAAAAAATTGTGGTTTGGCACATAGTTAACAATCCCATAATGAAATTCCAAAATTAAAAAAATTTGAAGTTAAAATTTTTTTTTAGCCTTGTGCTACAATTTTTTTTTTTTGATTGAATCACTTGGCATGCCGGCGTGCCAAGTGATTCAGAATATATATATATATGTATATATATATTTTCTGAATCACTTGTCTGGCCCTGGCAGCCCACCACCATAGCACCCGGTGTGCTTTGGTGGTGGGCTTCTAGGGCAAAAAAAAAATTTCTTCCACAAGGGACCACAAAGAGGCTCCTTGCCTTTGGGCACTGCAAGGGACCGCAAGGAACCTTCTTGCGGTCCCTTGCAGCGATCTGGACTGCAAGAAGACCCCTTGTGGCCCCTTGGAGTGGGCTCCTTATGGTTCATTGGGTTAGATACCCTAAACCCTAAACCATGAGGGACCACAATGAGCCTTCTCGCGGTCCCTTCAGTGGGCTGGACTGCAAGGAGGCTCCTCACGATCCGTTGTGGTCGTGCAAGGGACCGCAAGGGGCCTTCTTGCTGTGGGTTGGACCACAAGAAGGGTCCTCGATGTTCAAAATTTTCAAAATAATCTGATAGTGTGGAACAAAAAGTTAAAACGTCATCTACAGCAACTCCAAGAAGATCTATAGCAGACCTTGGAGTGCCATCTAGATGCACTAAAATAATGGTGCATTCCTATTAAAGTTGCGCCAACCACTATAAAAAGATAGATCTAATGGACAAATTTAAGTTTTTTTTGAAAAAGTTTGTCAAGTGATCAAAGTATTTCAGAGTTCATTATCTTTCTCCTCTCTCTCTAAGTGGATTTGCTATTCTATTGATAAGTCTAAATGATTTGTGATTTGCAATAAGCTATCATGAATACACTTGGTCTTATCAAAGTTTTATAATGAAAGTATTTCTCTTACATTATTCAAATTTTCTAATAAATATATTATTCCATTTTTTTGGTATTATAGTTTGTTGCGTCCTACCTGCAACAGTTGTGAAAGTTCAAAAGCATATTGAGTTATTATCATCCGTTCTTCAGTTTTTTATTTTTTAAGTGATAATTTGTTAGCATGAACTGTAGGATCGATTGTTGACATGGTATCAGAGCTTTGATAAGGTATAGTCTTACGAAAATCAAGAGCCGAATTATGAGAGAATTTGAAGAACCATTACAATTGGTCATTCATGTTATCAGATCAATTTTGAGAAGACCTAGGGGAATTTAGAGGTTTGGATTAGGTGGAATCTAATAAATTCTCAAATTTTTTGATTTTTTCAAGTGAAGCATAGTGAGCTATTTGCAGTTGATTTTGCACCAAATCACATGCTATCAGCTCCAGCAAGTGGCCAGTAGCAAGGTGACCTCCAACAAGTGTGTGTCTACATCAAAAACCTAAAAAAATGGTGGAGATTTGAGTAGAAACTCTATTTTTGGATTGGAAAACAGTGAATCTTTTATTGTAGGCAACTTTTCTTGGCTCTGTATATTTTTACAATAGGGCATTGGAATAAGGCAAGGTTGCTATCAAGAGGCCGCATAGCGCCATGGACTAGGTAGGGTGCATGATTTTCTTTTCTTCCGATCAGCCATAGCCTGAAGTTTCAACAAGCAAGACGACGTAGGGATACCTCACACAAATTCAATCAAAGGAGACCATAGTGTCTCAAGGATGTTACTGCATGGAGGAGTCACTTTTAGTGCTCAGATGTAGTGTTTGCCATTAGATTGAGTTGAACTAGATCTATGGTTAAGATTCGGTTGATGTGGGTCATATTGGATCACAAATTAGTTCACACATCAATCAATGGTGTATTTGAAAATTTTCAAATTTTTGCAGGCTATATTACATCAAGGGAGAGGCTACCAACATTCTAGGATCTTCATGTATTACATGAAGAACAAAGGCGAGAAGTGGTAAAATATCAACTACCCTCATCATACAACACCCCATTGTACCATATTTCAGACCTCCATGTCTGAGGGCAGTTTAGTTTAGAGTTTTTGTTTGGTCTTGATAGACCAGACAAAATCTCTAATAAAGACGTTAATAAAGCTCGAGTGACATGGCAGGGGCCTTTGGGGGTCAAACCAGGCTTTTATCGCTCCAGTTTCCTAGAGCTAGACAGTGCTGGGGTCCCAGTTTTGCTCGTTACCTGGATAGTGGACTTTCACATTGCCTCCGATTTACACTGGGACAGTAGATGAAGCAATGTTAGCCAAATAGAAGTTTTTGATGAAGAGAATGTTCCAAAGGTTAATGTTGATGGTGGTGATGTGGATGGATATAATATTCTTGATGATGTTGATGGTTTTTTGGATGATCGTGATGGTTCTTTGGATGGATGGTGGAGATTATTTTGCAAGTCAAAGTTCCAAAAAGATCCTCAAGTCAAAAGCAAAAGCCATCTAGACTTACATATGATGAGAAGTGTAAGCAAGTTGTGGAACGTACAAAACTTTGTTTTTCTCACATATTTTGATACCTCTTCTTGTGTAGATGATGGTATGCAAGTAGATGGTTGTCTTTATAAAACGGATGTCATTAATGGATCTAGAAATGAGATTTTGGTCAATGGTTTTGATTAAATAGATGATCTTGTTGTGCTTCATCAACATAAGGGGAAAGTGGCAATTTGGAGCTAGTCAAGAGCATCGTAGGGGAATTAAATGGTCAAGGCACTAAGGATATATTTTTATATGATATTGAAGATTCAAATATATCAAAGGTGGAAGCATAGAGGGACCATAACATTTACATTCTATTTTGTTCTTCATGTTGGTTTTTCATTTCGATATGTAAAATTGATGTAGAGAATAGTGAAGCATCCAATATGAATACTATTATCTATATCAATTATGAAGTCTTTCCATTTCATATATATAAATACTCATAGAAAAATACTTATTCATAAAGCACGGATCACATCTTTGATTATGTTCTTAATCTATGCTAAAACTAATTGAAGTGGGAGTGTGAAAATTGTCAATTCGTTTTCTACTTTTCTAGTTAGTTTGGCAATTTGAGTTTGAATAAGGCCAAATATGAAAATAAGGTGTACATGTTCTTGCTTGAGGTGATCTTTCCTACAACCTATTCCATTTAATATTTTGCTCTTTCAGTTTTTGGTTTAGCTACTTGTTCACGCGCGTAAAACTAGTACACATGACCATTTTTAAGCTGGGTCCAAGTTCTTTTTTAGCTTTAGTTTGGCAATTTTGGCCAATATTATTGTTTTAGGACTATTTGTTGATAAGCTTGGCCAAATGACTCTAGAGAGAGGAGAGAGAGTCATCACTTTCAGCTATAGATATCAGGTAGGTCGTGGAGAATTTAGAACCTAAGTGGCATTCCACTTTTGAAAGGTTTGGAGTCCAGATTATCAAATGATCTATTGTTGTTTTATGACTTGTTAACAAATAATTGGATCAGATCTTTTCATATGTTGAATAGCTTTCGACTCTATCTTGCTTTGGTAGAGTTATCTTGATCAATTGTTTACAAATTTGACATTTGTTTTTGTGCTTCTCTATTGTGCATAGATCTATATTTGGGATCACTTTGGATCTTAAATTTTGGCAATGATTACTCGAGGAAGACTTGGATCTACATGATTAGAAATAAGTATGATGCATTATGATACTTCAAACAAAACATTGGTGGAGAATCAATCAAAGGTGAAGGCACTGTAAGATTAAGTTTCCAGAATGATCAATTCAAACTAATATCTAAAGTCCTTTATGTGCCTAATATGTCTACAAATCTACTATTTGTCAACAGAATTACTGGTTCCAGGACATAGAGTAGAATTCGAATCTAATCAATGTAGAGTTGTCGATAAGACAAATAAGATTCTTGAACTTAGAAAGAGACATGAATACTTGTATAGATTGAGTCACTGTTATTCTGCTATGAATCAAGCCCTGAATACTTTTGTTCATATCAGTAAAGCATTACCTGAACATTATAGACTTGGTTAAATCATGCATCCATTTCAAATATGTCTAAACATTCTATTATTGTACTTGATCTCGATCGAACCCCCAGTCTCCCAGAGTTACATTATCTAAAAGCAGACTAGGATCTCTTTTAGATCAAGTTACCAACATGTAGCTAAAGATTTGCTAGACATTGTACATACAGACATATGTGGCCCAATTGTGTTGTGGTGTATAGGATGCAATCCTTCTGTGAAGTCGATCGTTGCAGAAGTTAGTGAAGCGGTTCGAGATGTATTCTCCACCATGATTGGTTTTGATCTGTTTCACTTTGCTTCCCGTACATCTTTCTATCCAGTTCACGTTAACTGTGAACTTGTCAAGTGCTTCTGATTTGCTATGTATGAAGTAGACTCTAGCGAACTTTCTGTAATCGTCAATGAAAATGATGTAGTATTTTGAGCCTCCTATTGAGATCACGTCAAAAGGTTAGTAGATGTTCGAATGTACCAGACATTGATATTAGTTTGATTTATTCAAACTTTCATCATGTTCTCTGAGAAAGAATTATTACCATTTTCCATATAAACCTGTGATGCGTGCATGAAAGGGAAGATGTCTCGTACTCCTTTCACCAAGGACTCCTTCAGAACGACAAATATTTACCAATAGAACAGCTTTTGCCTTGATTGAATAAGCTTGCAGAATTAAGAGACATTTTTAGACAATCAGAAATTACTTTGATCATAAATGAATTTATATTCTGAATCTAAATCATCAGTATACATCTCTTGCTGCCTTGTTTCGTTGTTGTATCTTTGATTGAATGAGTTGAGAGTCTTTACAATGAGTAGTGCACATGTATTTATATTGTTACAAGACAGGTCCTTTGGCCTTTTACTTCTGTAACAGTAGATCTAATCGTTACAATGGTTGATATTCGAATAAACGCTATATCTGTTTGCGAATTGTTCACGATAGTTTATCTCTTTGTCTAAGCTTTGTGTTTCACGAATTGTTCGCGACACTTTGTCTTTTCACGATATCTTCATGTTTCGCGAATTGTTCGCGATAGTTGACAGTTTTGAGCTTGAAGAAGACTCAAGAATATTTCGCGAATTGTTCGCGACAGGCGACAATTTTGTGACAGGTGAGGTTTGAACAAGAAACAAAATATTATGCGACAAGATATTGTTCGTGAATATTTTGAGTCACCACAAGAAATCTGTTCATGAATCTTTCGAGTGATTACAAGAATATTTCGCAAATCTTTTGAGGTTGAACATGAATATAAATGTTTTGAGTTCGAGTTCATTTCTCATCCTTTGTCAACTGTGCACTTTGTTAGTAGAACCGAGATTTGTCTGATCAGGTGTTCTACAGCTCCCTCTCAAAGTGGGCAGTTGGATTAGCCCCAATCTTCTTTGCCGCTTCTCAAACAAAGCTTCATTGAGTGGCTTTGTAAAGATATCAGTTGTCGTTTCCTTTGTAGGTATGAAGACTGTCTTCAGTATCTTCTTTTCGACTAAGTCCCAAATTACATGATACTTGATAGCAATGTGCTTCATTTTCGAATAAAATACATGATCTTTCGTAAGATAGATTGCTGAAGTGTTATCCATAACAAGACATAAGGTTCAAAAATAGTATCATCAAATACTTCCAACATTTGCTTGATCCATATCAGCTCGTTTGCCATCTTGGCTACTGCTACATATTCGGATTCACAGGAAGATTGAGTTACTGTTGTTTGCTTCTTGCTTATCCAAAGTATGGTTGCGCCAGACACTAGAGTACAACCTTCTGAAATACTTTTGCTATCATCCTTCATGGATTCCCAGCTTGCGTCACTGTAAGATTCGATCCGAAATCTAGCTTCCACACATTCCATAGTCTTTCATTTCCTGCAGATATTGTACTACCCTCTTTGCTAACTTTCAATGCAACAATCCTGGGTTCTGATTAAATTGGCTCAGCCTGTATACTGCAAATGCTATATCAGGTCTGGTGTTGTCTGCAAGATATAACAATGATCCAATCAACCTGCGATAGGGTGTATTGGCAATTCGCTTCTCTTCCTTGAGAGTCTGCGGACAATCTGCCTTGCTCAGTGTTGTTCCAAGTATCATGGGAGTATGCACACCTTTGCATTTGAGCATGTTGAAGTCTTCAATGATCTTCCGAGTATACTTTTGTTGGTGAAGATATAACTTACCACCTTCAAAGTCTCTTTCGATCTGCAAGCCTAGATAGATTTTTGCTTCTCCTAGGTCAGTGATCTCAAATATTTCAGAAATGTTTCTTTTGACATTTGAAATTAATTTATCTTTTCTTGAGAAGATAAGCGTGTCACCAACATAAACAACTAGAATGATTATTTCATTTTGGACATGCTTGATATAGACATTGATTCAGTGAATAGAGGTTCGAACCCTAAGGAATGTAGTGCTTCGTCCTTCTTTCTATACCATTGTGGGTCATCTCTATACTCATCCAAAATGGATTTCTCATTTTTGAAGTTCATTGTTGTATCTCAGGTTGAGTTTGAAAGCATTGATAGAAGGCAAGAGAACCGAGTGGAGGACTTTCCACTGTCATGGTCTTCTTTCAACACCTATAAGAGAAACAAAAAATTGTTTTAGCATAATGTCAACATAGAGAAGATTATCCTTATATAATACTAGTACGCATCGCCCGTTGGCCGGCGACAAATTCAAAATATAAGGGCAGCCCGTGCCCCTCTCCTTATCCTAGCGTGACCGGGCAACGTGAGCTGCCCGGAAATCCAGATTCTTTTAGTATATATAGATAGACAAGTACGCTTGCCCGCCCGATGACGGCGAACAACAAATTCAAAATATAACGGTGGCTTGTGGGCACCCCCCTCCCCCCCCCCTGCCCGAGCGTGACCGGGCAGCGTGAGTTGCCCGGAAACCCAATTTCTTTTAGTATATATAGATTTAAAAGAGCAACTATACCTGAAAGGCTGCCAATTACCACATATCATTCTCTGATTGAACACTGAAGTTGAGGCATTCCGAGTCTTCTTAATTTAAAAGTGCTCCATTCATGATCGTAAGACTAACTCTCTCCCTTTTTTGTCCCTTTATAATTTCAAACTCATCTAACTTAAGAATAACTATCAACTTGTTGACATTCTCATTTGTAGTACCGTTCTATTCTATGATGAATATCACCAAATTTTCATCTCATCATAACTAGTTGTAAAATGACGCAAAGAAGACTACAACATTCGAATCTCCTTCTCGAAGATCTCCTTTTCTTCTTTGATGGATTGCAAACTCGTCAAGATACAAAGTTTATTTAAATAAACAGAAAAATTAGCTCCAATATAAAATCTAAATTTACAAATCAATTAGTACAATTCAAGATATAAAACTTACGCATTCAAGTTTTTCTTCCTTGATTATTGTCTCATCGTCAATGACCACCTCTCAATGTCAAGAATGTCGATGTGTAGACAATTGGTTCTTAAAAACCAAGTTGATTCTAGAATATGAGAAACTCCTCTTCAGATGGAAGATTGTCTTCTTTTTTTGCGCATCTGCTCAGCTGCCATCTTCAAGCAATCCTTCCATGCCTTACTTATATCATCCACACCAGAGAGAAGATCATCAACATCATAATCAATTATATCTGAAAATTCATGAAGCTCCTTGCTCAAAATACAAATGAGCCTCTGCCCATTTGGTGAGATAATCCATAGCCATGATAATGTATCAGGCTTGTGAAATTCTTGCAGTTGGGTGGATTGGACCAATGTAGTCCAATCCCCACTTCTCAAATGGTGCTTGAGCTAGAACTAGATGTAATAGATCATAATTCAATCTTGTTGGCCTCCTAGCTCTTTGGTACACATTGCATTTCCTCAAGTATTCTTCTGTATCTCTTTATGAATCGTTGGCCACCAACACCTTCATTGCAGAATCTTGTGAACTGTAATGTCATATGCAAACCACCCATGCCCTCGTGAGATAGCAATATAATCTGGGTAGCTTCATGTGAAGGATACTATCAGATCCTCGTCGATAAAGTTGACATCAATTAGCTGGTAGGGTCTAGCTTTTAGAATCAACTTCCAATGTTCTGCCTTTGGGCAAGGATTTGTCAAGTTGGCCCCGCATTAGATATTTCACTATGTCTGCAGCCCATTTAGGTATTGTGTCAATATAAAACAAGACAACATCGGGTAGTTCATCATCAGGTTGGATTGTAGTTTCCTTCCCTTGAATTCGCGACACATGATCTACCATATAATGTTGGTTGCCCTTGTGAACCACTATTCGAAAATCAAACTCCAACAGCAGAAGCAACCATCAAGTAATTCGCCATGTGTTGCAAGTTTTATTAACAAGATAAAACAAGGGTTAAAATGCGAAATGAGTGGCCATCAAATAATGCCTAAATTTCCTAACCTCATAAATCATAGTCAGTGCTTCCCGCTCTGTGGTAGAATAGTTCATTTTTGTGTCGCTGATGGCAAATTAGATTGGAAAATTCTTTTTGCATTCTTCTGGCTGGGTTAAGACAGCTCCAATAGCATACTTTGATGATCAATATGCACATGAAATTCTATCGTCCAATTGGGCGCGGTCGTAAGATTGGCGTTGAGACCAATGCATCCTTAAGTTTTTGGAAAGCCTGTAGGGCTTCCTCCGTCCAATGTGGTTCTGTTGTCATATTGGTCTTGCTAATTCCACAAAATCTAGAATGAAGATCCGGTAGTAATGACCCGTGAGAACATAGACTCCACGAATCGTCCTTGGTGGTGGCAGATCAACAATGACCCTCATCTTTGATAAATCAGTGGCAATTCTGTGTCTTGACTCAGACAAAGGGCAATGGTTGCCATAAAACTATGGAATGGGGATTTGCTATGGTTGCAAGACAACTCAATAGCTTAGAGTAGTAGAGTTCAAGGATTTGACAATGGGATATTAAGGGAGAGAATACTTCACTAGAGAATGTCCTGGGTGTACCCGAAGAGAGAGTCATAAGCAAAGTATTCGCAGAGTATTCTATATATCGTAACTTCTCCAATTGAGAATGAATATGCTCCATCCTTCCTTGTTGCATAAAATGCTCCCTTTGCTCCAGTTGATAGTGTTATTGTTTTCAAATCATACTAAGCATTTCCGTTTTGTCCCTTTTGATACTTTGAATTGTAACTTCTTCCTCAATTAGTCTTAAAGACTTGAGTCTTGGCCTCATCAAGGTGACTTTCTAATCCTCAAAAACCCTGGATCTCCCTCATCTACCTGAGACCTTGACCATAAAAGACATGAAATCACTTTTACTTGGCCAGTCTGGCCTTTTAAGAGAGAAGCTCGTACATGATGGGCTTTAAAATAAAAACCTCAAAAACAAAAGGATGGCATGAGGGAGCGAGTAGTTTTGGGAGTATAAAAAATCAAAAAAGCAGTTGCGCCAAAACTACCCGCCTTCTTTCTTATCTTTCTCGGGCTCCACTGTTCAAAAATTTCCCCCCTCTCCCTCGCTTTTTTTACTCCTCCCTCTTTCTCTCCCGCATTCATATTTTTGTTGTCTCCCTATTAAATCCCAGGGAAAACCCAACAAAGAGCTGCGTTCTACTTTGCAGGTCTTCATTGCGATCCTTCATTTCTATCTTCTCATCTACGAAGACCTGCAAAATCTCTAGATCAGAGGTTCTGGAGATCTATGTTTGCTCGTTTGCAGCCTCCATGTGCTTAATTTATCCGCATTGAATCAGATCATTGCAAATTTTGTCTGCCCTTGAATTGCTTTATCCTGTAGCAGCTTCAATTGGGTTTGATTCTCAGCCGTTTTGTTCGAGCTTTCTCCTGTAGCAGCTTCAATTCAGTTGTTGATCAGCCCATCTGAAGATGGGCAAGCAACGTAAGAAGAGCAGGGATGAGGCAAAGATTGGAACTGGGAAGGTGACAGCAGTGCAGGTTGCCTTCATGGTGGAATGCTACCTGAGGGATCAACAATATAGCAAAACTTTGACAGAGTTTAAAGCAGAAGCTTCGACACTTATTTCTCCATATAAATCAGTAAGCTTTTGATGAATTGTCATTCGTAGTTTCAAGCGATTTAGCCCACAAATTTGCAGCTTTGTAGATCCATGATGCTTCTTGTACCTGAAAAATGTCAAGAGCAGACTTTGATCTTCTATTTGCGATTGCATTAGGTACCAAAGAGGCTGATGAGCTTGAGTGCTATCCTAAACGAATACATCACTTTGAAGGAGCAACAGCTGGCGGTTTCGCAAGAAAAGGCAAGAATAGATAAGCTCTTCCGAGGCTTGCAGGATATGGTAGGAGCATATCAAGTAGGCAGCTTGCCTGCATGGTTTCCAACAATGCAAGCCTCTGTTGACTGCCCTCCTACAGCCGTTTGCGCTGCACGGACTGGGTCCACTCCAGTATCTGGTTGGCTACTTCTCTGCATTACTGCTCCTTGGATGACTATTTATTATAACATAGCACTCGATGGATTGTAAAAAGGTGCTATAAATTCTATTATCTCGGTCTATAGAATGATTGAAAATAAGCACGAGTTTGAAGTTCGCTTACAAAATTAAGGTATGACTTTGCGATTCCAGGTGCTTATCCGTGCAATGCCGGTGTTACGATGAAAGGAAGCGATCCCAGAAACATCATCAATATTGAGCAAACATCTGTCCAAGAAGTGCAACATGCAAAGAGGAAAATTCCAGTTAGATCAAGGGATCTGCCGCCAGGTGATGCTGGTGGAGCACAGCTGAAGAAAGCGCGTGCCAATACGGGTAATACATTAGCAGCTAATATTTGTGGATTTTTGTTTTTTAAGAGGTCAATAATCTCCTGCCCGTTTCTTGCAATTCACTCTAGATATTCTTGTGAACGATTACCAGGAGATCTTGCGAAGCTTCAAGCAAAGCGTGTGACAAGCTATTCTACTAAGGAGGTGCAAGCTCTGAACCCCTTGCAGCCGAGCACTCCGCCTGTTCAGCAATTTCCTCCAATACCAAAAAATCAGAACGCTGTCTATGTTACAAGCATGACTGTGCATTCAGCTTCTTTAGCGAATGGGCACCTACCTTGTCAAGCTTCACAATCCAAGGTTGATTCGCAGGATTTGCAACGTCCTACAAATCTTTCATATCAAAATTCTACGAATGCTCAAATAAATGTCAAGTTGCAAGATCCTCAAACTCCCCCCCGAGCAGGATGCTACCAGGAAGATGGTTCAACTCCACAGACTAATTGTAGCAATGACAACCGATTTGATTTGGTCGATTCCATGTATTCTTATTCCAATAACTCACCAGTTTATGCTTCGAATGCAACTCTATCGGAATCCTGTCAACAATCGATAGATTTATCATGCGAGGGTCAAGGACTGCGCAAACCACAGAAACCGTCTGGTGCAGGTGATTTCAATGTTGATCACATACAGATCAAGAAGCAAACTAGCAAATGTCGAACATTAGATTTCAAAACGCCAATTGCTTCAAATTCTTACCTGGCCACAGCTTCACCTCCTGGCCAGCAAGCATTTCTTAGTGAGGATATTGAGCGTCAAACTTCTCCTGAGCTGAGTGACTCCTTTTTAGAGGATTTTCTGAGTTCTGATGCCGTCTCACCTGAGGATTTGTCATCTATTGACGAAATTTTGGCTGACCTTGGGGAAGTTTCCTTCTCAGATCTTCTGGGGGACGTTATTCCAGAGGAAATCCAAGAGCCAAACTTAGTCTTTCACGAAATTCAGCATCCAGAGACAATTCATGAAGCCAGGTACGCTCATTTCTGTTCGGATCGAGATCACAAAATGCTCATTTTTGTAAAACAGTCCTTCGGCATGCTGAATTCCTCTTACTTGTAGAGATTTGAACATCCTCTTGTCACTTGAATGTTCTGTAGATCCTAAATCACTGAGCTGATGTTTCTTGTTAATCGAATTGGTGGTATGCAGATCATTTAATGGCAACGATGCTTACAATCGTACTCTTCTCCGCACGAATGACATTGACGTTCTTTCACAACTGACGGATAAGGAGATGAATCGACAAGGTATCCCCTGCTTCAGACATCATCTCCCTATACATCCTTGAACTATCTTGAACAGTTTCTTTTTTGCATAATGTCTCATAAACTCTCAATAGGAAAAACAGCCTACGCATCTTATGCTGAAGAATCCATGTTTTGATAAATTCTGCAGAAATCAGATATAGCGGTTTGTCACCCCTCTCTCCGTCAAAAAACCAACAGACACGTTCTGGTGAGTCTTGTCATTTTTGCATCTACTACACAGGCTGTTCATATTCATAACATGGTTTCACAGATGTTTCAATTCTCACCATAGATCTATTCAGGCGAAGAACATATCGCCAACTCAAAGCAGTCTATAGAACATTGAGAAACTTATGTGCAAGTGCAGGATTGTTTATTAACTCTTAAAAAAATCTGCTGATGAACAGGTGAAAAGCTAAGGGAATCCCAGGGGAAAGAAAACTTGCTTGTGTCTGTTCGGCGGGATAAGAACACCGCATCAGGTTTACGTCGACTATGAAAGCAAAGCGCTATTGTCTGCACTCAACAACTAAACTCAGCTTCCGCCATCGCTGAAAACACAATTTCTTGCAAATCCAACTGTGCTTAGCTAATTGCAAAGCATCAAGGATCTTAAGCACACCTTACAGTCATCTTTGTCTCAGAAATGCTTATTTCTCTGCAGACTCCAAACTCCAAACTCCAAACTGCAGAAACCAAATAACTGACAGCAGCTTCTAGCTTCTGCTGCATCCAACAAATTCAAAGCTGAGCAATGAATCCCAGCTCAACAAAATTACGCTAAATTTGAGAGCTACTTCTGTGATCCATGGAATTGTTGATGCTTTTCTTTTACATTTAGAGATTTGCTCCAAAGCTTTTAGGCTTTTGATTCCATAGCAGTAAACCAGTTGTGCCCATTTGCTAAAAGTTGAGATTTCACTCTTACTTTGAGAGCTGCTTCTGTGGCTATGGAATTGTTGATGCTTTTTGTTTACATTTTAGAGATCAAATCCAAAGCTTTTAGGCTTTTGATTCCATAGCAGTAAACCTATTGTGCCCATTTGCTAAAAGTTGAGATCTATGGAATTGTTGATGCTTTTCGTTTACATTTAGAGATCAGATCTAAAGCTTTTAGGCTTTGATTCCATAGCAGTAAACCTATAGAGCCCATTTGCTGAAAGTTGATCTCACTCTTAATTTGAGAGCTATAAATGTGATCTATGGAATTGTTGATGCTTTTCGTTTACATTTAGAGATCAGATCTAAAGCTTTTAGGCTTTTGATTCCATAGCAGTAAACCTATAGAGCCCATTTGCTAAAAGTTGAGATCTTACTCTTAATTTGAGAGCTACTTTTGTGATCTATGGAATTGTTGATGCTTTTCGTTTACATTTAGAGATCAAATCCAAGGCTTTTAGGCTTTTGATTCCATAGCAGTAAACCTATTGTGCCCATTTGCTAAAAGTTGAGATCTCACTCTTAATTTGAGAGCTACTTCTGTGATCTATGGAATTGATGATGCTTTTCGTTTACATTTAGAGATCAGATCCAAAGCGACACTCAAAATGTCTATTAGATTGATCGGTGGGTCTGCCCGGTCTCATGGAGATTTAACCACCACTTGTAGGCCATGGGTCCTAGGGATCTCAAAAAGTGCAAAAATCAAAATTTTCATGCTTTCCAATGTAGAATGATGAGTGCTTGGGCTCTTGGCTCACATTGTGGATAGTGTACTGGCTCAATGAGATCTATCAATGGTGAAGGAGACGAGCCAACATATTAAAAATTGAAGACTGCAGGTCAAAAGTAGTAAATTTGGGATTTTTTTGACTTTCTAGATGAAGGTTTGGGTGTCTTGGCTTTCTTGACTCAAGTTAAGCTCTTTTTTAGTGGGTGATGCAACTTGCAAATAGGCGAAGCAAGAGCAGGTCAAAAGTAGTAAATTTGGGATTTTTTTGACTTTCTAGATGAAGGTTTGGGTGTCTTGGCTTTCTTGACTCAAGTTAAGCTCTTTTTTAGTGGGTGATGCAACTTGCAAATAGGCGAAGCAAGAGCTTGAGAGCAGTGAGATATGACACTTTGGAATTTATACAACTCTCAATCCCAATTGACAGGCACTTTGGGATCCCAGAAAGT
Organism: Diphasiastrum complanatum; assembly: GCA_029204225.1. NCBI lineage: Eukaryota > Viridiplantae > Streptophyta > Lycopodiopsida > Lycopodiales > Lycopodiaceae > Diphasiastrum > Diphasiastrum complanatum. Next base: position 29,228,520 of record CM055111.1, read on the forward strand.
GCAAAAATTAGGATTTTCACTTTCCAATGTAGAATGATGAGTACTTGGGATCTTGGCTCGGCCTTTGGATAGTGTACTGGGCTCAGTGAGATCTATCAATGATGGAGGAGGCGAACCAAGATGGGTTTTTACTAAGGATGTAGAGGCAAGTTTCTCAAAAACTTTGAGGGCAAATATCTTGGTAATGGTGCAAGCTCTTGGCTCGCCCGTACAGTCTTTAGCAAGTAATTGTCTCTCTAATCTGAGCTAGGCGAGCCAAGCTGAGCAGATTTGGAGCTCTGGGGAACCAAAACAGGTCCAGGGTGTTTTTTCTATGTAAAATTTTCAAATCTTACAGTTCAATTGAGGATTCAAAACCCTGTTTGGCAATTTTGTGACAAGTTGCCACAGTCAGATTTGGAGAGGCAGATTCATGGTGGTTTAAAAATTAGTTTGAAAGCTGTTTCCCCCACTGTCTTGTGGGGGAATGATAGTTCCTCACATACATATGCTCAAAACATCCAAACCACAAGCATAACAAGCATAATTTTGTTTTTGCAAAGTAGCCACTAAAAACTAGTGACCAGTCCCTACAACAAGGCAAGTAAAAAAAAATGGAAAACAACAAAAGTAAACAAGCATTTGGCTCCCAGGCAACGGCGCCAATGTTGTCAAGAATTAAAAGGCTTTCCACCTTTTCCTCTTAAGTCATTTGTAGCACAAGAAGTGGGCTCGAACCTAGGAGCCGTGAAGATGCTTGCAAAACAAAGAGTGTTAACATCTACTTCTACGTGCAAACAAATAGCATTTCAACCAAAACATCACCAAAATAAATTAATCACTAACTCTATCTCTCTCACTTCTCTCACATTCTCTTTCAACACACTCACACACACTCTTCCACCCACTCTCGCTCTAATATCCAATCTACTCTTTTTAACCACACTTTACAAGCTTAACTAGAAATAGAAACACTCAAAGAGAAAGCACTTATGCTAAAATGGGGCTAAAATAGCAAGAACTTAAGCAAATATGCATACTACATAAAGTCACACTAAACACTTAGCTCTCATACATTAAGGATATAATTTACATAAAAGGGCTTGTCTTTATAATAAGCTTGTGGAGTTTCCTTTTCACATTTACTTATGGGACAAGGCATTTCAAGTCTCAATATAGGATGCAAGTTTTTGTTTTGGAATCTTGACATTGATACTTTTTTAAGTCTAAGTTTAAACCTTTAGATTTGCAAAAATTGGTTCCTTGCCCCCTAGTGATTAATGGCACCACAAGTTGGACTTATGCACGAAGGTGCCATACTTGGGGCTTAACGTGACTTGTCTACTAACAACTCTTCAAGATGGGCTTATACTCACAAGATGCCATGCTTGGGCCAATAATTACATAAAATCATTATTTCCATAGGCTACTTTCCTGTAAGGTACTTTTTTCCTAAATACTTTTGGGCTCCATTGAAATGCCCCTTAGGCCTTGTATTCAATCCCCCACACTCCCCCGCTGCTAAATGGTTGCCAGTCCCATGGCAATTAGTGTGTTTTATTTTTGTTTTTTGGTATTCACTTGTTGCTCAACTTCTAGCTCTTCGTTTTACTTGCGAATTTTTTGAATGAGCTTTTTTGTAGCCTTCCATTGCCTAGGCCGTAGGATTGTGTCATCTTTAAGCGGCTCGAAGACATGTGAGCTATGGGGCAACCATTGGATATGTTGCCACTCCTCCACTCGTGCTACATGTTGAGACGTTGTCATAGGTGCTCGATAGTAAATTCTTGCCACTGGTCTTGAAATATCAAGCTGAGAAGGGGGTGTTAGGATCAAAATACAAAGGACTCAAGGAACAGTTCCAATGGAACTCAAAATAACTAGGAAAAGAGAGCTCTTTGCAGTTGAGAGCCGCTTGTCACACCATTGGATCAATTAAAATATGGTCCTTTTGGAAGAACTGCTCCAAGGTGTACTTGGCTTGGAACTCTTGGAGTCTAGGGCTTCTTCAAGAACATGTTTGATGCTCTTGCTTGCTTGTCCTTGGTCCGCATCCATGCTTGTTGCTTTGTCGTGCGAGAGGGTTTCTTGGGTTGAGCTTCTACTAGATGGTTCACCCTCGAGCACATCCAGCTACACAAATGTGAAGGTTGTATCAAATTGAAAGGAGCTGGAGTTGATGCTTGTGTGCTTGTTGGTGCAGATGGGGCCCCTGGGGATGTCGTCACTGGCCCTAGGCTTGTAGTGGCTGGTTGCATGTGTTCTAGAATTTGTGATGCCAAATCCTCAGCCAACTAACTACGTTGATGATTGGATTGACGTAACATCTTTGCTTGATCTTGAATCCTTGGAACAACTTTTCCTATGCTTGTAGCATTTGCAAGGATCACTTGCTCCTGATGCTCACTCTTTTTATGTTTTGTTTTGATCCTGATTTGCAATGCTTGATTTTGTCTTTGTAGAAATGGTACCATGGCCTGATAGGATTTGATACTGGCCTGCATGGCATCCAGTTCTAATTGCATCTTGGCCATCTTGGCCTTCTTGAGAAGAATTAGGTGGCCTCTGTGAATGCTTTGGAGGTGCTTGGGAATGTTGGAAAGTTTCTGGAAAATTGTGGTAGCATCTCTTTAGTAAATGTGAGTTTGAGCGGGATCCCACTTCTTTATATAGACCCCTTCCCCCCCTCCAAATTTGGGGAACCAAGATGTTAGATATCAAATCGACTAGAAAAGGCATTTTAAGATCAATGGTGACAATGGAGAGCCAAGATCACGTCATTCACATGTATTGGCCAAAAAAAACTCAGTTCAACTTTGAAAATCACTAAATCTTTATTTTTGGGAGTTTGGTTGGGGATCTTGGCTCACCTGTTTGACAATAGTTTTAGCATGGAAGATGTGCAAAATACAAAGGGGCGCGAACCATGATGTCATTTTCACACGTGTGGGGAGCATGTTTAGTGATTTTCTAAGAATATGTCCCCAAGCTCCTCGTTCAAAATTCTCTCTACCACTTGGGACTCTTTCAAGTGTTGGTGGGCACGTGTCACGTGTTTGAACGTAGACAGGCGAATTTAGTTTTGTGGATTTTGCTCTCCTATCATGTACAATAGTTGCTAGGTTGACAGGTGCGTCAACTTGCGGCTCTACTAGTCGGGATGGGCAATCTTTATAGCAATGCCATGGCCACATTCCCTACAAATAGGTGTGTCGGTGCTTTTGAATGGGCACTCAACAATGCGGTGGTTCTTTCCACAGCGATACATTGGATAGGTGCTCTGTTTCCGTAGAAACGTTGTTGCGCAGTAAATAAGGGATAAATAAAAGCTTCAGTTCCATCTGAGTAAAAACAGGGGAACTCTTGATCCTCAGGCATATACACGTTCTCAAGGCTGAACTCTAGCTGAGGTTGAGGATCATGACCTGTGGTAGCAAAGTTTGTTGGGACAACGGTTCATCTGAGGCCCAGCCTGTCGCACTACTAAGGCTTGTGTTGCGTTATTAGGTCCAGGTAGCGCGAAACATTGTGGGGGTGTTTGTTGGAATGTGGGCCTTTGATAACTCGTAATTTGGGGACCCTGTCGTTGCATCCTCTCCACTGGTATTGTCGTGCAACGGCTTGTATTCTCGGATTGTAGATACAAGTAGATGTATCATGATTGTTGGTGTTGCAAAAGATGCAAAACTTTTGGGCTATCTATCTACTCTATGGAATTCGTTCGTCGTGTGATTTTGTTGGCAGGCGGGACACCAAACATTATCACGCTTGGGAAATTGGTTGACAATAGGCCCTTGTGGTGTGGTATTTTTCAACTTCTGTTCAAAATCTTTGGATATCTTCTCCATCTGTGCCTGGTGGGTTTTATTCATGGTTTCAAGTTGTTGTAACAACAATTGTGCGGCAACATCGAAAGAGGATCCTTCACCTTGGAATCTATGGCTTTGGTCAGTAACAATAGCTCATGAACATTGGAGTTTGTATTCTTCATCGGAGCCTTTGTCTTCTTCGCGGATGGCATCATCCATAGCATCATGTAAGGTAGCATAGGATTCTGGAGGTCTAAGTTCACGCCTGATAGATTTTTGGAGGCCAGCCATGAACCATATGAGCACGGCCTGATCAGGTGCTCAGTGAGCAAGGCATTCAGTCTTAAGACGTTTGAGTCATTCGATGTAATCGCGTACCCTCTCCTCCTTTCTCATTTTGATCCTACTAAGCAACAAGAATGGTCTTTCAAGAAATATAGATTATTTGAATCTCTTAACGAATGAGTCCTTGAGTGATTCCCACTCGTTTTGTTCGTGACGCTCAAGGTTGAAATACCATTCGTGAGCGACATCAATCAGGGTCATACTAAAGAGTCGGAGTTTTTCTTCTGGAGTTGTCTCTCCATACACCTCACATGCTTCCTCATAAATCTGAAGATAGTGTGCTGGGTCGGTAGTACCATCGTATCGTGGTAGATCAAGTCTAGGAGCTCATTGATTATGTGGAATGGCTTCTGGTAATGGTACAACAAAGGCAAACGGGTTGGGGATCCTTTGGGCTCCTGGTGCGTTAGGTGGTATTGGATTCTCTTGAGGTTGGTTTGGATTATTGGCAGCCATGTCGAAGTGCTCTTGGAAATTTTGGGGTTGGGGACGACTAGTTGATGGTTCCTGATCTCCAAGCGAATTCTCTTCCTCTCTTGAGATCCTAGATCTACTCTTTCGACCTGATCTTAGTTGCATCCAAACAAAAGATCTTGTCTAGGTCCATAGCTTGGAAACGTATCTTGTTTGGGAAGGCAACAAGGCTTCTTCAATTTAGGGATCCAAGATTTGGGGATTATGGGATTCGAGAGCAAAAGTGGATATGAGTTGGGAATTGTAGAAAAAAATGGTGCTTGAGGAGTTGGGGAACGACAAAGTTTGGGAATGGAAAGTAAAAAAAAAAAGGCACAAGGGTGATTGGGGAATACAAATCTGGGATTCACAAAAACTCTTGCAGATTTGGGATTCACAAAAGGTCTTGCAGATTTGGGATTCACAAAAAATCTTGCAGATTTGGGATCCCAAAATGGGAAGACAATTCTGGGAATGTAGTGTGAAGGATTCCAGATAATTCAAGATCCAGTCCATGTCCCTAATCTTCGGTTACAATAAGGAGCAAACTAACAATCTTGCCATTGTAGAAAAATTAGCATCTACATACAAAATGAGATGCAAACTCTAAGAGATACTGATCAAACATGAACCAAAACATAAAATATAGTTGTTGTATCTCGAAGATCTCAAAATTTAAATAACAGAGATCCCGAAGACCTCGAAAACGAAGAACTCAAAGAAATGTTCGCGAACAATAGGAGCTCAGCCGAAGGTCAAATGACGTGAAACGAAAATGTTTGAGACACCCGAAGGTTGAATACTTTTGACTCTTCACGCTCCAAAGGACCAGGAAGATCAAACAAGTACCATGAAGTACAGTTTCCTGATATGATATGATGATGTCAAGAGAACAATGTTAGGACGTGCCTAATCCGCCGCTCTTGTAATCTGTGATTAGTCTTAGATTGCTTAATCTATCTAATCAGAAATGTTACTCTGAATATATGCAGTTGCTAGATGCACTAACGATACAAGAAGATACAAATAGACAAAATACAGAATAGAGAAATCCGCTGGTGAGCGAGACATTGTAAGCAGGATCCACAGAGGTCCAAGGAGTCCGCCAGTAAGTGAGACACTATTTGTGGGAGAACATCGTTTTCTCTCACACCAATGCGCTGTGTGGGTCTGTCACGCAGTGCTTGAACAAAAGAGAATCAATAGATGATGTTGTAGCTATTATGCACATATCATTCTAAATTGTCTGATCTCGATTGAATTACTGCCTACTTATTGTTCGTGTATCTCATTCGCTCGTTTTATCTATTCCGCACATAGGTTCAATCTTGTTGAATGCTAAGTTATTTTAAACGTAGGTCAGCAGTGTCTGTCTACATTCTGGAGGACTAAAGGAATGATATAGTAGACAATGACCAACAATCATATCCGAACTCCATCCGAATATATTCACTTTTCATTCGTATCGACTCGCATTCATGAATGGTATCAGAGCTTGATTCCCAACAAATATATCATAGTCTGGTTCCCTCTTCATCTCATCAGTGGTATCAGAGCAATAGACTCGGTAATCAGAACTTCTTATAGTCTGATTTAGTCGCAAAGCTATCGAATCCAGGAGGCAAAGCATTCAAGACAAAGAACCAGTAACAAGTGAGAACAAAGTTCAAGGCAATGGCTTCAATAAGCAGTTTACAATCAAAGATCTATACAATCCTCGACTCATCAGGGTCTAACTTCCTAGCATGGAAGGTTAAGACCTCTCTTATACTAAAGGGAGAAAGATTATTTCCCTGGGTAGGTGGCACTGAAAAAATGCCAGCAACTACAGGCAAGGAGCTACGAGAATGGAGAGAAAAGAACGACAAGGCAATAGCCGTGTTGTCATCGTCCATCGAAGATAGTCTCACACTTGACCTGGCTACACTCTCCAATGCAAGAGAGATGTGGAATACTTTACTCGTAAGATTTCAAACAAAATCACGTAGTCAAATCATGCTTCTTGAAGATCAGCTGACAAACTTGCAATGGGATGGCAAAGACCTCACCTCCTTTATCAGAAAGATAAAGGATCTGTTCCTTTCACTACACAACGCCGGAGCAGAGAATACAGTATCAGCAGAGAAGCAGCTTACCTATCAACTATGACACTTGAAAAGATAGTGATCGAGATTCGAGAGGAAGTCGAAGCTCGTGAGCACCTTGATCACAAAGACGCTTCTGATCAAGCTCTCTACAAAAACAAAGAAAAGCCAAAAAAACAATTCAAGCCTAAGAGGGAGTCAGGATCGAGACCAACAAGCAGAGGGAGCCAACAAAGGCAGATGGAAGAACAAAGGAAAGCCGAAACAATAGAATGGCGACAATAAGATATGCGTGAGATGCAAACGCGAAGGACATACTGTCGATTCGTGCAGGCTCAATTCGAAGATTGAGTGTATCCATTGTCACAAGAAGGGTCACGCAGCCATGGACTGTTACCAAAACCCAAGAAACAAACAAACTCAAGGCAAGCGAGAGAACAATAATAGTTCGTCCTACGTCAAAGAGCCAGAAAGCTCGAAGATGGGTGAAGAAAGAACAAATCATGAAAATTTAATTGCCTACATTTGTGCAGACATGTGTGCAGTATCGACACCTAACACGCAGGAGGTAATCCTTGATTCAGGAGCAACCTTACACTTCATTACATCAAGATGGATAATGTCTGACTTTCGGAGTGTAGATCCATCAAGATTTATTATTCTTGGAAAAGGATCGAAACATCAAGTGAATGGTATTGGGTCGCTATGGCTCAACACAAACGACAGAGACAGACGACTCGAAGACGTTCTGTTCGTACCTATACTATAGTAGGACTTGCTATTAGTAGCAAGAATAACAGATGCTGGGATGTGTGTGATGTTCTTAGACGAAGCATGCAATGTCATTAATGCAGGCACCAGTACATTGATTACACAAGGTAGAAGAAAAGACAACCTGTATCACTTGAGTACGCCTACTACAGATCAAGTAGATCAAACCCATGATGATTTGTTAGATATTCTATGGCACATGAGACTATGCCATATGAACTCAATGACATTGTATCAAGCAAGCCATCATGGAGCTATCACATGGGTGAGCATCTCGAATGCAACTAGTTTAATGACCTGTGATGCATGTATAAAGGGTAAGATGTCCCAGATGCCATTTACCAGAGACTCCTACGGAACAACAAAGATTTTGGAGCTAGTACCTTTGGACATCTGTGGACCTTTTGATGTGATCTCAGTAGGAGGCTCGAAATACTATATCACCTTTATTAATGATTATAGTAAGTTCGTCCGAGTCTACTTCATTTACAATAAATCAGATGCATTCGACAAGTTCACAGAATATGTGTGCTGGACAAAAAGATGCACAAAAGACAAGGTGAAGCAGATCATAACAGATTGAGGTGGAGAATTGTTAAAATCTCCATCGTCATGCCGGTCATTGCTAAGGTACAAACAAGTGACGAACGCTACGTTACCACCCAACCATAGAGGTACTGCCACCTCACCCCCATGCACTGGAGCTACAGACCACCATCAAGCAAGCTCAGATATGATGTAAGCCATGGTGTCCCATACCACCATGCCTTACCCTCGACCCCCACCTACCTACATCCTGAGGCCTAGATACTTGTCTTGACCTGACCACTAGTGGAAGAGCTCTTCATTCTCCAGGAGAGAATGAATACCCAGCTCATGGAGATCCACCTCTATATACATAGTCCAGGTGGGTCATCTCCGTCCATAGGAGTCACGCATGACTAACGACACGCGACAGTTGTGCACACTGACGCGGGTCCATAACAACGAGTCACCGCGTGCCAATGAGACATTGACACATGGCACCCAAAAAACATGATGAACCCCAACCCCAATCGGAAGATCTAGCTGATACACGACCATGTTGATTTTCTTTACAACCTTATAAAGTCCGCTATATTGAGGAGATAGATTATGGCATTTTCCCATCCGGAGTACCTTTGAATCCTTAGAGATTTTAAGATACACCCAGGTTCCGACCTCAATATCCCGAGGTGATCGACCGCGGTTAGCATAAAACTGAGCTCTATCCTGAGCGGTTTTCATGCTTTCTTTGGCCACTAGCAGCATTTCTTCAATATCTTGCAGGAAATCTACTGCAGCTTGCACCTTGAGACCTTTGAGACCGACAGAAACTGGAGAACGCGGCTGAAAGCCATACATCAACATAAAAGGACTGAATCCGATGGCAGAATGCTTAGTACTATTGTGTGCAAACTCAACCAAAGGGAGATACTTTTCCCAACCAGACTGTCGGTGAGAAACGTATGCTCTAAGCATATCCTCCAACGTCTGGTTGACTCATTTTGTCTGCCCATCAGATTCTGGGTGATCTGAAGAACTAAGACTAAGGGTTGTTTCAAGTTTTTCAAAAACTGCTTGCCAGAACTTGCCAGTGAACTTGGAGTCGCGATCACTAACAATACCATTTGGCAAACCATACAATCTGAACAACTTTTCAACAAAAAACTGGGCTAGTTCAGAATTTTTGACAGTTAATTTAGTTGGTATAAATTGCACCATCTTGGTTAGCCTGTCAACTACCACCCAAATAACATCGTGATCACTCCGGGTTTTAGGGAGTCCAACCACAAAATCCATTGAAATACTTTCCCATTTCTTATTGGGAATTTCCAAGGCATGTAAAAGACCCACAACTTTGAGTCTTTCTGCTTTGTTTTGTTGGCATTGTTCACAACTTTGAACGTATGCCTCCACATGACCTTTCATCTTAGGCCAGAAGAAATTTTGCCTAACAAGGTCAAGTGTCCTCTGTATGCCTGGGTGACCAGCACAAGGGTTGTCATGACACTGCTGCAGGATTTGGGCCCGCAAGTCTTCCATATCCGGCACACAAACCTTTCCCTTTCGGAAAAGCAGGCCATTCCTTATGGAATAGTCTTCAAGTAACTTATCATTACGGGATTGCTTGGGATCCTGCATCCCAAGGTCATCACTAGATCTAGAATTAAAAAAAAATTTCGACTTCCAAAGCTCAAAATAAGGCCAAAAACGAAATCGGTTTTTGAAGTTTTAAAAACCGTAAAACATTCAAAAGAAACCGACTACTACCACAAAACGACCTTAGATTGAGATGAACCAAAAAGCAAAGTTGTTCAGATCGATTCAACAAAATCAACTAAGCCTTCAAAAACATCAGCTAAAAGCTCAAACCAAACAATAATATAAGTTAGTGCGATTGCACCTTATTCACAATGATCGGTGGCTCTGATACCAACTGTTAAAATCTCATCGTCATGCCGGTCATTGCTAAGGTACAAACAAGTGACGAATGCTACGTTACCACCCAACCACGGAGGTACTGCCACCTCACCCCCGTGCACTGGAGCTACAGACCACCATCAAGCAAGCTCGGATCTCATGTCAGCCATGGTGTCCCATATCACCATGCCTTACCCTCGACCCTCACCTACCTACATCCTGAGGCCTAGATACTCATCCTGACCTGACCACCAGTGGAAGAGCTCTTCATTCTCCAGGAGAGAATGAATACCCAGCTCATGGAGATCCACCTCTTTATACATAGTCTAGGTGGGTCATCTCCCTCCATAGGAGTCACGCACGACTAACGACACGCGGCAGTTGTGCACGCTGACGCGAGTCCATAACAACGAGTCACCGCATGCCAATGAGACATTGACGCGTGGCACCCAAAAGACCTATAGCTCCAGATCAGCGTTCCGTCCCATAACTGAGACCGTCACCTTAAGTTTCTTGTTGCATACCCTTATGGGTACGTAACAAGAATACATCTCAAACCGATTCACTGATTTATGCAATGATCGAGGAATCATTCACAAAAGGACAACATCCTATACACCACAGCACAATGGTGTTGCTGTACATTTAGAATAATAAGTGTGAGGGCACTGGCATCCTGCGTGTGTAAGCCCAACCCAATGAGCATGCAAATTGGCTAGGTAGAACTTGAATAAAAGACTTGGGGCCTAAATAGAATAAAATAATAAAAAATTCCATGGTCCTAAGTTGAGGGAATCTCACATGAATCATGTGAGTTTGGTCCTTTTTTTATTGAACCATTAGATTGTAATCATTTTAGTTTGATTACAATTTGAAAGGGCCAATGAGAGCCAAGATGGCCTCCCCTCTCAACTATATAAGGAGGCCATTTTCCATTGTAAAACATCATTTCTTTTCTTAATAAACCTCTAGCTCTTTCTATTTCTAACTCCATATCTAGCTATCTGTCTCTCTCCTTCCTTGGTTGGGACCGAATAGTTTAGGGAAGGTGCTCGGGCCTCCCAAGCCTTTCCTAACCAAGGCTCTCTCTCTCTCTCTCTCTCTCTCTCTCTCTCTCTCTCTCTCTCTCTCTCTCTCTCTCTCTCTCTCTCTCTCTCTCTCTCTCTCTCTCTCTCTACGTTGGGATAGAATAGCTTTGGGTAGGCGCTCGAGCCCCCAAAGCCTTTCTCAACCTAGGAATTCCCTCTCTCTCTCTTCTCTCCTCTCTCTAAGTAGTGACCGAATAGTTTGGGGAAGGTGCTCGGGCCTCCCAAACCTCTCGCTACCTGGAGCTTCTCTCTCTCTCTCTCTCTCTCTCTCTCTCTCTCTCTCTCTCTCTCTCTCTCTCTCTCTCTCTCTCTCTCTCTCTCTCTCTTCTTGCTATGCAGGTGAAGGCAATGTTGCCACTCCCAACGACGAACCTCTATGCTACATTGACAACACAACACACACACACACACACACACACACACACACACACACACACACACACACACACACACACACACATTCAAGACCAACACCGATAATCTAAAACTAGATAACTGATATGAAGAAACCGAAGGGAATCATATGGTGGAAAAACAGGCCCAACCATACCTGGATCGAATGTATCAACGAGCCCCCAAGCTATGGACCACAAAAAACTCAATATGAGAGAGATTTCACACAAAACTCAATAGGAGAGAGGTTTCACACTAGCAGTATGTAGCTACAATCACCAAAATCAAGCATTCATTAGTGGGATACCTTTGAGTATACTTATACCCTCCAAGGCCCCTCTATCACTAGTAGTGAGTTGTGACACCTCACCAGACACATCAACTACCTGACTGGGCCACCTCATCCACTTCTCCTATGACTAATTATTAGATTCATACCAATCCACCATCTTGAGTTTTAGGCCTCTAATAATTAATTATGACTTTTATACCATGAGGACCCCAACCCCTCATAATCATAATTAATTTATGGCTTTATATATGCCTACTGACCTCCTTACAAGATGATAATATGAGATCAGTCCATATGTGGGCATCACACACACCACACATACCACTAAAGAGAGGTCTCTAGCAAAGATGTATTCTCATTTGCTCTTTATAGTTAGTGTCAAGCAACGAATATCCCACTAAGCATTTCATGTGGAAAGTGAATGATGATTGACATTTACCTCTAAATGCATAACATTTCCACACATAGAGATTGGTGTGCAGGGGGTGGGCCAACCTACCTATATTTGATTATGTCCAAACCCATCAGTCGATAATACCAAGACTCCACATGGGGACTGGTGGGCAGGGAGTGGGCCATCCTAGCTATATTTGATAATGTCCAAACCCACGAGTTGATAATATTAAGGGGATCGGTGTGCAAGGGATGGGGCACCCTAGCTATATTTGATTCTATCCGAACCCACGAGTTGATAATACCAAGAATCACTAAATAATGTATATATGCGAATCAAATCCCAAGAAGTACTATATATGCATATTGATGGTCGATTTTCATATTGCCAACATAAAAGCAAATAGACTAGTGAGCACTCACACTACCATACCATTGTTGTGGTGGGTGTCAAGGCACTCGTTGATTAAGGCATCTGTCGAGTTGGATAAAGACTTTCTGCAAAAGGTATTTGGCAATCATTTACAAGTGATGAAGACCGATTTTTATCCACCATGCCCCAATCCTGAGCTCGCAATGGGATTGCGTGCACATTCAGATCCAGGTGGAATTACAATTTCACTGCAAAGCCTAGAACCAGAAGCATAATTCTTGCAAGTACTTCATGAAGATTGTTGGTTGTTTGTGAAGCCTCTACCAAGTGCATTTGTTGTAAATCTAGGTGATCAAATGCAAGTATGTCCAATATGATTATTGTTGAGACAATATGTTTGTATGTGTTATTGATGCTTTTGATGACAAACACAAATGCTAACAAATTAGGCCATGGCATCCATATCATTCAGGTTTTAACCAACGAAAGGTACAAAAGTGCTGAGCATCGAGTAGCTGCAAGCTCTCATGCCTTGCGCATATCCATCCCTTCATTCTACAACCCATCACTTGATGTTCGCATCGCTCCTCTCATTGCCTCGAGCAAAGGTGGTTGCATGTATATAGAGAGCACATTTGGTGAGTATTTGAAATATTTATATTCCTCAAATGTCAATCCAGGCAAAAGCCATCTTGAAAAGTTTTGGCTCCTTGAGAAGACCAATGCCATCAATGCCTTGGAAGAAGAAAAAGAAGAAGGGACTAATACTTGTGCTGCAAAAGCATGAATATAAATGACGTTTTACATAGTCTTGCCATGCAATTAAAAATATTGTCCTTTGTTGTGAAATTGGTGTGGGAAATACCAAAACCTTTTCACTTGATAGTTTCATATCTTGTTTGGGTATTGTGGCTATTCCTTGGATGTGTGGGTGTGCTAACATTATGAAAAGTTACTTGACCTTAAATCCTAGTTAAAAATCTCATTATCCATCAAATTTTAAATATGTCCATCACAAGATACTTTCTTATTTTTAAATATGAAATTTTTTTATGCATATGTAAAAAGCTAGCACGTTGACGTGTTAGCCTACAACAACAATAGAAAAATGGATTTCTTTTCTTAATTTTTTTCTAATTTTATAAATTTAATGTTTTTTTTGGAGTCAATTTAGCTACCACGCCGGCGTGCTAGGTAAGTTTGCTTCAAATTTTTTTTAGTTTGATGCTAGTACGCCTGCCCGTCCGTTGGCGGGCAAATTCAAAATATAAGGCTTCACGTTTTTAAAAATAACCCAATTTCTTTTAGTATATATAGATTGTTAAAAAAATTAATATTCTTCTTTTTTGACTTTTTTTTTTAAAGGTTAGCATATCAACGTGCTAGCCTTTACAACTCTATAGCCACTTTTTCCTAATATGAATAAAGTTATATTTAAAAGGTACAAAATGCCTTTTGATGGACCTATTTAAGTGTCTTTGCTACCTCTTAGATAAAGGTTTATTTTAATTATGAGAAAAAAATTATTTTCTTTTTGGAATATATTTTTGTAGCCTATCACACCATGCTAGCTTTTATAGCTTCATAAACATTTTTCCTTAATCAAAATTAAAGGCTAACAAAGTGTCTTTTGATGGACCTAATATTTAAAATTTGATGGCTAGTGCTACCTTTTTGTTGAATCATGAGCAGAGAGAAACTTGCAAAATGGCAAGGCCCTCATCAATAATAAAAGTTTATACATGTTGGATATTTTTGTGATGGGATCTAGAAAAGGCTGTATAACCTACTAAATGAACTAGACAATTTTTACATTTGAAAGGAAGACACGTTTAAGTTTGCTTGTAAGGCAAATGCTATTTGAATGCTAAAAAATTAAGAAAATAGATATGTAACATGTAATTTAAAGAGTCAAATATTTAAGAAAGTAAATAACTAGAAACCAATGTATGGCAATCCATAACAAATCATGAAACTAGCAACAATGCCATTGCTTGTTGACTTTATCTTGTTGCTCACTTTTCTAATGTTGGCAAGGGAGATGACGAGCAAAGAACCACCCATCTTTCATACTTGGCCAATAAGTATAAAATGGGCTATTGCAACTAGATTGGCCTAGTTTGGATCCTTGCCATGCCATTGGTCTGTTTTCCAAAGGGCAAGTACTCAACATGCAATGCAAGGTCCCCATGGGACTTCTAGTGAACATCAAATGAGCACACCTTCACTTGTCCCTATGTGGCAAAGGGCTCCTACGATCAACTACCACAGTGGCAAAACAAACTAAGTGTGTTATGGGGATGTCCATTTATTTCTAGTGGAATCATTAAAAAAAACATGTGAGATATAAAACGAAAATCCAAAAGTAGAACGCATGCACCTTTCTATGCTCACCCCCTTACTTGGACATAGTGACGTTTCACAAAAGCACGGGTTGTTGAACGGATCAGGGAGTTTGCATATTTCTCAAAAATCAGGTCTTAAAAAAAAAACGAGTCACCCATTCTCTCAGGTGAAAAGACTTCTCAAAAATCAAGTCTTAAAAAAAGAACGAGTCACCCATTCTCTCAGGTAAAAAGATGATGTAGGTTAATGTGACGTCGGGTGAGGGGGTGAGCATGGAAAGAGCCCCATTACCTCCCTTCCTTTAGAGCACACCCAAAAATTTAGGTGAATAGTATAGACCTAAACTCACAAAAACACACACACACACACACACACACACACTCTCTCTCTCTCTCTCTCTCTCAACTCACATTATTGCTATAACCATAAAACCTTAAAAAATTTTAAAATAAAAAAATCAGTGTCTCTCTCTCTCTCTCTCTCTATATATATATATATATATATATATCATGATGCAATCCTCTCCTTTTCTCTCTCGCCCTTTTATACCTTTCTCTCTTTTTAAAAAATTCTCTTTATATAAATTTCTAAAGTCACATGTTCTCTCTAAAGATTTTTAAATGCACATGTCATTTTCAAGCATTTCAAATAAATTTTAGGGCAAACGTGCACCAATGAAAAAAGACAAAATCCTTTTTTAATATCATTGCGCGGGCACACGCGAGCGCACACACACACACACGCGCCATGTTGTTGCCTTACAAATCTCAGCACTTGTTCCAATGCCAGCCCAGGATGTTACATATATCCAGTGAGAATTGATGGAAAATACTTGGTTTCAGCAGCTGGAGTTGGCGATGTGATGATTGCGCGATGGAGCTGCTTACTGGAGCTGTTCCACCGCTCATGGCAATGAGCGAGAGCCTGGCATGCCGGAGGACTTTTGGAAGCCGCTCGTGCGTTCTGAGAAGATATCTGCTGTCGGGCGGAGCGACTGAAATATTTAATAAGGTTATGTTTTATTTTCTGTTTCTGTTGTCAAATTGGGAGCTCGATCTTGATGCACTGCCTAGGTCACTTAATTGAAATATTAGGATTCTACTTAGGAGGGTGGAATGCCGAGGTACCTAATGTACTGGACGACCATTAACGTAATACTGTTGATCCAAGGCTTGGATGCTAGGTGATAAACCATTCTGCTTTTACTTAAGTACGAGGAACACGAATTCTGACTATGTAGCATGAAAGATGCTGAAATGTGAGTTTTCTTTACTTTTCCACGAGGAAATAGGGATTTTATTTAAGTAGCTTTGCTCTTTAGTGTTAGCCTTCATCATGACTAAGCTTGCCCTTCACCTTGGGAGAAGTGAGAGAAAATCAGGACCTTGGTGGTTGTACAGATGTACGAAAATCAATGTGGACATATGTGTGTGTTTTTGACCTGCAGCTATACTAGAAGCTGATGTCATGAGTAGGGATGTTGTAGCATTGGGTCCATGCTATGCATATGATGAAGTTGATGGTATAAAACTTTGTGATTAGACTCTATAGGGTTGAAGATTCCTTTGTTATGTTGGGTATTATCCTAAACTTATCATTATATCCTTTTTGAACACATAGAATGTCTTTCAAACAATTCTATACATAGCATGCTACCCTGCTGTAACCCCTATTTGTATTCCCCTTTCCATTCCACACCCAATAACAAAGGAATCCATCGACCCTTGATGTTTTCACATTTTGTGATGAAATGTTTTTGCTAATAGATGAGTCATTGGCCTTCTTGCTAAACACGAAAATTTTATTCCAAGAAAAGGCGTTACAAGTACAAAAGCATAATCATAACCTTAGGTCCTTTGTGGTCCCTTAATTGATGCATTCTTCTTTCTTGCCTTTGGATCCTTGTAAAAGGCTTTACCCTCTTGAAGGAAGGCCTATAGTCCTCCCAAAATCCACCGTATAACTTTTTCCCACTTGTTTTTGTAGGTTCAAATTTCACAGATAACTTATTGGTACTTACAAATCCCACAATGCCATCAATGTTTCCCATTCTTTGATTCATGAAGATTCGAACAACGATTATGATTCGAACAGATTCATGTAATTGGAATCAAGCTTAAGGTTTAGGTCGACTTATTAACAATCAATACCTATATCATCTTGATTCCCATTCTATCTCATTTCAAATAACTGTAAATCAAAGAGTGCGTTTGTCTCTATGTATAATCAATTTTCTTGTACTAGTAGGAAAATGTCTCTGTTTTAAAAACCCTAAATTTAATTCTTTGTTCGCTCATGAATCAAATGATTTCCAGTTCCAATTCCTAGTTGCTTGAAAAGTTGATTCTTAATAAAGTAGGGAGCATTGAATGCTATAAATGAAACTTTTTTGAATGAATTGCAAAGAGAGGTAAAGAAGCAGAACTTGAATGGACGAGGTCACAGGTGAAATGGTGATGGCCGTATTTGTTGGTGATGTGTACAAAGTAGTGGCATAGTCGCTCCATGTCTGTAGATCTGCCAAGAGAGGAGGTGCAACATGTGGGATGAGAGGAGTGGATGGGAGGGATGGCGTGATGGAGAGAGAGAGAGAGAGAGAGAGAGAGAGAGAGAGAGAGAGAGAGAGAGAGAGAGAGAGAGAGAGAGAGAGAGAGAGAGAGAGAGAGCTTCATGATGTTTGTGAAATACCAAAAGGTACATAAGACTCAAAGTACATGTGATGTGTCTTTAATCAATAGGGAGCATAAATACGTATCCATGCCAAAACGATGAAACAATTACAGAAATCAAGTCCATAAGTTAAAATACTGCTATGATAATTGTTTAAATGCTTTCAAGATATTTTGCTAAAAAAAGGATGTGATACTAGTAGTAGCAACTAGTAGTGATGATGATCACGATGACGATGATGACGACGACAACACTGAGAGGTTGTGGTGTCGTTGTAGGTGATGTTGCTGTGTGTGTGGGCGTGCTAGCCAACTAAGTTGCGTCAGAACGGGCGTTCCAGAGGCATAGCATTCCAGAACGCAAAGTCGGAACTTAAAAAAAACAAAAAAACTTCTTGCATTGTTTAAATGCATGGTATTCTTATGCTTGGTTCCCTCTTACAACTATTGTATTGCTTTGTGAACTATCTCCATAAAAACTTAGACCATAAATTCTAAGTATGGCTAAATATGTTGGCAATGTCGTCATTCACTAGTTTGTCCTAGAAGAGATGGATGCTTTAGCATGGTCACAAAAAATGGCAATTCCAAGCTGTTGGAATTGATTCCAATCAGTTCTATTGAAATTTTTTGCTAAAAGTATGAATTTGTTTTCAAAATCTAGCTCGTAAATGTCACTAGTTTGCTAAGATTTGTGCATAGTGAATAGGATTGCTGAAAGTTTGTGTTATTATATGTTACAAGTGATTAGGATATTAGTCACTGTATCTGTCTTGCTTTTGCACATCTATATACTTTTGTTAGTAAAATTAAAGTTTTTAACATGTTCTTACATTTTGATTCCAGAACGCCTCAAAAAACATGCTCCAACAAATCTTAGCAACTATGTTGTTGGGTAAAAACTACTCAATTTGAATTGTTTGAATCTTGTTCAAATCAAATGGAGTCCCAATACAAATTTTCTGGAATGTTCTAAACCTGATATGATAAACCTGGAGTGTTTTGGAATTTAAATACCTTGTATCAGGTGAATATTTTGAACATTCAAAAGATAAGTGCTTAAGAGTATGATACCTAATACAAGTTATTTTAATGTGTTTTAGATGCCTTATTATGGCTTTTTTTCTTTTCTAAGACACCTAAAGAAATTTACAAATAAAACCAGAAAAGCGGAGCGGAACGCTTCAAAACCTGATTGGAACTCTACATTCCGGAACACCGTGCATCTACTATGCTAGCCGATAAGTTTGTCTACTGGTTGCATTCACTAAGTTCCCAAACTGTACGTTCCGAAACACAATGCATCTTCTATGCTAGCCGATAAGTCCGTCTACTGGTTGCATGCGTCTGCATCTGACACTATCGTTGATCACGATGCTGATCTCTAATGGGGATTTTTGTCACCTGGGCGCTACTTTTGCCTCAAAATCTGATCTCGGTCATCTCATGGTGAAGAAAGTTGTGATGTGAAGTTGAGAGTTCCTCAAAGTACATCTAACATCAATGCCACACAATGAGGATCCTCATAGGCTATCAATGAACGTAGAGTGGTTGGGTGGTCCCCAAAAAAGGCAATGATATCTCCCTCTAATCTTAAAACATATAAGATAATCTAAAATTAAAATGCTCCTTAGTCTTTGACATACCAAAAGGTACATAAGATGTGAAATACATTTAAAGTTTGTTTTAAACTGCTAGGGGGCGTAAATATGTCTCCAAAATAACAATATAGTATCTATAATTAAGTAAGTGCATAAACCAAAGTAAATGCTATAACAACGATATAGTTAATCGCCATCATCCTGGCAACCGATTGAAGAAGGATGTGATGTTAGAGGCTGCTTTTGTTGATGATTATGGGGCTTATGGGAGCTTATGGGAGAGGATTGTAGATGGGATACTACGATGTCGTTTTTGTGAGTGATGCCGTTGTGTATATGATTCACAGTTGCCAGGGAACGGGAACGAAATGGGAACTTGACCCCTAGGGACGGCCTTATTTCTCAAAAAACGAGTATCTCGATACTTTTGATGGGTTTCTATGTAGGCATATGAATTCTTTTATGGGTAACAGTCAACAAAAAATTGAGAAGCTTTAAAAAAAGTAAGTTTTATTAGAAGATTTTGCTTTTGCTACTTGGGAACGCGTTCCCACTGCCATGGGAACGTTCCCACCTAGGAACGAACTCCCAGGAACGGCTGGTAGGTGGGAACATGGGAACGCATTCCCAGGGGGTGGGAATGCATTCCCTGGTGACTATGATATGATTGGTGGTTTGATGGGTTGGTTTCTCTACTGGCACCCTACATTAGGCATTGTTTTTGATCTCTCTGACGCTCTTTGTTGGGATGTTTGATTGTCCTCTGACAATGTTTTTGACTTAGTACCTGCTCTTGATTATCTTTTGGTGAAGAAAGAGGTGATGATGTGTAGTTGGGTATCTCTTTGACTATGTCGATCATCTTGACATAGGTGTTTTTGAAGTAGGAGCATCTTGTGTATCACCAAGGCGAGACACAACATGAATCCTCATATGATATCAGTGAACTCAGAGTGACTAGGTGATAATGAAAAAGGCCATGATTACCTCTAATCTCATATTATGTAGAGCATCTGAACATGAAATGCTCTGTAGTCTCTACCTCGGTCATGGTACACAACTAAAAAATTCTATCCTCTTGAGGGGTTCAATGAAAGTGTTTGGTCTCCACATGTAGATAGTGAGAGGAGACTCAAAGTTGTCGCATGCAATAGTCCAGAGTCTAGGTATCAAGGTAATGTTAGATCTCCAACCGTGTCCTGCTCTGAAAAGTGAGTCCAAGCTTGATCCCTAATGGGCCTTACCACATTCTTTGGATCTATGCACGATATATGAGCCTTTGATACGTTGATGAGATCCCTTTGGCAAGTGAGAGAAAGAAGAAAGCTTTATTAATGTCTTGAAATACCAGAAGGTATATAAGATTAAAATTATATCCCAAGTGTGTATCAATTACAAGGGAGCATATAAATGTCTGCAGTATAGCTAGGGAAAGTAAACACATGAAAGTACTGCATAGGCTACAAAATATTAGATGGGAATAAAATAAGCTATATCAACTCTGTGTGTAGTAGCTATTATCATGGTATGTAGCTGAAGAAAGAAGTGATGCTAGGTGCTCCTGGTGTTGTTGTTGAAGGAACTGTAGATGAGATACCACCATTTTGTCATGGGTGATGTTGATGTGTATGAGGTCATGTGGCATGGTGTGAAGCTCTGGTGACTGTAAGTCTCCACATGTGATGCTGCCTTTGATCTCGGTGACGATGTCAAATTGGAATGTCTGTCTCATTCTTTGACACTGTCTCAAATCCTGAAGGAGACTTAGCTCGTTGGCTGGTAAAGGAGGTGATGTGAAGCTGAGTATCCATCTGGACCTTTTGACCCAAATCTCTTCGAAGCCAAAGCATCTCACGTATCATCAGAGCAACATAGCATGGATCCTCATATGAGATCAAGGAGCGAAGTGTGGCCGGTTGGTCCTGAAAGAGGCAGTAGTATCTCCCTTTGATCGCATTTGACTCCACCTCATCTATGGGATAGAAGCCTATCCTCATCAATATATAGAGCAACAAACGTGGGTGAAAGAGAACATCCCCGCTCCACACAAATGGTGTTGCACTCTTGCTGAGATAGCCCCATCATTTGTCCTAATGCAACCCCTGCCTCTCTCATATGGTGCCATGACTGCTAATAGAATGTTTGTGGAGAATCCAAGGTCATGCAACCTTTGAATAAGTAGGTGATGCGGTATTGAGTCGAAGGCTTTCTTGAAGTCAACAAAACAACAATAGACCCTCTCTCCTGGATCTAGCATCCTCGAGGGATGATCCTTATGGGATGATCCTACATACAGCTATGAGCAGTGAGGCAAAGTCCAAACAATTACATTCTATGGGTCAGGGTCCAATATTTCACATCTGAACACATATTTACACTTGCAGGATCTACCATCTTGCAGCTTACTTGCTTGATACAAATAATCACATTGAAGGCTTGCTGATCTAGGTATATCTGCTGAATCAGAAAGAAAATGTCAAGACATTATTTAATACTGGGTAAGACTTCAGAGCAGAGGTAGAGGTCTTGAGACAGTAACTTCTGAAAAACGTTATTAAATTCGGAGGTGGATCATCTTTCACAATATGTTGATATAAATAGTCGTTCATTCATGTTCTTCAAGTGTGCCTGTTGATATCCAGCCTTTTATTTCTGAGAGTTGTAGGTGAAGTACTTCTTTCAGATTCAAAAGCTAGATTATGTTTAACTATTCTTTCTGGACTAAGCGATTCAGTAAAGTGTATTTCAACGTCTTGCCCATTTTTTATGGTGTCACAGGTTGGAACTTCAGGAGTGAATTTTGTCAGCAGAATGGCAATGATTCAATCAAGTGCACGGGATTCTCCCACTGCCTCCACCATTTATCACAATGTACAAGAGTATGTTCAACAATTGTCCTTCCAATTTACAGTGTTGATGCTAAAGGGTTCTTTAGAAGATGCTAGTAACTGGCTGTGAAGTAAGAATTGCCAGTGTGACATCTTTGTCAAGCTGTTTCATTGCTTCCTAATTAGCATGAGCCCCGTATCAAAGAAAAACAGGCGTTTATTCTAGCTTTAAGACTATTCATGGCTATCCAAGGTTTTGGAGCATTGCTCTGCTTTATTGAGTTATGAACACATGCATTATATTTCCTTGATGTTTGTGAATTTGTCAAAGTTGTTAGCTGAATGGGTTTCACATACAGATATCAAAAGTTGAAATACTGCACAAAATGAAAATTTTAATTATGCTGTAAAATCAAGATAAGTTATTGCGAACTGTAATGGGGGACACTAGTAGCACAGAGTGTACTGCCTAATAAAAATAGATGCAGATTCGATCCTCATACATGTGTGCTTGAAAAGTCATATGGAAGCTGATCAATCCATATGACGTATCTCACTCTCTTTGTTATCCAAGTTCAAGAAGTAAAATATTTTGTAACCACAAAGCCCTGCAACAAAAGTAACTCGTTACTTGGGGGTCAATTGGATATCGGAGTGGCTTCTGTGTCTTTGTGGCTTTATAATTAAAAAAAGGCTCACTGTATCAAGAATTTTCTCAAACTTAAACCCAAAAGTGCTCCAGTTATTTTACAATTCTGAATTATCATGCATATGGCAATCCCAAGAACTATTCATCTACCTAGGATGGTAGAAACAATATGCAAAGTGTGAGACTTGGAACCAAGATGAAGATGACGAGTTGCACTTATGCTACCACGTAACAAAGAAAGCAAGGATTATCATTTGGCCTTCGTAAATAATCTGTTTCATAAGAGAACCTTGCTATGCTTGAGAGGAATATGCTCAGGTGTATTAGCCTCTATAAAACTAGCATTGGATGAGCCAGGTTACCAATGGGATGTTTCATTCAAACACAAATACCTGATTCAAGAAAACTGCAACACTCATTTTCTGGTTATGGTTTGTGGGTTTAGCTAGTCGTGTATGATGATTGTTATTGGTATGAAGAAGCAATGTGCTGTTGATGTTGTTTCAACGTTTAACAATTGTGGTGCTGCTTATATAGGGGGGAAACTTTGACATCAATAGCAAGACGTTACAGAACTGCAGTTCATTCAATTGCTGAGGCGAATGACATTGCAGATATTCATATCTTGCAGGCAGGGCAAGTATTGCTAATTCCTCTTCATCGGAGAGTGCTTCAAAAGGTGAATTTGTCTAGAAACTTTCCATTTTTATCTGAGTTCATTACTACTCATCACTTTTGCTCTGCTCTCAATCTCCCAATAAGTAATCCAGTTTAACATTTCCATATAAAAGTGCATGAAAGACTATTTTGGACATAAGACATTTATGCTTATGGTTTGCATTCACTTATGGATACTAGACCTGAATAGTGTGATAGTAGCATGTCGGGCAAGCTATCCAATGAGTTGATTATTTGAACTTTTTTGGGTAGAACCGTTAACAGTGTGCAGGTTCTTTGCCACAGTTGTGCTTTAGCCTTGCCTCAAGATTGTCATGTATTTCAAAGCAAATGTTTGACTTTTGTTTCACTGTTGTTGAATATGCAAAGGTCATCAGTTGTGCTTTAGCCTCAAGGTTGTCATGTATTTCAAAGCAAAAATTTGACTTTTGTTTCACTGTTGTTGAGTATGCAAAGGTCGTCAGACATACATGTTGATGAATCGTCATTTAGACATGGAGCACATACACATACTTTTCAATTTAGAGCAGTTCATTGAGATTCATTCAGGAAAGGTGCAAGTAAGTACAATGATCAAGATAATTATACTTTCAACTCAGTGTGCTTTTATTGAAGAGTTTTTGAGGCTCACAGAAATGTTGGTGCAATAATACAAGTAGTCCACATTTTGTGGTGATCGGGAAATTATGCGTCCCCTCATAAGTCTCTGCTGTGGTTTGACCAGTTCGGGTATTTCCTCCTCCTGTGGAAGTTCCAAAGTTTGTTGATCTTAATTTCTCAGTATCCTTGCTCCACTTTGGTCGTTTGTGAGCTACATCCTTGCTTTGGAGCATTTCAAATTTAGGTTAAGATGGCACGCACAATATGATAACTACAAAGTTTTAGTCTAACATCTGTGTACTAAGCACATTTGACCATAGTTATGGGGGAAAAACGTTCCCGATTCAATCAAGAACTTGCCATTCTTTCCTGTCTCCTTTGTCTGAAAAATGCTCATGAGGACACAATTCTGGGAATGTGATGCCCTGGAATGCAGAAAGTGCGTTTCTGAAAGCAGGAACATGCATTGGTCAGGCTCTTTGTACAGACAATATACCCTGATTTAACCTTAAAATCTCACTTTTACTAGTGATACCTTTAAGTAAATAAGGCTCATGAGTCATTCAACTTCTGAATCAGTGTTGTTTTCTCCTTCAATCTTTTTAATATGATGTATGTTTTCTGAAGTCAAACTTCTAAAATGTGAGGTTCTTCTGTGTCTGCATATGCCTTCTCATACATGATGAGAATATTGTCATTTGTTCCTGTTACCTGTTCTGTACACATTCTCCGGTCACTTGACCCCACCCCACATCATGTACTGGCTCCATAATCTTGGTGTCCTGGTCACAGCCCCAAAATCTTTGTGTCAAAGACTCACTTCAGCAAAAGCAACCAGGCATTCTAGTACCATGAAGATTAGCTTTACAGAAACTCAGGTGCACCCACACAAGTAGCAACAGATTTCTGGTTGAGCAATGAAAATGAAATATCTTGGTAACGTATAGGATGTGGGTGCACAATTGTGGTGGTCAATTAGATTACAACCATGAGATCTTTGTGAATGTGCTATTGAAATGCAGTTTAAATATAGAGCAAATTTCACGAACTTGGTGTCTATTGAATTTGAAAATCACAAGACGAATTTGAGCTGAATATAAAGGGTTGTGGTTAGCTTATGCGATCAGATTGACTGAGGATAACTTATATAGAAGTAGAGCTTGGCTGGGATGAGCCACATGTGCTCTAACTGTTACAAAAGACTCAGTGTAGCTTTGAAATTTGGTGGTTTGTGAGACAAAAGTGCCAAACAGGATGGAAAAGGTAACAATTTCAGGAAGAAAGTTGCAAGCAGCTAGACTAACCAACGACAAAGCTGAAGGTTGAAGGACGTTGGTGGCTTTTGAAGGAACTAGCACATCTTGCTGGAGGGATGGGACTTCAACATGGGTATTTTTAATGTCAAATGACCTAAAGAGGATTACAGCTATTATAGACACATATTCTTGGACCTTGAATTTATAAATGTAAATGGCATTGCAAAGGGGTATAAAGACAATTGAAAAAAGCTGGTTGGGAGGGACCTGGGATACGACTGAAAAGGTATGTGGTATATGGTCAATGTTACCATAAATCTTAGCTTGCTTACTCGTTTCTAAATAAATATGAAGTCCATCCGATGAAAGGATTTTAGAAAAGCAAGCAAAACCCAGTGATTTTGCTGTAACCTCAAGAAGATAATAATCTGGATTTTCTTCTTATGACATTAAAAATAGCTCAAAAGGATATCAGTACCACTTGATAGTTGATGCTCATTAGGTTTCTTTACCAGCTCACGTGCTGAGGTTGGCAGTTTGAAACTTACGAATATTTTGCAAATAAGCTCTTCATAAAAATCTGCTGTTTAGTGGGGTTGTTCTGGCCTTCGTTTACCTGAGAGCTGCTTACCTTTTGCAGATGACTTCGATCATTGGAGCTTTTGAGGAGTCCTCCACTTCCAAGTTGACTTCAAGGAGGGTACCATCAAATACACTTGGATTGAGAAGTCAAACTGCAGATAGGAGCACTGCCTTATCTGTGACTGAAGTACCACCCATTACCGCTCTTAGCTTTGTAAGTTGATTTGTTTAGCCTGGTGCCTCATTACTTGCCAAATATATAGTCTCAAGAGAATGCTGAGCCTAAAATGGTTGACATTCTAGTACAATTGAATCAGTTTTTTTGGTCCTTTTTTTTTTTTTTATACCTCTTCAATAGGGGATTCCTTAAAAACATCAGAAGAACAAGCACATTGGATGGGAAACATTGTTGCTTGTTGACCCTAAGCAAACATGTGAAACATCTATCTGATGTTATGTTCATTGTTAAGTAGCAAGCTGAAGCTTGTTTGATGAAATCTACTACTCACCTTTATTGGACTGCACTTCAATTCCTGATTCTTTTTCCCATTGATAAAACGAGTCTTTGAATGCTGATCAAGTGGCAATTTTGTGGCCTATCATTCTAACCTGGCCAAAAAAAATGTAGGCACCAGAAAAGTCTGACTTGATCCATGTGCTATTGTTGATATACACCACCTAATAATCATGTAGTCTGCTCCAAAACTATCAAACTTGACCTTACAGATTATAGTCTGCTGTTTGGCATGAAAGAAGCCTCAACTATACATCATGCATTTGGCAGATGTCATACCCACTGGTAAAGCTTAATAATTAAATGCATATTTGTTAGGAACTCTTCTGTTCCATTTGATTTTGGCAGATTTAGTACTCTGTTAATCTTGTCAGGTTCATGTGCTGCTGAGTAGAGTTGAACTTAGACCTTGAGATGAGGAAAAGGGCTGTCAACCAACAGATTAAATTTGATGGACAAGAATCTTTTGTTAAATCCAAGATAATTCACATGTGGCGACCATACTTTCTGCCTTAAGATTTTCTCTTGATTTCACATGTGAGAGTGTCATGTAGGATTGTTGGACTATGAAAGACTTTGCAGGAAACAAGCATTTGGATCTTCTTCCATGCCTAGGCCACTAAGTTCATAAGGATTTTGCACAAAATAATTTCTCACATCAATATGAGCTTTGGCAAATCTAGATTGCCTCCATAAACATTTCTCTTCTATGTCGAGCCTAAAATAATTGATATTCTATGACAATTTTTAACTGTTTTTGTTTGATGCATTATGATGAAAATTTGTTTTCTAAAACAGTAAAACCCATCCAAACAATGCAAAATCTTATTCTAGCATTCCATTTATTTATTAAACTGAAAATACAGAGATCATAGTATATTCATATATCCATTTAAGGGATAGAAAAGATGAAAAGGCAGCACGTCAGAATTGTGGCCACTCAGGGACCCCACCCGTAAAATTAAAATTCATATTCTCTTGCCACAAAGTGCACAGTGTAAGCCTCGTCATAGCCATGAAGCATTGTAGCTTGGTTGGAGAGATTTCTTATGTTATTTCAATCAACTTGCAATTTTCAATACAATGGTGCTGACCCCTCACTGATCCCCTGATCAAATGTTCCTATCATAGCACCATTTTTGGCTTCTTGATTGATTCATTCTTACTAGATTGAAGCCAAGCATTCTTGATCCATCAGGAATGCATAATCATTCACTTGAAAGGTCAACAATCAGTTCCACAAATTCACATATTGTGGATGCAAAACTGTAACTTTTTTTCGTAAGCTTATTCTTGATGAAAAGAGAGACACAAATTTGCACAGGCATCAATGACAATTGCTGGCCATTTGCAGGCCTGGCTAGGCCAAAGGCGTCCGACAGGCTTTGCCCACGGTCTCTAATAGGGCCAACGTTGGGCTGGAAGGGCCTGCAGACTGATGCAATGGCCTGCTTGGGGCCGTGTGTTGCTCCAAACAAGCCATAGCCACATATGGCTTGCTTCAATGAGCCTTTGCCTGGCAGGATTTGCTTAGAACATCGCAGCAAAGGAAACTCCTTTTCAATATTGTCTGTACTAATCTGACTCGAGCATGCAAACTTGCTGTATAAGGACGACAATCTGTGGAACATAACATGTGCTGCATGAGAAGTAAACAAGCAAAAAATAACCACAAGATTTTGCAGCTATGTGTCTTCACAACTAGTTGGACAATGCCTCAGCGGAATGCTTCCCCAAAAAGTGTTGCGAAGGAAGTTGTTATAAGCCACATGGAAGGCTACAACACTCTTACAAGCAATACTATAGGGAGGAGACAGAGAGAGATAGAGAACAAGCCAAGTGGAATTCAGAGACAATGGGGCCCATTCTTTTATACCAAATCACAGCTTGTCTTGATTGAGTTTGTGCTTAACGGACTTCTGAAAGTCTCCATGAGATTCATTTGAACTCTTCTCTTAGGGTCCCGCTTCTTATTAAATTTTTTGAAGGAAATTTATTTGATTAGTTTTCTTGAGGGGGGTCTTTGTTGCTTTACACATAGCTGCCTCCATAGCTTTTCCATCCCATCGATCGCGTCCAAAACCCTCATTTGGTTCAGCAAAACAACCCTGGTATGACGCCGAATGCCATCCAACAAATTATTTATGCACAATACCATTCACCTCATTTCCTACGTGATGCCTGTCGCATTTCTCTTCGATGCAGCTTCATAGTCAAGGCTTACATTTCTCTTGGTACTCACATGCAGCTTGCCTTTTGGGCTCATTTGGCATCCTCATCTTCGAGCACTCGTGAGTATATCAGACGATCCATTTATCGTGCTTATCTTTGGCATACTTGGCAGGGATAGTTGGGTGTCATTGGATTCACTTCTTAGAGCTAGATGCATCCTGCTTCCCAATTCAGCCACTGCACCTGCATTATGGTTTGTCACACCGCTTGTGATTTACATTGGGATAGATCAGAATATCCTCACATCTGTTAGAAAGCAATGATAAACTTACGGTTTACTGTTTATGTTACTGTTGCCAGCTGTTACCAGCTGTAATTAGCTGTAGGCTAGTTTAGTTATCAACTCCTAGTTGTTTCTCTTTCTCTCTCTATTTCAGGGTTACTTTTGTACACATGATTCAGTTAATGTAATAGTGGAGTGTTGCTCTCCTGTTCGTGTGTGTGTATTTGCTCTTAGTGATTGCATGCTTGTGTTCATCCAATCTTTGTCATGGTATCAGAGCTCCTCTGATCCTGAGTGCCTAGGTTCGGCTTGTCACTGGCTCCGTACTGAGGTGAGATAGTCCTTCACAGGGGTTCGGGCGAAGATATGCTGGATGGCACCAACTATTTTTCATGGAGTTGCAAGCAGAGGTTTGGCATCGACGTGATGATCACGATTTTATCGGTAACAAGATCTATCTTATATCATTTGAGATTTTGCAAGACCTCTAAAAGTGCTTGGGAAACACTGTTAAAGATATATTGAATAAAGAATTCATCATCATGCTTTCACCTCTCTACTTCATCCTCTTTGAAGGTAGAAGAGCAAAGGCATGCAAAGTTTGATCATTGTCTTTCTACAAGTACAAGTTTGAAACAAAATGTTGGTATGGTAGAGCATTCTTCTTCTCTTGAGCCATTTGTTGCAAATGATGGATGCATTAGTGAAGAACTTTATGAGCAAGCTTCTCAAGTTAATGTTTTGGAAAAAGTTGAAATCAAGCATTCTTTGAAACCATTTTGTACTAATGGAGAAGGGGAAAAAATCATGTCAATTAGTACATTGGTTCAAAGTGGTGTGTTGTTGGATTTTTTGGGGGTTCAAAGTGGCAAGCTGCTGTTTTTTTCTTGAAGATGGTGGACAATATATCCAGCCATGGTTTATTGATCATTTTCAGCCTATGTTACATCGTGAGCATCCTATTATGCATCGGGAACGGCCCGTGGAAGCTTTTTGGACAGCAAGGTCCACATTTGGAACACGTTGGACAGCAAAGTGTTGGTGATTTTGTGGCTGTTGGACAGCCTCCCATAGCCTCTTGTTGGCTGTCCGAGTCTTTGTGGGATAACAAAGCATCTTTTTACCTTGGAGGAAACACACATGCCTCACCAAAATCAGTACCTTATGCTGATTTTCCTGTTTTGATGCTTACTTCTTATGATGACGTTGTTGTCTTACCTAGTGTTGGTGAGCAGATCATTGATAGTAAGATTCGGGAGGATGTGATGGTAAAAGAGTATCATACTCTTCTTTATGTTTCTTGTGGTAAGAAGACTTATGGAATCATGTGGGAACCATTGATGGATTGCAAATCCATATTTCGGCTTGTGGCTTTTTTTTGGTTACCTACTATGGATGGAGCATGCTTGTCTTCACTCTTCGACTTGATGATATCACTTCGTGTTCTACATCTCTTTTACATCGGGCATGATTGGGGCTGAGATTTTGGCTACTTCGACTACTTCAAGCTGAAGTTGTTTTGGCGGCATTAAGCTTGGACAACAAGCTACATCTTTTCTTTTTCGGCTACATGGAGTTTTGGGCAGCATGCAACACTTTGCATTTTTGTTGCAATTTTTCATATTTCATGTCATGTTATGTTTTTTACAATATCATTTAAGGAGGGTGTTAGAAATAATAAATTATAATGCTAGTTTCCCATAGGTTACTTTGACCCAAAAGGTCAAGACTTGTGTAACCATGGATTAGGTTTATTATTTAGACCATGTTAAGTCAGTTTTAGTTAAGTTGGACCCGATTTTGGTCTAGTAGTAACTCGTGGGTCCAAGTAAAGTCTAATTATGCTAAGGGACCCTATCTTGACTTTTGGGAGTGCCCTATAATAAGTAGTGGGTTTGGAAGGTTCTAGAACTTAGAGTTTGGAAGAGTCTAGGCCCTTGGAAGGCCTATTTATATGTACTCATTGTTCATTTGTACTTCATTCCCTTTCAAGCATTGCTACTACTTTTTCTCTCCTTTAGGGTGCCTAACCCTCTTTGTCAGGCTCTCCCTGATCTTCCTACTGACACCCGTCTAAACATGCACTGATCGCCACAAATTTCCAGCCTTTCTGATTCCCTGCAAGCACATAGCATCAAACACAAACAAAGTGGAGCTGGCTGCGTCGTCTCCTCCCAGCCTTTGCTGCATAGATTTTGATCAGGAATGCCTCTCTCTAGGCTCTTATACACAATCCTCAAGCACCCCTTAACCCTGACCTTCCTAAATCTCGACACATGGCCAACTCCATGCATTGTCGACACTTGCCACTTGGCAGTACCCTAACACAGGGGCAAGTGAGTAGGCTGACATGTGTCACTCGTCCATTGGACCGTGTCCCAGTGAGCACGTGACATGTCATGTTTGACCGGTCAACCCTGACATGTGTCACTCATTCACTGGACCAAGTGTCCCAGTGAGCATATGACGTGTCACGTTGACTAGTCAACTCTCCTACTTTTTAGGAGGTCAGTCCAGCCACTCCGAATTAATGACCCAGTACCCTATACCCAAGCAACATGCGACTCTGAGGCTCCGAAACATCATTAACAGCTTTATTTACTTTTCTGTTACAAAGGTCACCACAGGACAAATTGGAAGGAGCCGGCAACTATGCAGTTTGGAAATTCAAACTAAAGAACATTCTAATAGAAAAGGAGCTAGGGGAGATCGTGACCGGTGAAGAGACTAGGCCAGTGATTGAGGATGATCAACGGGCATTTGACAAGAGGAGGAAAGCACAAAATGTCATCAATTTGTTAGTGAAGGATGCTATCATTCCCTACATCTCGGATTCGGAAGGACCGAAAGAGGCTTGGGATACATTGAAAGCGTTGTTTTAGGCAACAAATACGTCTCGAATACTATTTCTGAAGACGAAGTTGCATACATTGCGGATGGATGATAGTGCAACTATTGCCAATCACCCACTGAAGATCAAAGAGATCCGTGACCAATTAGCAGCAGTTGGAGAGCGAGTACAGGATCGTGAGATCGTGCATTACTTTGGAAGAGCAACGTCAAGAGAACTTTAATTATCGTAGAGGACGAGGTGAAAGATTTGGCCGTGGAAGGTATCAATCGAGAGGAGAAAACTCAAGCCGAGGATCATTTCAACAATATCATGAGCAAGTCAATGATAGCCCAAATCGAGGCAATTGGAATCGGGGCAAATATGCTGATCAACATCAATTTGATGATGATCATTATGAAGACAACTATGTTAATCAACATCAATACAACGATGATCAATATGAAGATGATACAGGGAGAGTTCAAACTTGTTTGTTACAGCGTTAATGACAAGTGATGAAGCCAAGGATACCTGATACATTGACAGTGGAGCGTCTAAGCATATGACTTCAAGGAAAGAGTGGTTTTCAGAACTCAAAGAAATCCACAATGGCAATGAAGTTGGACAAGCTGATGGCCAATTGCTACCTGTTAAAGGATTTGGAGTGGTACCTGTGAAGTTAGCAAGCGGGATGATAAAGCGGATAAATAATGTACAATATGTACCTGGCTTAGCTAACAATCTAGTATCGGTTGGTACAATGGCTGATCAACAACTCAAAGTTGAGTTCGATAGCAATAAATGCCTTGTCAAGGACATCAAGAATCACTACAAAGTGATTGCTACATGAGCTAGAGTCAATGGAAATCGACTCTACAAGTTGAATGCAACATCCTTCAATCAAGCTGTGGTAAGCACTGTTGATAGTAGAAGTGACCTTTGGCATCAAAGGTTTGGTCATATTAGTGCTCAAAGCTTGCAAATCCTTAAAAGAGGTAATCTAGTTGTTGGATTGCCTGATATCTCTTTTGAAGGAAAAATTTGTGAGGGTTGCATTTTGGGAAAACAACATAGAGAGAGATTTCCCAAAGGTGGAGCAAGAAGAGCCAATGGCATTTTTGATCTTGTTCAATAGTGATCTGTGTGGACCAATGCAAACTAGGTCCATTAGTGGCTGTTACTATTTCATCATGTTCATTGATGACCACAGTAGACATCTCTGGATTTATTTCATAAGCAAGAAATCTGATGCTTTTGCCAAGTTTAGAGAGTTCAAGGCTCTAGTTGAAAAACAAACATGTTGTTATATTAAGACTCTCAGATCAGATGGTGGCGGTTGTTAGAAATCCATAAATCATAATATGGATGGACAGA
The DNA here is from genome assembly GCA_029204225.1 of Diphasiastrum complanatum. Classification (NCBI taxonomy): domain Eukaryota; kingdom Viridiplantae; phylum Streptophyta; class Lycopodiopsida; order Lycopodiales; family Lycopodiaceae; genus Diphasiastrum; species Diphasiastrum complanatum. Next base: position 29,261,327 of record CM055111.1, read on the forward strand.
CTAGGATTTGAACCCAGGACCTCCCTCATACCGGATGGGATGCTCTACCACTGAGCTATCCGCCCTGTTTGATAGTTCTCTCTAGAGTGTGGATTGATATTCCAACACCCCCCCTCAAGCCACACTTGGTTGGGGTCCTAGTTGTCACCTGCCCCACAACTTGGGCCACCTAACCATGGCTTTGACACCATGAACTGTTAGGTCTAACTTGGCTCTGATACCATGTTAGAAATCCATAAATCATAATATGGATGGACAGACTAGGATTCGAACCCAAGACCTTCCTCATACCGGATGGAATGTTCTACCACTGAGCTATCCGCCCTGTTTGATAGTTCTCTCTAGAGTGTGGATTGATATTCCAACATGCGGTGAGTATTTTTCAACAGAGTGTATAGATTTGTGCAAGGATCAAGTGATCAAGAGGCAAACTACTGCACCCTATTCACCACAGCAGAATGGAGTTGCAGAACAAAAGAACAGATCCATTGTGGAGATTGTGAACAACCAAAACTCTCTAAGCTGCTCAACTCCTGAAGGCCGATGTGTGGAATGATCCTCCCCCTCCCAACCATAGGTACCCCCCTCTTGAGTCCACTACCTGCTATTCTTGTCAACAAACTTTGGGAAAAAACACAAAGCCAAGGATAGGTAGCACTTCCCTTGTGTCCTACGCTGGTACAAAAGTCGGTAAAAAACTTTTTTTGGCACCAAATTGGCTTGAAAAGTCGAAAAATGAGGAAAAAAGCGGGGTGTTTGACGTTGAATTTCTTCCAAACGGCAAAAGCTTTTCACAAACCGTCAATTGGGTCAAAACGACCAAATGAAATTGACAATTGATTCTTTTGATAATAAAGCTAAAGTATAGGTTATGCAAATCTGAAAAGATCACCGAGAGACTTCCAAGTGGGAGATTGGGTGTATTTGAGAATCCCGAAGGATTCAAGTGTAATGCGTACCGGCAAGCATTATAAGTTGTCCCCTAGATATAGAGGACCGTTTAAGATCTTGAAAAAGATCGGATCCTTAGCTTACCAATTGGAACTCCCGGATGGATCGCAAGTGCATCCCGTATTTCACGTTAGTCGTCTCAAAAAGAGTCTATGTGAAGGAGAGCATCTTGGATCTGGAGATCAATTGGACCTGTTGGATGAATCATCGGGTGTATCTCGTCTTGAACCCGAAAAGATCTTGGATACAAGAACTAAACGATTGAGAAATCGTATAGTTACCGAACATCTGGTTCGATGGAGGGGATGTACAGACAATGATGATTCCTGGGAACAGGAAGGAAGTTTAAGGAGGACCTTTCCCAGTTTTAAGTTCTGAGGACAGAACTTGAATAAGGGGGGGAAGAATGTCATGCCCATGACTGGTCTCGGGTAGCGTGTCCACGCTAGAGACTGGTAGACCAACAACTCGTATAAGGGAATTGGGGCCCTTATGTGTACATGGTCATAATTAATGGTTGTAGGCCTAAACACATGATGGTGGAGTTGGTATGGGTCTATCAGTGAGTCATTTGGGAACTAGATGACGTGGCCCAGATAGGCTGCAGAGGTGTCCAGTGAGGTGTCACAGTGCACTACTAGTGGTGCATGGGCCTTGGAGGGTATAAGTATACCTGCTGGGCTCTCACTAATGTATGCTTGATTTGTGATGAGTAGCTGGTGTGACTCCTCTTTCCATGACTCTGATTGATCCATAGCTTGGGGGCTAGATCCGTTCGATCTTGGTTGGGTTGGGTTAACCTCCACCGGTTCCCATGTGTTGTTGCTTTGTATGGTATGCTTAGGCTAGAATCCTGTTGTGAGGACTTTATAAACATGGCATTCATGAAGTATCTTACGATGAAGATCCTCCACGTCTGGCACAAATACTTTTCCGTTTTCTCAACTACATACCTTCCTTCACGGTGTATGTCAAATATGTACTGGTGTGTTCCTCTACGGAAGCGACAGGCAAGGCTGAGGAAGGTATCTCAAGTGGATGTAGCAAGCCCGGAGGACTTACTCTCTCGGCCTTGTTCACCTGACAAGCCGTGCAACGCTGGACGTACTCTCTTACATCCCGCTGCAATCGTGGCCAGAAATAATGCGCGTCTGGCACGAATACTTTTCCGTTTTCTCAACTACATACCTTCCATCACGGTGTATGTCAAATAAGTACTGGTGTGTTCCTCTACGGAAGCGACAGGTGAGGCTGACTCTTCCGCTTGGTCGACTAACTTGCATGCATAGGCTACACACACTGACAATGTGAGTCCTTTTGTTGAGCCCTCTTGATCTCCTCCATGAGATCACTGTCAACTACAGGCAAGGCTCATCTGATGTAGTACCAACGATAGTGCATCAGCGACCACATTTTCCTTCCCTCCTCGGAAGCGAATTTCCAAATGAAATTCCTGCATCAGCTTGGCCCACCGAGCTTGGCGGCCTTACAAATCTGGCTGAGTGCAAAAAACTCTAAAGTATAATGATTTGTGTACACATAAAACTCGGCGCCGTATAAATAATGTCTCCACACCTTGAGCGCATGTACTCACATATAGCTCTTGCTCGTGTGCGGGTATACCATCTTGGCTCAACACTGCACCTACGAAATGCCACTTGCATCCGTCTCTAGGTCAAACGGTATCTGGGTATCAATAAAGTTGAGAACTAGAGCCGTGGCCAGCGCCTCCATCAAGTTCTCAAACCTGTGTTGAGCTTCAGCAACCCACCGATCTACAGTGTTGTTTTTCCGTAACTGGTCCATCAAAGGAGCAGCTACCTTGGAATAGTTCCTAACGAACTGCCGGTAGAACTTGCAAAACATTAAGAAAGATTGTAATTGGCGTATATCGGCAGGCCTCGGCCACTTCTTAACCACAGCCACCTTGGCTGGGTCAACCGAAATACCCTCAACTGTCACTACATGACCCAAAACTCGACACGAGTCTTACACAACTCTGTCTTTTGAGCATTGGCATACAAGACAGAAGCTTGTAACTTGCCCAAAACGGTCTTGAGATGAACCTCATGCTCCTCGACCGCTTTACTAAAAACCAATATATCGTCAATAAAATTGACGACAAACTTGCCCATATAGTCTCACAAGACATCGTTCATGAGCATCATGAACGTGGCTGGGGCATTGGTTAACCCAAATGGCATAACCAAAAAGTCAAAATGACCGAAACGGGTTCGGAAGGCCGTCTTCATCTCGAATCCATATTTGATGGTATCCACTTTTGAGATCTATCTTACTGAAAATTGTTGCACCTTGCAACGCATCTAGTAGATCATCAATCCTGGGCATCGGATACCTGTGCTTTACAGTGATCTTATTCAATCCCCTGTAATCTACACACATCCGAAAACTACCATCCTTTTTCTTAACAAGTAAAATAGGAGAGGTGAAAGGTGAATAACTCGGACATAAGTATCCCAACTTGAGATACTCCTCCAACATCTTTCTGACTTCCTCTTCCTCTTTTAGGCTCATTCTATAAGGAGGCCTACATACCGGACTTGCCCTTGGAACGAGCTCAATACGATGATCAACGTTTTGACTAGGCGACAATCCCTCTGGCATATTACTAATTAGCACGTGTTTAAACTGCGTGCGGATGGACTTCTCCAACTCACTTGCTGGGTCACATCTAGGCTGTAATGCAAATGCATGTGCACTAGGGGATGCAAAAGTAAATGAAGCTTCTTGTGGTTTATTAGTGAGTGTGCTTATCTGATTATTACCAACATAAGAATCAAAACTGGAATCAACATTCACATAACACAACCACAAATACTGAATCTCCATTCTCTTTATTTGCATATAGGTAACAAGAGGACCCTCAACAGATGGTCTCCCCCCCTTTTAAAACACGAGACAAACCCTCATGTCCAAACTTTGCTCTCTCTCTCTAGAACGACGTTTTATCTCTCTAGAATGAGGCTCTGATACCAATTGTCACAAGCCAGTCTCTCCAAGCTCGTGAATCCTAGAAGCTGGTGTGTAGAATGAACCTCCCAACCATAGGCACCCCCTCCTTGAGTCCTACCTGCTATTCCCGTCAACTGGCACATGGCATCCACCTGTGGGTGATCAGTCCACTTGGCATGCCTGGCCCCTGTGACCTGTGAATACTGAGTGACTCATAGGGTACCACCCCCGTGCCCCGCCAAAGACCTGTGACTCTCTTGGTCACCCCAACTACTTGCCAGCTAGCATCTCGTTACTGACGGCTAGGGTCCCGACGGTCAAGACACACCGCATCTGTGACAACTTGTCAGGCGGCCACACCGGGTCACTACTCGTGACGCACCGGTCCCAACTTGGGACAAATGTCCTCCTCGGTCACCGGCCCTTGCCAATACTTGGCCTCAGGCCCTTTGGTGACCGGCCGTGCCAAGGTCATGATAGAGTCATAACTGGACTCTAACACTTGGTGTGTAGCCCTTATGATACATTAGATGTCCTTGATGCGGAGATTATTGTGATCAATCAGATACTTGAGACATACAGCCTCAGATTACAACTTTCTTCTCCAGGAGGAGAGGAGGAGAACTCGGCCGGGCTTGGCGTCAGATGATGAGGATACTCCTATTCCCATGAGAGATTGACATCTTGATCAACGACAGTGTACAACATGCCACCTATTGGATGCTCGTGTCTCTAGAGGCCCTATGAGGATCTCTATTTGGAGACCTGGCCTAGTCAGCACCAAAATATGAGACAAATTTGTTTGTCATCGGCACGTCTCTACTACACCAGCCTCTCTGATTTCATCAAGCACTCATATCATAGCCTTTTTCAGCCATATTAGCTGAGAATGCATGGGTATCACCGGCTACACAGTCATGGCACTACATTTCTTATAGAGTTGATGTTTCATTTTCACTTTCATATCAACTCTAAAAACTCTAGTAATTGTGTTTATTCGAGCTTCATCTGAAGTAGTGTAGCTAATGAAAATACATTTGATACTCTGGAAGTTGAGCTGAGATCATGAGGAATCTACGATACTCGTAAGTTTATTTGGAGATGTTCTTACGCTCCCTTTATTGCTATACACACTTGACATGTACTACTTCATCTTATATGCCTTTTGGCATCAAAATACATTAATAAAGCTCTCTCTCTCTCTCTCTCTCTCTCTCTCTCTCACAGTGGGATACCTGAGCGGATTAGAAATGCCAGATGCTCGCTTGAGCAGGACAAGGAGGTTACTGAAAGCACTGGGTCTGCATCTGTACCTCCAATGCCTGTGCTTTGAAGAGTACAAGGTCTTCTGATTGGCAGGAGCACACTGCACCTGATGAAAGAAGATATTATTACAACAAGAACACAAAGCAGTCCAGCTGGGAGAAGCCAATAGAATCTACAAGAAGAAAAGAGTTCACTACCGTTGATGGTAGAAATTATTATTACAAGAAGGTTGTAGGAAATAGAAGCCTAAGGATCCAGGATCTTAACTATTCAATCACACAAAGCATTCTCAAAAGAAAGAGAGAGATGGCTAGAAACTCTCTTGTAGAAACTCGTGGACAGCCAAGAAGAATAGTCAGTATTGCTTACAAAAGTGTCTCATACAAATGGGATGCACACATATATATAGTCCAAGATGACTATCCAACTACTTGACTATTGGCTATCCAACTACTTGACTATTGGCTGTCCAACTACTTGACTATTGACTATCCAACTTTCTATAAGTTACATAGAAAGAATAAGGTACCTCCAATATGTCAAGTTGGGGTACTTAATGTCACAATTAGGCCTAGTGGACCCATGAGTCCCTACCAAGTTAACTTCATACTAACTTAGCTAACTCTAAGTTTAGTAGGCCTAATATAATAAATGACCATGAATACGCAACTCTCGATCTTTTGGGTCAAAGTAACCTATGGTAATGTAAGCAATTCCATTCACATTCCAACACCCTCCTTAAATGGAAATGCATAACATAACATGAAGTAATTTCTCGAAAGAGAAAAATGCAACTTGTTGTCCGAACTTCATGTCGCCAAATAAACTTCGCATCGAAGTAGTCGAAATCTCATCCCCAATCATGTCCAACATATAAAAGGAAAAGAATGCGTAATAATGAAGCATCAAGTCGAAGGGTGAGGATTTGCATGCTCCATCCGAAGTAGGGAACCAACATAAACTCGGCAATAAGTCGAAACATGGACTTGTAATCCATCATAGGCTCCCACATCATTCGAAAATACTTCTTACCATAAGGACAATAAAAAAGAGTACCAAACTCTTTTGATCCTCCCAAACCTTACCATCAATGACTTGCTCACATAGAATAGGCGATGTACCAACATCATGATGAAGAGTAAGTGTAGAACCAAAAAAATCAGCAAGAGGTACTGATTTTAAAGAGGCATGTGCCTTCCTTTCGTAGTAAGATATTTCTTTGCTGCCCTGCAAAGTCTCCAATAGCCGACAAGGAACTGTTATGGGCTGTTCAACACTTTGCTGCCCAAAGTGTTCCCAACATGGACCATGTTGTTCATAATCTTCTGCAGGCCGTTCCCGAAGCATAATGGACTGCTCATGATGTAAAATAGGCTGTAAATGACCAAGACAAGATGACTGAACCTGTTGTTCAACGTCTTCATCATAAAAGTTTGGCAAACTATCAAGAGATGCATCAATGATGTCATCAAAGCTGTCCCACAACGAGGCATGGGATGACATAGAAGATTCTTCAAGTAATGAAAAATTCTCTCCAAACAAATGCTCGCTCTTAACACTTTGAACAAAAGTACTAATTGACACATGTTTACTCCCTCCTCGATTAGTACAAAATAGTTCCAAAGAGTGCTTGAATTTTTCAGCCTTTGTTAAAACATCAAATTGAAAAGGTTTCGCATGAAACTTTTTACTAATGCATCCATGATATGCATTAACTTGTGGTAACTTGAAAAAAGAAGATTGTTTCAACATCTGCTCAATGTATCGTTGTTGAGAGATGAAGATTCTAGCCCCATGTGGAAGATTAACAAGAACCCAAGTGTGGTTCTTCACGAGTGAGTTGTACTCCTCTGGCATCGCATCCTCCCAACATTTTACTCCGCTGGCCTGCTCATGAAAAACTGGTTCTACTGCACTATCCTCAATAGAAATAAGAACAAATTCAGAAAAATCAGCAAATTCTACTGATTTAGTAGAGGCACGAGTCTTCCCTTCATAGAAACTTTGCTGTCCTGCAAAGTCTGCAACAACCATTTAGGGACTGGTTTGGACTGTCCAACAGCCTTACCTTTGTCAACACTTTGCTGTCCAAATTGTTCCGAACTTGGACCTTGCTGTCCAATGTTTTCCGAACTTGGACCTTGCTGTCCAATGTCTTCAACAGGCTGCTCTTCACCATAAATAGGTTCTTCTTGATGAACTATGGGCTGCAAAATTGAAGGAGTAGTGGGCTGTCCACTAGAAGTAGATGATAGTCCCTTCTCTTCATGATTAGATGGCAAAACCAAATCTGGAAATATTTCAAGATATGCATTATGGGGAAAGTCCACTTTCATGACATGAGTGGGCGCAACATCATTGGAGGTCTTTTCATCAAAATGAACATCACGAATTACTATGATTTTATTAGTATCCATATTGAACAACCTATACCCCTTGCTTTCACTACTATAGCCAACAAATATGCATTTAACTCCTTTATCATCAAGCTTGGTTCTTAGCTTATCGGGAATGAAAGCATAAGCCGTGCAACCAAAGATGCGTAAGTGAGAAATAGTAGGCTTCTTACCATACCAAATTTCATAAGGAGTTAATACCTTCAAGGCTTTAGTAGGACACCGATTACTAATGTAAGCCGCCGTTATAACCGCTTCAGCCCAAAACTTGTGAGGTAGGCCCTTTGCCTTGAGCATGCATCGAGTAGTGCGATTCTTTCTTTCGGCAACACCATTTTATTGAGATGTGTAAGGGGTTGTCATTTGATGATGGATACCTTTGCTTTGAAGATAAGTACCGAACGTATTCTTTATATATTCCCCTCCTCGGTCGGTACGTAAGATGTTCAAAGAGTGCCCAAACTGGTTATCTATCATTGCTAGAAAATCCTTAAAGCGTTGAAAACCTTTAGATTTTGCCTTCATAGGATAAATCCATGTAAATCTTGAAAGGTCATCAATAAAAGTAACAAAGTACTTACACCTTCCAATGGATTCGGTCCTCATTGGACCACATACATCACTATGAACCAAATCAAATTTGCCATCAACTCTAATAGTTCCATCAATTGGAAAAGCTTGCCTTTGAAATTTTCCAAGTATGAATCCTTCGCATACATGTCCTTCGGGATGCTCAATATTAGGAATGTCTTCAACCATATTGAATCTCTTCAACGTCTTCAAGCTAGCAAAGTTGAGATGTCCAAACCTAGCATGCCATAATTCAGCCAACTCCAAAGAATGTGAACTTGATGCAACAAGACAAAAAGATGATGAAGCTCTTTGCTCATAGGTATCCATAAGGAACAATCCACCACGTAATGTTCCCGAAGCAATGATTATAAGAGATCTCTTTGGGTCTTTGATAAGACATTTGTCTTCTTTGAATTCCACAACCAATCCTTGGTTCATAATTGTAGAGACCGAAATGAGATTCTTTTTTATTTTTGGAACATAAAGTACATTACGAATATACTTTTCCTCACCATTGGGTAAGATAATGGGGATCACTCCAATACCTTTGATAGGATAAGAGGTGTTATCAGCACTTTCACAAGCTTTGTGAAGGCCTCTTTGTGATAAGTCATATGGCGTGTGGCACTGCTATCAATCACCCAATCAATAGATGAAAAACAAGCAACTTGTAAAGCTGAAGATGAGCTGTTTTCTGCTGAAAAACCAGCAAGATTTGAAGTGGCAGAAATCTCGTCTTGAGGAGAGATGAGATTATTAGTAACAAAAGCATAATCATTATTGAAAAGATTATCCTCCTTTCCAAATTGTTGTTCCAAAGTAATGATTGCGGTACTTGTTTGCCGCATTCTTTACTTGAAACATCTTTGCAAGAGTCTCCCAAGCACTTTTGGAAGTCTTGCATGATCTAATATGTGGAAGGATAGATCTCTTCACTGATAATGCAATGACGGAATGTGCTTGTGCATCTCGTCGATCCCACTTCTTTTGCTCATCGGAAGATACCTCCGTAGTTGAAGAAGTAGTTGTTCTAGATGGTGTAATAGGTGCCAAGGTAGGCGGCCTCTCTTCATCACCATTAACTACTTTTCACAAACCTTTAGCAATTAGAAGGTTCTTTATCATGTAGCACCACAAGGAATAGTTTGTGCCATCCAGCCTATCTTCATTAAATAAAGAACCAATAGACTCCAATTCTTTAGCCATAACAGAAAATCAGCTTGTAGTAGATAGGAAATAGACTTTTAAAGACAAAATCTACTCAAAGGGCAGTAACCTCAAAGCTGAAATTATGAGCACAATAGATTGCAATACTTCACATGCAATTTGCTCAACAAGTAATGAAATAGGTGGCTGATTTCTGCACAAAAAAACAGAATGCTCACAAATAGGTAGACTTCGAATGAAGCCAAAACCAAAATCAAAAATTTTTGGTTGAAAAGATTTTTTGTGCATATAGAGCTGATGGTAGCGCCCTATTCCAAGCTCACCAACATGGAAATTTCAGCAAGAAATGTGTCCAAAACACATGTATCTTCATTCAAAAAGTAAATTTGAAATTTCAACATGTAATTGAGTCAAGATCACATGCAATTGGTTTGAGCATGGGCGCCCTGTGAAAGTGCCCTGCAATTTCCTGCAAAAAAGCTATAAGAAGATGAACAGATTCTTCTCCTGCAAAAATCAGCAGCTTGATGATTTTCTGCAACCAAAAGGGGAAGAAGATAGCTTCCTATTGGGCGCCCTCCTGCAAGCAATATGATCACCTAAAGGCTCTGATACCATGTAGGAAATAGAAGCCTAAGGATCCAGGATCTTAACTATTCAATCACACAAAGCATTCTCAAAAGAAAGAGAGAGATGGCTAGAAACTCTCTTGTAGAAACTCGTGGACAGCCAAGAAGAATAGTCAGTATTGCTTACAAAAGTGTCTCATACAAATGGGATGCACACATATATATAGTCCAAGATGACTATCTAACTTCATGACTATTGGCTATCCAACTACTTGACTATTGGCTGTCCAACTACTTGACTATTGGCTGTCCAACTTTCTATAAGTTACATAGAAAGAATAAGGTACCTCCAATATGTCAAGTTGGGGTACTTAATGTCACAATTAGGCCTAGTGGACCCATGAGTCCCTACCAAGTTAATTTCATACTAACTTAGCTAACTCTAAGTTTAGTAGGCCTAATATAATAAATGACCATGATTACACAACTCTCGACCTTTTGGGTCAAAGTAACCTATGCTAATGTAAGCAATTCCATTTACATTCCAACAAAGGTCACGTAACAATCAAAATGGACAATGCCAGAAGAGATGAAGATCACGCGTGAACAAGCTGCTAAAGCAGGATCTGCAAGTCCAGTGAATTTTGATATGTCCACAGAGGCAACGAACCCTGGCAATTTTTTGCAAGATCTTGAGGAACCTTACACACCTACTAAAGTAGTTGAATCCTACATTGCTGCCAACCCACAGATCTGAAAATGGTAAGATCTGAAATTTTCAGCAACACAAACTACTTGCAAACACCACTGAAGATAGCTGCCCTACAGAAAATCAGCGATGAAGATAAGCACCCAATAGCAAAACAAATTTGTCTCCTTTGAAATCACAACTGAAATCTGAATTTTCAGCAACAAAATGTGCCTCTTTTAGACACCAAAAATGGCTTTGAGGTAGCATCCTTCTGTAGGTAACCAAATCTGAAAAAATCAGCAGCAAAAGTGTGCCTTAATCACACACAAATTAGGCATAGCAGGGCGCCCTCCTGCCAACAAACAAATCTGAAAATCTCAGCCAAAAAACCTGTCGTTTGGACACCAAAACTTGACGTAGATGGGGCGCCCTCCTGCAAGCATGTAAATCTGAAAATTTCAGGCCGAAAAATGTGTCAATCAAACACACAAAATGAATGTAGATGGGCGCCCTCCTGCAAAGTTGCAAATCTAATATTTTCAGCCTAAAATGTGTTGTAGGGCACATGTAGGATGGTGCCCTCCTGAAAACACACAAATCTGAAAAATAGGTCAATATTGCATGTGCCTTTCGCACATAAAGAGAGCTGAAGATGGGCACCCTCCTTTAGATCTTCCGAAATGTTGTAGCGCCTTCCAAACATCCAACAAAACTGCTATTAGACTGAAGATCAGATCTCCATTTGTAAAAATCAGATTAGAGCTGATTTTTCGCAATGAAAGGGGAGAGAGATAGCATATAGAGGGGCGTTGGGCAGCAGGCATCCAGATTCCACAAAAGGCTCTGATACCATGTAAGAAATCATAAACCAAACAGCAAAGCATTCAACATAACGAATCTCAAACACACATGAACGAGGAGATGGCTGGTCACCCTCCTTAGAAACTGATGGCACTCCAGGAAGAATGGCTCTATGCTCGCATACATGAATAATGAAGAAGTGACATATACTTATAGCTGACCCAACATTAGGGCAATGTCCTAATAACCTAACTTCTTCTACAAGCTTCATTAGGTCTAACCTAACTTCACCAACAAGCGATTCGGATTGGGCAGGTTGTAGGGATGATCGAAAGTCGACCACATGTTACACTTTCAACCTTGGTTCAGGGGCCATTTCTTGGTGCAGCAAGAAACAACCCACAGTTACCTTATCATCGACAGAGGCTAAGTACAGGGCAACGACAAAAGCTACTTGCGAGGCAATATGGCTCAGGAGACTTCTTGGGGAGGTGCAGATTCCACAGGATGGTCCTACTATTCTTCATTGTGACAGCCAGAGTTGCATCCAGCTTGCTAAAAATCCTGTGTACCATGCTCGTACGAAGCATATTGAGGTGGATCATCACTTCTTACGAGAGGAGATACAAAGTGGAGAAATTCAGCTCGAGTACTGTGATACCAATGATCCAGCAACAGATATCTTTACTAAGGCACTTAGTGGAGAAAAATTTGAAAAGTTTCGTAGCATGCTAGGTGTTGGTATGAACAAAATAGCCATTGAGGGGAGGTGTTGAAATAAATGCCTATTTTGCCCCTTAAGGCTTGTATACTTGTAAGTTGTAAGTTGTGCATAAGACATGGGGGTAAAACATTTATGTACATAGTACACCCCACTTGTGCTAATTAGGCAAGTAATAACAAGTAGGTTGAGGACCCATGTGGGTTCTAGAGCTAGAATTAGCAAGACACCACCTCTATACATTACATGCTAAATGTAGCCCATAGTTTGGAGGGGTTTCCATGCCGCCCTACTCTTTGAATAATCCTTCAACCGTGTGAGCTTTGAAGTCCTCTCTCTCTTGCTTTTGTGTTCTACTCCATAGCTGGTGTTTTCAAGCTTTCATAGTGTGCTTACTATGCTGTTATGATACTCCATAGCTAGGTCTTGGAATTTGTCAATAACAACCCCAAGGCGGCTGTTGGAAACTTTGCAGGACAACAAAGTAGAATGCTACTATGAAGGGAAGACACATGCCTCCTTAAAATCAGTACCTCGTGCTGATTTTTCAGATTCTACAGTTGTTTCTCATGATGATGTTGTAGCAATGCCTATTTTATGTGAGCAGGTCAATGGAAATAGGGTTTGGGAGGACGCAATGCAAAAAAGAGTATGGCTCTCTTTTTAAGAACAAGATCTTGGATCTTTTTGATGTTCCTCTTGGTAAGAAAACTTTTGGAATCAATTAGGGGTATCTGAGTTCGAAGGCAAGTCCGATGGTCGACTTGTTGCCAAGAGTGCCTTGGCTGCCCACCATGGATGGAGTATACATCTACCTGTCATTGTATTTGATACTTCATCATTACATGTTCTCTTTCTCTTCTATGTTGATCATGATTGGGGTGGAGATTCAGATTGTTGGTGCTCTACTCATGCAGAGATTTTTTTTTGGCTACTTCGAAGTGCTCATAGCTCAAAGTGTTTGGTGGCATGAAGTTCGGGCAGTAGGTTGCATTGTCTCTCTTTTGGTTCGAGAGCTACTTCATGTTGGAGATTTTTCATCTCTCATGTTGTCCTTAATTGGATGTTATTGTACATATTTGTTTTCCTTAATTTGTCTCGACATAGACACACTGAGACAAGAGCTCCTTGCATAGCCGATTCTCACTACACCGGAATCGCCTACTGAAATCAAGGAGTTGGAAGCTAAGATCGACAACAAAAGGAGCAGGCCATGTCTTGAGCATCCGTGCTTAAACAGGGAAGTAAATCTACCACACCCATTTCCTCTGTTATCTTAGCTACTCTTATAGAATGTTAGAATATGTTAATGGATATGCTATGTTAACAAAAAACCTAGGTTACTTTGACCCAAAAGGTCGAGATATGTGTAACCATTGGTTATTTCTCTATTGGCCAGGTTAAGTTAGTATTGGGCCGCCCATGTAGAAACTCGTGGGTCCAAATGGTCTTCTTAATAAAAGACCCTACTTAGAAGTAGGGGCTTGTTGGTGTTTATTAAGTAGCTTGTTGTTGAAGTTAGGTTAGACCTAATGACGCTTGTAGAAGAAGTTAGGTTATTAGGACATTGCCCTAATGTTGGGTCAGCTATAAGTGTATGTCACTTCTTCATTATTCATGTTTGCAAGCATAGAGCCATTCTTCCTGGAGTGCCACGAGTCTCTAAGGAGGGCAACCAGCCATCTTCAAGACAATCTATCTCTTCTTCTCAGCTTTGTGTTTCGCGAATTATCCGCGACAATTGTCTCTTCGTGACATTTCTGTGTTTCGTGATCGCGACAGATGATAGTCTTTGAGCTTGAAGTAGAATCTAGAACAGTTGGTCACGAATAGAAATGTTTTGAGTTCGCGTTTGTTTCTTTCTCATCCTTTGTCAAGTAAACTGCACGCTTTGTTACTAGAATCAAATCTGTCTAATCATTTATTCTACAAGCGAGCTGTCGACGTGCCAAGGCAGCTCGTTGTCGTCTCAAAATTTTTTTGGCATGGCATCCATCGCTGCCATGGCAAAAAAAAATTGCCATGACAGGAAACTGCCTTGGCACGTCGGCGTGCCTAGGCAGCTTGTTGCCTCTTGTTCAGATTATTGATCTCAAATCCTCTATAAACATCGAGTTCCTAAGGAGCTCGTACAAAACCACCAAATTTGCAAGCCAACTATTTTTTAGATCCCTGTTGAAGGAACAACAAATATGTGCAGAAGCTCCATATATTGTAAAAGTATAAGAACAATAATATCTCAAAATTTGCTGGCAGTAAACAGTACATGATCATCCGACATGCCAAGGCAACTCGCTGCTAGGGCATTGACTTTTTTGCCTATGTTGAATTCATTTCCATGGCAAAGTTTTCAAGCTCTGTCTGTATTCGTTTTCATGTGTATGTTAAATCTATTTCAACTTATACTGATGCATGATTTTAATCTATTTTTGCAAAACAATTGCTACTTTGTGTAGAGTGGTTCTGACTGGATCCATGTACAAAAGACTACAAGCCCAGAGCGACCATCAGACAAGCGAATTGCAAGCAATAGAGCCTAACATGAAGATGTCTACACAGATGGAAGAAGCATATGATAGTTGTGCAGAAACAAATGTTGTGCAAGAAACTCAAAATGTGGTGGTAGTTGAAATCGGAGCTATCGAAGAAGACTTAAAAGAGGATATCCTTGTTGAAGACATTGAAGAGGACACAAAGAAGAAGAAAGAAAAATCTAAGGATGAGGAGATCGCCGGTATTCCACAAAATTTTCATGTCAAAATGCTTTCAGCAACCATGCAGCGCATGAGGATAGTAAGAAATGCACCTCCTCCTTATATGCCTCTCTGTAGACTATACATTCATGAGAGTGTCCATCAAGTTAGGGCCATTGAAGAAGAATATGAAATACCTAGAGGAGAAAGGGTCAGCCTAGAGGAGAAAGGGTCATTTGTTTTATCTTTGCACGACATTGTTGGGGTTGAAATAAAACTAAATAATGACATCAAGTCATGCTGAGATCCATTGTAGGTTGAAATAAATGACTCTTTGGAGCGTGAACTTGCAAAAAATGGTGACTGGTCGGACTTGTCAAATAAAATGTTCCTATGCTGGGACTATAACCACAAGACAAAGGCTTGGCTTGAAGGGATCAACGAGAGTTTTCGATATGACAGGGAAAAGCATTTTTGTGTTAAGGCTTCATTCATACACGTTTCTCCCTCTGACTCCATGCCCTTGTTGACAACATTGAACATAATCAACAAGTGAGTGTTCACTCAGACTCTTGCTTATAATACTTCACATGTCTATGTTTATTGAAAGATATCGTGGCATTTAGGTATTACTTTCAACTCAAAGCAAAGAATGCATCACTTGACATGGTGTGGAATCAAGTCTCCACAAAGAGGGAGGTAATACGTATGTATTCGACCAAAGCAAACTTGATTAGAAACAATGGCCTGAGCGAGTGGGAGATCATGTGTGTTTGAGATTCGTTATGTTGAATGCTTTGCTGTTTGGTTTATGATTTCTTACACGGAAGAAAGGCTATGGGAAAGCAAAGCTCTCAACATTAGAGTATGTGGTGTTGTGGACACTCAAAATGCTATAGAGGAGGCAAAACGCTTTCTTGACACCACACTCGACCACCATAGTGAAGGAATGGATACTTCATGGCGCACGAAAAAAGACAATACCACCTTGATTATTCATTTTACTTCAGCCGCCAGCCATAAGGATGCCTTGAGGCAAAGAGCCAAACTGAAGGGCACCCGAATTTTCATGGACGACGATCTTACTTACAAGTGGCAGAAAGATGTCAAGCTTTCTATGTCGCCCCAAGACATCAGGACGGAGGGTGATTTACCGAGATGGCTAGATTGGTTACCTCGACAGTATGCCTAGCGACTCTCGTCAATAGGAAATTGGGGCCCCCGAGCACAGGTGCATCTCGGGCCCTCGTCCACACTGAATCTGGGGGGAAGTAGCAAGCTGCAATGAAGAGATCCCTGTCCAAGCCAATGTCACATCCTGGAAGGCGAATCAAGATATAACATGCATGTTTATCTTGTGTGATGAACTCCATAACTGGATGTAATGTCTCTCGATATAAGCATGCAACTCCACCTGAACCTCTACCACTCATGGCTCTCATCTCTTGACTATATGCGGAGTCCCATCTATATCCTTAAAATGTAGGCAGTCCTCTGACTTGGCTCTCATGTGTTTCCATAAAGACTAGAATGTCTCTCCTATAATGAAATCGATACGGCCTCTAGCAGTGGAAGATGAATGTATATCGTTACAATTCAACATCATACTTCGCTTTGAATATCCATTTGCATGGAATCAGATTTCGATCTTTTGGCAGCTGAGTTATTGTCCATGTTTGATTCTCCATAAGAGAATCGAATTCGGTGTCCATTGCAGCTTTCCAATGGTCAGCATATGTTGTCGACATTGCCTCAGAAACATTGTTTGGTTCCTGCACAAAGTAGAAGGCTGGATCATCCATAAATTGGGATGGAGGCTGTCTGGACCGGTTCGATCTTCTGGGTTGAACTTCGGTCCTCTGATGTGTTTGTATTTGTCGAGGTTCAGACTCACTGTCGGAGTCAGTGTCGAGCTTGTGATCAGTCCTGATGACTTACATACATGGACCACATATGGCACCTCACTCTACACTATACCTACAGATTCACCCATCTCTATATCCCCACGCCCATGTGAATCACTCCCAACATGATTCACGATGCCATCAATAGACTGAAAGCACGTCGTACCAGAGATATTGAGGACCTTGAATCAGAATTGTTGATCTTTGCTATTGTCCCACTCTCTCCCATCTTAGCCACTTTACTCAACCGTGCTGTTGTCCTCGGTTTCCCATCTTCTTGGTGTACTAACATTATCCATCCCATCCACAAAAATGGTGAATCCTGGTAATTACCGTACTATCATGATTGGGCACATTATTGCGAAGTTGTATGGCACTATTCTTCAGTCAGTGATCAATTTTGAGGTAGAGATTAGGAGATTACATGCTATGGGTCAGGCAGGCTTTCGGGCTCACTACTCCACCACAGACCATATTTTCACTCTTCGAGCTATCATCGAGGAGGCTAGACATAGGAGATAGAGGGTTTATTGTTGTTTCGTGGACTTCAAGAAGGCCTTCGATTCTGTCCCGCGTTCCCTTCTTATCCAGAGATTACTAGACCTTGGTGTCTCCACTGATACAATCTTGGTAGGGATGGCAGTTTATGAGCGAGTCCTGGGTTGTTTTCGGAGTGATATCGGCATCTTAGACCACATATGGAGCACCATTGGGGTGAAGCAGGGTTGCTCCCTCTCTCCCACACTCTTCAGGTTGTATATCGATGAGCTTGAGAGAGTCATTGGGTAGTGTGGTGATTTATGGTGCAAGCTTGGTGATATTCTGATTGCCATCCTTCTTTATGCAGATGATGTGGCTCTAGTCTGTTCGACTAGAGAGGGCCTACAGAGCCAGCTAGACAGTCTTCATGCTTTTTGTACCAAATGGAGTTTGAGGGTTAACATTTCAAAGACCAAGGTTATGGTCTTCAACACATCAAGGGCGTTCATGTAGCGACATGAGCTTATCTTCGACGGACAGCCTTTGGAGGTTGTATCATCATACAATACTTAGGTGTCCTCTTTATTGGTCCTGTATTTTCTATGAGACAGGCAGCTACAGCGAGACTTGGGAAGGGACATGCTCTATCACATTATATGCGGCAGAGGCATGGTATACAGGTCTCTCTTCATCTGATTGGGCCATTATCTCGTGCATGCAGATCCTTATGCTATCACATATGATACGGGCTAAGCCTTCCGTTCCACATTAGATCGTTCTAGCTGAGTTTGTAGTTCCACCCATTCAGCTTGATGCCATTTTTCGACTTATCACTTATATCCAGTCGCTATTCTCTAGGCATAGGTTTGTCATGATCATCACAAGACCCATTGCTGAGTGAGTGTACCTGGGAAAATCTAAGCAGTTTTATGTAGTTTTCTTATGCTTTTGGATTGGGCCTTTGTGCTAGAAGAGCAGTTGCTGTTGCAGATTGGCAATCACCTGGACATTTAGGTTCCAGTGGTAGTTCATCAATATTACTCTTCTTTTCAACACTGGACTGACAGTATGTTTAGGATAGTTTTCTCAGGATCATCACAGGCCCACTATTGAGTTGTTGCTGCAGTGGCAGGGTAGACTTGCTGACAAGTGTATCAGGAAAAACAAAGCAGTTCTATATAATTTTCCTATGCCTTTGGATTGGCCTTTGTGCTAGATGAGCAGTTGCTGTTGCAGATTGAAAACCACCTGCAGTTCCAGTGGTATTTGATTATCAAATATTATTCTCCCTTTTTTCAACCTGACACTGACAGTGGGACGCTGTCTTTTTAGGGGAGGGAAGAATTGCATGCAATTTACTTGTAGCTGTTCAAGCATCCGTTTCCTTGTTATTGTTTTACACCACCTTATAGTACTTGGCATCAAGACCTTTTGAAATGGGCTATTGGGACCCAACATTTATTATTGATACTCCAGTCTTAACTCAAAGGCCCAAAGGCTTTAAATAATGTATATGGCTAGAAGACCTCATCTGAGTTGGTTGATTGTTCAGAGGCTTTTTGCTACTTATCACAGATCAGCTAGCAAAGATCATATTTTAGTGAGTATGTCTTGATCTCATCCATTTCCTTAATTAGATGTCGGGTTGTCATTGTTTTCCATGCATTGAATCAACATAGAGACATTGTCATTGTTTTCCATTCATTGTCATTGTCATTGTTTAATCAACATAGAGACATTCTTCCTGACTTTATCAATGTTCTTGTGGATCTTTTGTCATAGAATGTGGGTTGGGTTGTCATAGCATATAGTATTTGCTATGCATGATGGAGTTGATGGACTAATACCACATGGGGGACTCCATAGAGTTACAGATTGCACGTCTTTGTTTTGTTCTGTTTAATTACTATCCTGGACTCATAGTTGCAGCAGCGATTCTCGAATCGCTGTAAAGGGATTCGCTGTTTTTTTAGAAAAAAAAAAAACCAGGCAAGGTGGGTATCAGTATAGAGGGAAAAATTAGAGGATTGCAGATAGACAAGTCTCCAGTAGGTTCAGGTCTGCCACAAGCAGTTAGGTGAAATCTTGATTAATTGCATAAACTTGAGTGACAAAAAATCCACAAATACTGTTGCACAAAAATTCCACAAAAATTGCACAAAAATTCCACAAATACTGTTGAACAGACATTTGGCACTGAACCTTACTGAAACGCAGTGAACGCATGGAACCATGCCAAATCCTACTAAGCTGCACTGAAGAACCCTAAACTGCAGACAATGCTACTAAATTGGAGCAGATCCTATTGAACCACAAAAAACCATACTGAACTATAAACCCTACTCATATTTCCACAGTCTAGTTGGTGTCATCTTCAAAATGATAACTCTGATCGAGATATTATTTTTTGGCTGTGCAGTATGTTCTTGATACTTGTCGTAAGGGGGATAAACCCAGTAGTAAAAAAAATTTCAGGTCCAAAATTTTTTCCAAGAAGCAAGAATGATTTTTTTTGGGCTATTCGCTGCAGCGAATCGGGAATCGCAAAACCCAGCGGCCCAATCTGGTTTACTTGATAAGAATTTCTTAGTGAACCGTATGCAAAAATGTTCTCAAAGAGTGTAGAACTCCTATAAAATGCTTTATTTGAGCTGGAACATATATTTATCAGCTTAACTTTAACAGCTTTGTGACACTTTTATTTTGAAAACATGCAGGTAAAGGCTGTTGCACCTGTATTCTTGCTTGCACCAGTGTTTGGTTTCTGCGCGAGGTTTATGTTTGATGGATTTTATAGCAAGCTTAGATTGGATGTTTCAAAGCAGCAAGCAGAAAAAAAAGTATGGGACATTCAACATAGGCCCAAATTAAAGCGATGGCAGACGATACTCGATGAAGACAGGGAGATTGAAGAGTTTAGTTTTCTGCATGCGAGTCAGGTAGTAAGCAACTATTTGATCTATGTGTCTGAGATGTAAGATGGCAAAGGTATATTTGGATAGTAAATAAACTTCATGTTTCTAATATTGAAATTTTATGTGTGTCAAATTTTGGTGAGTCTGATTTTAGTAGACCTTGTTGCTTGACCAGTATCTTGATAAGGATCATGTCACTTGAAGGAATGCGAGCAACGTACTCTCAGCAATCTCCTTCCAAAGCATCAATGATATCTGGAAAATTAATAAATTGCCAATCCATAATAATTTTTCCAACCAATAAACGCAAACAAGATGATAATAGGATGCATGCAAAAGCCTCTGACAAAAGAACCTTGCCAATGCTAAGTTCTCCCACAAGCATAGCATAGTTTCATCGGAACGCCGTGCCTAAACCAGATCGTACGGGCCCTGAGTTTTGAGCCTTCACATTTAGAGCGTTGTGTTCTCAAGCAACCTGTTTTTAATTTCAATAAAGAGTTCATTGTTTATATCTATGAATAATAACCCACAGTACCTTGTTGCCTTGTTTTGAATGCATGTTTCATATAGAACATGGAGGAAATTCCACACTCTAATTGGATTGTGGTATGTTTTTGATTTTTGACAAATGAAAAAGAGCAAGGTAGTACGATTGGGGCTTACAGGTTAAGATGTTATTTGAGTTTACATTATCACAATTTACAATGTGACAGTTCTCGATTTCTGATTGTACACAATTTTGAAACATGAACATTTCACGTATATCATAAAGTCATTTTAAAGTTTAAACTTCGACAAAAAACTGAGAGAATCTCGTAGCTTTACTAGCAGACATTCACTGGACATTGGCTGATTCAAAATGATTTACAAAAACAGGACAGAAAATGAAAGACTGATTGATTGACTCTACACTCTTTTAGATCATACTGAGGTATTTAGTATTGTAACTTCATCAAAATACCAATCACACAGTTCATCATCCCTGGTAGTTGAAAATTGTAACATGGAATTGATAAAACAATAAGATCTAAATTCTAATATCATTTCTCACAATACATTGGCCCCTTGTGGGTCGTACATAAGGTCATGAATTTCTGATTCAAAGATTCCCAAGTACTGCATTTATCTACAGTGTACAGCCACCATCACTACAAAACTTGTCTACAATGTAAAAAGCTTGGTCCTACTCGACTATCATCCCCTCTGAAGATGGAGCTGGATTTGGAGCGAATCAAATGTCATCCAAATTCTTTGCCTCCCCCTCCCCCCGCCACTCCGTACTTTGAAATTTCCCTTTTTGAATAACTACATGTAGCTATTTTCTAACCTTGGGTAAGGGGAAGCTCAACAAGGTTGAACTGTAACTGGTGGTTAGCACTTAGGGTTTTTGTAATTGGCTATAACACGAGCAATAACCCAAGTTTGTTCAAAGGACACCTAGAATGGACATATGGGAGCAGCTGCAAGAGAGGTACCTGGGACATTTCGCATTGGTTTGTGCTTACATAAGAGTCACCAGGGGCTTAGTGATTGTCCGGACTAGCTGAGGCATGATTTTGTGGAATGGAATATGGTGGTATGGAAAGATGTAGCTACTGCCTAGTGGATTGGTCGGTGATGCAGTGCTCTCTCCCAGGCTCGAGGGTGATTATTGGCTTGCACAATATGTTCTATGATTGGGTGGTGAGTCATATACCCAACACTCTGGGTCCATGTTTAGCTCCAGTACACTCTACCAGGTGAACGATTGGCCCACTTTACAGTAGTATAAGACCATATGTAGGATGGTTGAGTTGTGTGGAGATCAAGCCATTTCCCGACATGACAGGGTAGTAAATACATTCAATGTT
Source organism: Diphasiastrum complanatum (assembly GCA_029204225.1). Taxonomy (NCBI): domain Eukaryota; kingdom Viridiplantae; phylum Streptophyta; class Lycopodiopsida; order Lycopodiales; family Lycopodiaceae; genus Diphasiastrum; species Diphasiastrum complanatum. Next base: position 29,283,280 of record CM055111.1, read on the forward strand.
CCTAAAGTTTTTTTTGGAATTGTATGATTTTTCTTACAGTTGGTCAGATTGCTGGTTTGCATACCAGATTTTGTTTTGTTTTGTTTTGTTTCAAGACATTATAACGCTGTAAAACATGAGCACTCTTTTTCTCCTTGGGCAATGTTCAATCCTTCAATTTACATTTGTTGCTAATTGAATACAGCTGAAACAGGAATACACCTGTTTGGCACCTGATGACAATCTGGTAACTAGCATAAAAAAAACTATGAACCTGCAGTAGACCTGATAAGAAAGGGAGTGAGGAGAGTGCGATCTGCCAATTATGCAGCCTCTTTGTATCTCTTTCTTGAAATATTTTGACCATAGTAGTTCTGAGGTAGCACAGTTGGATGGGATGAAGTCCTTATGATAAAACAGTGGAAGGTTATCACTTGCAACGAAGGTTGCATCGAACCGCGGTTCGAACCGCCTTTCACGGTTCGAACCATCGAACCGTTCAAATCCGGTTCAAACAGTCTGCTGGGCCCTAAGCCCGATTTCCAAGTGTCCTCTTTATTGACTTTTTCAATAAAGAGTCTTTGTGAGAAAGATATGTATTTTGGTCCTATTTGGCAAAGAGTACTAGTCCGGGGGGGGGGGGGGAATGCAATGCTACTGGATTGATTTGCAAGATGTTCAGATCGGAAAGAAAGATAAAAATGTAGAACATTATTTTCCATCCATAACAGATTGTTATTTTGTGATGGGAAAGTGTGTATTGAGTGATATTATTCAAATACGTCTGGTCAAAGTTGAAAATTTTGTAGAATCTTATGTTGCTAAGTGTAAAGAACGCCAGATGGCTAAATTTGATCACTTAAAAGTTGGGGGACTGTTATTGCCATTGGAGATTTCATCTAAAAGGTGGGAGAGTATTTTGATGGATTTTGTAGTTGGTCTTCCTAGGATGTTGAAAGGTATTCATGCTATTTGGGTAATAGTTGATTGCCTTACCAGTCTAGCTACTTATATACTAAGGTAAAAGCTTTTGATTTAGTGCAGATCTTTGTGGAAATTTTTTCAGGCTTTGTGGTTTGCCTTTAGATATTGTTAGTGATCGCAATTCGAAGTTCACTGGACATTTCTGGTCGCCGTATTCCAAATACTTAGTTTTAGTATTTCGGATCATCCGGAATCATATGGTCAGACATACATCACTAAATTAGATGATGGAGGATATGCTAAGAGCATATTTCTCGCATAAGCTGTCTCAGTGGTAAATGTACCTCATTGATTAAATTTGCCTATAAAAGTAATAAGCATTTGATGATTGGATATAACCCATTTATGCTTTTGTATGGATTTTAGCCATGTTCACTTGTCAATGTTGAATTAGGGTCTGCTCATGTTCAGAAAATAGCTGATTGTTTGTGGGATATGCAGGAAATGTTGCAATTAGCACGTGAAAAAGTTGAGTGCTTAGGAACGGGCCAAATATCATGATAACTTGAAATGACCTCGTGAATTTAATGCTGGATAGTGGGCGTATTTGAGAATTCCAAAAGATTCCAATTTTTTATTTACAGGCAAACATTGTATCAAATTTCTTAAAGAATTGGATCTTTAGCTTATCAGTTGGATCTTTTCAAGGGTGTTAGAGTACATCCCGTATTTCATTTAAGCAATTAAAACTTAGTTTACATGGAGGCATTGGAAGACACTTCCTCAAAGATATCTCTCAAAGCGCTTGTTTAGAATCCGAAAAGATTATATATACTCGTCAAAAGCAATCAAGAAATTGCTTGGCAATTGAACTTTTGGTGTGACGATTCTTGGGAACAAGCTGATTCTATTATTCTCATTTTTCATTCGGAGATCAAAATTGAAATAAGAAGGCCTTAAACGTGTATAGTTCAAGGTTTTATGGTACCTTTCGAATTGCCTTTTCGAATCATGTTTGAATTGGCTTCTCTAGGTTTGAGCCAACAAATCGGTTTTAGGTTTTTTTTTTCAAAACATTAATGTCACACCATGCATATTACATATTACAATGTACCATGTACATGGCTAGTTAGTAGCAAATTAGCAAATGTTCAATGATTCAAATTTCACGAAAATGACAATGTATACAATGTGCATTATGTAACTATTAACAAGTAATAGATTATAGTACTAACAGTTCTAACTTCTAACAGCATACAGGGAACAATACTAAGTAGTAAGTACTAACTTCTGAGTATTTATTCTTGAGTTGCTGTGAGTACAAATTCCAATGAACATTCGACATTCAACATTGAAAAATTTGAAACATTCCACATTTGAACATTACCAAAATATAAATTTGAGTCTTGGATCATAAATGTAGTTTTAACCCATCCATAAATGATAGTAACACTGTACACATAGCAAATTACTATCTGCTAGTAACTAGTCTCAAGTTTGTAACCTCAAACCTTCAAAGTCAACTCCTAATTATGAAAATCTAAACACCTAAATAGTAAATACCAAATGGGCCAGCCTCTGGGGCCAAGGCAGACTAAAGCCTAACGTAGCCTCTGCCTAGTCACCCGTGGATGCTGTGACCTGCTCGCACGTGCAAGCTCAAGAGCAAGATCCTTGTCAATGCTATCATGATGATAAGACGAATCACTCATCCTCCAAGGAATCATCGCTATCTACTTCATCTTACGAGGTCTCTGTATCATCTTTGTCTTCTAGTGGCTCCTTGTCCTTGAGAGCTCGAGTATTGGAAGCCTCTCCCCCCTCTTATGTAGCGGCCCGAGTGGTAGGTCCTGCACGCAGGGATTGGCAAGGGTTACAATTCACATCTTACAACTTTGAGATTTCAAGTTTCAAATCTAAAGCTAGAACTTAGAACATGGGATGGAACTCAAAGTTTAAACTTCCAACTTGCAAGAGCCCAAGCCTGAAGGGCTAATTCAAAGCTTGAAAGTTGGCATAGTAGTGCATACACGTCCTCCTCGTCCTGTGACCTTGGTGGTAGGTCTGGAAGCTTTGTCACATAAATTTCATCCGGATTTACTTGTAGTATGTACAACAATATGTGTAGAATGCCACTAAAACTTCAAATTAGAGTTTGACTATCATGTTTATTAAAGTATTTACTATATATTATTAAGTTTAAAAAATATAGTTCAAATGAAACTTGAAATTTCAATGTTCAAACATAGTTGCAACTCGCAAATACAATTGACGGATGGCAAGCTTCTGCAATCTAGGGACATCACTCCCATACTTGTCCCACCATGAAACAGGGCGCAATTGTCTTGCTTTGAGCCATGCTCTTGGAGACCTAGACTCAAGAGTCTCGCCCTTGCACATGTGATCCAATGCACATTGAAGATCATTCATGAGTGGGTCTTATGCAATGCTGAGTGTGACAATGTGGCCACTCACAAGATTAGGATTCAAGAAAGACTAAGGACTTGAAAAAATAACAAATATAATAGAAATGCCATAACTCATACTTGAAGACATTGAGATCATCCTGTATAATAGGATCAGGATAGACCATCTCAATGTATGTGCACCATCCCTGTCAGAGCTCTCCATCATGGAACTGATCTTCATTCTACCATAGAGGGCAAAAAATGCAAGCCATAGCGTGAAGAGGTTGATGGAGCCACTCCCACCTAAGCTTGCCACTTTTCTCTTATTTCTCTAACCTAAGCTTGCCACTTTTCAAATTTCAAACCTCTGTGTACTAAAGGTAGTGCAGGTGCGAATCTGCTCTCCCTCTCCCAGCCTATCCATGAACTCATAGAGAAGGCCCAAAGTGAAGCCCTCTCTATCTGTAAGGCACATGACATTGTAATGAGGCTGCAACCCTGTGACAATGGCCTGTGCCTCATCCCAAAAAGGAGATGATGGCACAATCCTCTCAAATCGCTAAGCCTTAGGCTCTAATGAGGGCCTCCACTCCTACCAATGGTTTGAGACCACCATCTACCTCAAGCTGCCATGCACCTTCAAGAGGTGCTCCAGAAAAATGAAAATAAAGGCAAAATTGGAACGAATCATGATTGGAAATTGTATTAGGCTTCAACAAATCAATTATCGGACAACAAAGTTGAAAGTAGTTACTAGTAAGCTACATACTAACTTCTAAGAATCTAAGCGATGAATCAAATTTTTATAGAAAAGTAGACATGGCGGGAACAAGCCTCAAAAGCTCGAGGCTAGAATAGGCCCTGAACATGCCCATGACCCTTGGTCTCTTGGTGACAAACCTTATCAAGAACTGGCTTGTGTCTTTAGCCTGTCTAATTCATGCCAACTTTGTTATCCAAAATAAGAGATCTAAGCAATGTGCAACACAGGGTGTCCAAAAAATCCAAAGGTACTTCTCATTCATGAGCTTCCCCATGGCAACACAATTTACATTGTTGTTTGTGACAACTTGCAAAGCACAACAATGCAACATTGGATACCCATGATCCGAGAATCATCATTGAACAAGTAGTACATATTAAGTAAAAACTTTTCACTGCTTAGTGTTATTAGTTAAGTAACAAGTTACACTCGTAAGTACTAAGTAGCTACTAGCTACAACTTAGAAGTTTGTACTTACAACTTACAAATGTCAAGTAAGTACAAAGTTCTAGCTCTCATTAGTCTAGACTCATACCTGCACAACATTTTCTTTCTTGACCGCCACAATGGCCTCGTCAATATATCTGAATAATGTCTGGCCATCCAAGGCTAAGCCCGCTTGCAAGTTGTTGATGGATCTCGGGAACATCGTGCCCAAGCAAGAAGAAACCAATATATCTACAATATGGCGCTTTCTGGCATCAGTCTGACAATCTGATATGATGGAGCACTCGTACCTAGTTCAAAAGATCCCATTGTCCACAAAATTCAAATTTCAGATGGCAATTGTCAATTGCGAGTACAATTTACATATTATAATTATTTCAATCATTCTTAGAACATAAAAGTTAAGACATAGAACTGGCACTTCAAACTTGGAGCTTCAAGTTTGAAGATAAATGATAATACATATTACATTAAAGTAAGGTTTAGGATTTACACGGTCCATGATCACCTGATAGGCTCTAGCTCCCTATCCACAAAGTCTCGCTCGACAACTAGCTGACTCATCCTAATTGCTGCATGGATGGAAACACCCACTCTGAAGCAATCCTAGACACATGTCTCATCATCTCCCTCCATGCAGGGTCGCAGCTAAGTGAAAGGGGAGGTTGCATTTGTTGAAACATGTCTTAATAGACACATTGGCTATCTCCTTGTTACTTTGCTAGAAGGATGCCACATACACATCCCTACCCCTAAGCTGTGTACTGCTCTGGGCATGAGAAGAACCTTGCGACGGCTGTGTCACTGCATCGGTTTGAGTCTGAGTCTGACCCCTTGATGTCGAGGGGTCTGCTGGAACTGTTGCAAATTGCTAGTGGCCACAAATTAATAGTTACTATCTAGATTCCACGACAATGGACTAGATGAATCATGTAGTAGATTGTAGTAATGTCGAAGTACAACTTAGGAATTAGGAATCACTTGACACTGATTACGTTCACTAACCTGTGGTCGAAGGACTAGCCTCCGAGGTAGCTGTAGATGCACTTGTAGGTATCATCAATGAGTCTGGTGCCTGCATACAACCTGCAATCTCATAACCAAGCAAACACAATAGTTGTGCCTTAATTCTACTGGGGCCACCTGTGTAGTCCTTGCCGCAATACTTACATGTCCGCCTCTTAGTGCCTGAGGTGCCATAATTCGAAGCAATTGTCACATGATCTCACAAGGGATCCTTCTCTCTCGGCATGGTATCTACTCTCTCTCTCTCTCTCTCTCTCAAGAGTCAAGACTTAGTGGAAAGTGCTCACTCAAACCTGTATGATCTAGATTCTAATTTCTATCTCAATTATTGGAAATCTGCACGCGGACGGGGGCTCGGGACAGCAGGTAAGCGAGGTTTTTTTTTTTTTGAAAACGGTTCGAACCAGGCCGGTTCGAACTGGACGTTCGAATCACAGTTTTTCGACACAACTATATACTATAGTTGGTATTAGGCCTGGCATATTCCGTAAGGTAGTCCTTAACCCGAAATGGGTTCTATGTCCCTATTTGGTTAAGGCTTTGTTTCATGCAAGAGTGGTTGTGGATGATGCCTATATTGGGTATTGTAGCTATGCAGGTAGAGGGATTATCCTAAAAGGAGAATCCATATGTCGTATGGAGGCTAGGTTTGGGAGAGCATATCCATATCCTCACTTTTTGTGTTGACATGTTGTGAGTATCGACAATCGATCAATCTCTCTAGGCTCTTGCTACCATAGTATCTTCTATAGGGATCAACTTGGGGGCATTAACAGTTTGTTAGATTGTTAGTTGGGTGGTTCTTGCCACAACCCGATCTCTTGTTTGCTCGTCTCTTATCTAGGTGATCGTTGTGGGCTTTACAGTCATCAAGCCAAACAGGTAGAAAGTCATTATGTACCAATGTCTTAAAAAGCTCTCATGATGGACATGCTCAAGGTTTTGATGAGAGGCAGTTGTTTCACCTTCTCCGACCTGTCAAATTCACTACAGTCCTTGAGGCCTGTCTGGTTGGTGAAGTGATCCATTATGTGTAGTTCATTTTGTAAGGTCCATTGAACATTTTTGTTGATCCATATGGTTCTTGGCACGCTCAAGATTGGAGAAGAGGGCATTATACCTCCCCAGTACTGCCCTTAAATTAGTCAATTTATCAAGCTTTTGAATCTCTGACCAGGTAGGTGCCTTGTCTTTTTAACTTTTTTAGGAGCCGTTTTTATGTTCAAACATTGGATGTTAAGGACAGTGCAAGTTTAGTTCTACTTTGGCTTTGGATGTCATGTTCCTGTAGATGTAACATTGGTGAGCAAAAGGCCTTTGCAAGTTTATTGGAAACCTATTTCTTTGTTTATCTCTTTTGGAAGTTTATACGATTTACAATTTTCAATGGTCTAATGCCTTTCAGGTTTGATATTGTCTTTTTGAGAGCTCATAATCAATCACTATGTGAAGTATTCATTATAGAATTGTGTGCTCATATATTTGGTGTTGACCTGTTTTTGATCATGATATCACTGCAGTCTGCATCAGAGTTGGTTATTCTTCTGCGTGGTATTCACACTTTGTATCATTACATTGATGTTACAGGAGCTGACTGAGAATGAAACAGAAGAGCAAAGAAAAAAACGGGAGTTTGACGAAATTAGAAATCAATATTCTAGTTTAGAGACAACATATATGAAGTTTTTAGCTGACAGTGGGCTATCAAGATCTGGATATTGGCGAGGTGGAGTGCCGTCTGCTGCTCAGGACAGGGATACAAGATAAATAGTTCAAGCATAAAATAACTTTGCAGTTTTACAACAAGGAAACAATCTTGAATAGCAGAAAATATAAGCATATACACATGTTAGTAGTTACTATATCTGGCATTCAAATAAAATTCTGGTTGTGATGCTGCATCATGTGGAATTAGGCTGCCCAATGCTGCTTTTTCGGAGTTTTGTAAGTTCTAATTAGCTCGTGTTCAATGACTTGTCATTTATTTTATCAGGGTTGATTATCCCTGACATTGTCCACCATCTTGGTTCTTCCTCTCTATAGATGTAATTATAAGTAAAATTGATGTCTATTTGTATATTTTGGGGGGTGAAGGACCTGCTCTTGTACATGCTTCATTGTATTATAACATTTTAGTCAATGTCTCATTGATCTTTGGAAGGTTGACTGTCCTTGGAAGGTATTCGTGTATCAAATGCTTTAATGATGGATATCTTTGATCTTCTTTGGTTGCGTGTATATTTTCTTCTAAGCTTTAGTTTATGACATTATAGATTGAGTTTGTGAATCTAAATATACTGCGATCTAACAAAAGTGTATTTTATCAAATTCGCTTCATATTTTTCAGGGTCATCATCCACTTCAGTTGAAGTGTCCAGTTTGACTGCATCTGGCATTAAAAAAGAACTGTGGCTGTGATGCTGCATTATGTGAAGTTAGGCTGCCCAATGCTGCTTTTTGGAAATTTTGTGAGATTAATCAGCTTGTGGTTAATGAATCTTCATTTATTCTATCAGGTTTGGACATTGTACGCCATCTTGGTTTTCCCTCTCTATAGATGTAACTACAAGTAACCTTGATGGTCGTTTGTATTATTTTTGGAGGTACGGGTCCTGCTGTTGTACATGCTTTGTTTGTTGGTTTGCCTTTGGAAGGTTGACTTGTCTTTTGAAGGTAATCGTATTTGAAATGCTTTGCTGATATCTTTGATCTTTTTTGGTTGCATGTTTTATTTTCTTCTAAGCTATAGGTATGACATTACAGACTTTTCAAATTGAGTGTGTGGATTTGGATATATTGCAATCCCACGAAGGTCTGTTTTATTGAATTAGCTGCACATTTTTCAGGATCGTCAACCTGTCAACTACAGTCAGCTTTTGATACAAGCTTCAAGTACTCTTACTTTTCCATCTTAACTTTTCATGAAAATTATCCTGATCATTTCAGATCACTTCAAATTGGAAATGCTACTCGTGTTATCTAAAAAGCAAATAAAAACCAGTAACATCTTGTCCCGAGTTGAGACTTGGACATGCTAATGTTTCCAATATTAATACCATCATTCAAGTGTATAGCACGCATTTGAAAGAAGCAGTGGTAAAATGTTTCTGAAGTTCTATGAGATCCCACTTGAGTAGCTATGGAGGAATTTTTCCTTGAATTTTGGTAACATAATTTTGATGTGGAGTCTGATATACAATGGGCAGAACCATCCAATTTTGATGCCTCCTGCTTCACATTTGAATTAAAATTTTGACCTCATGCTCATCCATGGAACCACAACATTTGCTTTTCTCTCCTTGTTGGCTAAGGAGATTGTGAGATCCACATATAGAATCTGGATAGATGCTTTGAGAGTAGTCATTGGGTGTACCTTAACCACTAGACGAGCACTTCAACAACTTTGGTGACTCTACTTTAACATTTTGAGAGCATTTCACAAATTATGATTTTGTAAGAAAGAGATATGGGCAGTGGAGTAATTAATGTGTAATCTAGTGTTTGACATATCATTTCCTTACCTTTGTCATGTGACGTTCTACTCGTGAGCAAGATTAGGGATGTAAGACACAGAAATTTAATACTTGGCATTGGGTACACAAGGTTAACCCAACTAAGATCAATTTTGATATACAGTCCTTGCCTCATTAGCTTCATGTATATACTAACTTGTAGCATTGCATCAACTTTGATTTACAATGCATCTTTGTTTCCAAGGGGGATTCCAGGCTGGACCTTTGATTTACAATGGATGGAGGAGTCTCTTTAGGCTGGACCTTTGATTTACAATGGAGGAGTCTCTTTTGACCGTATGGTAAGTAGCATTGCATACTTCTTGGGCTACTAGCATCTTATATAGTAAGTAGCATTGCATACTATTTGAGTTGAACTCTTAGACCATACTTCTTGGGCTACTAGCATCTTGTAGAGTAAGTATCATTGCAAATTATTTGAGGTTGAATACTTCAAGTTGTATAGACCTTTTGATGAACATTGAGGTGAAGAGTGGGGGCACTCATTGTTCATGAGTCCTTGCTTTGCTCTAAAATGCATCGTGGGCTTGAACCTGCGACCACAGAAATTTTGGATGCCAAGCGAACCAACTCAGCCAACCCTATTGGATCTCACTTAGAAATGCATCTTGGGTTCAAGGGGGGATTTGGGGTCAAAGAAACTTTGGATGCCAAGGTAATCAAAGGTAACCAACCCTCAACCCTCTTAGCAATTCTCGGTTAAAAATGGAAGTTGGCCAGCCTTTGTTTAGCTTTGCAAGAAATAAGTTATTAGCTGTGAGTTTGAGCACAAAAATTAAGGTCATATGTGCCTTACGGGCTGGGATAGCTCATGCAGGGTGGTCACGAGGCCTTCTTATTCGACGGCGTCTAATGGGCACATAGCAGAGCGCCATATTTTTGGCGACTGACGTGACTGTGTTCAGGCTTTTCCATGACCATGCTCTGATCCAATACCCTTTGGGGCCGGGCGATGGCGATGGCGATCGAGGATCGCTCAGCTCTCTACTACCGCTTGGCGAGAACCCAGCACCGCTTTCCTTTTCTGTCTGTTTTAATGCCCCTTCTTCTCCATCCTTGGATTCTTCTGCTTCTCCAGCAGCTAGGTCGAATCTAGCCTCCATTTGATGTTTTTTGGGGTGTGAAGATCCGCTGCTCTGCGTGTTCTCAACCATGGGTTCGTGTTTGTGTTCTCCTGTCTGTGAAGATCCAGGGCTGCTGGTTGGCGGATCGATATCAGAGGGAGGTGGAGCGGAAGGATCCGTGTCGGGTATTGCTGTTGCAGGTGATGTTGATTTCTGATCTGCTGAGTGATCGATGTTACCCGTCTCCATTGCTTCGTATTCTCCTGGACTGCTGCCTCCTGTTTGCTCTGCAAAATTGGATGCGGTTACTGCAATCAAAGGCTCATCTGATGTTTTGCACGGTGTAGTATGAGGTTGCCCGACAAGGGAAGTAGCAGTGTTTGTTGGAGTTATCAGAAATTGACTTGATTGGGTTACGTGGGTAGCGCCGGATTGATCAACAACCGTCGTAGCTGGGCGTGCTTTTGATCTTTCACCTGCAGCGACACTAAGCAAAGAGACTTCAGGATTCTGGGTCGGAGCACCCTTAAGCCCTACAGTAAACTTTACTCTGATGTGCACAATGTGCTGTTCATCCCAATGATGAGATATATTTGAAGATAAGCTTCGAATCACCGCATCTCTCTGAGGTGGTTTTCGAATGTTGACTGTTGCCTTCAACCTTGGATCGGTGATATAGACCAAAAACTTGTGCTTGATTTTGTAGATGTAGACGTAAGACAATCCAGCCAGTTGCCAATCTACCATCTCACATAACTGTAGATCGATTTCAGGATGTCTCATCTTTAGGAAGACGTTATTTGGGAGTTGCGGATCTGTATGATATGTGTAATTTACGATAACTGTGCGGTAGACTCGCTTTTTTCCTGCGGGACGTGGCTGCTGATCTTGTAGTATTGTAGCACGTAGCCGTCTTTTGTAGCAAGAAACTCCATTCTCGCTCGTGGTGCGGGCGTCGTCCTTGATCTTGACTCGTTGGAATTCCTCCATGTCTTTGACGACGACGTGCTCGATGGCTTCCTCATTATTGTGCTCGAACATACTGCTTGCAGCACTTAGCCACGGTTCTTTATCTTCCCACGGAGGTGATTTTGGATCAGGTTTTCGATGGGCTGGAGTAGTGTTTGGAGTAGACGGATTTACCTCGACTGCTCCGCCATATGAAGAAGCATCAGGTCGCTGATGTTCCGATGAAAACTTCGAGCTAGAAATTCTACCATGGGAAGGTCTAACAATCCCTTGTATGGGCCGCAGATCATCTTGATCGTGAGGAATAATAGGAGAATCCACAGCAGGATCTCCCTCAGTAAATCTAGTCATACCAAACGACAAAGGACTGTCGCTCCTTTTCAATCGTGCTCCTGCTGCTGATAGCGGGGCCGGAGGAGGCTGAGGATCGACCTCCTCAGATGGATCGAAAGATTGATTTGCCCTTGGTGCAGCAAGAGTCTCATAGGACTTAGCAATGTCAAGCCAGCCTGATCGATGGGCGCAATGGAGATCATTATGTTCATCATGTAAGGATGTCTCCTGTTGGCCTGAGCTTGCGGCCTCCTCTTGTGTGCTACCGGGATGCCCCGCATGCCATTGATTGCTGCGGGACCTTTGAAAAGTTTCAGGTTGTGCTTGAGCTTGGAGTTGCTGCTCCTGCTGTGGGAACGAAAGCGGCAGAGCATCGCTGTGGTGCGGCTTCTGGGTCGGTACTGTGCGGCTTCTGGGTCGGCCTAGTTCATCTCCGCGAGACTTGACCTGTTGGAGACTTAGCTGATGGCCTCTGGATCGCTGTGAATCTGCATCTTCGTGAGAATGGATGGTAGGATGCGTACTCATCGACTGAGATCTCAGTCTCCTTGACGGTTCTCCTTCTGAGTCGTCTCTGCGAGGACCGAGAGCCTGAAAATTGAGCGATTGACTTCTTAATCGTTCTGATTGATCACCAGGAAGGTTTCTCAATTGCATTCTGATCTGCAGCTTGCCTGCTTCATTTCCAGGAGGAGAGTGCTCGGGCGGAGAAATGGGCGACGAGTCTGGGCTTGGAAATTGACCTGCTTCGTCTCGCTGAGACTCTATTGGCGTAGTAATTCTCCTGGACTGACCTCCTTCTTCTTCACGAACCTCTCTTGTCTGACTAATCCTCCTGTTAGAGACCCTAAATTGGTCTGCTTCTTCTTCACGAGGCTCTATTGTCTGAGTACTCCTCCTGTTGGCGATCCTGGATGGGCTGGCCTCTTCTTCACGAGGCTCTGCAGTAATGCTCCTGTTGGGGATCCTCGAGTGGCCAGCTGCTTCTTCTTCACGAGACTCCATTGTCTGAGTAGTCCTACTAGTGTTGGCGATCCTGAATTGGCCAGCTGCTTCTTCCTCGCCAGGCTCTATTGTCTGAGTAATCCTCTTGTTGGGGATCCTTGATGGGTCTGCTTCTTCCTCACGAGACTCCATTGTCTGAGTACTCCTCCTGTTGGCGATCCTGGACTGGGCTGGTGCTTCTTCACTTGACTGCTCGATTGATGGAGCAACCCTCCTATTGGCGATATTGGATGGGCCTGCCTCTTCTTCACGAGGCTCTGCAGTAATCCTCCTGTTGGGGATCCTGGACTGACCAGCTACTTTTTCTTCACGAGGCTCCATTGTCCGAGTAATCCTACTGTTGGGTATCCTGGATGGGTCTGCTTCTTCTTCACGAGGCTTTATTGTCGGAGTAATCCTGGTGGCTCTCTTGAGCTTGCCTGCTTGTTCTTCAGGAGACTCTATTGTCTGAACAATCTTCCTGATGCCTATCCTGGACTGGCTTTCTTCTTCTTCACGAGGCCTCGTCGACACAACCGCAGTAGCACTCCTGGGTCGTGTTGCAATACCATCATCTCTACGACGATAGACTGGCTGAGAATCGATCCCGTTGAAGTTTCCTGTTGGCGCTTCAGCACGACGATACACTCGCTGAGAGTCGACAGTTGCGCTTCTGGGTCGCGATGCATCATTTCCATGAACACATTCTTGCTGAAAATCTAGTGCATTGGCCTGTTTGAAGGGTGCTGCATCATCTCGACGACGAGATGTTGGCTCTGAAGCGATCTCGCTGAGGCTTCTCGTGAGTGCTGCATCATCTACAGGACTAGACATGGGCTGAGCAACGATTTCACTGTCAGCTCTGAAGGATGCTGCATTACCTTCACGACCATATGTTGGGTCAGCCTTGATCACGCTGCTGCTTGCGGTGAGTTCAGCTTCACTTCCAAGACGTTGCAGCGTTTGAGAATCCATGACATCGTTGCTGTGTAGTTGCCCAGCTTCTACCTGCCCACTCCATGTTCTTTGACTCGACGTCCCAGGAATTGAAGAATTTCTCACACCTGCTTCATTGATCTTTCCACGATATTCTAATTCCTTCCTACTCAGTGTGCCCTTCACTGGCATTGTTCTGATCCGTGTTTCTGTACCTTTGACAACAACACAGACCAGGGAATTGTAATGCTAAGATCTGCATCTATGCCATTAGTACTTTGAAATGCTGCATTTCATTTTACTGATCCATCACTCATGAAGTGGACTTCAAGTGATATATCTGCAGCTCATATTTGGATTGTTTTGGTAGTCATATAATGTTTAGAAACAAGATTGACTTATAAAGCCGCATCTGTCTCACACATATCCTATATTTTTTTTTATCCTAGACAACTACTTTCCTTTCAATTCATTCATTCATATATTCTCTGTCTGGTCTCTGTCACACACTCTCACTCTCTCTCGCTCTCTCACACTCTCTCACACTCTCACACTCTCTCTCTCTCTCTCTCTCTCTCTCTCTCTCTCTTGTGACATCGTAAGCAAGGGGGTAGCAACGGTCGCGACCGTTACGAACATTTGAGGCCTAAGTTTCCAAAAAGAAATGGGGTGGGGCTGCCTCGTATCTAATAGCACGCACCGCTTTGGCGGCTGGCCTGTGAGCCACATGTTTAAAAAAAAAAACTGGTTGCCCGGAGTGCCACGTCACACAGTAGCCAGATTAACATCCCATAATCATTTTTGGGAAATCACTAGTAAGCCATATAAGTGGCAACTGGCCCTCTTTTTCCCTTCCATGAAAAAATTTGTTAAAAATCAAAAAGATTTTTGAGTGCAAGTGCCCCCGAAATGGGTGCCCCGGAAAAAAAGGGCGCCAGTTCTCGGGACATGGGCGCTGGTGCCCGGACATGTGAGGAGCTCTGCCCGGGACGCGGGCACACCAGTGACCAGGACGCGGGGGTGGTGCTTGGGATCGGCTATTCGGGACGCACATTAGTGCTCGGGGCGCTGGGGCACTGCCCGGGACCAGTAGGTGGCTGCCCGGGACACACCCCGGTGCCCAGGACCCGGGGGTGCTGCCTGGGGTGCATGCTGCCTGCCCTTAAGAATTAAGAATTGGGAGGCCTACCAAAAAATGTGTGCCCATGCATTTGCACGTGCGGGCACGTTTGAAATCCCCAAAAAATTTTCAAGTGCACCTTGTGTCTATTTGCACATTCACATTTGCAACCGCCAAAAATATCAGGTACTCGCATGATTAAAAGTATATATTACTTTTTAGTGCCCAATATTAGAAAACTATGAGGCCTAAAAAATTGGTGGGCACTCTCAGCCCCTGGCCCGTGGACTTGCCAAATGGCCAAGGAGTGGTCCATCACATTTACTAGCCTTATATTCAAGAGAGGTGTGTCATGCACAAGTCATCTCACTTGCCAAGACACACAAATGTGTACTAGTAGGGCCACACAAGCATACTTGATGGTCAGGCCCAAAACTCACCAATAAAACAATCAAATCTCATGAATTACAAAACCAGCCCACTCCAAAAGTAATGGAAAGAGGTGTATGAGACCCTGACATAACTATTGGGATATTCCCATGATGAAAAGTTGCAATCTTCATGGGCTTGTAATGGCATGCTTGTCGAAGTGGATGTGATGGTAATTGAGTGGCAAATACTTGGTAAAAAATTTGCTCGTGCAAGGGATTTATTAGAAAATGCAAGTGATTTGCTTTGCTTTGCTCTCGAAGTGGTCTCTATTCTTTTTTATTTGATGCACCCTTTTACGTTGTGCTTCGAGTATGATGTGATTAACACTAGAGTGTGCATTTTAAGGCACTTTTGCAAAAATCTCTAAATGTCATCAAATCCTTTCAAAGACCCATTTTGTTGATTTAGATAATTTTTTTTACTATCTCTAAATTTGACACGTAAGCAAGTCTACTTTCAAATCAAAATGACAGAGTTGAATTTTGACACGTCTATCTCTAGTTATGCCTCAACAAGTGAGCAGGAGTTTGATGCACACTTTTGTACACATGCGCACAAAAGTGTGCCAAAACAACTCGTGTTAAATTAAGAAAATCATGCTTTAACACATAAGTCGCAGGTAAGATAGATTGGTATGTTCTAGAATTTGGGGAGATGGCTTATCTATTGGAATATCAACTACGTACGATGGTGATATATAGCATGACCTACATGTGCAATTTGCCTCTTGTTTACTTTGTTGTTTTATTTCAGCCTCCCTGCATAGTTAAATTTCACTACCCAATGTCATTTGCATTTTGTGAATGCACTAAAAGCACAAAACATCATAGCCCCGTTGAGTAAGGCAACTTGTCATGGGATGTCCCCAATCAATCTCTTGAAAATAAATTTTAAAATCGCTAAATTAAACAAGAATAATATTTACTATGAAGATTAGAAAGATGATAAAAATACATTCACTAAATTTCACTTTTGCACAGTCTATTACTAATCAAGAAAGTGCTCAATGATGTGCAACAAATTTAACACTACAAGATTTTTGTTGTGTTTTTTTTGGGAGAGTTGAAATGGACTTCTAAAAATTAGCGCTAATTTCTCATAGCGATTGACGCTATTTCAACGGTCACAATTGGAAATAACAACAAAAATACCAAATTTAGTAAAACCATTAACTTTCAAACATCAATATATGAGGCATGATCATTTATTATCATACACTTTACAATGATGTGTAGATTTTATAAATATGTAGGTACATGCCAAGTGAGAAGAACCACAAGTTTCTTCAAATCCAGTTTTTATCTCGTTTGCTAGCACTCTAAAATCCAAATATGTTATTTCTTATTGAAACAATTTATTAAAAAAAAAAAATGTTAGAATATAGAGAGTCATCTTTAGACTTTATTAAACACTTCTAAGGCGAGTCACAGTTTGAGCACATCGTTCATCAACATCATACATGTTGGGGCATTGGTCAGCCCAAAAGGTAGTACTAAAAATTCCTAGTGACCAAAACAAATTCAGAAGGTAGTCTTATTTACATCCTCTTCAAGAATCCTCATCTGATGGTATGCACTCTTCAGACCAATCTTGCTCAATACCATAGAACCATGAACATCTAATAGATTGTCAATACGTGGCATAGGATATTGATGCTTTGAACAATAGTCTTGTTCAAGCCTTGATGATCCACATACATTTTTCATGACCCATCTTTCTTCTTAACAAGAATGATCATAGAGATAAAAAGGGAGAAGCTAGGCCTTATCCGCCACTCAAAATAATCCTCAATCATGCTTCTATACTCTCCCTCCTCTTTGAGACTCATTGTATAGGTTGGTTTGTTAACACGTAATGCGTATTTGCATCGTGCATATGGGCTTGCTATTTTTTTGCTGAGCCAAGCCTCTGTTCCAATTTGTGATGGTCATGACTCTGAAGAAGAAGAGCATCCCTTATGTTAAATTATTCTATATCCCTATATTCCTTATCCCTTATCCTAAACTCTTTCCCCTAGATCCCTTACCCTAAACCCTAAAACCCAAATCTTTTTATCCTAAGTTGCTTCTGAACTATATGATGAGTGGTTTAAAATTATGAAGATTATACCTATTTACGAAAACTTGGGTAAGGATATAGTCAATGAGCATGCTTTGTATTGTAAGAATGATGCGTTCGAATTTCTAAAGAAACGTAAATGGTTACATGGTAAGAATCATACCCATATGTCTAGATTAAAAGATGTCGATAATGAATGACAATGGCTTACAAAACATCTATATGTGAATAGTAATCCATGCTTTCTTTGTATCCATTTTGTTAGGAAACTGGCCATTGACAGACTAAATAGGCCTGATTTTACTCCTTTCTCGAATAGTACAAATTGGGTTAAACTGTCTTTGCTATTTGTGATAAACAAGATCAATTGTACACCACCAGAAATTTTTAAGGTAATGAGATAATACCGTACTTACTTTGCACCTATAAATCTCCTAAAGAATCATTCAGATGGATTACCAATGCTCACAATTGCTGTTTTTCTAAACTTGCATTTGCTCCTAACAAAAGCTCTTAGTATGTTGCTTCCATTCCTGATGAAAGAGACATGCCTCAAGGCAAGAACATACAAGAATATTCTTAATGTGGAAACAACTTTATTCTAGCAATGTGACTCTTCTATTGACTTCTCTCCGAATATGCCCAAAACCATCCGCTCTATGTGGGTGGCTGATATATCGAAATGCTTTGAAAATATAGCTTTGGAAGGAATAGATGGACTTAAAACCAATATGAAGTTTCTTTACATAGCAGTGGTCCTGTTGCGATATGGTCACACGTGCTAGATTTTATGGCGATGGAAAGCTCATAGAGCAGGAAGGTATGCCAGTCGTATGGCATTACCGAGGGGCTCGAAAATTCTATGAAAGATTCCACGATCTGGCTGAGCAGCTTGGACTAAATGCGGTCCTTGTGGAAAGTTGAAATAACTAGAAAGTTGTTCAACAAGTAGGCAGCTGCTTGGATTATAAGATCGTTGATAGCCTCTGTCAAGTACCCGTTGTTAGTCTGAACTGGGATTTCAGGAGCAGTCTTGGTTACGAATGGCTGGCTTGGCGATGGGAGATGGGCTGGCGGACACTATGCCCACAGTGACCATGGAGTTAGCGTTGATTCGTACCTTGTACGTTAGTACTTTGGTACAAGATGTGGAAACGCGACTTTGGTGCGTCCTAGATTGCGTAGGCATGGAGAGCTAGCCCCTTGTTTATGTCAGAAGAAAAAAGTGGTGGGAAAAATTCCCATTGCTTGAAGAAGAGGGCCAGCAGTCTGAAGCCAAGGTTGGATTAAGAGAGCAGACGACAGAGGCCAAATCAGGGTGGCAGAAGGTATCTCGCGGGTGATGACCTGCTTGGTGCCGATTTCATCAGTAGAAGATGAGAAAGTCATGTTAGTGGATGGAGGGTGTGCTCTGTTAACGTAGTAAATGAAGAAATGCGGAAAGGCACGTAAAAACGAAAAATCCAGTTAAAACAATACAAAGGCTTAAAAACTAAAAACAAAAGGTTAAAATTGTGAGGACAATGGTGACAATGGTGGTATCGGTGTGGATCTGATAGTTGTGAGTGAAGATGAAGGCTTGTGAGAAGTTTCGTCGCAATTGAATAACTTTGAAATTTGGAAGAAAATTTCGACAGAGCTTCGTTGAATGAAGTGCCAAATGACTCGAATTCTGCCCTTATATAGCGGAATTTAGAGTGCGTATTAAGTGAAATGCACTTTACCCAGCTTAGCTCCAACCAAAATTTTGCAGGGACCTTCTTCACAATATTCTAAGATCTCAGAGAAGTCTGCGAGGGTTCAAAAGGTGATTTGGCTGCCTCGAAGGTTCTGCGAGGGTTCAAGTTGTCTCCGAGGTTTCGTAGGAGATGATCTCTCACACAACTTGCTCCAGATATTGGATTTTCAAGATTAGACCCTGTAGGCAGGCTAATTTCACTGCTCTGATTCCATTAATGCTCTCTGTGAGGGCTGGTTTGTTGATCTTGATGGTCTGCGAGGGTTCCAAAGATTCTGCCTTCTTGAACCCTCGCAGACACTCAAATTTGATGACTCCTACATCAATAACCTCGTAGAGATTTTCATGATTTTTTTTTGAGTCAGATCTAGTGACTGTCAAAGTTTCAAGAGTTAACTCCCAAGGGATCTCAAAAAATCATGGAAAAAGTGCCCTTTTTGAGTGTTTTATGACGAGATCTTGAGATTCTCTGATCCTTAACTCTTGCAGACTAATATACCATTGCATCCAAGCCAGATCTGACTATGGAGAGTTCTCTGGGCTTCTGATGGACATTTGGGAGCTGATCCATCAGTTTAAGTGAGTTTTGCCTTTATTTTGCTACATTTTTTTGAGTTCGATGTCTTTGATTTGCAAAAACAAAAAACAAGATCAATGGCTCCATCAAGAATTTTCTCTCGAATACAATGATAGTGTATTTCGATGTGCTTGGTTAGAGCATGTAAAACTGGATTTTTGACAAGGTGAATGCAGCTTTGATTGTCGCAAGATATAGTAGTAGCATCCACCTGTGGCTGACCTAAATCCACAAGCAATTTTCGTAACCATACCGCTTCTTGTGTAGCATTGCTGAGTGCTCAATATTCAGCTTCTGTTGATGATAAAGCTGCTGTAGGTTGCCTTTTGCTACTCCATGAAATTGCAGCTATGCCATAACTGAATGTATGACCACTGGTAGATCTTCTGTCATCAATATTCCCTGCCCAATTGGCATCTATATAACCTACCAACATCGGCGCTTTAGGCTGATCATACTTCAAACCAAAATTCAATGTCCCTCGAATGTATCTGAGAATACGTTTAGCAGACTTCCAGTGTGCTTGACTAGGATCTTGCATAAATTGACTAACAACACCAACAACATAAGGAATATCAGGTCTTGTGTGTGTCAAATAAATCAAACTACCCACCAACTATCTATACAAATAAACATCCACTTTATCAGATTCATCATATGTAGTAAGCTTCATGTTGACATCCATAGGTGTACTCAATGGCTTACAATCCTACATATTGAACTTATAAAGCAAATCTCGTGCATATTTGCTTTGTGTAAGAAATACCATGTCTTTTTTTTGCCATACTTCAATGCCAAGATAGTAGTGCATCAATCCTAGATCACTCATGTCAAAAGCATTGGAAAGATTTGATTTGATTTCATTAATTAACCTCTCATTACTTCCTGTAATAATCAAATCATCCACGTACAACACAATGAACACTATATTTGAATCTTGCCTTAGAATGTAAAGAGAGAAAACCTACGAATAGACTAATAGACTAGCCTACGGCTAATTACAGCAGGTAACAGCTGTCAACATTAATGTACATCGTAAACAGTAACAATGAAGTTTATCATTGATTTCTAACATCTTGAGCTTATACTTCTTAGAAGATTTATTCTTCTGAATAAATAGAGCATTTTCTGAATCACCATTGTCATCATAGGGTTCACGAGCTTCTACTTCCTCCTTCACTCTATCTATCGCCTTTTGAAGTGTCATTGTCGTATCTTTCGCCAATAAGGTTCGAGTTGTGTGGAATGACCTGGGTAGGGCTCGAAGAAAATAACTAAGCTGTTTTTCCTTAGAAATTGTATTTTCTGCACCAGAATTCTATGAAAGATTTCAGATCCTTAAGATCCAATCTACTTGAATGATCTTTGGTTAGAAAGAGAAATACACTATCAATCTCACCAATGTAGAAAAATCAGCATCTACACACAAAATGAGATGCAAACACCAATAGAACTTGATCAAACTTGAATGAAATAAAAAGTTACTGTTGCTGTTCGTACAAAACCAGCAAGCTACTGTATTTCACACGTGTGGATCCAAAAATAGCAAATATAGATCATTCTACACATAGAATTGCGAGCAATCACCAAGATAGTGCGCCAATGGATAGTAGAACCCAAGGACCATGTATAAGCATGAAATGAGATAGAGAAGAGAGAAGATTGCTCTCTCCACGAGTTACATTTTATAGCAGGTCCAGACCTATTTGGCCACTTGGATTTTCCACCAAAATGCTAACCCTACTAATTTTGGGTCTAGATTCAATGTACCCAATTATTCAAATTTGAATCTACTCCAACTCGCATTCTAACTTTCCCACACTTTCAAAAACTGTTTATTCGAATGAAATTTAGACTAATGAACTTCGAAAAGTCAACCTCTAAGTCTAAAACAAGTTTTGGCCTCAATATGCCAAATATGAAAATGTAGCAAAATGTGATGAAACTAGTTGAATCTTTCACACTCCCTCTTCAACTAGTTTTAGCATAGACTTTGATAACACTCCAAGTGAAGTCCTATGCTTCATGGACAAGTCTTTTCCCAATGCTTTGGTGAAGATATCAACTACACATTCCCTTGAAGACACATGTTGAAGCTCCACCTCCTTTGCAATGACTCGCTCCCTCACAAAATGATATTGTATCTCAATATGCTTGCTCCTAGCATAGTTTTTGACCATAGAACTTTGATCCATCATAAGAATGATCTTCTTCTGCTCAAAATAGAAACAACCATAATTAATATAGAGAATAGTGTCCACTTGGGATGCTTCACTATTTCTTACATCAATTTTACATGTAAAAATGTGACTAGAACATGAAGAATCAAATAGAATGTAAATGAGATGATTCCACCATGCTTCCAACTCTGAGCTCTCTGGAAAAATATAGCAAACAAACAATAAATGTGAGTGATCAACTTTTGCTTGCATGTCTCCTCCTTCTTTGTCCTTTGTTGCCATGTATCCACCATGATACTCCATGAAGGAGCCTCCATTAGCTTCATTTCCATCAGCAAAACCAACCAAGAATGCTAGTACAAATCCAACATCAAAACAATGTTCACCAATGTAGCTAGTTTTACGATATCTTGACAATTTGCACACATCCACTTGAAATTGCTCAAACATGAGATAGAACAAATAAAGTAAACTTGAACAACACTTCCTTACTGCTCCTTTGACCTTACTTGAGTCTTCAATATGCTGCAAAAACAGTCCCATAACACCTTTGCCAATTACCTCTCCTTTGATGCTCTTGACTAGCTCCAAATTGCCAACTTCCCTTTTGACTAGTTGAAGCGCTTTGAGACCAACCTCTTGATCTTCAACTTGACCATCAAAGTCATTGAACAAACTTTGTTTTCTAGATCCATTACTTGATTTTATAGCAAGACAACATCCATCCACTTGCATAGCTCCATGTGACAAGACATCCTCCAAATGAACATTCCTATTTGTAGAGAGAGAAATAGGAATTGTGCCAATCCCTTTGATTGCACTCTCACCATCATTGGTCGTGTAGATCACCCTCTTGTCATCTCCATATGCCAGCAAAGAAGTGAAGTACTCTTTGTGAAAAGTCATGTGTGAACTTGCTCCACTATCAATCCACCAAGGATCTAGATCTCTATCATTAGCAAGCATACATGAAGACACCACAAAAGCATCATCATTTGCATCTTGAACATCCAAAACATCCTCATCAAGAGTAAGATTACCTTGCTTGTCTCCTTGATCTCTCTTCTTCTTGTAACACTCAATTGCAAAGTGTCCTTTGATGCCACAATAGAAGCACTTGAGCTTTGATCTATGCTTCTTTTTGCCACTTGAAGAAGCATCCACTTGATCTTGCCCTTTAGACCACTTACTTTTGGTTTTGCCCTTGAATTTGCCCTTTGTGAACATAGCATCCTCTTGAAGTGTCGATGTAGATCCACCTCTTGCTTGAAGCCTATATTCCTCATTGATCAAGATCTCTTGAAGATCCATCAAACTTGGCAAAGTCTTTTGAATAGTAATACTTTGAACAATGTTAGCATGAGCATCCAACAAGCCATTAAGAATCACTTGAATAAGCTCTCCTTCCTTAATGCTTTCATCTATGCAAGCTAACTCATCACTCAATGTTTCATTCTCAAAACAAAAGTACTTGGACTTTCTTCATTCTTTTGCAAACAAGAAAAGATTTGCCTTCTTAGAGTCAACACTCTAGAAGTAGACTTGCATCCAAGCTTCCAAAGATGATGTGCACTTACCAACTTCCTTGCCAAAGTTCATTGGTAACATTCATCTTTATCATGTGTAGAGCCTTCTTGGCCCTCTTGTCATACCTCATTTGATCTTGTTGTGTTGCTGGTCTCTCCTCCAAACCTACAACAATATCCAAATCATCATTCATCTCAAGAAGTGACTCCATCCTCACTTTCTACAGTGAATAGTTAGTTGAGGTAAGCCTATCATTGGCTTCCAACATGACTCCAATTGAGGTTGCCATGTAGCAATGACTTGATCTTCTCTTTCAACCTATTTCAATGCACAAAGCACTCCTTTGAGCAACAACAAATGCTTTCAAAAGAAATCACCAAGATTTGAAACTATCTCACAAATTCTCTTCTAGCACTTATCTAAGCAAATCAACACATAGAATCATGGAGTCTTGATCAACCTATGATCTATCCTCAATCTAATGACTTTTGCCACTTCCTAAGATTGAAACACACTCAAATGAAGTCCAGCAACCATGCAAGTATGTTGTTCCATAAATGCAACTTCCAAGTTTGGACTAGATAGAACTCGAGCTATATGGATATAATTTCTTGTACTTTTGCTCATTTACGATTCATTGCTATCATTCTTTGATTCTTAGCATGCTAGATTGTGGTTAAGCCATAACTTCTGTACTAGATCTTGCTACTCAATCTAGAATCAGGTTATTGTGCTAATCATAAAACTTAATTAGATCTATCATACTTGTGGATCTTCCCCACACGTGTGAATTCTGGAAATTTTGTCATGGTAACAGAGCCAAATTGAGTTTTGCATGCTGGAACTAAATTTTTAGGTCTGAAAAGTAGTAGTACGGAATTTTGGAATTCCACACGTGTGAAAATCAGAGATTTTCAGTCCCTTCTATCTCCTTGCTTGTAGATCCAAAGATAGTGGCATTATAGCTTGATGGAAAGCTTATGATGTGTACTTTCCATAGAAATTGATACCAAATCAATTTGATGTGTCCAAAATCCGAGTGACCACATTTTGATTCGATTCAACCTTGCATTGTTCTGAGTCCATTGTTTTGAGCATCCTACACAAGAAACTGAAGATCAAGACTAAGTTTGAAGTAATTGAATACCCTTTGAGCCTTCTGTGTATCAATAGTGTTTTCTTTTGAAACATTTCACACGTGCCAAAAGTAGGATTCAAACTTGTCAAAGTGTCTCAATCCACTTTGTGTGTCTGATTTAGATAATCTTGTTTTGTGGAATATTTGAGATCCATCTCAAATACAGTTGCAAGTTTTTCACATAAGAAGGAGTACATCCTTGAAAATACCTATAGTGAAAGAGAGCAGCAACATTAAATTTGATTGGAACAAGCTCAAACATATTGTAGTCCAATAACTAAGAAGTCTTCACATAATGGCACCTCTAGGAGGATATCTTCTAGAAGCAAATGAAAGACTAAATACTTCTAATTACTCAATTTGGAAGTTCAGAATGGAGTCTATTTTGATACTCCAGGATGTTATGGACATTGTGTTTCGTGTTGAGGAGGAGCCTCAAGCATAGGTTGAAATTCCTAAATATAGGAAGAGAGCTAGAATGGCTCTACATTTCATTAAGATGAATGTATAATGAAATTTTGAGAGAGATAGGATCTTGCACTACAGCCAAAGAAGTTGGGATGCACTTAAGTCCATCTATGAAACAAAGAATACTTCTAGAGTACTCACTCTTAGGAATCAGATTTTCCAAAGTTTCCAAAGAAGTGAAGAAAGTTTATCAAACTATGTTCTGAGAGTTAAACACTTACATAGAAAGCTTTCTTGTGTTGGTGTTACTATTAACCAAGATGAGCTAGTTCAAGTCATTTTAAATGGCTTGAAAGATGACTATGATAATCTTGTTCCATCTTTTTCCATTAAGGAGGAGTTGCCTAATCTAGAAACTCTCCAAGGAATTCTTATTTCTGAAGAAGCTAGACAAAGCTATAAACTTTCTAGGATGAACAAACCCAAGCATGATGGAAGTGACAAAGCCCTCTTTGTCAAGGACAAGCATAAACGCATGAGTAAGAACCAGTTCTCTCAAGCATCCAACAAAGACAAAGCCAAGGATCAAGACAAAGATGGTTAAGAGGATCATTCATCTCATCCTTCTACTTCAAAGACCAAGAAGAAGAAAGTGAAGTGTTTCTTGTGTGGCAAGAAGGGGCACTATGCCTCTAATTGCTTTACAAAGAAAACCAACTCAAGCAAACAAATCTCTCCAAAGAGATTGAAGAAGATTTTGTTCCAAGTGATGGAGAAGGATCACTCATGGTGTCTAGTTTTTCTTCATCACCTTTCAAGAAAGATGGAGCTTGGTACATAGATAGTGGAGTTTCTTCACATATGTGCTGTTCAAAGGAGTCTTTTGACTCAATTGTACCTTACAAAGGACTTAAGAGATCTATTTACACTACTAATGATCATGAGTGCTCTATAGAAGAAATTGGCAACATTCCATTGAAACTTGCTTCTTCTAAAGTTCTTGCACTTTCTAATGTTCTTTTTATTCCAAAACTTACAAAGAACTTGATTA
This sequence comes from Diphasiastrum complanatum, assembly GCA_029204225.1. Classification (NCBI taxonomy): domain Eukaryota; kingdom Viridiplantae; phylum Streptophyta; class Lycopodiopsida; order Lycopodiales; family Lycopodiaceae; genus Diphasiastrum; species Diphasiastrum complanatum. Next base: position 29,308,875 of record CM055111.1, read on the forward strand.
GTGTGAGAAAGTTTCTTGTGGTTGTGATGTAAACAACTCCAATACTTGCTTTATCAAGAAAAATGATGAGGTCCTAGCTGATGGATCTAGATATAATGGGAGCTTGTGGACCTTCCATCCAACAAGCACGCCATTGGTTGCAAGTGCATTTTTTGAGTCAAGTATAATCAAGATGGCACAATTAACACGTAAAAGGCTAGGCTTTGTGCAAAGGGTTTTGCTCAAGTTTATGGACTTGATTATGAGGAGGATTTTGCTCCAGTTGCAAAGATGGTATCAATTAGAATCATAATTTCTATTGCTTTTTTTTTCAATTGGCAAGTTCTTCAACTAGATGTCTCTAATGCATTTTTTAAATGGATATTTAGAAGAAGAGATTTATATGGATCAACCTATTGGGTTCATCCATGACAAAGACAAAGTTTGCTTGCTCTTCAAAAGTCTATATGGACTAAAGCAAGCTCCAAGGTCATGGTATTCTCGACTTAACACCTTTCTTGAGTCACCAGGATTTAATCTAAGTAACTATGATCCTTCCTTATATGTCAAGTTTTTTGATAAAGATATTGTCATTCCTCTTATTTATGGTGATGAAATCATTCTGACAAGAAGTTGTATCAAGTTCGTTGAGGAAACCAAGATTGCACTTGGAAAAGAGTTCAAGATGCAAGATCTTGAAAAAATTCACTACATATTAGGATTAGAGATTGACTTTCTTAAAGATAAAGCTTTTGTATGTCAATCCAAGTATGCTCTTTCAATGCTAAAAAAGTTCAAAATGTTAGATTGTAAGAGTATAGAAACTCCTATGGAGCAATGTAAAAGACCCTAACAAAGGTGATGAAAGATCCTTCATGGACATCACTCTTTTTAGGAGACTTATAGGCTCCTTAATTTGGCTCATAGTAACTAGACTTGACATAAGCTTTAGTGTTCATAAGTTGAGCCAGGCTATGCAAAATTCTACTATTTATCATTGGAAAATGGCCAAGAGAGTGCTTAGAAATATATTTTCAACTTTTGATTATGGTTTATTGTATAAAAGTAAAGATCTTTCTATAGCTGGTTATTCTGACTCGGATTTTGCAAGTGATAGAGCATATAAAAAATCTACAAGTGCTTATGTCATATATCTTGGAGGAAACTTGATATCTTGGCTTTCCAAAAAGCAAGATACTGTATCACTCTCATCATGTGAAGCTGAGTTTAAGGCACTCACTACAACAACAAAGGAAGTGCTTTGGATCAAGAGGTTGCTAGTGGAGCTAAAGATAATCATGGAAGATGATCTACCTATGATCATATGTACCTGATATTCCATGCAAGGAGCAAACATATTCCATGCAAGGAGCAAACATATTGAAGTTGCACATCACTTCGTAAGAGAGAGGTGTGAAAATTGTCAACATTTCCTAGCTAGTTTGAGGCCTAAATTGACAATTTTTGTACATAGTTTTAGATCTAACCTTTCACACATGTGAAAGAGGCCTAGATACTTTTATTTTAGTATACATTTCTTGTTGAAGAAGTCTCAAACTTCAGGACCTTCGAAATGACACCAAAATCATGTTATTTGGACATATAGGCCAAAATTGGCTATTTTAGGCTACTGGTTTCCTGAAATTGGGTCCTAAGTTCTAGAGAGAGAGGAGAGAGAGTCATCTCTCTCACCTATATTAGGCTGAAATTCATAGAGAACAGGCTGGAGAAACTTATTGTATTGTTGAGAGAGATCAATAGATCATTGTCACAGTTTCTTCCTCCATTGAGAGCATTGCTTTATGTATTGTCTTCAAGCTTTTGTGTATGATCTTAAGAGGTTTCCAAAAGAGGTAGGCTGCTGTTGTAGGGCTGGTATGCTGTTGTTTTTGGCTGCTATCAGTACCTTTTATTAGTTTCTTTTGTCTCTTGACTGCTTTGTCAAGTTCATGTGTATCAAAGGTAGCATTAGGATGCTTTGCCATTTCTAGCTTTTGTAGCTTGTTGTGCAAAGATCTTAGCCAAGTATTTTGGGAGTTTGGATCCATTCAAGATCCACTTTTTTCACATGGTATCAGAGCTGGCTGGCTATTATTTATAGTAAGATTTCCATTTATGGTGATATTTGGATGTTTGATCAAGTTCTAGCATGATTATGCATTGCATTGTTGATCAAATCTTACTAACCTTTGTTTGTTGAGTTGAACTTGTGGATCAAAAAAATATTTCAGGTCTATTGAAGATCAGAGGCTGAGAAGAAGCTATTTTGAATCAGATCATAACATCTAATCATTTGTTGATTGTGAGGCTTGTGCATATTCAATATTAACAATGTTCTGTTCAATCTATTGTTGACAATCTCCACTTCTGTGGATGAACACTCTCCTTAAGTGGATGAACCTTCTCCTTAAGTGGATGACAAATACTCTTTGAGTGATTTTGTATTTCTCCAAAAGGTTGAGCAAAGCTCCCACTTGGATGAAAGATCCCCTTTTGGGTGAACAGATTGTCAACAATATTTTGCATAAATTTGGTGTACTTTGTTGAGCATGTAAGTAACTCTCCTTATGTAATTTGATTGCAGCATTTGTTGGAAGGTTTCAACCATTATGCAAATGTTTTTTCAGGTTCTTAACAGATTGAGGAACATTCTCATGTGAAGTGATCTTAAATCTACATCTAAACACCAAGATTTGACAAACTAGTGAAGCTAGTCTTGTGATTTGTGAGAGATTTCAACTAGTTTAGTCTAGTTTAGTCACATTTTGGTAAATTGTCAATAAGAGGCCAAAACTCATTTTAGACTTAGAGATAAACTTTTGAAGTTATATTAGTTTAAAATACATTCAATAAACACTTTTGGAAAGTGTGGGAAAGTTGGTAGTCGAGTTTGAGAGAGATTCAAATTTGAACGTTGGGTACATTGAATCTAGACCCAAAAATAGTAGGGTTTACATTTTGGAGGGAAAGCCAAGTGGCCAAATAGGGTTTTGAAACTCTATAAAAGTATGTAACTCGTGGAGAGACACATCTTCTCTCTTATCTCTCTCATTTCATCATTATACATGGTTCTCTTTGGGTTCTACTACTCATTGGTGCACTATCTTGGTGTTATCTTGCAATTCTATGTGTAGAATGATCATTTATTGCTATTTTCGGTTTCACACGTGTGAAATACAATAGGTTACTTTAATTGTATGGACAGCAAACCTATTTTATGTTTTGGTTCATGTTTGATCAATATCTCTTAGAGTTTGCATCTCATTTTGTATGTAGATGCTGATTTTTCTACATTGGCAGGATTGTTGGTTTGCTCCTTATTGTAACCAAAGATTTGGGACATGGATTGGATCTTGAATGATGTGAAATCCTTCACATGGTATCAGAGCTCTTGTGTTTCAGGTTATGAAAGGATCAACCATCTTTAGCAAGGATTTGGAGGAGTTACCAATGCTAGAGCATGCTAGATTGATCTCTACTCAAAAATTAGCATTTTTGCATGTGTAGAATTGATCTGTTGTAGGTCAAAACTCAATATAGGGTTATATACTTGTTCAATTCTGATTTCACACTTGGCTTACTGGAATTAGATGATTTTTGGTGCATTAGGAAGGTCTCATTGGAGTCTACAAGAAGATATACCAACTTTCTAAAAATTGCATGTAGAATTTGAGATATTCAATTTTTTGTGATTTTGTCAAAACCCTAATTTTGATTGGATCTCTAGTTTGTGAGGTTGCTGAAATTCATTCGAGTGTGTTTCAATCTTAGGAAGTGGCAAGAATCATTATATTGAGGATAGATCATAGGTTGATCAAGATTTCACTATTCTATGTGTTGATTTTCTAGTTAGAAGTGCTAGAAGAAATTTGAGAGGTTCCATATCTTTGTGATTTCTTCTTGAGTTCATTTTTTGACATTCAAGAGAGTGCTTTGTGCATTGGAACAGGTTGAAAGAGAAGATCAGGTCACTTCAACATGACTACAAGTGGTGGATTTATGCTGGAGAGCAATGATAGTCTTACCTCAATCAACTATTCTACTTGGAAGGTGAGGATGGAGTCCTTATTGGAGATGAATGAGTTGATGGAGATCGTTGTAGGTTTGGAGGAGAGACCAACAACTCAACAAGATCAAATGAGGTATGACAAGAGAGCAAAGAAATCTCTACACATGATCAAGATGAATGTTTCCAATGAACTTCTCAAGGAAGTTGGTAAGTGCACATCATCTTTGGAGACTTGGGAAGCTTTGAAGAAGCTTTATGAATCCAAGTCTACATCAAGAGTGCTTACTCTTAGGAGGAAAATCTTTCAAAGTTTGCAAAAGAAGGAAGAGAGTACTCAAGCTTTTGTTTTGAGGGTTAAGGCATTCAATGATGAGTTAGCATGTATTGATGAAAGCATTAAGGAGGTAGAACTTGTTCAAATTATACTTAATGGCTTGCTGGATGATCATGCTAATCTTGTTCAAAGTTTTGCTATTCAAAAGACTTTGCCAAGTATTGTGGATTTTCAAGAGATCTTGGTGAATGAGGAGTATAGGCTTCAATCAAGAGGACGTGGATCTACATCGACATCTCATTATGAAGAGGATGCTATGTTCATCAAAGGCAAGTTCAAGGGCAAAGGCAAAGACAAGTGGTCTAAAGGGCAAGATCAAGGTGAGACTTCTTCTTTTGGCAAAAAGAAAGATAAGTCTAAGTTGAAATGCTTTTATTGTGGAATCAAAGGGCATTTTGCTAATGAATGTTTGAAGAAGCAAAGAGATGAAGGTAGCAAGCAAATCAACTTTACTACTAATGATGAGGATCTAGGTGGTGGTGATTCTCTTTTGATGTGTTCTTCAAGTCCAATATCAAGTGAAGGTGACAAAGATTCATGGTGGATTGATAGTGGAGCTAGTTCACACATGACCAGTCACAAGGAGTTCTTTACTTCTTTGGTCACTTATGATGGAGCCAAGAAAGCAATTCACATGGCCAATGGTGGTGAGTGTGTGATTGAAGGTATTGGTTCAATTCCTATTTGTCTCTCTACTAATAGGAAAGCAAGACTTGATGGTGTTCTTTACATTCCTTCACTTTCAAAGAATTTGCTAAGTGTTGGTCAAATGATAAAGAAAGGATACATGGTAAAGTTTGGGGGTGATGCTTGCTTCATTACAAAGGAAGAAATCTTGGTTGCTAGGGGCAATAAACAAGGTAGACTTTTCAAGCTTGATGCTTTTGTTATGGCTAACAAAAACGATGGAATGGAAAAGGAGATTGGTCTCAACTTTCCAAAGTTACCTTTTAGCATCAATAAGATTGGTGGATCTTATGCAAAGTCTAACAAGCTTCCTTATGCTAGATCTAGGTCAAGATCTAATATGCTTCTTGGAGATGTTCATCTTTGTGCTAACTTGGCTAGTCTTGAGGATAATGATGGTGTTTCAATGGTTCTTCATGGCAAGTGCAAGCATGCAAAAGGTAAGGAAAGAGCTAACTTCATCAATGGAGGTGAAGGTTCTTCCTTGGAAAAGATTGTTGTTAATGATTTCTTTGATCCTATGTCAAAAGATGTTGCTAGGTGCATGCATGAAGGAGGTGGTTCTTCTAAATTCTTTTGTGATGAGTCCAAGAAAGTCATTTTTCCAGCAAGTGGAGTCACATGTCTTCATAAAGAGAGTAGATCAAATGGTTCTATCAAGAGACTTAGTGAGGGAGATAGTTACAAGTCAAGAAGAAGAGAAGTATGCGAAGAGTTCAAAGTAGGATGTACTTTGAATGATGTCATTGTGAATGATAGTGAGGAGGAATCATTATCATGTGAGTCATTACCTAAAATATTGAGTAGAAGTTCTTGTTTGAAAAAAGAGAGTACTTCAATCATCCTTATGTTGAAGGAACTAATCATATTTCTCATGGCTTCTAATGTTTTTGAGGTTTCTACTTCTTATGATGCAATCATTAGAGGGAGTCTTATGAAGGAAAGAGCAATGGAAGATTGGTTCTTGGGAAGATCCAAGGCATGGATCTCACATCTCTTCATCAACTCAAAGGATTCTATGATTGTGAATTGATCACTCATGATCGAGATGGCAAAAGGTTGGTTGGAGAAGACTACATGGAGAAAATCGAGAGGCAATTTCTTCAAGGCAAGGGAGATCTCATTGGTGAGCTTATTGAGGTTTGTTATGGACTCAAGAGGTCTGGATTTCTTAGGTTTGATACTCATCTTCACCTACTCTACTTCATGTTGGATGGAAAGTTTGGAATCTATCTTTTGATTTATGATGGTGACATTGGTGACATTGTTTTCACTAACCTTTGTGGAAATTCGAGATCAAGCATTGATGAGTTCTTGTTGGATATTGATCATATGTTTGAGAGAGAGTATTTTCAGAGGTACAGGTCTGAAGATATTCATATCTTTGATATCTTTGATGATCAAGAGAAAGGTAAGCAAGTGGAAGCGACACACTTTGCTTTACTCACATGTTTTGGAGAATTTTCTTGTGTAGATGATGCTATGCAAGTGGATATTGGTTCTCATGGTTTTCATACTGGAAAAGCAAGTAATGTTTCTGGAAAACAAAGTTTGTTCAATGACTTTGATGGTCAAGAGGAAGATCAAGAGGTTGGTCTCAAAGGGCTTCAACAACACAAAAGGAAAGGTGGCAATTTGGAGCTAGTCAAGAGCATCAAAGGAGAGGTAATTGGCAAAGATGTTATGGATATGTTTTTGCAGCTTATTGAAGACTCAAGTAAGGTCAAAGGAACAGCAAGGAAGTGTTGTTCAGGTTTACTTTACTTGTTCTATCTCATGTTTGAGCTATTTCATGTGGATGTGTGCAAATTGTCAAGATATGGACAAACTAGCTACATTGTCTTGCAATATCTTATTGTTGGAGTTGTACTAGCATTCTTGGCTGGTTTTGCTGATAGAAATGAAGTTATTGGAGGTTCATTATGTCACTCATCCATGATCAAGTTCTCAAGTGTTGAGCTACTTGGTGCCAATACTTGGAGATTGTCAATTTTTGGTGAATTCATGGTCATTTTCTTGTGTCAAGTAGATCTTGAAGATGGACTAGTGCAACCTACTTGGTTTATGGAGTCATGTGGTGCTGAATTTGCATTATTAATGTACTCACCTACTCATGGATTTTCAAGATTTGATGGTTTCTTGTGGCAAGATGGAGATGGAGGCTCATTCATGGAGTTTTATGGTGGAGACATATCAAGAAAGGACAAAGTTGGAGGACACAAGCAAGCAAATGGTCATCACTCACATTTATTGTTTGGTTGCTGTAATTTTTCAGAGAATACAAAGTTTGAAACATGGAGGAATCATTTCATTCACATTCTATTTGGTTCTTCATGTTCTAGTTATATCTTGATGTGCAAAATTGATGTAAGAAATAGTGAAGCATCCAATTTGGACACTATTCTCTATATCAATTATGAAAGATACTTTAGAACCTTAGAAAGAAGATCCATACTTAGGATGGAGATCATTCTAAAGTTGGATCAAAGTTCTATTGTCAAAACTATGCCAAAACTAGTTGAAGAGGGAGTGTGAGAGATTTCAACTAGTTTAGTCTAGTTTAGTCACATTTTGGTAAATTGTCAATAAGAGGCCAAAACTCATTTTAGACTTAGAAATAAACTTTTTGAAGTCATATTAGTTTAAAATACATTCAATAAACACTTTTGGAAAGTGTGGGAAAGTTGGTAGTCGAGTTTGAGAGAGATTCAAATTTGAACTTTGGGTACATTGAATCTAGACCCAAAAATAGTAGGGTTTACATTTTGGAGGGAAAGCCAAGTGGCCAAATAGGGTTTGGAAACTCTATAAAAGGACGTAACTCATGGAGAGACACATCTTCTCTCTTCTCTCTCTCATTTCATCATTATACATGGTTCTCTTTGGGTTCTACTACTCATTGGTGCACTATCTTGGTGTTATCTTGCAATTCTATGTGTAGAATGATCATTTATTGCTATTTTCGGTTCCACACGTGTGAAATACAGTAGGGTACTGTAATTGTACGGACAGCAAACATATTTTATGTTTTGGTTCATGTTTGATCAATATCTCTTAGAGTTTGCATCTCATTTTGTATGTAGATGCTGATTTTTCTACATTGGCAGGATTGTTGGTTTGCTCCTTATTGTAACCAAAGATTTGGGACATGGATTGGATCTTGAATGATGTGAAATCCTTCACATGATTCACTAAGTGTGATTTTTCTTTCACCTCTAAAACTTGTACTTATCACTTGCTGGAGTTTATAAGCTTTTAGAAGTGTGGTTTTACAGGTTGATTCAATATCTTAGTGTGTTGATCATATGTTGATCAAGTTTGTTCAGTTCTAGGTATTCTTGGCAGCCTAGTCTTTTGTATTTTTTTAAGAATGCAAGTAACTCTTCACACCATAACTTGATTTGGTCACTTTCTGGAAAGTTTGAGAGCTTAAGCAAGACCGGTGTTCAAGTTGGTTTGAGTGTCTAATCCATTCTTAGTGTGTGCAAAGTGTTGCATGTGTTTTCAATCTTCCTTTCTATGCTTGGAAACCAGTTAGGTTCGAGATAGAAGTGTTTTAGGGTCCTAGATCTTCTGAAATCTCCTTATCCATAATTTGTTGAGAGGAAAGTGAGTGGTGCATTAGGACAGAGCCTAAAATTTGAAGAATCATTATATTCATGGCTTTCAATGGTGGGATCATGTTAGAAACTAATGATAGGCTGAGTTCATCAAACTACTCTACTTGGAAAGTGGGGATGGAATCCTTACTTGAGTTGAATGAACTTAGGGACATAGCTGCAGGAACTGAAGAGAGACCACCCACAGTTCAAGAGCAACAAAGGTCTGATAAGAAGGCTAAAAGGGCTCTTCATATCATTAAAATGAATGTTACCAATGAACTTCTCAAGGAAGTTGGTAAAAGTCAAAGTGCAAGTGAGGCATGGAATGCCTTGAAGAAGCTCTTTGAATCTAAGTCCACATCTAGGGTATTGACCCTAAGGAGGCAAATATTTTCTAGTAGACAAAGAGAGGGAGAAAGTGCTCATGCATTTGTCTTGAGGGTTAAGTCCTTAAGTGATGATCTAGCATGCATTGATGAAAGCATAAAAGATGGTGAAATAGTCTAGGGTTATGTTGAATGGTTTGCTAGATGAACATGCTAACCTTGTGCAAAGTTTTGCCATTCAAAGAGTCTTGCCAAGTGTGGTTGACTTGCAAGAAATCTTATTGGCTGAAGAACATAGGTTGCAATCAAAGCTTGATGGTGCCTCCTTGCAAGGTGGAGGTGAAGAGGCTTTCTTCACAAAAGGCAAAGTCAAAGGCAAAGGTAAAGGCAAAGGGAAATGGTCCAAAAGTGGTAACTTGGATCATGATGATCACTCTTCCTCCTCCTCTTCTACTTCTTTTAGAAAGAAAGATAAGTCAAAGTTCAAGTGCTTTTATTGTGGGATAAAAGGTCATTTTGCAAATGAATGTCATAAGAAGCAAAGTAATGAAGGTGGCAAGCAAAGCAACTTTTGTACTTCTAATGAGGATCTAGATTCTTTTGATTCTCTCATGATGTGTTCTTCAAGTCTAATGTCAAGTGGAAGTGACAAGGATTCATGGTGGATAGATAGTGGATCTAGTTCACACATGACTAGTCACAAGAAGTTCTTTACTTCTTTGATCTCTTATGTTGGAACCAAGAAAGTGGTTCACATGCCAAATGGTGGTGAGTGTATGATCAAAGGTATTGGCTCAATTACTATTTGCCTTTATACTAATAGGAATGCAAGGCTTGATGATGTTCTTTACATTCCTTCACTTTCAAGGAATTTGCTAAGTGTTGGTCAAATGTTAAAAAAGGGTACAAGACAAAGTTTGTTGGGGATGTTTGCTTCATTACTAAGGGAGATGTCTTGATTGCTAGGGGCAATAGACAAGGTAGACTTTACAAGCTTGATGCATTTGTTATGTCTAACAAGAGGAATGAAATGGATGTTGGTGGTTCTCTCAACTTTCAAAAGTCAATTCCTAGCATCAATAAGATTGGTAGATCTTATGCAAAGTCTAAAGAGCTTCCTTATTCTAGATCTAGGTTGAGATCTAATGAGCTACTTGGAGATAGTTATTGTTGTGCTAACTTGGCAACTTTTGGTGAATCTATGATCAATGTTTTGGATCTATTGGATCTTGAAGATGGACTAGTGCTACCTACTAGTCAAATGGAGTCATGTGGTACTAAATTAGTATCATGTTTGAACTCTTCTACTCATAGATTTCCAAGTCTTGGTGGCTCTTCAATGGAACTACATGGCAAGTGCAAAAATGAAAAAGGTAAGAAGAGAGCCAACTTCATCAATGGAGGTGATGAAAACTCTTATTTGAAAATGGTTGTTGCTAATGACTTATTTACTCATTTGGAAAGAGATGGTGCTTTGAGCATGTTTGAAGAAAAAGTTTCTTTTGCATCTTTATGTGATAAGTCCAAGAAAGTCATTTGTGCAACAAGTGGTGTCACATGTATTCATAAAGAAAGTAGGTCAAAGGGTTCTATCATGAGACTTGGTGAGGAAGATCTCAAGTCAAAAGGGAGAGATGAATGTGAAGTGTTCAAAGTAAGATGTACTTTCATTAGGGAAGGTCCAAGCGCTATAGGCCCTTTGTAAAGATACTCTTTTTGACTTTTCAACTATTTGACGTCCACATCCCAATAATATTTTTACATGTGTGCAGGACGGTAACGGTGTTTGTTGGACAATTTTTTTTTACAATTTTCCGGGCATATTTTTAGCCGTTCAAAACTCCTGTCGGGCAGAGTCTAGATATGTGATTGGATAATATATTGTTGCCCATCGGCAAAAGACTGCCCGAGTTTAACTAATTGAAGTTAAACTAACTTGCATGGATTGTTCAACTAACTGAAGTTATCCATCGTTTTGTACATTATCAATCGTTTTGTATCTTGCACTGTTATGCAATGGCCGCTTGCAATCGAAGACCGCGTAGTGCGATCAATTCGGTCACTGTTTGTAATGAAAGAGATTCTGAAGGGTTATGGATACCATGCACATACAGAAAGTTTCAATGGGTTGTGATGCATCCCTCATCAAAATTTTGCAAAAGAAAGAAATCAAATATGGATTACAAAAACTTTTGGAAAGGAAGAATTTTAGAGTCCAAAGTGTCAAAGGGAGTTCAATTCATTTCAGAAGTCTTGATTCAACATGTGTATATGCACGATGAAGTTATGATGGAGGATGTCAATCCCGTAGATCGACTCAAATGCAATTGTATGTGATGCAACTTACGCTGGTTTTTCTATGTTAATGATCCACATTCATTATTGTGATATATTTGGCACATGAACAAAGCAAGCACAACCAAAAACTTTAAGGTGATCTACCTTAGGTTTCTTCTTAAACAAGACTTCAAAAGGTGATTTTCCAGCAAGTGCATTGTGAGATAATCTATTGCACAAATAGTTTGCACAATTTATAGCTTCACCCAATATTCAATAGGCAAAGAAGATTCAACTCGAATTGCTTTAGCACATTCACATAAAGATCTATTTTCCTCTCAACAACTCCATTTTGAGATGGAGAATAAGCACAAGAAAACTCTCTCTTTATTCCTTCACCTTCACAATATTCATAAAACTTGTTGGAGATGTATTTACCTCCTCCATCACATCTTAAAGCTTTAACTTTGAAAGAAAACTGTTTCTCAACATAAGCTTTGAAGATTGGGAAGTGATCAAATACCATAGCTTTTGAAGAAAGTAGATACAACCAAGTATATCTAGTAAAGCCATCAATAAAGGTGACAAAACATGTTGCACCACCAATACTTTTAGAAGAAGAAAAATGTACATCCGAGTGTATAAGCTCCAAAGGATGAGTAGTCTTTATAAAAGACTTCTGATATGGCTTTCTATGTGATTTTGCAATAGCACAAGCCTCACAAGGCTTGAAATCTTTGGAAAGAGATTTTGGAAGACCAATAGCCTTCACTTTCTTGACCATAGAAGACATAGATTTAAAGTTAGGATGTCCCAACCTTCTATGCCACAACTCCTCCTTAGATACTAAAGCAACTTCACAAATGTTTGCATTCTCATAAGAATTCAACTTAGAAATTCCACCACATCTAGATCCATCAGCTAGGATCTCATCATTTTTCTTGATAAAGCAAGTATTAAAGTTGAACTTTACATCACAACCATTATCAAGAAACTTTCCCACATTAATCAAGTTCTTTGTAAGTTTTGGAATAAAATGAACATTAGAAAGTGCAAGAACTTTAGAAGAAGCAAGTTTCAATGGAATGTTGCCAATTCCTTCTATACAACACTCATGATCATTAGCAGTGTAAATAGATCTCTTGAGTCCTTTGTAAGGTACAATTGATTCAAATGACTCCTTTGAACAACACATATGTGAAGAAGCTCCACTATCTATGTACCAAGCTCCATCTTTCTTGAAAGGTGATGAAGAAAAACTAGACACCATGAGTGATCCTTCTCCATCACTTGCAACAAAATCTTCTTCAATATCTTTGGAGAGATTAGCTTGCTTGAGTTGGTTTTTCTTTGTAAAGCAATTAGAGACATAGTGCCCCTTCTTGCCACACAAGAAACACTTCACTTTCTTCTTCTTGGTCTTTGAAGTAGAAGGATGAGATGAATGATCATCTTCACCATCTTTGTCTTGATCCTTGGCTTTGTCTTTGTTGGATGCTTGAGAGAACTGGTTCTTACTCATTCGTTTATGCTTGTCCTTGACAAAGAGGGCTTTGTCACTTCCATCATGCTTGGGTTTGTTCATCCTAGAAAGTTTATAGCTTTGTCTAGCTTCTTCAGAAATAAGAATTCCTTGGAGAGTTTCTAGATTAGGCAACTCCTCCTTAATGGAAAAAGATGGAACAAGATTATCATAGTCATCTTTCAAGCCATTTAAAATGACTTGAACTAGCTCATCTTGGTTAATAGTAACACCAACACAAGAAAGCTTTCTATGTAAGTGTTTAACTCTCAGAACATAGTTTGATAAACTTTCTTCACTTCTTTGGAAACTTTGGAAAATCTGATTCCTAAGAGTGAGTATTCTAGAAGTATTCTTTGCTTCATAGATGGACTTAAGTGCATCCCAACTTCTTTGGCTGTAGTGCAAGATCCTATCTCTCTCAAAATTTCATTATACATTCATCTTAATGAAATGTAGAGCCATTCTAGCTCTCTTCCTATATTTAGGAATTTCAGCCTATGCTTCAGGCTCCTCCTCAACACCAAGCACAATGTCCATAACATCCTGGAGTATCAAAATAGACTCCATTCTGAACTTCCAAATTGAGTAATTAGAAGTATTTAGTCCAAACACACATCAGAAAAAGGTGAGAAAAAGTGTGAAATTGCTTTTTTGCTTGATTTAGCTCTCAATTTCTTGTACAATCAGAGATGTTAGCATGCAAAGCTTAATTTGGCTCTGATACCATGACAAAATTTCCAGAATTCACACATGTGGGGAAGATCCACAAGTATGATAGATCTAATTAAGCTTTGTGAGTAGCACAATAACCTGATTCTAGATTGATTAACAAGATCTAGTTCAGAAGATATGGCTTAAGCACAATCTAGCATGCTAAGCTTCAGAGAATGATAGTAATGAATCATAAATGAGCAAAAGTACAAGATATCAGTGTATTAGCATTAGCCTCAACACGAGTTATAGAGAGAAAAATAGAGAGATAACAAGCAAAATTTGTGTGGATCCAAAATGACATGAGATAGCTATGAAGCTGTGGTTCTTCATCAAAAAATATGAGGAGAGCCACACATATTTATGGAGTTTGAGGTAGCTCAAGGTAGAACCACATCCATCCATCATTAAATGACATCTAAAGTGACAACTAGAGTCTATGTGACATTTGTCACTTCTCATGCATGAATCTCTACCAACTTTTTCCAAGTGTCCTAGTTCTAACTAGAAATCTACAAATCATCATGCATGTGTCCATTACACTTTGTGCATGCCTTGCATGTCACTATGGATCACTTACATTTAATGCATGTGAATTGCCACGAGTTTCTACAAGCATATTTTGCTAATTCTATGTCTACAAACTATATGCAAGTTGTACTCATCATTCTAGATATGACATATCCATGTAGCTCGAGTTCTATCTAGGCCAAACTTGGCATTTTGCATTTATGAACAACATACTTGCATGGTAAAATATTTGTAGCAAGCCTAAAGTCAAGATGGATTATTTTTCCATTTCAACAATCACCACGTCATGTATAAGGTATAAAATTTAAAGGCTTCTAGCATCTTGTGTACAACGAGATTCTTCCTTCAACATATTGATTTTAGCATGACTAGTAAGTTGACTTTTAGTCATTTGTGATGATGATGCTGCTTTGGTTCCAACTGGATGGATCTCAAGGAATCTAATACTTTCTTCTTGCCCTTTCTGTCAATAAGACTAGTTGCATCCTTGTTGTCCTTATGGGGAATTGGCTTGATATTCGTTTCGGACTGTGAATATTTGCATCCACCATAGCAATATCGTCTTCTCGTAGATCACTCCAACAGATCACGTAGCGCTGTTTTATTTGATTTTTCTTAGTAACAGGTGCCTTGGGTGGTTCCACCTTGGAAACTTTTGTTATAGGCGACTTTTGAGGAGGTTGAGCTGGTATCCTTCTCATTCCAAATCTTTCAAGATCCATATTTTACAGGATCTGCTCGTCTGTCAACTTAGCTTCTTCAATTATGGTCACCATGTAAGTTATTGGTGTGTCTAGGGTGTATCCTTTTGATGAAGATGTGCTCTGTATCTTAACTCAGATGACAACTGTGGCCAATGCTTCCATCCAATGCTCAATGTCAGATTGAGAACCGTAATGATCCCTCTTGGCTTGTGATCATTTTGCATAGAAGCCTACGAGAGTTACTTCCCAGCAGATTTTCAAAAAAGTGCAAAAAACCATAAAAATTCAAAAAGCCCTTGAGAAAACCAAAAAAATTTCAAAGCTATTCCTCTTGTAGCTAGATCTCATAGAGACAAGCTCACAAACGAGTATGCGAGAATTACTTTGTAGTGGAAGACCTCCTGCGAGAGTTTACAAGTTCTAGAAGAGCCAAAATGAAGCTAAAACTCTATTAGACGTCATTTTTGCAATTTTTTGTGGCAATTAACTCTTGCCAGACCTCATGTACCTAGATCTTACTGAGACAAGCTCACAGACGAGTCTGCGAGAGTTCATCTTGTTCCAGTAAACAGTAAGAAGGTTTCAAGTGCTGAAAAATAGGAAAATCATCAAAAGAAGAGAACCCTCACACAAGTAACTCTCGCAGAATGGTCCATTGAGTCCAAATAGTCATTTTCCATCAATTGTGTCGGGTACGAAGGAACCAGTAACGTCCTCAATATTGGAGCAACGTAGGAGAGTGAGTAACACAACATCACCCTACCAATTAAGCACAAGGGATGCGAGGATGAAGCGACAGTGGTAGATGGAGGATCTGGTGTCAACTTGATCTCCACTACCTTGAATAAAAAATGGGATTTGCAAGGACTGAAGCCACCAAAATTTGCTATCAAACGTAATCTTTGGGGAAAATTTTTTTTTGACAAATTTTTTTTACACGCACCTTCCGGACTTCGAAAGGTGCACGTAAAAAAATTTACTTTTTTTTACACGCACCTTCCGCCTGAAAGGTGCGTGTAAAAAAAAATTTACCTAAAAAAAAACATAGAAAAAAAAAAGTGAAAACAGATTTCATGTAAGAGAAGGGCCGGCTCCTCGGCCGGAATGTGCGTGTAAAAAAAAATTGACCAAAAAAAAACAAAGAAAAAAAAAAGTGAAAACAAATTTCACGCAAGAGAAGGGCCGGCTCCTCGGCCCTTCCGCCCGTGGAAGGCTGTCCGCCCTCCCGTGATCTATTAGAGATCTTATTAAATTCAAAAAAAATATCATTCACTCTCTTGTGGCTATCTCCTTTTCATGTGACAGCTTATGAACATTTATTTCTATTTAATTTGGTCTTTTGGAGTGCATCTTCATGTGGACTATATTAGGAAACGTCTTTTGAGATATCTGCACACGGTATTCTTTTTGCTTTCCTCCAGCTTTTTTAGCAAAAAGATCTTCATTTGTTTGCATATTGGTTTGGTTGCTTTGCAGCTTTTGCTTGATTTGACTTTGCTTGTTCTGAACAAGAGATGATTTGTGGTTTCTATCTTCATTCGTAATCTGCGTTGAGCTTTTAGCCATTGCAGGCCCCTTATGTGGAGATATACTCCCACTGAGCACTAAGCAATGATATATGGAGTCCAGCCTTGAAGCAAAAGGATTCTCCACTTCCACTTGAGGACAACCAGGCGTGTATTCAGACATTGTTGTACTGTTTCTAGTCCTTCTGCTTGGGACGTTCTTCACACGCTCAAAAATGCTCTTGAACAATTAGCGTAGCCCGCCCTTTATGGTCTCCACACTCGCAACTGCAATAGTGCGTTGATATCAGGCTCGAGGCCAGGCGTTCTCCTTTCAGAGTGTGCAACAACTTCTGGTTCCTTACAACTGCAACAGGATCAACAGACCACGCACTCAGCTGCAGGTATCAATCACCTGATCCATTTGAATGGGCTACATCCACCAGCGATTGAATTGAGACGCATATGAGACACTCTCGTCCACGATCTAAGCGCAGCTGTAATACGACGTCACGTTTCAGAGAATTCACCCAGCAGAGAGAAAAAGGGTGATAACGTAACTACAGTTTTTGAACGGAGATGAGAGCGAACTGCCCATACCTAGCATGACCGGAGAGACGACCGGATATGAATCATCGTGTCCGATGATTCTCCTTGGCTAATTTATTAACTAACTGTCAATGCAAAAGCAGATCATTGGTATGTGACATGCGGAAAGCAGGATAAGCTGATGAGTAGAATCTCATACTGAAAACGGATTCCCATTCGGCACTGCCAGCTAATGCCATAAGAATAAGCTGATTGTTGGATTGCTTATATATAGTTTAACACAACGAGCTTGTCACAAACTTGGAGCTCGAGAACAGACCCAATTAGGACTCGCAAGTTTTGTAATATGAAGCTCTCAACTAGTGTCTTGGTATCTCAATCTGAAGTGGTTTTCTAACATGAAATTGTTGGTGCTCAACGACAGAAGTGGTGACATCTGTCATTTGAATGATGTCACCTATTTACTACCGTTGAGCACCACATGCCAATTCAGGCCATGTTTCATTGTGATTATTGCTCTTTAAGTACAAGTTAGTTAAAATTGTGCAGGTAGTGGGAAGTGATATAACACAAAGTCGTGAAGCGTGTTTTGAGATGTAACCTGGGGAGGGTATATGTACCCCTTTTTGGGATGAATGAAGCACTGCTTTTTGGTGTCACTAAATTTAGCTACGATCCTCTGGTAATGCTACTAGATGGACATGAAGGTGAAATGAGCATCGATCTCATCAGTAGGAGGCACGCCAGAAGACAAATCCTCCTCAGGATGAGGTGGCCTTGCTTGGTGGGATCAAGAGGATAACAAGATTAGAAAACAAAGGGAGGCTACTAAAAAGGGACAAATAAGCCAGCCTTGGAAAGAAAACAAGAGAAGAAACTGGCAAGATAGACTGGAGAAAAGATGCTATGAAAAAATAGGCCATTTTGCCAGAGATTGCAACAAAAAGAAGGAGGATCTGAAGAAGAAGAAAGTAGATCAAGCAAATATTGTAGAGGAAGAGACAGAAAAGGGGGATGCATTTTCTATGATGGCAGAAGAATATCATGTGTCCTATGAGCAATCATACAATAATTCCAGTGAGTATCCCTCTGGAGGAAGCTCAAAAATGGTGGCCGTGAAGACTAGATTCATAAGTAAAGAATGCACAGAAGATCCCTACTGGTATTTGGATTCTGCAGTGACTTCACACATGACATATGCATTTATTACGTACGAAATGCTTACAGGGAAGAAAATTAGGATGGGAGACAAAGGAGGAATTGATGTTGTGGGAAAGGGAGCTGTATCACTCTAGCTTGGATAGGGGAGGAACACAATCCTGAAGGACGCGTTATGTGTGCCCAACCTTGCAAAGAATCTCTTATCAGTAGTACACATCATTGATTTAGACTTAGATGTGCTATTTGAAAGAGATGTGTGTAGCATTCGAAGGGATGGGGAGCCTATAGGAATTGGTTTTTGAATTGGAGAGTTATATCGAGCAGAGGAAAGGTCAATAGCTTGTCTGAGTTTAAGCTCCACCAAGGCCAATAATCTATGGCACAGAAGACTAGGGCATCTTGGAGGGAGAGTTTTACATAAGCTTGCTAAAGAAGGTATGCTTAGAGGATTTAATTATGATCTAGAACAAAGTATTGACATATGTGATATTTGCATATATGGCAAGCAGCACAAAGACAGACGAAAGAACATGTGAATCCCTTGAACTCGTTCATACAGACGTCTGTGTTCCTATAGAGGTTGCATCCATTGGTGGTTCTAAATATTTCGTCACACACATTGATGGCTATGCAAGGAGAATCAGAATCTGGACTCTGAAACAAAAGAGTCAAAATTTGAAAGTTTCAAGACATTCAAACACATAGCTGAGAACGAGATATGAAAGAGAGTCAAGAAAATCAGAAATGATAATGGAGGGGAATATAGGAACATGAAATTTGATCATTTTTGTTCACAACATAGAATTTCTAGAGAATTCACTATTCCATATAGTCCACATCAGAATAATATTGCTGAGAAAAAAAACAAGACCATCGTGAAAATGGTAAGATGCATGTTGCAAGAGGGGGATCTGTCAAAATTCTTATGGGCAGAAGTTGTAGCAACAATTGGATACATAATCAATCGGTCTCCAACAAGGGCCATGAATGGAAAAGGACCTTAGGAGGTGTGGTATGGGAGAAAGCCAAGTGTGATTCGGGTTTTTGGATGGAGGGCTTTTGTTTACATACCCAAGGAGAAAAGAAAAAAAATGGGATCCAAAAGATGTCAAGTGCATATTCGTCAGATATCTAGAAGGAACCAAAGGGTATAAGCTATATAATCCAATTGGTAAAACTTTCGACATGGATCCAAACATAGAGATAGATAAGGCCAGAATCATGGCAAAGGGTATGCTCAAGTAGAAGGGCTAGATTATGAAGAAATATTTGCGTCGGTGGAAAGAATAGGGTCTTGGCATGGGCTACAACTAATGACATGGAAATACTTCAACTAGACGTGAAGACAACCTTCTTGAATGGGAACCTCAATGAAGACGTACATATGAAGCAACCAGAAGGTTTCGAGCAAGAACCAAATAAGGTTTGTAGACTGAAAAGGGCACAATATGGGCTTAAACAAGCATCCCGCGAGTGTCATACGAGAGGATTGAAGAAACATTAAGTTTCTACTTTAAAGCCTTAGTATTTTTCCTTGTCTTTTTAGACTGCTGCATATTTTAACTAATTTTTGCACAGTCTGCATATTTGAACTATTTGTCGCACAGTTCACATTTTTTCGCATTTTTCTCATTTTTGGTAAAAAGGCGACAATAGGTCTAAAATGACCCAAGATTTTGTTTTAGCCAACCTTCGGCCTTTTCGGCTTTTTCGCCACATACTCAAAGGACCGACACTTCGGGTCAGGCCGACACTTCAAATTATCCATATACAAGCCAGGGTGAGGACAAATTATCGGGCATGAACGAGCTATCGGACCTTAGCTACTCGGGCATGAAGTTTTTAAACCATCATAATCCACCGCCGCCATGACATACTTAAACGGATGCTTAGCTTAAACTTAGCTAATCAATCTTGTAATCTAATCCAGCATAATATGTGTATTGGATCAGAGTCATTTACACAGATATACACATAGAAAAAGAATCCTGAATGCAACAATCAGTGATGTGCGTATCAAGGAAGAAAGATAGATCTAGTAGTAGCTAGTTTCTTTTGTGAGAAGAGAACACCTCTCTCACGCCGATGCGTTGATCTGAGAAACATACAATGCTCAAGAAAAGATCTCTGATGTACACTTGATTTTGATAATATAAACAAGTTACACTTTTCTACTCAATGCGCAATCTTTGAATGTTGTGATGCTTGTTAAATCTTGTCAGTAGATATATTTCCGCTATCACTAGACATTATCTGTTATTTATAAATTCATTGTCAAATTAGCAGTAGATATTTGCTGCTCAGAGGATGATTAATTGCGGGAGGCAGTAGCCTTATCCGACAGATCGGCTCCATCTGAGCTTAACCGGAATTATTGTCGCCAGAGGGAGACCTCGCCGGTACTGAGAAAGGTTCTCAACAATGGTATCAGAGCTTCCAGGCGAGATTCCAACAGTGGTATCAGAGCCTCGTCACTGAGACTATGGCTTCCATTCACAACATTCAATCAAAGATATGCACAGTACTTGCATTGACGAATATTCCAGAACAACAGCTGTTTATTTTATTAAGAAGAAATCGGAGGTTTTCAAAATCTGTCGCCAATTCAAAGAGCTTGCAGAAATGGAAATTGGTAAAATAATTAAAGCACTGAGGTCCGACAACGGGGGGGGGGGGGGGGGGGGGGGGGGGGGGGGGTACATATCTACCAAATTCAAGGAGTATTGCCTTAACAACAACATTGAACAACAATACATTACCTCCTATTTGCCTCAGTTGAATGGACTTGTTGTGAGAAAGAACTGAACCTTAGTCGAAACAGCTAAGTGTATGCTTGCTCATGCGACACTTCCAAATCCTTCTGGTCTAAATTTGTTTCCACTACAACTTATATTTATAATAGATGTCTGACTAAACGTCTCTCAAACAAAACACCTGATGAAGTTTGGACAGGCTCCAAACCATCATTATTGAACTGACGAGTTTTTTAATGTATCACTTATGCGCAAATACCGCAAGATCTCAGGAAGAAGCTCGACTTCTAGAGTATCAAATCTATTTTCATTAGCTATACTACTTTAGATAAATCTTATAAGTTCTATGATTCTGTAGAGTTGAAGATATTGATCAGTGAGAATATTGTCTTCATCGAAGATCAGTTTATCAACCTCAAAGGTAACGGACATAAGAATAGGTTAGAATTCAGAATACATAGATTATTTTTTCAATCGTCATTCGAAGTGATGAATGCACATAAAATATCTATGCGATGGAATTGTAAGAGGAGCGTAAGGCCGCCAACGAGCGAGACACTACAAACTCACTCTGCAATCAAAACACAAATACAAAATACATTTTATTCTTCCATCTCTGATTATCGTGTTACATCTGATTGATTGATTGATTGTTGCAATGTCTATGATCGATAGCCGCATATCTAGGTCTTGCAAATTGAATGCATAGTGTAGCACACTTTCGCCAAGAATAGGCGCACATAATTGAGCACCAAACGCTTCAGTTAAGCATCACACACACACACACACACACACACACACACACACACACACACACACACACACACACACACACACACACACACACACACACACACACACACAAGTCAACCAGGGGCTATTCTTGGACATGGTATCAGAGCAGATTCAATAGATAAGTTCACAATATGGCTACTATGATTTTGACTAAGATTGCAATCAATTTTGATGGTGCAAACTATCGAGTATGGAAGTTCAAAATCAAAACACCCTTGTCTCACAAAAGAAAAGCCTCCAGAGAGAGACCCAAGGAGAGTTGAATGAATTAGAAGGATGAATGTGCAATGGCGATCATCTCACATCCATAAACAAAAAAATTCTCGTGTAGATTGAAGACTGTGAAGGCAGCGCCATGAACCATGGGAAAGGCTACAACAGAAGTACAAAGTGAGGACAGTCGCTTCAGTGATGCATTTTCACAATAAATTGTAGAGCCTGCGATGGGACGACAATGAGCTGGATCATCATGTTGAGAAAATCAGTATGATTTTTGCTCAACTTTTTGCATCTAGACAGGAGCACCAGATCCCAGCACCTCAACAGTTGATGTACTTCATGAAATCTCTACCTTCCTACCAGCCTCTGAGAATGCTCATTTTGAGCTTGTCTAAGATGACATTCGACAGAGCAGTCAGTCTTGTCGCAGATGAAAGACTGATGAGAGATGAAGGAGAGACAAGCAGCAACCAGGAGAAGACCATTTTCACAAAGGGAAAGAAAAATATAGAAACAAGCCCAGATTTGACAAGGCTCAATCAAAGCCATCGACAAGAGGCAACAACAGTCACAAAGACATTTGTACATGTGATTACTATCACAAATTAGAATACACAACCGACAGATCAACCCTACGATACCTTGCATGCACTACAAGAAGAAAGGGCATTTTACATATGAATGCTATCACAACCCAAAAGGGAAGCACAAAGTTGAGAAAACAAACATTGGAAAACCATTGAAGAACACTGAGAAGGGCAACAATGTCTTCACAATCATCGATGAAGCATCAACCAGCTACACTGAGCACTACTACGACATAGTCCTCGACTCAAGTGTTACATCGCACATGAAGTGCAACAAAAACGTCTTGATCAATTACAAGACGCTCGACAATGCAAGAGCAGTGATACTAGGTGATGGAAGCAGACACTCTCATCTACATACACTTTTCGGATATGCAGAACTGCAAGGAGCACTTTATGTGCCAACACTCAGAAGAGACTTGCTCTTTGTGTTGAGAATCACCAATTTTTGTTCACGAGTCCTATTTGACGGGAATGTATGCTGAATAATCAAACAAAAATCAAGTAAGCTATTGACTGTCTGATCAAGACAGGAAATTCTTTACAAGCAAAGATCATCAGCATGCATGATAGCATATTAAATGCATCAAAAAACAAAAATCATCTCTGGCACAGAAGAATGTATCATCAGAATATGAGAAGTTTGTACGACATGAGCATAAAAGAGATTCTCACAAGTCTAAAGATAACAAGACCAGACACCAACTTTTGTGAAGCCTGTCAAAAGGGCAAACAACATTGAAGTCCATTTGTGCACAAAGGAAGAAGAGCCAAGGACATTTTTGATCTCGTTCACTCAGATGTATGTGGATAGTCAACTCTCTCTTAAGATCGCAATACTTCGTCACTTTTATTGATGATTATAGCTAGATGACAACAATATACTACAAAAAGAAAAAATCAGAAGTGTTTGATGCCTTCAAAAAGTTCATGGCATTTGTTAAGAGACACACTTCCAAATAGTTGCAGACAATCAGGTGTGACAATGGAGGCGAATATTCAAGAAAAGAGATTTTAAGCTTTCGCCAAGACAGAGGAATAGAGCATCAATTCTCACCTACTTACACACCATAGTATAATGGTGTAGTAGAAAGAAGAAACATGATGCTAGTCGAAGGAGGGAAGTGCATGATGGTGCAAGCACAACTGCCGAGCCAATTTTGGGCCGAGGCAATTGATGCTGCTGTACATCTGCATAACATATCGACAAGGACATCCCTGGAAGACAGAACACCATATGAAATGTGGACGAGTGTAAAGCCCGATCTGTCGTATGTATGTGTGTTGGGATGTGCAGCATACATGCACATACCAAAAGAAAAGAGAAGTAAGCTCAACGAAATTTCTTCCTTCTCATTAAGCATGTAAAATATGATACAAAATGATGTCTTTTTATCAATGGGGAAGGCCCTTGCCCCTTAATTCTATTGGTTACTCCTAATAATATGGACTCTAATTCACACCATTCACTTTGGGTCCAATCTAATCCAAGGGTTCTAAAAAAGTACATTGGAAATCAATGATACAATTGAGTTTCACTTTGGACCCAATTTTGTAAGTTTAGTATAAGTTTATTAACTTGACATTGTAGCCTCAAGTTTTATTCTAATTGCAACTTGACTTGTGTGCTCATTGGGCCATGGACTTACGCACGCAGGATGCCACGACCCTTGCATCTATTTTTGTTTTTCCGACTTTGTTTATTTACAATATGTTGGGAATACCCCCAATAGGACCCACGGCCTAAAGTAGTGCCAGTCCCTCGGCACTCTGCCAGTTTAGTACAGGGTCCTCTTTGTGTGCCTGTGATGGATGAGATATCATGTGACATCTTCCATGAATTCCAGTCTTGAGAGATTTTTAGCATGTGGCTGACGGCCTAAACAACATAACCAATTAACGGACAAATTTTTAACACGTAAACTTTGTAGTCCAATGGTAAAGGTAACTACCATTTAGGAGATATTGCCTCAACGGATTTCGACCTCCTGGTAGACGCACCAATGTTCGCATCTGATGGGATATATGACGCTCAACAATGGTGGGTTTAGGTGGAATTCACTTCTAATGGATCAACTTTATCAAAAAGGTGTAGAATGGATAAACTGTTGGGGGTATTCCCAACATAGAGCGAATAAAGAAAGTGAGTCAATAAATGTGTTGCGAGGGCATGGCTTCCTGCGCGTATAAGTCCATGACCCAATGAGCACGCAAGGCAAATGTAAATAGAAATAATGGACTTGGGCCCTTTGTAATTAAAATAAAACTTGAGGCCCAAAGTCATTTTAAAACTTGAGTTTACTTTTTTAGAGTTGGGTCCACTTTTGGACTCACATGAATCTTGTGAATTATAATGTACTTTAGAAAGAGCTCTCGCAGACTACTCCAATCAATCCAGAATGTCAATTTACATTAGTGATGAAGCCTGTGAGAGTTAGTACTGATTATTGGTGAAGGTCAAGCCAAATTAGTGGTTTGGAACCCTCGCAAATAGTGAAACATTTACTTAATGTGAGAGTTAACCCTCGCAAAGATTTTCAGAGTCAGATCTACCTTAGACAAAGCTCCTATAATCCTTGCAAGAGTTAGATCCCAATAATTAGAAAGATATCAAGGTTTTTTGACTGCAAAACAGCTAAAGAACCTTCACACAACCAATCCTTGCACTAGAAACACCAATAGACTAGATCAGTGGAAAGATCTATATCAAATCCAACTACTATCAAAATCTCAAGATAGTCAGTGCAAGGAGTAAAAAGTTATCAAGGAAAAACCACCGTTAGAGGCTTGAATCCTCAATACCGGCCTATCAAAGGATTATCAAAGGCATTGACCATTTTCCAAAACCGATTTCAATCAACAAAGGTATACCTCATGTACTGGAGGAAGACAACATGCCCCTGAAGGATACCCCAAGTCACGAGTTCACACCTGTCCTTCGAGGCTTGGGCCTAGTGTTCTTCAAGTTGGGTGCCCTTGTGAGAGAGATTTACTCCAAGCTTAGTGGCGTGGGCCTTATTGGAGAGCATATGAGACATCCAATGACCCCCGAGCCTCGTCATCACTTGTTAATCACTCAATGATTTATGTAAGGGTATCCTTTTGTGACAAACCCACACAACGCGTCGGCCCAAGAGAAGCTATGTCTCTCACGAATAATGTCTTGCTCACTAGCGGACTTCTTGGACGTCGGCTTGGCAACACTATTCTTAGCTCATGTTTGTAGTGGCTTTATTTCCTATCCTATCCTCAACCCAAGATCCAAGCACACAAGCATCAAGGAGATGAAGTTAGTCGTCACGCGGAGGTTCGATCCCATGAGAGAGATAGCATAAATCAAGATCCAGCATGCATGGATGATCCACAATTAACTCTAAGATCCACTAACGCTACAGATTAACACTACATCCATTAACCCACAATAAGATAGATACTTGCTTCCTCTCTCTCTCCGTTTATTTTTCACAAAAAGCATAAGAATATACAATTCCAATAACAAACAATTAGCAAATACAACAAAAGCATGAGAGAAGGAGGAAAAGAGATAGAGAACAAGGACATTCATAATCCATTTTATAAGAGGCTCAACCACTTGTCTTTGAAATGAAGAGAGAACATGGTTTACAAACTCGAGTAGGCCCCTATTTATAGTGGAGAGGAGGGCCTTGGCCTCAAAATCCTATAGGCCCATTCAAATCTAAAAAGAATGGGAACTCTTGCATTAGTTAGAGGACCCAATTTGAAATTGAAGTTTGGTGTGAACCCCTATATTATTCACTAACTTGACATTTAGGCCCTGCGACATTAAAAGTCCCACAAAAAGACCTAAGTCCTGTTATTGACTTCTTAATTATCAAATAACTATGTGATCATCAGGTTGAACTTACAAACGTAGGGTGCCAAATCCCTCTCAATTATTACCTAGGGTTAGGATTGCCTTGGGATCCGCAAACCCTCCAATAGTATCCCCCACCAAAACTGGTGGCGGTCCCATGACACCTCGCGAGATTTATTCACTTCGGGCTTTGATTAGCCTCGCGTTGTACCTTAATTAGATGGTATCGGACCTTCTCCATGAATTCCAGGAGTGTGGTATTGAGATTTTGTCTATGCAATAAGAAGCACTTATTTGCCCCGGTAATCCATTTCGAAGTGGTCCATGCCATAAATCTAGATTCCCACATTCCGCCCACAACATCGCAGCACGATAATATAACTTGGCAAGTGGCAATTGGTCTTAACCATTGTCAGGAGATTTGAATCGAAAGCCAATTGAGGAAGACAATCATCCCAACGTGTTATTACGGATGCCAACATTGTCAAATTGTTTGTGAGAAGCGCAGATTGCCTAAAGGTCGAATCTGGCTAATGTCTATACTCTGTCACATAAAATTGTAAATCGCAGTGAAAATCCATTGATATTTGCCAGTTGTAAACTTGGTGGATTATGGGCCAGTTTGGGGTATGGATTGTGACTTGGTCCAATGAAATCCTCAAATCTTTCTATTTATTTCTTCTGAGCATCAGCATATAGTACAGATCTATCCACAATTGGCGAGGGCTGGCAACATAACTCCTAATGGAATCCGGAGTTTTCTCAAATACAATTGTTCTCTATGTCGGTTGCTCTCCCAATGCTGGTAGCTTGTCTAATTCTTTACCATACTCTATCTCAGAGGTCTTGAATTTAATGACCCATCCACCTCTTGAGGACTCATGCGGATGTTGTTGTAGAAATGCTTGAATCTGGTCCTTGATGGTGATTGGTTTCTGAAACAATGGCTTGGGCCTTGAAGTAATCGAACCTTCTTCGGTGGCCTGGTCATCTGGTATATCTTGTATTTCTAGCTCGTCCAAACCTGTATCCAAGCCTCCCTGATCTTGGTGCTGAGGCTAGTCACATCCGCCGTTGGAATTGCCTAGCAAAATACCTAGGCCTAACGGTTGGCAAAATAGCACTGCTTATCAAACAAAGCGGCGCCTATAACTGGCAGCCCCACATTGCACCACAAGTAAATTTCTATTTACTGTATGTGTACTAGCTTCATCTTCTGTACCTTAAGATTGTTGATTGAGTACTCATGGACATCTTACAAAAATTGTAAGCACCACCCTCTTTACCAAGTGCAGCCGTATGATCGATCAAAGACTAGACCCTATGCTTTGAAGGCTTAAGGTTAGAGCCATAATGCCATGAGGTGGCCTTGGACCTGTAGGCTACAAGACTTTAGTGTAATGGGGATGTCCTTAGCTTGACTATAGTGTCTGTAAAAATAACTATAAATAATGTAGTAAATCGTTTTTGTGTGAAGATAAATTCAACCCATAACACACATAAAGATATTGACTCGCTGCTACCAACTATTTGTAAATACTTTCCAGTAGAGAATGCCATGGTAGGGGCATGTGAAATTGTAAGCATTGAGGTAATCATTGAACACTTCTTGCGTATTTTTGTTTATCATCTTTGTTTAGTGTCAGTTTCTTCCTCCTATTATGCAGACACCCCAGCAAAATGACTCATTTAGCTGTGCATGGTATACTCTTTACAATGCAAAGTTATTTTTTGAGTGGTACAGTATTCAGAAGGATGTTGACATTTTGAAGATGAGTTATTTAGTTTCCTTTCTCTTTAATCTTCATCTAATTTATTGTTTATTATAAATATTCATCTGATATCTTGTTTATTGCATTTTGTACTCCGTGATTATTCAGCTAGCAAAGTGTACAGATTTCAATAGGAGCTCATCTTTAGTCTATTAACCAAGTCAACAGCTGGACCGCAGGTTTCTCTAGGGCTATCTAAGCCAGATGATATTCAGATTTTAAATGAGAGAGAATTTGTAAATACCCAAGCTGAATAGATATACATAGTTTCATACTGATATAGAAACATAAACATACAGTGAAATATCGACACATAGTGAATACAGAAAAAGAATTGTTTGCATAGTTGTCCAAAATTTTATTGAATACAGATATCAGTTTGTACAATTGATTGTATGACTTGTCATTGTTCTTTACAATGTTGATATCTGTAGGAAGATCCTTGCATATTGTCATGTTTTCTTGTCTTTTTCATATCTGCATGAAAGATAAGCAACTTGTTAGTCTGGTTATTCTCTGAATAGAGTTACACATATAATGATTGACTGATTTGCAAATCACAAAAAAATGTTGCCAGCTTTTCATTGATAATGAATCTGAAGTGTTCATGTAGAATTTCATAATACATTAAGACCAGCTCTTGTATGATATAACTTAACTCCAATGATCCTCCACTTGAATCGTAGTTAGCATATCTTCATTGTTGAAAATGTGAACTTCTTTTAGATCTGTGTGACCATCCATTTGAAGATCGTGATCTACTGGCATCCAAATTAAGAAAAAAAATAAAAAGCATTTTTACAAAGGGTCATTTTAGATTTCAAAATTTCTCTAATGTTAGAATAGTTTTCTAGATCAAAAATCAGAAATCAGCCTTGAAAATAGGTGCAAATCTGATTTGGAAAATTGTTTAGATCTCCTCCAAATCAGCACCAAATTTGATGTGAATATACCCAATGAAAACCTCTAATCATAACAGAGATTCTGCAAGTGATCTGACAAGAATTGATCAAGTATTGATTAGGTTATGAGCAACTGTAGATTTTAGCCTATAGGAAGATATCAGGTAATTAGCAAAATACAAGAATTGATGCAGTCAATACTAAAACTTGGGACAACAAGAAAGCATAAAAATTGATGGAAAAAACATAAGCAAAATACAAGAATTGATGCAGTCAATACTACCCAATCACCAAGACGAAAGATGTTGGGAAGGGGAAGGCTCTCCACCCTCTCTCAAGATTTCTCCTCCACCAAGGATCTCAAGAAGATCAGCGCTTGAGGAGAGCCCTTTTTATATTTTTTGGTTGAGAATCAAGGGTACAATGCATGGTAGTAGGCCGATTGGCATGTAGGAGTTCTCTCTTTGTTTGCATGTAGTGTATTAGGTATGAATAGTAGACTTTAACTAGTTCCTAGCCATGCATAAGTCTCTAGGACCCACAAAATTAGTTTAGAGAGAGATTAAAAATGTAGGGACCCAATAACTCTCTTGCATATCAAGATTTTGGACCCAAATTAACTTAACTAACTTAGGACCTTTGGACCTTAGTAAATTAAATTAATTCTACTACCTAGGAGTTGCCACACCTTGCAAGAAGAGTCTCCAAATAAAAGTATTTAACTTGACTCTCGATTTTTATGTTTCTATTTTATTTGTTTTTACAATTTTGTCCTATACCCAATTTCGAGTTCTTTGTTTAGGCAGATAGCCACGTGGCATGTTGTGGAGTGTTAATAGTATTGTAATCAATGACTTTGATTTCATGTGTAAAATAGAAAGTTGAAGGCTGCACATTTTCTAAAACTGCAAACCTCAACGTTTCCGCTGGATTCAATGATCCTTCTTTCGCTGAGGTCCACGCAGATTGTAAAAAAACAGCCACGATGTAGCCACGATGCAAGCATGTAAAGAAGCATTGTTCTTTCATGTAGGAAAGCAGGTGTGCTGGAGGCATGCAAAAAAGCATCGGAGTTTTCGAGTAGATAGGCTTTTTTATGTTTCTTTTCACGAGTTTGCATGGAGAAAAGCAGTTGAGCGATTTTTAGGATAATAGAAGCTTTTTTTTTTTGGCCTTTTGATATAGAAAAACAGCGTACTTGTTGCTAGAACGGAGGAACGGAGTGAGTGGAATTTCGCAGCAGGGGAATGAAGGTTGTTCTTTGTTTGCAAGCAATCACTAGACGCGATCTCAGACGAAGATTTGGAGTGGAGATTTGAAATCAGCCAGACTACAATGACCAGAAATTGGCAGTCAGAGGATAGAGCTTCTGTATTTGCAAGCAATCAGTGTACGTTTTAGCTTTTTATACGTGCAGCCAATCAGGCTACTGAGTAGAGGTTGAGAGGAAGAGGACAGAGATTTGGAGCAGAGATTTGGAATCAGCTAGACTACAACAACCGAAAATTGGCAGTCAGAGGACAGAGCTTCTGTATTTGCAAGAAATCAGTGGATGTTTCAGCTTTTTATTGTCTATTTTTCTCTATTCTGTCTTTCTTGCGACAACAACAAGGAGTTTCTAGGTATTTATGTGAAGTTCATTTCGTTCTCTGTATGCATGTGTTGTGAAAAGTGTAACCATAGTTTCTAAAGAGTTGAAACGGAGCTATTTTGGCATGGCGTGTTAATCTCATAACTTAAATTTGTTTTTTGAAAAAACATGTAGTCATATCAATTGTTAGTATATAGAGTTGAAGAGGCATATCTTGATTCTGTACACGAATAGGATCGCCCATAGCCGGGACATCAGAGATTTGTTTAAGGAAGAACAAAACTATCTTGGGCAGTGTAGACGAAGAGTGTAGAATGATCAGACAACCTATGCTTTTGTATTTGCATGCGAGTAGAATCGTTGTCTGTGAGTTAATATCGATATAAAGTAGCTTTTGTTTTAGTTTTCAGAGATAAAGATAGATGTACAGTCATTTCATATCCATCAAAGCCTGTATTAAAACGTGCATTAACAACTTCATGTGAACGAGTAGTGTGTTTGTTTGGTAAAATACCAGAGGCAAAAAAAAAGACTTGCCCCTATCTTTTTCATCTTTACGTTTAAATTTTTGTATACGTATCCTATGCATATACGTAGTCTATCGATGATCACGCCCACCCAAGCTTCCGAGCTTCATCTGTCCAGGCCACATGAACGTTCTTTTGATCAGAAGACCGTAAATTGTTATTCTCATGCTACTATCATTGCTCCAAATCTCATAGACTATTCGTCTTAACACCTCCTGTGATACTCGTACTTCAGGAAGCCAAGTAGATGCATAATAATAGTAATAGTTAGCTCACACACCAATCACGTCAGCAGTCGAAGATCTTCAATTTGCTTTCATGTGTTTTAGAGTTTTAGAGAGTGTGTGTTTTGCACAAAGAGTGCATATAGTTGCTTGTAGGTTCAGAATTGTGACATGAGAATCTGAGATCATGATATGATCATGATGAAGTCTTTTGCTTAGTAACTCATGGGCTCAAAGCAGTAGTCAATATAAAAATGATTTATTTTTGCAAACTGATATTCATATTCTAATTGGATGTCGATTTTAAAATACTTGCATAGTCATTTTAGATTAACAATACATTATTTTAGCTTGCACCTTGTTAAAAATTCACTATGGGTATGCAAAATATGTATTAAAGCTTAGAGTTAAGCTAATTATTCATAGAAACTTAAGCTTAAAATATTTAATATTCTAAATGAAAATGAAAAATTAGAGTCCGATTTTCGATAGCTTTTGATACGCTCATAGGCTGTAAGAGATTGAAATATGTGTGAAAAATTCAGCAACTTCACACGTGTGGGGAAACACAACAAATGTGTGAATGATCTTGACCATGCTTTGTGGTGGCACACATAACACCTGTAGAGCAATCCTTCAATCTACCACAAGATTTGAGGCTAGAGCACAATCTAGAATGCTACAGATCAAAGCAAAACTAATTCCTCACAAATAGAGAAAATACATAAGCAAAATAATGTATGAAGAAGACACCAATCTCGAGTTAGAGAGAGAATATCAAAACAAGCAAAATAGAATGAGATCCAATTTTGACATTATGACATTACCAAAGCTTGATTCATCATTCAAAATGAATGAGAATGATATGTACATATATAGGAGAGCCAAAATTCGTGGTGCTCCTTGCATTCAATGCATATCCTACACCTATTCAAGTGCAAACTACCATTATCTTGACACCTAACTGCTTGCATGCACAGATTGCACCTAACTTCTACCTACTTTCTCCAAATGGCAATTTCTCAACTAGCCGTGTACAAAACTACATGCATGTGTCCATTAGAGTGTTTGCATGCTTTGCATGTCACAATGGAAACTTAGGACATAATGCATTTATTGTTGCTCGAGTTTCTACAAGGTCATAATTGACCAATTCCATGTGAATTTCTATATGCATGTCAAACTAGACATTGTCAACATCATTGTGTGTCATACTAGACCAACTAGACTTTATGCATGTCATTGAAATTTGATCTACCTAACCAAACTCGCCCTATTCTACAAGGATATGTGCTCAATTCACATACCTTGGATATGTACAAAGTATTTACATGGGTAGGACCCCCCAAACATCAACAACATATGATAGATATGTTTTATAAGTTTTAACAATATGTACGTTGTAAAAACACATTATTATTATTATTATTACGTGATATCAAAATTTTGGGGTCTTTTTTCCAATGAATGATAGATTTGGCGACTTTTAAATGTGGTTTAGACATCATTTTCAATCTTACTGCAAAATATGTTTGTTTGGATCATTATATGTGAGTCTAGTCATGGGACTAAGGCCAGCTGTATGTATGACGACACAATCAGGAGACACATGTCTTATCAATGACAACCTTCACATACGCGGATTTATTTTCTATAGAAAAGGAAATTTATTGTCAATTATCAATTTACTAGATGTGATAATAGAAGCAAAGTTCAGTTCCATCAAATTTGGAATTATAAAACGTTGACAAAATTCAATACGTATTGTTGAGGTAATCCTGTATGAATGTAACAGAAGGAAACAGCTCATCACAATAACAAAACGAATTGAATAATCGACAAAAGTGAATCATCTTTGAATACGAATCAATTTCAAAAATATAGAATAAAGAATATCATTTGAAAAAACAATCTGCGAGCTTTGTAGACTATTTGAAATATGTCATGGCAATTTGCAATTGGCAATTTCGAATTTCATTTATCATATGGCATTAGCGTTTGGGAGAAAGGCGAATCTCGTAGTTCATAAATTTGAGAGGCAAATCGCCACCTCTCTTTTTGCCATCTTACACTTGATCAAATAGATGGCTTTTTAACAATGACTTTTTCTAACAAATGCTAATGTTTTGAGCATATTTGAAATATTCTACAAAGCTCTCTCCATGTTTTTCCAAATAAAAAATTAAATGATATGTCTTGCAAAGTGCAATAAAACAAATAGAAAATAAAATCAATAACAATAATCATCAAAAAACAAATCACAAACTCCAATAATGATGTTTTGTAACAGAGTCCATTTACATATTAGTAGAATCCAAGTCATCCTATAGCTCATGACATTAGTAATTCATTTTTGAATTCATTTCTCATAAATTGAAAGAACAACTTGTTTGTTCAACAAAGAGAAATACGAAACAATAATTTGAGCGTAACTATGCCTCATTGAAAAACAACTGTAATTTATCTTACAAATATAATTTCATTATTTATAAATATCTGTTAGAGTGAATATAATATTAAGCTCCTTTCACAAAATTATATAAACACAAGCAATGCTTGAGAAATATGCGTATTCAATGTTGAATGTATCGATATTTAAAATTTGCTGGAAATAAATTGCAAAAATATCAAAAACTAAATGAGTAAACAATTACAATTCATAGAACTTGTAATAGCCCTATAGATCTAAAACGAAATGTGGTTGTAATCTACTCATATCCTTTTAAAATAGTTAAATATATTTCATTTCATATATTCATAAATCTAAAAACGTGTTTAACGTTGCTTTGAACTTAGTCATTAATTACTTGAATTTTATGATTTTATCATATTTCCAATAGCATTGGATGGTAAGATTAAACGATATCAGATTGTCAGATACCATTGATAGTTCATACTACCTACTACTATTGATGTATAAGAACTATAATCGTAAATATTTGAGAAACTCTTTTTTGAATTCTTTGTACAAACTCTTTTATCAACAATTTATACTACAATAGGTGATACCGTTTTTAGGAACACGAGATAGCTCAATACATCTCATGATTTTCCAATAATTTTTCCATTTTGAATTTCGACATTCTTTTTGTATCAAAATGACTATAATTTTATATGCAATTGTTATGAGAATTATGTGTATTGCATTTAGAATTCTTATCTATTACAAAATATTGAAAATTATTTTTTGTTTTTTATTCAAATGTTGTTTTTCTTACAAAATTGAATAAATGATACAATTTCAATGCTATGAATTTTAATTTGTTATTTTAGTACAAGTCCATTGTTTTTTATAGCATATAAAATTTTAGTTGAAAAAAAATGCCATACGAAATGCGTTCTGTTTGTGATTTTTTTCCAATTTTCTTATTTTTGACAATGACTAACACCGTTGATGATTGTTTCATCTCTCGCTATTTATTTCGATAGTCGAAATCTTATCAAGAAAAATTTTGTGCTTTGGCATAAGGCGAATAATATCGATCCGTAGTCAATACTCAATGAAAACAATCTTTCAAAAAAAATAAAAGATTTCTTTGCTTAGAATTGAAAACACACGACCAATTGTCTCATAAAAAATGCAATTACGAACGAAACGAACGTTAACTGAAAGACATAGAATCGTGAAAGAAAATGTTTTCCAGAAGAAAAGAAAACAATTTATGCCATATGTCGAACGATGGTTTAAAATAAAAGAATATCAAGATGTCTGGAGAACGCTTTGTATGGAGATTATCGGACAAATGAAATGTTGTTCTACATGTGGAATTACAAATTTCTTAAAAAAAGAACATAATAAGAAGTTTCAAAATTCGAATGAAAACGTCTCACCTTATGCAATAGCTAATACTTTTTTATGGAAATATACATATACAGATGAGGAACAAAAACAGTGGTACTTATCCAGATCGAATAAAATACATAGTATTTTCTTCGCCTGTGTATCTACGTTCTCTTTTTAAGATTGACGTGTCACATTTACAATTGTTATTCATAACAGATATTTTAGTAGATGTGACTCGACGCATAAACTCGTTCGTGATAGGACAACTTGAAAAAAGATCGCTTTTCGACAATCTGATTGCTTGCAATTTGAATAGATATACGAATGATAAACTCAAACTAACACCTGCAGATCATCCAACACGCACAAGTAATTAATATTGACAATATGATCTGATTCTATGACATCTGAATCTTTGTGACACATTACTTGATTATTTCTTATTTTAGAAATATCATATCCAAAATATTTCATTTTTAATTTTCCAATTGTACTTGAAAGCAGAGATCCGATATGGCATTACAAGAACTTACAGAGGCTCAAAAGATACATTGTTATGAATATTATGAATTATTTTTTAGACTCGAATAAAATACCTAACAAAAATAACGCTTTTAACTATTCAGAATTCGTAATTTAATTCTAATAACGACTTTTATGGTGAAAACTTTTACAAGCTTTTCCGAAAACTAAAAGAAGAAACTCAACAACCGCAAGCTTCGACGTCTAAAGATATTGAAGAATTGCAAATATATCCTACGACGCGACAAATATTCCTATTGAATGCTTGCGGAATCGATCCGGAACAATACAAAGACGAGTTTCAAAATAGTTATACTATGAGCACATATATCACAACACATAAACGTGCAAGAGAAACCTATGTACATGAACATCACGGAGATCCTATAGAAGGTAACAAATCACCTCTATTTTTATTTATTTATTTTCCATTCTATTCTTTTACTTTATCACATTAAACATATAAAAATCATATTACTTTTATAACATATTTAAAATTTGCAGGATTTTTGAAACACTTTCATAAACCATTTTTTATTCTGATCCCGGATTTGATCAAGACGAACAAGACGACGATACAACATTTCGAGGCGCACTTTGACAAAAGTTATTATGCAATTCGTAACCTATATTTCAGTTACAACATTGCTTTTCCAAATTGAAAAACCATGTCTCGAATAGAATTAAATTGTATTAACACAGATTTAGGGAGACAACTTGGCCATCTCTCTGACACCGGAGTTCGACTAACAGATGGTCCTATCACAATTGAAAACGTTCTGAAAATCTTAGAACAAGAAACTACCAACAAGTCGATTACGATGACAATTGACACGCATCAAGTTCATGTCTTTTAATGATTTTACTACTCAATTTGTTTACAATGCATACACAAATGTAAATACAACCTTGCAACTAACAAATAACAAGTGATAACTCTCGAATCTCCACAACCGATATCACAACGATCTTCTTCTAGCAAAGAGATATGGCAAATTAACGGTATTTTTTTGCTCTAAATAGATCTTCTTGTCATTTTCTTCGCAGGATCTGACATCGCCACCACCACCGAAACGCCTACGAGACAGTTCTTCACAATCTACGAGATAGTCTCGCGAATAGGCAAATTAATTTACATCGGCCAAATAACAGATTTTGATAGACGCATGCGACAACATGCTCGTAGACCACCGAAAAGAATGATCTACGACAAGACTCGTGGCGAATTCTTTGATCATTATGAAGCTCAGATATTAGAAATTGTTAATGACTGTTCAATTGTAGATAGATTAGAAAAAGTCTATATCAAAATGTTTGGATCTCAGAAAATGCAAGTTTGTAATAACTTAAATAGTCGTCCACCGCTCTCGTGTAAATATTGGTATTTGAAATGTCGATCTTATATTTGAAAATTTTTGGCACATTTTATCATTTCGCAATCTTAATATAAATTCATATCTTTAGTTCAGCTACCTATGCATTCTTCTACGATATTTTGAATAACTTCATATTTTTTCTTTCAAACTCAATTGAACAACATTGCCATTAGCACTGAAAATTACTTACAAGATATATTCAGTTACTAATTGTTCCAATTTCGACATTGTTCTTTATCAGCTTCCATTTGAAATATTTTTATCTTCTAAAAAAATCGCAGAACACATTTTTGTAATTACTAACTATCTGATTACAGATACGTTTTTGAAAATCACATTCTTATGATTACTAAACACATAAATAATGCTTTTCTAGTTCGTTATTTCATGTCTCTTTTTAAAATGCAAGTTTTTTTAATCTACAAAATAACAATATGAAACATGCATAGATTGAATATGAAACGCAGATAAATCGAATACAAAATTCAATCATGATTACGACATGCGCTTCGCTTTTTACAATGGTTGTTTGACTGGAATCGGGACAAAATTGCGTAGCTGGTTCCTTTTTATGATACATGGTGAACAAAATAACTAGGAGAATTTTTGTGAATGCTTACAAATGATAACACAAATGACCATACCTCTCGTGCCAAAGCTTGTCCTGACTAGAATCCCTTGCTGACAAGGCCTCTTGGCTAGGAATGGCTGTGTCAAGCTTGTAAAGACCACCTTCTTGCATTCCCTT
This sequence comes from Diphasiastrum complanatum, assembly GCA_029204225.1. Classification (NCBI taxonomy): domain Eukaryota; kingdom Viridiplantae; phylum Streptophyta; class Lycopodiopsida; order Lycopodiales; family Lycopodiaceae; genus Diphasiastrum; species Diphasiastrum complanatum. Next base: position 29,346,410 of record CM055111.1, read on the forward strand.
GGCTACCACCTTGAAGCTTTGATCTTTGTCTTTTACCAAATAGGTAGATTTGTCAAACTCCACCAACATGTTCGTTTGGTAATGGCACCAACAGATAGCAAGTTCTTAGCCCACTAGCTCCTCACTATCAGAAGGTGCTCGAGCTTTCTTGGACCACTCGACCATTGGGGGTATTAATCCTTACTGTACTTTAGTATGGTCACCACCCGAAGTGTCACTGTATTGATTATGAATTTACATCTATAAGCCCGACATTTCTCTTGATAGGATAGTGGGTTACGTCTAGCCTTTACTAGGAAAGTGATTGTACATTTGAGACAAATTGATCGGTTGGGAGAATACTGAGACCTCTCACACTTCCAAGTGCTTTTTCATACTATTTATAAAGCAAGATCATGTGATAGTTACTCAACATCGTTGTGATGAAAGGATTTGCACAAACACACTAAGTACTGTTAGTGACACATACTTTACACCATCTCCGACCATATTCCTAGGGGCCTGAAAAACCTCTATTGGTGGGACGACGAGCACAAGGTGGTCGAGATGGCCATTAGGATTGGAAGCGGCCTTTCCTCAATCACTCACATAAGGGTAGTGTAGGCCTCCTTCCTCTTTTAGGGCCTTCTGACGAGACCAATCCCCATTCAAAACAACTCCTAACAGTGTGTTATGGTTAATTCACAAAAAGTTACTCCTATTAGAAAATCAATAACATTCTTATTGTGCAATTTAGTGCATGATTGTCAATTTGGGAAGATATTGCTAGATGCTATGTTAAAACTTGTGCTAGAACAGTTTATTGTGCATGCATAATCCCGATAGATACACCATATGCTTGCTGTATTGAGGTTTATCTAGCATACTTAAATCAATAAATAAAACATAGGCATATTGAGGAAATTTGTCTGGTGACAATTGTTTGTGAGTTAATAAGTCATCTTTTTTTATGGTTATCATATTGAAAAAAAGGTGTTTGAATGTGGAAAATACTTTCATGTCATTGTAAACACCTACACCTGGAAATTTACCATTTTCGTTATTCTTACTTGGTTAGATGCATATCATTTGGTTAGGTAAACCTATAATGTGAATGTTATTCACCAATACTATTTGTTTATTAGAGTATCTCTAGTTATACACATACATTATGAATATGCATTATTCACTATGCCTGGTGTGTACGAGATACATATAACCAATACAGTGATTCAAATATCTACTTGGATGCTTGTTTAGATTGATTGTAATATTTTGTGATTTGGTTTTTTTGTAGCATATACTGTTTTTGGCTGTAAATAATTTTTTTTTTTAGAAAAGGTATCTAGAATAATTTTGATTATGTATTGAGTAAGAACCCAGAAAACCATTATGATGTGGGACAACTACTTGGGATTGGAACAAGTATCTTGATGAGATTCTAAATTGATATGATCGGTGACATTGTAACTGAGCAAGCAACATTTTTGGTTAGTTATATTTTTGAAATTTGAAACTTTGCTTGATTACAATTCTTTTGATCATTCTGAATCCAATGGCTACATGGATAAAGCTAATTAAATAGACTATGGAGAAAACAATTAGAGAATATGTCTAGCATGAGCAATCAAAATAAAAAATGATACCTCGTTGATTGCGTTTATAATAGGCACTCTTAACAGTTCAGAGAATTGAATCTTTAACTTACTAAATTGAATCTTTAGCTTATTATTTGACCTTCTAGAAGGAACCATAGTCCATCCGATATTCAATCAACTTAAGTTGAGCTTACACAGGAGGCATATTATGGGATTAATTGATGACTTGGGTTTAAAAAAGTAATCCTTCTTCATGTATGCTTAGTGTACTCGATAAAGTGTTAGATAATAGAGACAAGACATTGAAAATTAGTCTTGTTACAAAGCACTTGTTACATTGAAAAGGAAGAACTAAAGATGATGACCCTTGGGAGTCTATTGAGAGTTTAAAGAGAAATATCTCTGACTTCCATGTTTTAGGACATAAATGTTTTTAAGGAAAGAAGAATGGTATGTCCTTGGTTATGGACCTAACTAGCCTATGACATGGGGTAGGGAAGTCTCGATAATGGTAGAGTGAGTCTCTGTGGTTCGTGGAACTCTTGGTGCTCTCTTGGCTTCTCCCTTTGTGATGATGCTTTATTGCATAGGGAGAAGGATCTTTGCTAGATATTGTCTATTGGATGGGAGGATTTGTTGAAATATAATGCCTATTTTTCCCTTTTGGCTTGTATACTTGTGACTTGTAAGTTGTACATAAGAAAGGGGGGTAAATCTTAATGTACATGGTACAACCCACTTATGCTAATTAGGCAAGTAGTGACAAGTAGGTTAAAAGACCCATGCGGGTCTAGAGCTAGAACAATAATGATGCCACCTCATATGTTCCATCATAGCATGTACATGTGTGGCCCCAAGATCTTTTGGTCTTGAGGGATTTCGCCCTCCTCTAATTTGAATTTCATTATGTTGGAATCATCTTCAGTTCTCCTATGCTCTTGTTCTCTCTTGCTTTCATCTTCTACTCCATAGTTGGTTTTCTAAATCTTTCATGGTGTGCTTTCTATGTTGTTTTGATACTCCATAGCTAGGCCTTGAATTTTGTCATGGTATCAGAGCAGGTTGTGGTGTTTGTGATGTGGGAAAGCAAGAACTAGATTTCTGATCAATTTTCAAGAAAGTTCTAGATCCGCCGACCTAAAATTTGGGCACCCTTTCTATAGGAGAAGGGGAATTGCTATTACTATGGTAAGTATGGTCACTTTGCTTTTGAGTGTAGGAAGAAGCTTGGAGATCAAAAGAAGCGCACAAGGAAGTAAGCAGGAAAATGTTGTAGAGAGTGTTGCAAAAGAGGAGCAGAATGACATAAGGCAAGTTGAGTTATTTTCTATTGCATTGGCCTCGCAAGCTACGTTAGGTGGTTGGTATATTGACTCAGGGGCTTCAAAGCACATGAACCATCATTAGGGATTGGTTTGATACCTTTGTGGATTGGTGATGGACAAGAAGTGTGCCTAGGAGACAACTCAACACACAAGGTCAAGGAAAAGGGCACAGTTTCTGTAAAACTTCCATTAGGAGAAGTCAAAGTCATATATGTAACAGGACTTGCTAAAAATCTTCTTTCAGTAGGAGCTATCGCTCAACAAAATATGAAAGTAGAATTTGATGCTACTTCTTGTCTTGTATTGGATTTGAGTGATAACATGAAGGTTGTGGCCAAAGGATTGTAGGGAGATAATCTATACAAACTGTACACTTCTATTCCTAGTCGGCATGCTTAGTAGCAAAAGGAGGTGATATGGATAGGTTGTGGCACGAGAGGTATAGACATCTTGGCTACCAAAGTATGCAGGTGCTGAACCAACATCATATGGTGGAGGGGCTTCTAGCCATGAAGCCAAGCTCTTCAGTGTGTGAGAGGCTGCGGTATGGGAAAGCAGCAAAGACAAAAATGAAAGCACCACCAGGGCAGCAAGTATACTTGAATTGGTTCATTTAGATTTGTGTTGGCTGACCTTCATTGATAACTTCTCACACAATTTGGGTTTATTTCTTGAGACAAAAATCTAAAGCATTCAAGCACTTTGTGCATTTCAAAGCTTTGGTAAAAAAGCAATCTGGAAAGAAGATATAGATGCTCAGGTCAGATGGACGTGGAAGTTACATTAGCATGGAATTTAAGGAATTTTGTAAGGCAAGTGGAATCAAAAGGTAGCTTATTGCTCCAGAGAAAGAACCAAACTATTGTGGAGTGTGCAAGGTGCATGCTCAAGGCAATCTTTTTGGGGCGAGGCAATGCACACAACGGTGTTTCTTTTGATAGAAGTCCAACTAAGGCCGTGGAAGACAAGACTCCAAAAGAGCCGACATTAAGCCCAAAGCAGGCACTTTGCGAGTGTTTGGTTGCATGACATATGCCCATGTTCCTAAAGGATGACAGGAAGAAGTTGGATGCAAAATGGAAAATGTATTTTCTTGGGATACGGTGAGGAAGAGAAAGCCTATCGACTTTATGATCTTATTAGTGGAAAGAAGATCATAAGTCGAGATGTGATCTTTGATGAGGATCACTCACCTCGTGTGCATGAACATGAGGAGGAGGGAACAAGTGTGTTTGTTCCAATACTTGATGCCAAGCATGATGAACCATATCTACATATTGAGGAGTCTCAGGATAATCATATGAGTGATCAAGAGGAGGAATCTGAGGATACTAAGAAGCGGAAGGAAAGGGACAAAGTTGTTGAGTCCTATTCGTCGTCTTTATCACCGACTGCAGAAAAGTTTCCCAAGTGGTATTAGCAAATTGTGCAAGATGGTTTGATATTGGATGAGGGAGAAAACACCATCTAGGGGCAAGAAGATCTCAAAGGCAAGCCCGGAAGCATGGACACCATGAGACAAACTATGCACTTATGACCACTATTTTGGATTCACAAGATCTGCATACATTCATTGAGACAACAGATGAGAAGGCATGGCAACAAGCCATGCAAGAGGAGTATGACTCCATCTTCAAGAATAATACATGGGACTTGGTGAAGCTACCAAAAGGGAAGCGTCATATTGGGTGTAAATGGGTCTATAGGACCAAATACAAATCATATGGGAGCATTGAAAAGCATAAGGCAAGGCTGGTGGCCTATGCATAGCAAGAGGACTTGGACTACGATGAGACGTTTGCACCCGTGGCTGAGATGACGTCTATGGTCTAGCATTGGTTGCATTCTATGATTGGGAGGTCCATCACATGGACGTAAAGAGTGCTTTTCTCAATGGACAACTGGCTGAAGAGGTTTACATGGACTAGCCACAAGGCTTTGAGGCAAAGGGCAAGGAAACTATACTATGAAATCTTAATAAGGCCTTGTACGGTTTGAAACAAGCACCCAAGGCATGTATAGTCATATTGATGACTGTTTGCCAAGGAGCATTTTATAAAGAGTTGCTCGGATTGTAACTTGTATGTGAAGGAGGAAGATGGGGACATTGTCTTGATAGTTCTCTATGTGGATGACTTAGTCACCACTGGTAACAATGGGAAGCTAATTGCAAAGGTGAAGGCTCATTTATCAAATGAGTTTGAAATGAAAGATTTAGGTTTTCTAGTTTGGAAAAAGCAAAATTGTAGCATCAAACGAATGATGGCACTCCTTTTGTGGAAGAGACTCTTTATAGGCAGCTGGTGGGCAACTTGATTTATCTTAACACTTCGAGAGCAGACATTTCCTATGCGGTTGGTGTGGCTAGCCAGTCTATGAGTTTCCCAACAGAGGCCGAGGCTTCATTGATTCAGATTGGGCTGGTGATAGGGATGATCAGTCAACCACAAGTTACACATTCAACCTTGGTTCTTGGTGCAGCAAGAAATATCCCATCGTCCCCTTATTATGCATAAAGGCTAAGTACCAAGCAGCGAAAAAGGCTACCTGCGAGGCTATATGGCTTAGGAGGTTTCTTGGGGAGGTGCAAATCCCACAAGATGATCCTATTGTTCTTTATTGTGATAGCCAGAATTGTATTCGTTGGCCAAGAATCTTGTGTACCATGCTCATACAAAGCACATTGAGGTGGATCAACACTAAGAGAGAAGATCCAGAGTGGCAAAATTCAGCTCGTGTATTGTGATACTAACGACCAAGCAGGGGATATTTTTACTAAGGCACTTAGTAGAGAGAAGTTTGAAAAGTTTCATAATATGCTAGGTGTTGGTATGAACAAAATAGCCATTTAGGGAGGGGGTTGAAATATAATGCCTGATTTGCCCCTTTTGGCTTGTATACCTGTGACTTGTAAGTTGTGAATAAGACATGGGAGTAAATGTTAATGTACATACACCCCACTTATGCTAATTAGGCAAGTAATAACAAGTAGGTTAAAGACCCATGTGGGTCTAGAGCTAGAATAGTAATGATGCCACCTCATATGTTCCATCATAGCATGTACATGTCAGGCCCCAAGATCTTTTTGGTCTTGAGAGGTTTCCACGCCCTCCTGTTCTTATGTTGGAATCAATCTTGAGTTCTCCTATGCTCTTGTTCTCTCTTGCTTTTGTCTTCTACCCCATATCTGGTTTTTTGAAGCTTTCATACTGTGCTTTCTATGTTGTTAAGATACTCCCTAGGCCTCGAATTTTGTCACGCAAGCTCATCAAGGGTTTCTACTTGCTGTAGACTCCCCCCTCCCCCTTTTTTTTTTTTTGATCATTGTAAGTTGGATTATAGGAGTTCTTACATGTCCCATCTATTTTTTTCAAATTTTAAAAATAGATATATTTTTTTCAAATTTTAAAAATAGAGAAAACTCTTAAACTCTCCTCTTCCATCTCATCAATTGTTTCTTCACACCCTTCTTTCGTCTTTCCCCCATCGTCACTCGAATGAGCTCTCGCCACTAACTTTGCTTTGCTAACTATTTCCATCAATTTATCTCACCCATTCTCCTTTTATTTCATTAGAGCTTGACAAAATCTTCTCCTCTCAACTAAAAATCCTCAAGAACTTTTTCCAGAACAAAATACCTCATCCTAATGAACACCCTCCTGTCTTTTTTTTTGGATTCTAAGACCTCAAAGATGACATCCTTGTTCTAATCAATATTGTTGTCACTTCTAAATTCATTAATGCCTACATAATTGAGGGCCTCATCAAGCTCATCTCAAACACTCCTCACACTCGAACCTCAACAACTTTACGCCCTCAATCATGCTCACTCCCCTCTCCATCTCCACCTCTCTAGTGATCACTATGGTTTCATCAAAGGTCAATCTACTTTGATGCCATTCTCAATTCTGAAACCCTCGAATCGAACCTCTCATTTGCTCTCCTTCAAATTGACTTCAACAAAGCTTTTGATAATTAAGATTATCGTTTTCGCTATAATACTCATTTTTACTCCGTCTTCTCTTCATGTCCCATACCAGATCACTCTACCTCATGTCTCTTCTTGCTTGAATGTTAATGAATCTCTCTCCTTGTCTTTCCCTCTCCATTGTGGGGCATTTGCCAGAGTTGTTCCTTCCTACTTGGTATCCAAAGTTTCTTTGGTCCTTGGTTTGAGCCCCCTTGGAAATCAAGATGCATTCTCCGGACCTGCTTCCAAATTATAAACAAAGGTCAAAGGTACATCTAGATTGGAGCTTCAAGTGACAGGAATAATTCACAAAAAAGGATAAGTGTCATCTTTCAACTGAAAATACAACAGTTCATGACACACATTCTCCAGCAGTACTAAACCATGATTAAAAAACCATTAAGTATTTCACTCAATCGATATATGGAATCAGGCAGTACGAAAAAGTGCAAGACATCCTCCTACTCAGACAAGTGAAGAGATTTCGGAATTGATAGAAGAAACGAAAACAGGAGCGTTCTCAGGTGCATAACAGTCAGATTGTACGATCCCTCAGGCTCCCTCTTCTTGCTGAAACTACTTCTCTTACAGTACCATGACATATATTTGTCCTGAAAAAGTGCTTTTAGCAATAAGAGTATTGCCAATGCAACGAATACAAACCTGACTATGAAAAGCCTGTAATTTCGAAATAAATTGCGGAACCAACTCAGAAGGTCTTTCATGCTCTTTGCAGGAACGCTGTTTTTACAAAACCCTTTCCAAGAGTTACCTTGGGCACATATCAGAACACTAATTTAAACATGGGAAGGTATAGGGGATGGGTAAAGAGCAATCCAACATCTGAAACGTGAACTGACACGTAGTTAGAGAATGGGCTAAAGACAAAATAAGATTTGCATGCGTAATAGGGAAACTTCACCAACAGTACTTTTCCTCTGAGAAGTACAAGCATAAGAAAAGTTTCTTACTGCTTGTACTCAGTACAATCGAATCACTTCTAAAATCAGACTTACCCTAGCGTGCACACTTGTACGTCCACTTGACTGTCCGCCAAAGCTGCAAGCGAACACATGGATTAAGCAATCATGCTCCACATAAAACCTTCATCTTCTAGATTGAGAAGTCTGTACTCTAGCTATTCGTTTAAGTTTAATTCATCGAAATCAAAATGATAAACATTAACTGAGACTAGGATGTTTGTTCGTAAGTAGGTTTCCCTTATAAAAAAAAAAAAAACGTATAGCCGGCATATTGAACTTAAATGTCAGCCTACAAGAGTCGTCCTTATCATCTGAGAGATTTAATAAAGTTACAAGAACAGAAACAAATCTGAAACTGTGTTTGTGATTCCGATTTAAACGCAATGATAGTATCAGGAACTCTCCATAGCTATCAATAACATTAAACCTGTAACACGCTACATGCAAGACTAACGCGCAGCATTGTTGGGTAAGTGCTATGAGAAAAGCTGAAGAACAACAGGTGAATATATTTATGAAAGTGAGCTCCTCCATACCTTATTGGCTGTTAATAAGATTTGAAGCTTCCAGATCACTATGTGCAAGGCCGACACGAAACATTTTCAGGTAAGTGTCATGCGGGAAAACTGAGTAATAGTACAATAGGTAAAATTTGAATACATCTATAAGGTTAAAATGTCTACATACTTGAGGAATCCTTCGAATTCATCCACAGAAACTAAAGATATTCTTCGAGAAGCTACGTAGTAAAACTAAATGACACACAACACGTACCAAAAGCTAGATCAGTCCTGAAACTCTCTCTCTCTCTCTCTCAACTTACAGAGGTGAAAATCTACTTCATACGAGCATCCTTCAGTAAGCTTTACCCATAGAGCTGATACTGCATAGCTCTTACCACACACGAAAATTTCTCTCCAAAACTCGTACGAGCTTCCTGAAATAGTCTAAAGACTGAAATAAACCGGCGTCAAAGCTTCTGACGAGCTGAACTGAGTCATGGAAGCAAGATTGATGGCAGAAGAATAGAGAGCACGCGCTCCAACATGCCCCCGCCTGCATCCGGGTGCATGTGCTCTCTATCTTCTGTCAACAGCCACGCCAATCATGGCTACTGTCTACAGAACATTTCTCTTATGTAAACAAACACGAAATATAAATAGACTATCCAGAAAAACACAACTTCAGATCAATTAAGACAAAAAGAAAGAACTGCAATGCATCTCTAACAATATTATAATTCTCTGGAAACGGCATCGAAAATCTGTGAAATAAGAATGAATGCAAAAACCATAGCTGCACCAAAAGTATATCACATGTTCACACTCCTACAAAAATGGCCTCTCTCGGTTCATTCCTACAGCACGTGCCATCTACCCGTCGTGAAATTTAACAAGCTTCATACCACAATAATGTCGAGATTATTTGAACAATCATGTTCTCGTGTATTCTGAGGGAGCAGGTCTTCGCCGTCACCACTACAAGATGTGCTTCCAGTGAGTGCCATGACTCTGGCCATTTGCATCAAGAATGTCCAATTTCGTCTGGAATCTCCTCAGGACAAGACAAAACAAACCCTAAACCAATTCAAAGAAAGGGAAAGTGAATAAATAAATAATGGCCGAGTTTAAGAAAAGTACCTGCGAGCTAACAACGAATCCAATTAAATTATCAAAGGAGTGAAAGAAATTTTTTAAGGGATAAAACTTAAGAAAAGAAAAGGCAACCAACCTGAGCATTCATTGACAATAAAGATAAACACAAAGCCGTACCGTAACTTTCAAAAGCCAATGAGATGCGGAACAGCGGAAGAAGTATGAGCGAGCACCGAACAGAACAGTTTTCACAAATATGCAAGTACCGGCTTGGAAAGCGTACGAAGAGGGTTGGCGATGGACATGATCACGGAGCCAGCTTGTTGAAAGAGATGTAGGAGTCGAATGGAATGATAACTCCATTATAATAAATCATAGATGAGGACGAGGGTCCATCGCTCGACGGAAGTCTCACTACGAAGACGTATCAAAGCACCTGCTACGGAAGCCTTTGGAAGAAATTGCTTCAAAACAATGCGCTTATTTCTCGCCACTGTTCACACTCTTTTTCGAAACTGGGCAATCTACCGTGTTTTTTTTTAAAGCCAAAATTAGGGTAACTATCAAAGCTAGCTGGTTTTTACTCAATAGAAAACTACTTTTTCTTGCTGCATAGCATTAACTAATAGAACCATCTTGCAAGATTTCTCACCAAATTATGCATTGAATCCATGCTCCGAAGTCGGAAGTTATTGAGGAGTCAAGGACTTTAAAGGAAGAACCGTCAGGGTTACAACCGCGTTGCTAGGGAGAACCTCCCAAAGATTAATTTGGGAACGAAAGAAAATCCAAAGTACGTATCCATTGGTGCGGATCATACCTAAGATTTTACTGAGCGAGCAACAGAACTATTTAAAAAGTTTAAGGTAGTCTTCGCGTGGTCTTACGATGAGTTGGGGGGAGTACCGAAGGAGGTCTGTGAGCATACTATCGATGTAACAATTGATGCCAGACCAATTCGGCAACAAAGGCATAGAATGAACCCAAAGCATGCCGATCGCATTCGAGCGGAGATTGAGAAACTGGTCAAGGCGGGATTCATATATGCTATAGATTATACACCTTGGCTGAGTCCTATAGTGATCGTGCCTAAAAAGAATGGTAATTTGCGGGTGTGTGTGGACTACCACAAATTGAACTCTTTCACTATTAAGGATCATTTTCTCCCAAGATGTGTGAACATGAGATTGCCTTAACACTTTGGCCTACATACCTCAGTCTGAGGGCCTTTCACTTTGGGAGCTGTCTCCCAAAGAGCTCTACCATACCAGAGCGAAAGGCATAAGGCCATTAGGCCTCCTACCTCCCCTTAAATGGTGCAAAATCATGAGATTGTTTGGATTTTTTTTTCGTTTCTTTTCTGCAATGTATTGCACACGCATTTCATCAATATATTCATGTGCTATGTGTCAATTTTTTACTGGCTATTAACATGAGACCTATGTTAGAAAGTCTCACTTAAAATTTTGCTTCCAAGTTTACTAATGGCTTTGTGATAATTTTAGAGCTGTTTTACTGGGTGCAAAGCTCACTGTACCGACCATTTCCCAATACCAAATTCATTCCTTTGTTATTTGAATGGTGAAGATAATGAAAATAGTTCTCCATCACTAAAGCATTGTAGATGATATAACATATTTGTAGATAAGCTTTCAAAACGAGATCAATTTGAAAGCTAATTCATGAAGTTGATATTTAATGATTGGGTGGTAGTGAGGCATGGTGGCTTCTGGTTCTAAAAGTTATTTTTTTGGCCCTTCCTCCATCGTGAAAACAAGGCTTTATTTATTTTACATATTTATTTCACCAGGCGAAAGGCATGTAGAAAAAAAATGAAAAAGATTTATGTGCACTTTTTGGCACCCAAAAAGTGCATGTACAATTAATATGTTTTTATAGATAGTTTTTAGTGAACTAAAGTCAAGAAGGTGCCTTTCACTTTGGGAGGTGTCTCCCAAAGGGCTTTGCCATACCAGAGCGAAAGGCCCAAGGCCATTAGGCCTCCTGCCTCCCTTAAATAGAGTTTTGGGATTTTTTTTTCTTTTCTTTTTTTGCGATTTATTGCACATGCCCATTTCATTAATATATTCACGTGTGTCAATTTTTATTGGTTATTAATATGAGACCTATGTTGGAAAGTCTCACTGAAAATTTTGCTTCTGAATTCACTACTGGCTTTGTGATAATTTTAGAGCCAATTTATTGGGTGCAAATCTCATTGTACCAACCTTCTCAATACAAAATTCATTCCTTTGTCATTTGAATGGCAAAGATAATGAAAAGAGTTCTCCATCACTAAAGCATTGTAGATAAAAAAACATATTTGTAGATAAGCTTTCAAAATGAGATCAATTTGAAAGGTAATTCATTCAATTGATATTTAATGATTGGGTGGTAGTGGGGCATGGTGGCTTCTTGTTCTAAAAATTATTATTTTTAACCCTTACTCCATCGTGAAAACAACCTTTATTTATTTTTACATAATTTTTTCACCAGGCAAAAGGCGTGTGGGAAAAAAATGAAAAAGATTTATGTGCACTTTTTGGCACCTAAAAGGTGCATGTACAATTAATATGTTTTTATAAATAGTTTTTAGTGAACTAAAGTCAAGAAGGTGCCACCATTTCCTTCTTAAAAAGGAAAAAATGATTGTACGGGTGGTGGAAGGCTTCTTTCAAGAGTCTTGGCAACCTATGAGATTGTTGCTCTTGCCCTTTTACCTCACATGGGTGGAAGGGCCTCAAGAAAAGGCCCTTCATCATTACAATAGTATTAATTTTGATGTTCATTTGGGATTTTTTTTTTTTTGACAAAAAAAATTTGGGACTAACTTTTCACATGAAAGGTCCTCCATTTCAATGAATCTTCAACATCTCTCTCTCTCTCTCTCTCTCTCTCTCTCTCTCTCACACACACACACACACACACACACACACAGACACACACACACACACACACACACACACACACACACACACACACACACACACACACACACACACACACACACATGGATGCTTCTTCATTTACCTTGCTATGCTACTACACAACTGGACAATGACAAGCTTATCATCTCTTCAAGAACATAAGGTCCTAATTCAATACCCTCCTATACTTTCACTATATGGTTTTTTCTTGAAATAAAAGTTTTCTGCCTCTAATTTTAAAATAAGCTCTACAAAGGTTTAAATTTAAGCCTAAAAGGAGGGAAATGAGTTGTTCCCACCCTTGCAAAGCAATAGAAACTTTTTGGAGCCTCAAGGAAAAACTCGAATTTTCTCTCATTGTATGGTGATTGCTTTTGATTCCAATGAAACCCAGCTTTGGCACACTCTAAACACTATTTACAGGCCGTACTATAGCCTCATTTCCACACGTGTGGAGTTGGATTATAGTTTTTGATCAATGCTCTGATTGTCTCTACTTGTTTTCTATCAAGCTGCTAAACTAGACCCTGTTTTCTGATGACTAGTATCTGATAGATTGTTTAACAAGCACACAATCAACCTTGTGGATCATTCAAGATCCATTTATGGTCCTTAGTACTGTACTTTTAACATTTGCTGCAATGGTGCACCTGCTTGAGACACTTTTACAGTCATCCTTGAGGGATGCCCTATAGGGTGTAGCAAGTAGATGGTGAGCATCCCTCCGCCTATCAAAAGAATTAGAACACTAAGATAGGATCCTAACTTAGCCAAGTTGCTAGATTTAGATGCTTTCTACTTTCCTCCAACACTACCCCACTCTAACACTACCTTCCTAACACTAAACACATCCACAAACCATGATTGAGAGTGAAAAGAGGGAGAGAGAGTGGTGAGGTGGAGGTTAGCTCATTTGCTCATTATGCATGCTAATGGAAAAGCTTTAACTAATGAAACCAAGAACAATGAAAAAGAGAGATCAAAAGAGAAAGCAACACAATAGCATTAGCAATGATTGAATAGCAAATGGGGATGCTTGCTCTCTAAAATGGTACTGGTGGCCGATGTGCTAGTTGCAGCTGAGTGAGTGGAGGTAGTAGCAGTGGAAGGGGGATAGAGATTAGCATGTGGAATGAAAGTGGAAAGGAGGCTAGAACATTGGAAATCCCAAAGCTTTTGTTCGAGAAGGGTACAGACAAGGTTACACAAAATGGGCCCATCACCTATTCTGTCGTGCGAATTGGGTTTAATGGCCTGCCTTAGTTCAGTGAGGACAAAGGTGAACCAGTTGTAGGGTACTACAAAGGGGCCAATGAACTCCTTATAAGATTCCATGATTTGGTTCATAAGGTTAGATTGGATGTGATCCTTGTGCAAGTTGGAAACGACTAAGAAGTTATTGAGTAGATAGGTGGTGAATTGAATGATGAGGTTATTGATAGCCTCTATCAAATAACCATTGTTAGTCTTTTTCTGGGTTTCAGGACCGAATGGAGTTATAAAAGGTTGGATGAGAGTAGGGGCACCTCGATGAGAGGAGTTCTGGCATTTGCCAGTGACAATTCCTATTGTTGCTAGCAAATCAGCATTGACACGTATATGGTGCAGTATGTCATTGTACTATATGTAGAAGTGATTTTTCTTCTTGTCCCACATGTCATAGGCCATGAGGATGAGCTGCATGTTAAAGGCGGTAGAGAAGAGCTGTGAAGAAGAGTTCATTGTCTCTCTCCACCAGCAATTGCGCCCTACCACTCCTCCATTCGTTGGAAGATATCATATGGTAAGAGTCTTTTATCTCATTCCTTTGCAAAGCATCATTCTTGCTTTTAGCAATCAATTTTATGCTTCCTTGTTGTTTTCTGATTTGGTTGAACTTCACTCATCATATAAAGCACAATTAATGAGGAAAAATGGGTTTGATGCAACAATGGACAGTCCATCACTTTTTTGTTGCAATAAAAAACAAATCTAGTTGCCTCATAGGCAGCGATGGACCCTTCCTCCTCATCAATTTTTTGTTCACTGGCTTTCTTCTATTAGGCAACGATGCAAACCAAGGGACAAATGCCTTTTTGTGAATTACATATATGCTTTATAAACATATGTTTGAAACCAAATGGATGTGGCCGCTGTCCACAAGCGATAGATAGCAGCTAGTAGGCTCATAAAGGAACTTTCTTTTTGTTTATCGTCTAATTGACATACCTCCTATTCTGCGATGGACAGTAGGTCCTAATATGCCTTTTAAATGAAGAATTTCAAGTATACATTCTTTTGTTCCAGCGATGGACAATAGAAAGCTTTAAGTTCATCTTTCACCTCACAAAAGAATTGCTTAGAACAAGGCTTAATGGATCTAATGCTATGTGGACAACGATCCACCACTTGAATTGATACTTAAATAATACTTTGATATGTCTTCTGAGGACTTGGCTTAAAAACTGTATTTGATGCACTTCTGTTGATAAGCAGTAAACGCGAATATAACAATAAATTGAGCTAAGATGGAAACTAAGCTTTCATGATCAACTATTTATACTAAAGCAGTTAATGCATATCCAGTAGGACAACTAATTAGGCCACAATCGCATTTGATAAATGGCTGTAATGCATTGGCATCCATCTAGTTAGGACTTCCTGGAAATTTACTTGCAAAGTAGTTAGGGCAAGTCTTTAGCTTCATATCAAGTGCAACAATAACTGCCATTCATCGACATGGTCGACTCATTCGACTTTCGTCAGCATCGTCGGAGCCACCTGCTGAGCAATTGTTGAGTATTTTTGTAGACTGTGTAGAAACACAAATAAAACTATAGATCTGGATAATAATATTGGATGAAATTTAAAGATTGATTATTAGGATGAATCACTTTGATAGTAGAATAATCCAACATGATCCCATGCATATCTTTCAAGGTGAGCAATCTCTCCCTCGAGGCAATGTCGCTTTGTCGTACAAGGTTAATATAGATTTTGTAGTAAATAATGTCAGACCCTCAGAGAATAGTGTTAAAAAGTTATGTATTTGGTACAATTATGATTTATTTCGAGTGAAGTGAATTCTGAGTGTTATTCTGGTTGTCAATAGACATTAGAAAGAAACTAGTATTACTTGTGTTTGGGGGTGTGTAGTGTTAATAATTCTAGAACAACAGACTTGCCTCTATCAAATCAACTGAAATGCATTCTACAGGTGAGATGTTATCAGAGTAGTACAACAATACTACACTATGGCTGATAAGGTCTCAACAGAGAGTCAAGAAATGTTTGATGTATTTGTGGTTGTACAAATAATTAGCTAATCGCATTCGTGAACTTTTTATTTCTAGACAGAAGTCCTCAACAACTTAAGTCCAAAGCTATGGTTATAGAGTGCAAATGGTTTTAGAGTACATTAGAATCTTATGTCAGTTACAAGCAAGAACACAGATCAAAGACTCAATTCCTCAAATAGGGACTGGCATCTCAAGTGTATACATAAAATCAATGATTGTGCTAGACTGTACCAAATGTAAACTTTATTCGAGTGTCGAAAAGAATGTATTCGTGACAAACGAATAAGATGATTTTATGATAGTTCTTTAGAGCATATTTACGGACGTACAATAATGCACTAAAGTGTCTGTTTGACCAGAGAGTAATTCATGTAATGCAGTAGAGACTGCTAGTAGACTCAAGATCACTCACACTCAACAGTGCGGAGAGCAGAGATAAGAGAGAATAATTCTCAACACTCTATTCACTTCTTCAACCTCTCACAAATACATAAACTCTTCCTCTCTCGATGATTGAGATTGAAGTGTGTGATCAATATATGTTCTACGGAGCGAACAAACACACCTTTAAGACTACAGGTGCATCGCTCCCGTGAAAAGGTCTAGTTAACAATTAGGTTGAATGTATGTTCAATTATACCATAAGAGGCATATTTAACTAAGAGTTAAAATTACTCTAGTTAAATATGTCGATTCATATTTAGTTGTTTCGTGTAGATGACCTAGTAAAGGCCTTTTTAAGGCAGTGTTTCCCTTCTAGAGGTCTCGCCCTTAAATAGAAGGCAAGTCTTTAGGAGATATATTCTCGAAAAATGACTTAGGCCTCTTCATGGTTTATATTTATCCAGCTCATATCTTCATTTTTGAGTATATCATGCATATTTAGGTTGATATTCAATATTTAACAATTTCGTGGCATCACATATCCCCTTCCTCAAATGTGAAACGTCCTCATGTATATAGTCTTTATTTCGAGGATCATTCGCAAATCATTTTGTTCTTCAAATATTCATGAAGGTGAAAAGATATTTCTTCATATGTTCCTTTAGATATTTCTTCTGCTTAGAGAATATATGACTTGCTGCTTCTTGTATTGAATAGGTTGATTTGAGTTGATATTTGATTTATTGATGAAAACAAGAATCAAACTTCAAAACAATGTCTTTGAAACTTCAAAGATCAAGATTCAGTATCACATAGAAACATCACCATTACATAAGCAAGAATGAATATTCATGATTGATTCAATTCTTCATGTAATCGTTGGGCTAAATCCAAATTTTGGTGAGCCTCGTACAACATCAAGGTTTCCTTTGACTTTGTATAACGGCCATTGGTAGGTTGCCGAATTCTTCAAGCTTAACAGAGAGCAATGTTTCATCAAACAACTCCTCAGTTAACTTTTCATCTTTATCTGAATCACTACGAAGTGTGATTTCTTTACAAAAGCGAGCTGAAAATCTTATAATAGAACTTTTAACATAAAGATTCTGGACAAAAAACAAAGTCTTTGCTGCAAAAGTTCCAAACTGCCAGAATGAATATGTACAGAAGTTCTTGAAACGACTTGACTTTCTTCGATCTTGCAGATTGTGTTTAATTTCCACAAAAATAGTCAGCAAGATTTCGCTCCCAATCCACGTAAAGACTAAACAGTTCCGGATACGCCATATTTAAATTGATAAGCAATTCAGTATCATCAAAAGCACCTATGTCCGCAAATCTTTTGGTTTGTACAATTGAAACTGTGACTTTCGCTTCCAAAATTGTCGCATATTGTCTTCATTATGCAAAAATTGATATTCTTTAATACAAATTTGACTAATTTCGACGTGGTCGCTTTGTCTGCATAGTTGTTGTTCCCATGTCTTGAGTTTATAACTCGGCAACTAACTTTTGATCTTCCAACTACTGCTTGAGATCAAACAACTCCTATTCAAGCTTGTTGATCTTTGCTACTGCCTCCAAGTATTCTGGATGGTCAGTGGCCCCCAAACAGACAGGCCCAGATTGAAGTTGCTGTGTCAGATCATCGATTCTCAGCAGGGCCTGTAGGTATATTCGATATTGCCATTACTCTTTTTATCCCAATGATCATCAAGGAGGCTTGATAACATATTGTATGTTAAATCACTACAAATAAACATTGTCACTGTTCTATGAATATCACATTCAACAAAAATTGCAATAGGCAAAAACCAGTGCAATCTATTGTTTTTTGAACCTGTGCTACATTTCATACAGTTTTGAATGTCCATAAAAAACCTTGATCGGAAGTTTTCTGCTATGGTGGAATCTGGAGAAATCCATTCTTCGCTTGAGAAAGAGGGTAATGATATCGCCTCTAATTTTCCACCTAAACTGGATGGTGTGTAAAATGAATCATAGAAGAAAATACAAGAATCCAAAAGTGATCTTGTGGAACGATTCTTGTATTGCAGAAGACCAATATCAGAATGAATAATGTCCATGATGCCGACAAGGGATTGTATAGGTTGCCATTCGATTATGCTTGATGGATACAAATCTACACAAATCCATAAAATTATATGTCATTTAAATACTCAGATACACGTCTAAATGATTAATGCAAAGCTCAAAGCAAAAAATTCTCCAAAACTTACAATTGCATTTGAGTCTATCATTTGAACTTACGCCTTTCACTCTAATTTCCTTATGCATGTAGACATGTTGAATCAAGACCTCTGAAATGGATCGACCACCGAATGAAACTTTGAAGTCTAAAATTCTACCTTTCCAAAAATTCTTATAATCCATATTTGATTTTCTCTTTTTACCAAAAACACCTCTTGATGAGGGATGCATGAGAACCCAATGAAATTTTCTATAGATACGTGGTATCCAAGAGCCATCAGAGTCTTTTTCATCACAAACAGAAACTGAGACAATATTGCTTTGTGGTCTGCAGCTTTCAGAAGCCATTGCAAAGCTACAAGAAGATGAACAACAGAGTTTGAAACAAAATGTAATTGAATCAGTATGAAAATAAATAACCAAATTTGTAATAAATGTTGGCAGTCTTTCGTAAATCATATATGTTACTCTAACTACGGTTAGATCAAAATAGACTTACTTTAACCGCAAGTGTAGGTCTCGGGCACTCAGGAAACTCACGGGCAGCAATTACGGTCCAATCACAAGTCAGGACCCTGCCCGGCAGTGCGCATTCTGTATGAATTCGTCTACTTGAATTAACTGTTGTGTTTCCATTCCTACACACCATGCTCAATCCTTGAGCTTCCGCTGCCGCTCACGCCCACATGCCGTTTTACGACAACTTGACTATTTAAAAAGTTATGAACCAAATTGCATTTTTAACTACTTTGGGTCCTTTTGGCCCATTGGAGTACAGATCCTATTTCTCACGCAATTGGCTTATGAGTACAATGCACTTTCTAAGGGTGTCTGACGTTATATTTACAAATAGATCTGAGTCTTTTTGCCGACTCAACCATGCTTTTATTCTCATCATTGTAAGATGTGTTGGGAAGGCGCAACAGGGCATTGTTTCCGCTCATTGGTCGGTTTGTGACTTGTTGACCTTCTGATATTGGCCTTCCCAGTAGAGTCTAGATTCTAGAACTCCTCCTTGGTTACTTGTTGATGCTCCTTAATATAGTTTGGAGAATTATTTTTTTATTTGATATCCATTAGGCTCTTTTGGCATCTAAATTTCGTCAAAAGAATCTTCACCAAAATATTCTAGCAATGTCATCAATGGATACAACTATAAGTACGATTTGTGAACCTGTCTTCTTGTAAAAAAAGTTGTGGTCTGGACTGCATTTCTGAAATCTCTTGGTTTTAAGAAATTGCTCCATCCTTGTTGGAATCTCGCCTAGGAACTCTTATACCACTGTTGGAATCTCGTCTGGGAGCTCTGATACCACTGTTGGGAACCTTTCTATGTACCGACAAGGTCTCCCTATGGTGACAATGATTCTAGTTAAGCTCAGATGGAGCCGATTTGTCGGATAAGCCTTCTATCTCAAGCTGTGATCAATCATCTTTCGAGCAGCAGATAGCTACTGCTAATCTGACAATGAATTTATGAACAACAGATAATGTCTAATGAGAGCGAAAAGATTTAACAAGCATCACAACATTCAAAGATTGCGCATTGAGCAAAAAAGTATAACTCGTTTATATTATCAAAATCGAGTGTACATCAGAGATATTTTCTTGAGCAATGTCTGTTTTCCAGATCAGCGTGTTGGCGTGAGAGAGGTGTTCTCTTCTCATGAAAGGAAGTAGCTACTACTAGATCTATCTTTCTTCTTTGATACACACCTCACTGACTGACATATATTATGCTGGATTAGATTACAAGATTGATTAGCTAAGTTTAAGCTGAGCATCCGTTTAAGTACGTTTTCATTAACGTTGCATGGTGGTGGTGGATCATGATAGTTTAAAAACTTCATGCCCGAGTAGCTGGTATCCACTAGCTCATTCATCTGTAGTGACATATTCTGTCTCACAAGATGATTGGACATTTATTGTTTGCCTTTTGATGATCCAAATAATAGCTGCATCAGCTGCTATGGTGCATCCTCTTGAGACACTTTTACTATCATTTTTTAGGTTCGCCCAGCTTGCATCACTATAGGATTCAATCTTGAATTCTTCATCTCGACAATAGCATAGGTCACAATTCTTTGTATTCTGCAGATATTGCAGGATCCTCTTGGCGACCTTCTAGTGCATTGGGCCTAGATTGATATTGAATTGGCTCAACCTGAACACTTTGTAAGCAATGTCTGGTCGCATATTGTCTGCCAAGTACATCAAAGAACTGATAAGCCTTCTGTAAGACTTGTGTTCCATTGCTTGTCATTCTGCTTCATTTCTGGAATAGTCCTCGTTTGTCAGTACTGTGCCAGAAACCATTGGAGTATTTACTCCCTTGCAATTTGTCATGTCAAAATCATCAATGATCTTCTGAACATATCTAGATTGGTGTAGATATAGTCTCCCAGCCTGAAGATCTCTATCGATTTGTAAACTCAAGCAGCATTTGGCTTCTCCTAGGTTCGATATTTTGAAGTGCCTCGAAATATATGCCTTCACCTACACAATTAGATTGTCGCTCCATGATAGAATTAGCATGTCATCTATGTTGACACTGACTATAATGATCTGCCCACTTATGACCTTCACATAAACGTTGCAGTCAAAGGCTATAAGCCTACATATATTAATGTGTGATCCTTCTTCTTGTACCACTGTGTGGTGGATTGTTTCAGTCCATAGATGCTTATGTGCATCCTGCAGGCATAGTTAGCAAGTGAATCATAGGTAAAACCTGGTGGTTGGTCCATGTAGACCTCCTCTTTCAACTCACCATGTAAGAAGGTTGTCTTCTCATCTACAATGTGGATCTTCAGATCATAGGTAGTTGCATATGCAGACAATATGCATAGGGATGTGTGCTTCATGACAAGAGAGAATGCCTCTATATAGTCAACACCATACCTCTATGAGAAGCCCTTTGCAACTAGCCTGGCTTTGTATGCCGTCTAGTCCATACTTGTGCTTGTAGACCCATTTACACTTGACAGTCTTTCTGTCAGCTGGAAGTGGCTCAAGAGTCCACACCTTGTTCTGCTTCATGGAGCTCATTTTATCTTCCATGGCCTTGATCCACTTGCCCTTGTCCGGACAGTTGATGGCTTCTTCATAAGTTTGTGGTTCACAACTGAATCCATAGAATTCTTCTTGGGCAGAAGATGAGCTGTCAGGTATATATTTGACTGGTGCTCTTCTTTGTCTGGCAGAGTCTCTTTGGAGACAATATAGGCTTAGCAATTGCCTTTCCTTTGTCATGTCTACTAATTGTGGGACCTTAGTGTATCGCCGGTGTATAGGCTGTTGTCTTCCTATGAAGAATGCCTCGACTTTTACAAAAGTTGATAAATCAGTTGGAGATGTACTCTCCTCCTCTGTTAGTCCTGATCTGTTTGACTTTCCTTTCAGTCCATTTCTCAGTCCAGTTCACATATTATGTAAACTTATCAAGAGCTTCATATTTGTTGTGGATGAAGTAAACAGTAGCAAACTTACTGTAATCACCAATAAAGGTGATGTAGTATCTTGATCCTCCGATAGACAATACGTCAAAGGGTTTGCAGATGTCTAAATGTATCAGCTCCAGAAGTTCCGTCGTTTTGAAGGAATCCTTTGTGAAAGGAGTATGTGATATCTTCCCTTTGTTGCATGCATCATAGGGTGTCAGGTTTGCAACATCACTCCTGTGAATGCATTATACTGGCTTGCTTTGTATAGTGCCAGTGGATTCATATGGCATAGTCTCTTGTGCCATAGAACCTCTATAGACTCACGGACTTGATGAGTCTGCTCTGTCGGTAAGCGTACCTTCAAGTGATATAGGTTTTCTCTTCGTTTGCCTTGTGTGATGAGTGTACTGGAGCTAGCATCAACCACATTGCATGTCTGATCTGTGAATGTCACATGCATGTCTACATATGCTATTCTAGCAACTGATAGCAGATCTTTATGTAGTGTTGGCACATATAGGAAGTCATCCAGTCTTTTGTCTTTGCCATTGGTGCTGAGCCAAAGTACTCCAGTGCGACTTACTTCGTGTCACGATCCATCTCCTAGAATGATGTATCTGAAGGAGTCGATTTGTCGAAAGTCGGCAATCATTTGCCTTGTCGTCACAAAGTGCGACGTGGCTCTTGAGTCAAGAACTATGTCTTGAATATTGGAAGTGGATGTTGCACACATATTAGTGCATAAATAAGTAGTAGGACTTCTGCTAGCTCAGTCTTCAGCCATCTTTGAGGATTCGGGCTCTTTCATGTATGATGTGTTATTCGTGCTTTTCTTCCTACTCTATGTCTTCTTGTTTCTCGGATTGTCATAGCAATCTGCGGTTGCATGACCTTTCTTATGAAAATGTATACACTCAATCTTTGGATTTAGCCAACATCTATCCACTGTGTGGCCATCATGTCTACATTTGTCACATGTCTTCTTGTTATTGCCTTGTTGTCTGTTCCTTCCTTTCGATCTCCCTTCTTGAATTCCCTGCTTCTGCTGGTTCTGATCTGATTTCCTTGTCGACTCCCTCTTAGGCTGAGCCTTCTTCTTCGACTGGTCTTTGTTGCTGTAGAGAGCTTGATCAAACTCGTTCTTGTCGTCGTAGTGCTCTCTATCTTCAAGTTCTTCCTTGATGTCAATGACTTCCTGGTCGAAGGTCATAGTAGGATCTTTAGCCAACAATGTCAGGTTGTTTGGAATGATCATGGTAAGGAGCGTAGCAGGTAACTGAGCTGAATTTTTTGCGAGACTGTGTGTTCTGCTCCAGCATTGTGTAGTGATAGGAACAGGTTCTTCATCTTCCCATCTGGTGAGATCTTTGCCATCCCATCTTAAATAGGTAAGTTGATCTTCTAGATGCATTATCTAATTTCGTGAGTTGGTCTGAAATCTACTGATGAGTGTATCCCACATCTCTCTAGCATTAGAGATTGATGCAAGGTCAAGGGTAATGTTGTCTTTGATGGAAGAGGAGATGACAGCCACTACTTTGTTGTTCTTCTCTTTCTACTCCCAAAGATCTTTGCCTATGCTGGCTGCCATCTCTTCGGTGCCATCCACCCACGACCATAATGCTTATCCTCTTAGGATGAGCGATGTATTCACCTTCCAAGCAAGAAAGTTTGATCCATTTGCTAAGATAAAGAAATACTTTGCATCAAGCAACTACGGAGTTTGCATTGGACCAAATATTATGAATGAACAATGTCTAGAACATCTTTTGCTGCATGCCTATGACTCGATCTAAAAGGAATTCTATTCTATTTTCCAAGGATGCAGCTATGACAGATAGTGAGGTCAACCTTGTTAGTAGAATATTCGAGATCAAGTGCTAGGGATTGTCTAGACATGTTCGATACAGATGTATGGTTCAAGTGTCCTAATCTATATTGCCAAAGTAATGTTTTATTGATAAGAACAGAGGTTTTCAAGGCTTGACTAGTGTCAGAATAACAATGCGCCAGTCTATATAAGTATCCATGCCTCTTGTTATGTGCAAAAATCTTATTTGTCCTATTGATAATTTGGCATTGATCAAACGCAAACTCTACCCTATGACCTAAATCAATAATTCTACTTACTAATAACAGATTCATAGAGAGTTTAAATACATACAAAACTTTTTATAGTAGTTTGAATTGATCATGCTGGAACATCAATCTTATAGTGCCTTCACCTTTGATATTTGTGCTATCGTCGCCAAGATGAATTAATTTCTTTGTACTATAAGGTGTATATGAGTGAAAATGCTCACGATGACTGGTCCATGTTGAGATCAGGAGATAGAGATGATATTGTGATTGCATTCACCTATTGATATGGTCGATTATTAACATTCTTTGTTTTTAATACCCTACAATCATGGATCTCATGATTAGTGCATTTGCAATACTTACAAAACATCTTCTTCTTTGAGTGTGGATTTGATAATTGTTCTTGACTTTGTGTTGGCTTCTGATTTGATGTGGACTATTTAGAACTTTTCTTCTGTCGTTTTGAGCATTTGTTGACATATAGAGCATGAGATGAGTCGAAGAGGTACCTTGTCTTATTTGCTTGTCTTCTTGTAGCAACATAGTGATAGCTCTAGTAAGAGTTCAATCTGAGTGTGTCAATATGATCATCACCTAGTTCTTGTATGTAGAAGACAAGCTTGAAAGCAATGTCTTGATTGCATCTTGATCGTCGATGATCGATCCGACAACTACCATCTATTGCAAGAGATTCTTAGACTGGTTAACATGATTCTAAAGTGAATCACCATTCGACATTTTGAGTGTGAAGAATTTTCTTCTGTGATGCAACTTAGAAGTCATGTCCCTCACATCATATAGCGAGCTCAAGATGTCCCATACTTCTTTCAAAGTTTGTGCTTCATATATGTGGCCAATCTGAGTGTCTGATATATTGAGAATTATAAGCACAAAAGCTTTACCATCCTTCAATATCGACTTTGAGTCAGCTGTGTCATCTTCAAGCTTCACTTAGATACCTGTGACAATGCGTTTGTTAATTAACAAGGTCTCTGTCTTAAATTTCCACAAATAGTAATTGGATTCATTCAGCTTGTATGCAATGAGACCGAGTTTATTTTGAGAATCCATCTGGAAATTAGTTTGTCGATAAATCGATGACTTACGAATGATGTCGTTGAAAATCAATTATCCAATACTGAAATTTGATACCACAAATAAAAGAGCAAGTGCACTCTTGATTTGATACTATGAAAAGTATCTAATGATATTGCTCTGATACCATGTTGGAAGAAGGAATGTCAGTCTGATAATTCAAAAATTGTGAACAAACTATCGGGCGCAACGATATAAGCCTTCTTTCCTAGTGCATGACTATGCAAACAAAGCTATAATGATAGAAGTCACGTTCAATCTTTTATCAACTAATTTTGAGATCATTAGCACTAAAGTGATTTCATAGACAAACAATTTTAGAGTGTAAAGTAGTGTAAAGAATATTGCAGCATTGAGAGATTTATTAGTCATAAATAACTACAATGAAGCATACATTTTGACATGATACTGAACGCAATAAGAAGATAGATTGATTCAATAAGTAGCATGTACAAATCAGATGATGAGATCACAAAACAATAGCAGATGAAAATCGCGTACTCTAAGCTGTCTTTGAGTAACTAAAAACTCTAGTTGATGCACTTTTGCTTGTAAGCAATAAGCGCTAATACCAATACTTTAATAGAGCTTTGAAAAAGAACCTTTCTAGAGACTACAATGTAGTACACTCTTTGTATGTGTAAGTCTTTGTTGATGATCAACTATTTATACTATTTTTTAATCTTGATAAATTCACCAAGCTCTAGGAGATAGGACACATATGGCAGTCTCGATGGGAGTGGTTTCAACATCCCTTGCATGTTGTGGCAAATGTTCTCCATCCTCTATGGAGGTTTTCGCAACAGTTCCAACTTCTGTGACTGGGAGCATAGAAAGGATGGAATGAATACATTAGTAAGGTGTATCCCAAACCTGTAGACTTGCTCAATGATGAGCTTGAGGTTTTTTGAGGTGAGATCTTGGAGTTCGGCACCGTACCAGCGCAACTACGGCCAGGTATCTGCTAAGAAACTATAAAGGCTAGTAATAAGTATAAGCATATCCGGTAAGACAGCTAATCAGGCCGTAGATCGCAATTGATGTACTACGCTGTCATCCATCCAGTTAGGACTTCCCAGAAATTTACTTGCAAAGCAGTTAGGGAAAGTCTTTAGCTTCATATCAAGTGGAATAGTAACTATTGTTCCTCAACATGGTTGACTTTTTTGACTTTTGTCGGCGTCGTCGATAAGTCGGATAATGTCTGATATATCGGATTTACTTGTTGAGCGTTTTCCGAGTATTTTTTCAGACTGTGTAGAAACATGAACAAAACTGCAGAATTGGATAATGAAATGGATGAAGATTAAATATTGATTATTTAGATGAATCACTTCGATAGTAGAATAATCCAGCACTCCCCCTTAATCTAAATCCATGAATACTTCAACCTTCAAACTTAGTTATGCATAAAATTTTCCATGTGCATCCAAGCTTAGTGCCTTAGTAAAAATATCAACTGTCATATATTTCATTCGACAATAATGCGAGTTTATCTCTTTGTCGAGAACTTTGCTTCTGACATAGTGATACTAATTGCAATGTGCTTACTCCTAGAATGAAATATAGGATTGGTTGATAAAGCAATGGCACTTTGACTATCACAAAATAAAGCTGTCGGAGGATAATGTTTTAGACAAACATTGAATACAATTCAACACCTAATGAATGACACATATACTACACCGCTTACAAAACAAGACAAACCTAAAAAAGAGACCCTGTACAATTATGTGCGTAAAAAAGGTAACCGCACAACATCTTGACGTAGTGACAAATTACATTAATAACTTTAAAGTAACCAATAAACACTGTATCCATGAAAAACCACAATATGCTGTAAGTCCACGAAAGACCACAAAGTGTTCGTAACATTCTAAAAGACCACAAAATGTTGTAAGACAAGAGATGACAGAAGCCGTAAAATGTCGTAAGCCATAAGACGATGGAAGTTGCAAAATGTCGTAAGCCAGAAGTCACAAAATCATGTAAGTCGAAAGTCGCAAAAGGCTGTAACAAGTAGACTAGAAACTTGTCTATCAACCAAAGACTACATAAATAACACAATGAAACATTCCATTTACCCACGATAGAACGTAACAACCTTACAATATTACCACCCCATTTACCCACGATAGAACGTAACAACCTTACAATATTACTACCATAACTTATTAACTTGTACCCCCAACAATTTGCCTTAACCGGAAATGATTTTCAAGACTTCACCCATCAAAATTATAACAAAAATAATACCAATCTTCCATGTAACACAACCATAACGCCAACACCGGACAATGAATAACCCCTATTCCAAAACTCAAATGAATCAAATTGCTCAATGTCAACATCCTCAACAATCCGATGGTTATTTCTCACTACTTCTTGGTAATTCACAAGTAGCCCAAATTTCTCTTCCAGTGTTGCCTCATTGCGTTGTCGACGATGACCATGAGGTGCTCTAGGAGTATTTCTAACATCCATCTTTAGTGGAAAACAAAATGACTCAAGGGTTGAATGGAAAATTAACAAACAATTCAAAACCCATCTCAATGCTATAACAAAAAGTGAAGGCAAAATTGAATCAAATCAATTTATTTCAAAAGCGTATCCTTCATGAAAAATAACTACTCACTATTACTTTATTAGTCATCGGATTGAAGATTCTATAACCTTTGCTATTCTCACCATATCCCACAAAGATGCCTTTGATGGAGGTTGCATCATCCTTCTTCCTTGTATCCAAGGATTGGTGTGCATAGCAATTGGATCCAAAAATCTTGAGATCCTTGAGATTTGGCTTCTCTCCAAATAGAGCTTCATGTGGAGTGATTCCTCCAATGGTTTGGTTGAGCAATCTATTGCATAAGAAATTAGCACATGTAATTGCCTCACTCCAAAATGGTTTGGGTAGAGAAGCATCTAGCCTTAAGGCTTTAGCACACTCACAAAGAGATCTATTTCTCCTCTCGTCCATGATCTTGGTACTAGGTTGATTTTCTACAAAAGTTTTGAACTTTTAAGATGAATCAAACACCATAGATTTACTAGACAAGAGGTAAAACCAACAATATCTAGAATGATCATCAATGAAGATTACATAATACTTGGTTCTTAGTCTATTGGGCCAGGCCAACTGCTAGACCAAAGACTGACGCTGGGCTGTCTAAGCCAGACGATGTTCAGATTTTAAATGAGACTAGGCAATTTGTAAATACCCAAGCTGAATAGATAGACATATAAACATATAGAAATAGAATTATAGAGATATAGACATACAGAAACAAACTCATTTGAAAAGATGTACAAAATTTTCAAATTCGGATGATCTTTTATTAAATACAGATACCAATTTGTACAATTGATTGTATGGATTTTCATTGTTCTTCTACAATGTTAATATCTGTTGGAAGATCCTTGCCGAGTGTTGTGTTTTCCTATCTTTTTTGTATCTGCATGAAAGATAAACAACTTGTTAATTTCTCTATCCTCTAATAAAGTTACATATATGATTCATTGACTGATTTACAGATCAGATTAAAATTACATCGATAATGAATCTGAAGTGTTCTGGTAGAATTTCATTGTGCATTAAGACCAGCTCTTGTCTGATATAACTCAAGTTCCGATGATCCTCCACTATAATTGTAGTTAGCATATCTTCATTTTTTCTTAAGCCAAGATTGTCAAGAATTAGATATGCAACATCAAGCATTCACCATAAGCAATCACCACAATTTTTTTGGCTGATTTTTTGTGATTTTTATGGCTAAATTAACAATAAAAATTTTTGCAGAAACTCACTCGCAATTTTTTGGCATGATAATTGCGGATTTATTTTCGCAATTTGTTTCCATAATTTGTTTGGTTGATATTTTGCCAAATTTTTTGGGCAAAAATTGTTAAAAAAATTGTGGAAATTCATTTCCGCAATTGTTGTGGCAAAAATTGCGGATATTTTCCCGCAATTTTTTTTGCATAAATTGCAAAAGAAAATTGCAAAAATTGATTCTCGTATTTTTTTTTTAAATAGTGTCAAAAAATTGCGAAAAATAAATTCGCAATAGAAAATAAAATTTTTATACACTAGTTTGAAAAAAAAATTGCAGAAATGAATTTTCGCAATTGTTTTGACAATTTTTGCCAAAAAAATTTTTGTTGGCTAAAATTGAGAAAAATATCACCAATACAATTGCGAAAGTGTCCCCAAGTTTTTGTCCAGAATTGTTTCGACTATTTTGGAGACAAATTTTGGTTAAAATTATGGAAATAAATAATTGGCCTTGCACATTTATTATAACTTTGTAGTGTAAACCATTGTGGAGCTTGATGTGCAAACAATTGATGGTGTGAGACTTCATGGATTCCATAGCATAAAGCTAGGGATTCAATCCGAATCCTTACTGGAAAATGCAACACTTTCAAAAGATAACAAGGGGTCTCAACTTCTATATACCTTGGCGTAGTTTGTCAATTTGTCAACTAGTTATAAGGACTCAAATTGAACTCCTTTTTGCTCAACAAGAAAAATAAGCTTATTCAAATTTGTATTGAGAACAAAACACACACTCTCTCTCTCTCAATCCATATCATAGTCCTAAAATTCAATAACACTTAACAACAGATGGCCAACTATACAAATTTGCACTTACATGGAAATTTCTTTAGAAGAGCACACCTTCGAGCATAAAGTTGACTCTCTACTTCTCTTAGAAGAGAGGCTCTTTCTGGTTGGCAACTTTTCGCTAATCCATTTCGCAAGTAGTATGCGAAAGTTTTGAATATCATTGTAATTGAAAATTTGCGGATCAAGCTAAAAACAAAGCAAACCTCAAATTCATTAGTTGGATAAGTGATACATGAGCCCAAATCATAACAAAAAAAACAATAAATCGAAGGTTAATTTATTGAATGCATAAACTTACATGGGCCACTTGTGAATCAAAACTTTTGATATTTTGGACCATCAGGTTGAACAAATATAATATGAACCAAGCGCAACTATTACAGTCTCTCTGTTGCGGCACCTATAGAATGTGCAAGAACAACTTTTTAGTTATATGCAAAATAAAAAGATCATTTTGTAAAATACAAAAAAAAAAAATTACTAGAGGTTGCTTCCAAGTCAGCTTGGCTAGTTTTTCTTTCTTTGGATGAGCACTGTGCCACAGTGCATTTTCTATTGGCCTGCAACTCAAGTAAATGAAACTTACCCTTACATAATGTACAAACATGTCCATTGTAAACATATATTTGTTTATTTTAGAATGTCAAAAATGAAAAAAATAAACAAATACAAGAACAAAACCTTTTGATTGTGGAATGTAGTCCACGTTTTGAATCCATGTGGACCGCTATGAAAGAAGTCATCTCAATTATTACCAAGCTCCAATGATTACTATATCAAAAGCATGTGTAAGTAAAGGTTGATTGTAGTAAAAGCATGAATCAAGAAGACAAACATGGCTTTAAAATAGTTGATTTGATACATACTGGGCAACAACTGGAATGAAAATGTGACTGATATTTGTCCAGCTATTATGAATAAAAATATCTCCATTGATTCCCGATTTGTCAAATCATTTTTTTTTTCCGTAGCTCTTTGGTAAAATAGTGGATTGACGATGCATATTCGATCTTTTTCATTGATCTGCTCTAAACATATTCTGCAAAAATTTAATTCTCTTATATAAGTATATAATGAAAACATGACTATAACCAAATATAAACAACCAGAGTATATGTAGTTCTTACTCCATGCGCATTTGCACAAGACCATCTATTGTCCAATATGGTAGCATCCTCTTGAAAAGAGAATTGCAAAGCTACAATCTTGGAGAATAAAGAATCTTTGTTATTTTTGGACGTCGAAGCAAGTTCCACCTACTCTCCAAATAAAACAATGATTATTTTTAACATACCTCTTTTCATTTCGAATAAATGACAAACTTAAGAACCTACAAAAAACAATGATAACTACGGTCTTTCATTTGAAACATTGAAAAAATACACATACAATTATCTTTAAACATACACGTACAAATCATATAAATGTACATGTGAAGTAATACACTTCTAGAAGCAATGGGGTCAAGTCTCATCAACCATAGATTTCGGTTGCACTGAGAGGACAAAGGATCTTGCATCCTAACGTCCACTTCTGCTTGAGCTTGTTGCGTCACATTCAAGTAACATTAGAAAATCATGAAAAATTCAACAGTGGCAAAAGAGTTAAATTAGTAAAAACCTCGATAGCAAGTTCTTTACCTCAAATAACGACTGAGCTAAACATGACTGTCGTGCCGTCGAATCCTTCTCTATAGCAGCACGCTACATGACATACAAAAAAGATGATGAAATTGTTAGAACACTTATCTCTATCTCTCTAATGAGGTCCATACTTTTTATAAGGCTTTCACAATTTAGAGTATGACATCCCATGCATTTTCTTGTGTCTCAAAGTACATGTGTAATAATTAGACTCTTAGAAAGAAGTGAAGTTAAATCTCTTTAACTATAGATAACGGTTGAGCTGAACCCCACTATTGTAGCGTTGGATCCTCCCCTACAACAACACGCTGCATGATCAAAACTAAAATAAGGAATATATCTCATTCTCTCTCTCTTTCTCATTCTCTCATTCTCTCTCTTTCTTTATGTAGATAGCTAGGACCATACCAAGTTTCAAAAGAAAGAGCTGGAGAGAGAGATAGAAGAAATGAGAAAGCGAACTAACCTGTGATAAACTTTTTATCATCTTCATCTGCATCTGTACAATCTTTCGGAGTTCTTCCATTTCTTCACTTTGTCTCTCTATCTCCTTCCTGTAAAAATTACAGCAAATAAGGATCCTAAAACACTTGAAGTGACGAGGGAAACAATAGATTATGATTTCATAAGATTAGCACAAGTTGAACCATCAAAATCCATCAAAAATCTATGCTTGAACCTCACTAAATGGCCCAAATCCTTGAAGAAGGCTTCACACGTGTGAAAGTACGACCTCCCACAGTCTGAGTACTGTACACCAGACCTACATTCAATCCTATAATCACTAGTAATCACAAGTACTCAAACATTTATGAACATAGAGAGCAATTGCACCATTATAGAGAAAAAACATGAAATTGCTTGATTGATTTTGGTGAGATATTATCACCTATATATACATGATCCATCACGATTTTGGGCAGGTATGAGTAGCCCTAAACCTATCCCTAATGCTAATTTTGGTGGATCTTTCATCCCTACCAAGTTAGAGTTGGAATCTTGGAGATCCCTCAACAATGCAAAAATTACCAAAAATAGCTCCTATTTTTTCTCCCTTGTATCTAAGCATAATTTGGACTCATTCCAAAGGTTCTAACACTTAGGTCTACTTGAGAACATCCTTATGAATGGAATCCTATGCTATTTGACACGTGTGACAAGCCACATCATGACCATCTAACTATTTACAAGTCATATGACCAAAACTAGTCAAGCTAGAATTGTGAATTTTTAACACTCCTCCTCACTATCTAGCTTGGTTCAATCATTGCTTTACTAATCACTCCAAGTGATGATCTGAACTTCATAAAAGGTGTCTTTTGAAGTGGTTTAGTAAGTAGATCAGCTACACATTCATTGCTTGGAACATGCTCCAAAGTAATCTCCTTGGCTTGCACCATTTCTCTCACAAAGTGATGACATATCTCAATGTGCTTAGATCTTGCATGGAAGATTGGGTTAGATGCAAGGTGTTGGGCTGATATATTGTCATTGTAGATTATTGGTTCCTCCTCTGAATCCATGATTTTTAGCTCCACCAATAATCTCTTGATCCAAAGTACCTCCTTTGTAGTGGTTGTCAAAGCTTTGTACTCGGCCTCGGTTGAAGATAGAGATATAGTTTCTTGCTTTTTTGAAAGCCATGAAACCACACCTTCTCCTATAAAAGTTGAATAGGCACTTGTTGATTTCCTATCCCTCTTGTCCCCTGCAAAATATGAATCACTAAATGCATGAAGGTTAATCAGGGCCCAAAATCCAATGTACCCGAGATGTATCTTAGAATCCTCTTAGCCTTTTACAATGGATATTCAATGGCTTTTGCATGGATTGGCTCAACCTACATACACTAAAGCTAAGATCTGGTCTAGTTATAGTGATCCACATTAAGGAACCTATAAGTTGCCTAAACAAAGTGATGTCCATGAAGGATCTTTCATCATCTTCATTTGGCACTTTTACATCTTGCTCCATTGGTGTGTCAACACTTTTGCATACTTCCATCTTTAATTTCTTCAAAAGACTTTGAGCATAGTTTACTTGACTTATAAAGATAAAATCAGACCCTCTAAGTACTTCTATGCCTAAGATGAAGCGAAGACACCCTAGATCTACCATCTTGAACTCTAAGGATAGATCTATCTTGATTTTTTCAATACCATCAACACTATTTCCACTAATGATGATGTCATCTACATAAATGAGTAAACGTACAATACCAACATCATCAAACTTAATGTAAAGAGTAGTATCATATTCACTTTGAACAAAAGAAAGTGAAATAAGATAGCAATGTAGTCTTGAATTCCAAGATCTCGAGGCTTGCTTTAAGCCATAGATGCTTCTTTGGAGATGGCATACTTTGTTCTCCATTCCATGCTTGATGAACCCTTGTGGCTGCTCCATATAGATATCCTCTTCCAAAAAACCATTCAAGAAAGCATTAGAGACATCCATTTGACATAGAATCCATCCAAAATGTGATGCAAGTGCAATGATTAGCCTTATTGTGACCATCTTGGCCACAGGTGCAAAAGTTTCCTCGTAGTCTATCCCTCTCTCTTGAGCATAACCTTTTGCAACTAATCTTGCTTTTTGTTTGTTAACACTCCCATTTGCATTCAACTTAAGCTTGAAGACCCACTTGCATCCTATTACATTCCTTTGAGGTCTCTCAACAAGCAACCAAGTTTCATTCTCAATCAAGGCATCATACTCATCCAACATAGCTTTATACCATTCTTTGGAGTTCAATGCATCTTCAACATTAGATGGTTATTCAAAACTAGATAAAGCATAAGAAGTGGATGAGATACCCTCAACTTGCTGTCCTTTTCCTTGATATGTGAGCCTTGATGGCTCCACTTTTGCCCTTGAAGATCTCCTTGGTGTGATAGGTGGGTTTGGTGCTTGCTCCTCCATGAGCTCCTCCTCAAAACCAAGATCTTGCTCCTCGGCCATCTTCTTCTTGATTGTTGGAGCACTTGAGCCTTCTTCAAGCATATGCATATGATGTTCATCAAAGATGACATCCCTTGAAACAGCAAATTTGTTTAAGGATGGGAGATAGACTTTGTAGCCCTTGCTTGAGCTTGCATATCCAAGCATGATCCCTCTTGTGGAAGATGGATCCTCCTTGGTTCTTGTTTCCAATGGCACATGCACATAACATATACACCCAAAAACTTTCAAGTGATTAAGATTGGGTTTCTTTCCATACAACATCTCATAAGGAGTTTTGTCTTCAATTGCTTTGCAAGACACCCTATTCATCAAGTAGTTTGCACATACAAGAGACTCACCCCAAAAGGATTTGGGCAAACAAGCATCTAATCTTAAAGCCTTAGAACATTCACATAATGTTCTATTCCTTCTTTCAGCAACTCCATTTTGTTGAGGAGTGTAAGGACAAGAAGTCTCTTTCTTGATCCCTTCCTCCTCACAAAAGGCCTTGAACTCATTGGAGATGAATTCTCCACCATTGTCACTTCTAAGAATCTTGATGCTATGATTATGATGCTTTTCCACAAACAACTTGAACTTTACAAAAGTATCAAATACTTGAGACTTGAAGGAAAGTAAGAACACCCAACAATATCTTGAGTAGTCATCAATGAAGGTTAAAAACATGGATGAACCTCCATTAGATTTGGTGCTAGCAATGTGCACATCCGAGTGTATGAGCTCAAGAGGATGAGATGACTTTGTGATGGAGTTAGGAAACACCTTCTTATGTGCCTTGGATAAGGCACAAGCTTCACAAACCTTGTCTTCCTTCCCAATAGACCTTGGTAGGCCTAAAGCATACTCCTCCTTGATCATAGCCTCCATGGAACCCGAGTTGACATGTCCAAGTCTTTTGTGCCATAAAGTAAAAGTAGATATCTTGCTCTTCTCGGCCAACATGACAACATTAGTATCCACAAATGCATCCAACTTATAAAGTTTGCCAAGTCTAGTGCCCTTAGCCACTATCTTACCCTTCTTCTTGATGAAACATTCATTTGAAGCAAAGTCAACATTGAAACCATTGTCTACCATTTGGCCAACACTTAGTAGATTCTTTGTTATTGTAGGAATGTACAAAACACCTTCTATGTTGATCTTTTTGGAAGATCCTAAGCAAAGGGGAATGCTACCAACTCCTTCAATCTTACAAGCTTCATCATTTGCTGTATAGATAGACTTTATAGGTCCATCATAAGATAAGAGAGAAGAGAAAAACTCCCTTTTACTAGTCATGTGTGAACTAGCACCCGAGTCAATCCACCAAGGATCTTCTCCTTTGAAGCTTGTTGAAGAAAATATGGACATCATGAGAGAGTCCTCATGTGAACTCTCCTCCTCCTCCTCTTTGCTCATGTTGGCTTGGCTTTCATCTTGCTTCCTCTTGAAGCATTCCGAGGCATAATGCCCCATCTTGCTACAATAGTAGCACTTCACCTTTGATTTGTCCTTCTTGACTTTGGTGGTTGATGGAGATGCCTTTGGGGGTCCTTCTTGATCCTCAAGATTTGTAGACTTCTTGAATGTTGATCCTTTGCCTTTGGACTTGCCTTTGCCTTTGGTGAAGAGAGCTTGGTCATCTCCACCTTGGATGGAAAGCCTATCCATCCTCTCTTGCATTTGGCTCCTTCTTGATTCCTCGGCCATGAGTGTGCCTTGGAGTTCTTCAAGTATGAGTAGCTTACCCATAATTGCATATCCCTGAACCAAATTGTCAAATTCAAAGCTTAGTCCATTCAATATGAGTTGAACAAGCTCTTCATCCTTGATAGGGTCACCTATAAAGGCTAGCTCTTTGTTCAATTCCTTTACTCTTAGGACAAAAGTATGTGCACTCTCTCCTTTCTTTTGATAGCTTCTATAGATTTGATTCTTCAAAGCTAACATTCTAGTTTGGTTCTTGGATTCATAGATCTTTTGCAAAGTCTCCCAAGCATCTTGAGCTGAAGTGCAATCTCCTACCTCTCTTAAGAGTTCATTTGCAACATTCATTTTTATGCAATGTAGTGCAACATTGCACCTCTTGATGTATTTGGCTTTTTCTTGAGGATGAATAGGTTCACCCTCCTTATCATTTACAATTTCCATCAGATCTTGCATGATCATGATAGATTCCATTCTAACTTTCCATATGGAATAGTTAGTTTTGTTGAGCCTTTCATTAGTATCCAAAAGATATGCATTTATAGATGTCATCTAGTCTCCTAATCAAGGACTTGACACAAATGAAGGTTACTTCTATTGATTTGATTGAAGGTCTACCTTATCCCACTTCTTAGGGACCTGAAAAGATCAGTAATAGACTTTCTATAAAGATCTAAGAATGATCTCTAGCAAAATCAAATCATAGAATACTAGAAACAATGCTAGTAGACAATACTAGTAGAATTGCCCCTCTTTCTATAAAGAACATTAAAGCTTTCAAATGATCTGATCAAGAGTGAATTTCAGCAACCTAATATACTTCCAAAATCACTTGTAAAAGATCTAAATGGAACTTAATGAGGATGCAACACAATCTACTATCCAATCACAAGCAAAAAATGATCAAAATTGATGAAAAATTGATCTAATTTGGTACATAAGTCAAGCAATGGTTGGACTGAACCTAAATCACTTTAGGAGGTGCCTACTACACCTTAGAACAGCCTTGAAGAGTCCCCAAAACTCTGATATTCCCTCTCCTTGAATGCTAGAAAGCCTCCTCTATGAAATCACCTCCAAAACTCGCTTAGAAATCAATGCTTGGAGCAAGCAAAACTTGCTATCTTGGTAATGTGAATTGAATTCAACTTTGCCTCTGGTTTTAGAAACCTAAACACCTGCAAATGAAGTCACACAACACCAATCTCCAATGTATTTGACTCACTTTGAGTTCTAGAATCAATACTAGATGCTAAGATCCAATCTACACAAGATTTAGATCAAAAATTGTGATCAAATTGAATGAAAACCAAGGATTTAGCTCATTTCAACCTTTAGGCTCTGATACCATGTAAAAATTACAGCAAATAAGGATCCTAAAACACTTGAAATGAACCTCACTAAATGGCCCAAATCCTTAAAGAAGTCTTCACACGTGTGAAAGTACGGACTCCCACAGTTTGAGTACTGTACACCAGACCTACATTCAATCCTATAATCATTAGTAATCACAAGTACTCAAACAATTATGAACATAGAGAGCAATTGCACCATTATGAGAGAAAAAACATGAAATTGCTTGATTGATTTTGGTGAGATATCATCACCTATATATACATGATCCATCACGATTTTGGGCAGGTATGAGTAGCCCTAAACCTATCCCTAATGCAAATTTTGGTGGATCTTTCATCCCTACCAAGTTAGAGTTGGAATCTTGGAGATCCCTCAACAATGCAAAAACTACCAAAAATAGCTCCTATTTTTTCTCCCTTGTATCTAAGCATAATTTGGACTCATTCCAAAGGTTCTAACACTTAGGTCTACTTGAGAACATCCTTATGAATGGAATCCTATGCTATTTGACACGTGTGACAAGCCACATCATGACCATCTAACTATTTACAAGTCATATGACCAAAACTAGTCAAGCTAGAATTGTGATTTTTTAACACTTCCTCATTTCATGTACTTGGAAAGAATACTGCATCTCTTTTTTGTAGACACTTAGGCCTCTTACTCTCTTTCATCCCCGACTATTTTCTTTTAAAGTCTTCATTACTTTCTCGTCGGGGTTTGTTCCTGGCGTACTAAATTCTTCGTTCTTCACAAAAAAAAAACATAGCTAATCAAATTTACATGCTAAATCATATACATGTTCATCATTACCAATTTGAAAGAAAGAATCGATGCATGAAAGCATCTACAATGTCTATCCCTAATGATTCTCTCGCATATTCATGGTACGTTTTGTTATTTCGGTTTCTGTTTGACTCTCTTACTACTTTGTCGGATTGTCTACTCTTTCACTTTCGCAAAGCAGCTCTGATTATTTGTGTTTGCCTACGAAAATCGTAGTGCGTGCATCAAGAAGATTCTAATCCACATCTCCCAACATGCTGGATTTATTCCTCTACTCTCCTAATCCCATATTAATCTAGTTCCATTCATATTGTTACAGTTTTACATGTTTGTCACACAGTCTACAGAAATACTCTATTATCGAAGACAGACACCAGAAGGCAACTGACTTGTCGAAGAAGTTCGACTTGTCAGGAATGACCGATTTGTCCAACTTATCAGGAAGTCTGACTTGTCAACTCAACTGACTCTCATCAAGGACCATCAGATGACTATCCCAACTTTATCGACTATCGACAGGGACACATTTGGAATAATCAAAGCCTTCTCATTCCCAACTTCTTGTACTGTGCAACTACTTGGACAATACAGCAGCCGCCATGATCTATCTTAGATGGCACAATGGCTCCATGCCACCTTCTTGTACATACATTCACACAATTGTAAATTGTATATAGAGATGACAATTGTAATAAACAATATACCATGAATATGCGAGAGAATCATTAGAGACAGACACTGTAGATGCTTTCATGCATCGATTCTTTCTCAAACTGATTGTCAGTAATAATCTCATAGCTTTTACAGAGCGGAGTTAGCTTCTTGAGCATGCGGTTTTGTCCGTTATTGCCTTGTGCTCACAACATCAATTTGAATAAATTCTTGTCTCATTATTGTGTTCAGAGTCTTTGTCAATATTGTATGTTTTGTTATTTTGGTCTCTATCTGAGTCTCTTACCGCTTTGTCTGACTGTCTACTCTTTCGCTTTCAAAAAGCAACTCTTATTATTTGTGTTCGCCTACGAAAATCATAGTGCATGCATTGAGCAGATTCTAATCCACATCATTTAGTATGGTATTAGAGCCATCAAAGTGTGATATTAAAGTTATTTTCATATCTTGATAATCTTCCCACAGAACCTGATTCTATCATCCAATAGAACAATAGTATTCTTGTTCTAAAATTAGCAGTAGATTTTCCTTCTTAAGTCACTGATAGTTATCACTATCAGTTAGACTAACTTCCATATGGATTTTCAAGGGAAAGCCAGTCCCATCGTGGACAAGCTTGATGGATCCAACTACCATATGTGTAAATTTAAGATGAAAATTGTGCTAATTGTTAAGGAGTTGTTTGATGTTGTCACAGGTGCAGAGGCAAGACCCAATGCAGATAGCGCTGCAATCTCCCGATGGAAGCTAAAGGATGGCAAGGCCTTCATGTTGATCATCCTCAATATCTCAAACACACAAATCAATCATGTGTTTGAAGCTCAGACCTCGAAAGAAGTCTGGGACATCTTGAGCACACTATGCGATGTGCATGATGTAGCTTCCAAGATACACCTTAGAAGAAGATTCTTCTCCCTCAAGATGACAAACGATGACTCATTGTAAAATCACATCAACCAGTTCAATAACCTACTATAGCAAATGGTTGTTGTTGGATCAGTCATAGATGATCAAGATGCAGTAATAACACTTTTTTCGAGCTTTCCAAGCGTGAACATTACATATCCAAAACACAACTAATGGAACTTAGATCTTGAGCCAATTTGGTGTGCACATCTAGATTTAGTTACAAGATAGAATTCATCAAGATTATCATGCTAGAATTGC
This sequence comes from Diphasiastrum complanatum, assembly GCA_029204225.1. Taxonomy (NCBI): domain Eukaryota; kingdom Viridiplantae; phylum Streptophyta; class Lycopodiopsida; order Lycopodiales; family Lycopodiaceae; genus Diphasiastrum; species Diphasiastrum complanatum. The sequence goes on from CM055111.1 coordinate 29,386,181, forward strand.
ATAAATCACTATGATCTGAAAAGTAAGCGATCTTGGGTGGATTAATGTTAATAGATCATAATGTTAATTGTGGACTCATAAGCATGTGCTTGAATCTGAAGTATACTACTGCTCTCATGGGAACGAATCTGAACTATGCTATTGCTCTCATGGGAATGAATCTCCACATGAAAAGTTAAAGATCTACTTAATTCTTTGATGCTTGATTGTGCTTGGATCTAGGATTGAACATGGATAGAAAATATCCACTACAGTAATCCAAAACTAGCCCTAAACTAGTCATAATGGCCAAATTTGCCAAATTAAAGCTAAAAATGAACTTTCAATGACTAAGTAGCCAAATGAACTTGTACCCAAGTTAGATATTGATCATGTACTCTACTTCACATTTGTGAACCAACCACGTAAAGTTTATTTGCTAATTTGGTCCCATTTAGGCTCAAATTGCCAAACTAACTATAAAAGTAGAAAACTAGTTGACAATTTTCACAAGTATCCTCGAAACAGTCAAAGAATTGAAAGAGTTGAATAATCAAACATTCGAATCTTTGTCACCCATTGGCTCCGACTATTTGAATCGACAAATCATTGAGTTTGACTACTGACGTGGTACCACTCAAAATGAAGCTAGTCAACTATACTAGCCACTCTCACGACTATGCAACTGCCTTGGCAAGGACTGCAACTACATCACCATTTTTCCAGATAATGACAGCCATGATTGTCGCCTACTAGAATAGTGACATCCACGCTTGTTAACTACCTAGATAGTGACATCCACTACCCTAGCCAAGATCCACATCAGACAACTTAACCTCTCTATGCCATTATGTATGTATACGAAGAAACAAAACGTTTCTATTACCAAAGCTTTGCTAGCTTTCAACCCTCAAAGTTGATAAAAAGACACGAAGCAAAAAATGTTTGTGAACATCTTGACGAAAAGACACGAACGCGAGACCTCACTTCCTTTATTAGGAAGATGAAGGATCTATTTCTTTCCCTACAAAATTCTGGAGCAGAAAATGCAGTGTTAGCAGAGAAGTAGCTTACTTATCTATTGAGAGACTTACCAAGATCCTTCCAGACAGCCAGATGAATGGATCACAAGATGAGGCCTTTGAATACATATCTGAAACTCCAATCAAAGTAGTAATGATCACTATTTCATCATCATAAGATATAGGATGAAAAACAATGTTTATACTAGCATCATTGAAGGACTTTGTCAAATATATGACATGTTTTTTTATCAAACACAAAATAAGTTGAGTAAAGGGGGATATGGATAAACTTTCTTGCCTTCATATTGATCTAGATTCAGGTCTCTTTTGCCTTGAGACAAGTGTCCTTCTCGGGTTCCTCCTTGATGTCGTTTTTCTTCATCATGCTCACTCCCTCTTGGTGTTGATGATAAAAACATGGATCCAAACCATGATCTACTTCAAAACTCTTAGGGAAATTGTTTTCAAGTCTCCAAACACAGCGCCAACTCCCCTGACAATGCTATAATGCAGGCACAAATGAGAAATGTGGGCTGCATATGCTGCATACTTGCCATGCTTCATAGACCTACAAAAGGCCTTAAAAGCAATGGCAGCAAAATTGATCTGCTCTCCCTTGATAGCTGAGAGCAGATATTCAATGATAGTGACTGCAATTGTGGCATCCGCATCCGTTGCAAAAAGGATTTGGTTGTAATATTCACAAAAATTCCTGAGAGCCGAGTCTCTGATCATAGAAATTTTATATCTTTTACTTGGCATATAAAAATTGCCATGAATTGACCTCGTCGATGTCCTTTCTTGATAGAGCTTGAGGTACTGACCCTTCAGTTGGCAAATGGAGCGTGGCAACAAACATCACCTCCAAATAGCATCCGTGACCTTAATGATTCCCTGAACAAATTCATTGCTAGCTTCAATCAAGACTGTTGAGAGATCAACCGCTAGAGTATAGCCCAATCCACATCGATCAGCTAACGTTTGGAATTCTTCAAGGTTCAGCTTACTTCGCGCCTTCCAATTGACATTAGCTGGGATAATAACCGGAGTAGCAGCCATTGCACTGGATGGTAAAGATTTCAGCTTGGTTGATCGTATCATGATAGCAAGCAATTGATCAAAAACGATGGTAGCAAATGATGGTAGTGCACAGTGAGCAAGGAAGCAAGCATGAAAACTTTAAAACTTACTCGCGAGCGCTGATGAGGTAAATGAAAAATGATGAGGAACTTGGAATAAGTAGCAAAAACAGTTAGAAAATCAGTAATAAAAGTGGCACATGGTTTTATGTGTGCACGTGTCAATAGAAAGAACATTTGCCATCATTCAATAACTAAGAGTTCGACGTCAAATCAGAGAAATAATTATAGTATGAATAGGCTAGCTATTTGATACCATAGAATATTCCCTTATGATACCAAATGCTCGAAATAAAAAATAAAAACGAACAATTGGATTTACTTATCCGATCTATCAGTCAATGAAATGAACGAACAATTGGGATATACAAGGATACAATGAATGAGTGGATAATAAAACAAAAATACAATAATAAAAATAATTTTAAAAAAATAAAAATATCTATAAGTAATATTTCTTCACGCGAAAACCATTTACTCTAGCTGATTGCAAATTTCCCTAAATATCAGCAAGTTGAAGGGACCCAATATCAAATATCTCAATAACTCTATACGGACACATCCAACAAGTATGTAACTTCCTTGGAAAATTGATATGATGGGTATCGTACAAAAGAGCAAAGTCTCCCTCATGCAAAACAGCCTTCTTTATTGTAGTGTCAAAAGCCTTCTTTCATCTCAACTAAGTCTTTGTTGTATCAATCAAAGCTTGATTACGATTCTCCTCTAGCTTTCCAATCGATAAGAATCTCTCCTTTAAGCTCGATTGTTTGTCAGATCTAGTTTCAACTTGTACATGATATGTCGGTACTTCAAAATCAATTGGCAATATTGGGTGCATGCCATAGACCAGATAGAACGGAGTTTGTTGCATGCATTGTGGTGATCTTATTTAAGGTCTTACACAAAATGCCATTGACTCGCTCAATCAATATCCTAGCAAATAATGTCAGAACTTCTTCACTGAAAAAATCATTCCAAGTTCTTCACCTTCTGTCGTCAAATAGTTCTTTTTTGAGACGCTTAACTGACTCCCTGTATAGTAGACAAGATAGTCCCATTTTTCATCATTTTTATGACTTATGATAACTCCAAATGCGAATGATGAAACATTTGCATAAACATGAAATTTCCTTACCCAATCAGGAGGTCTCAAAATTGGGACGTCCAAAAGTTTCTGCTTCAGTAACTCAAATGATTGTTGACAATCAGCAGACCATTTGTAGTAAATGTCCTTCTTTAGCAAATGCGTTAGAGGCGTAGCAATAGATGCTTGATCTTAAATGAACCTTCTATAATAACCAACGTGACCCAAAAATCCTCTGAGTTCTTGTAGGTTTGTCGGCTCTTTCAAATTCTTTATAATTTCCACCTTATCTTTATTGACTTCAATTTCTCTTTTTGAAATTCTATGTCCGAGTAGTATTCCTTCTGGCATACCAAAATAACACTTCTCAGGATGGAGACACAGTGAAGTCTCTATGCACTTCTGCAATGTCTTCCACAATTTTGAAAGATGAGTGGATTCTGAGTTGTAAACATAGAAGTCATCCATGAAGATTTCTAGGAATAAGCATAGATATTCTTGAAAAATAACAATCATCATTCTCTAGAATGTGGCTGGTGCATTACACAGTCCGAACGACATCTTCTGAGAGGCATAAGTACCCCAATTAATTATGAAAGTTGTTTTGGACTGGTCCTCTTCTCGTATAGATACCTGGTTATAGCCAGAGAATCCATCGAGGAAGCTGTATCTTTCATTACCAGCAACTTGATCAAGAATCATATCTGTAAAAGGTAGAGAATGATGATCTTTACGAGTTGCAGCATTAAGCTTCCGATAGTCTTGGCAAACCCATATCTTCTCGGCCTTCTTTTTTGAAACAACTACAATTGGCAAAACCCATTCACTGTTGAGAACTAGACAAATAATTCCTGACTTCAAATGTTCGTCAAGTTCATCTTTCACCAGCAATAAATACTTAGGATTTAGCCTATATTGACGTTGCCGTATTGGTACCGCTCCTTCTTTCAAGTCAATTTAGTGCTGAACAAATTTCTTGTTAATGCCTTTCAAATCTTCCATGGTTCAAGCAAAAACATCATGATATTTGGTGAGCAGGTCCATATATTGTTGTTTTTCTTTGTCGGATAAAAGTCTGGAGATTAACAAGGATTTGTCATGTATGACCTCGATAGAGAGAGTGTCATTTGGATTTATCATACCCATAGTCATATTGCTGGAAGGATATCCTTGTATTTGTCATTGTGAGGGCTGAGCTTTGTTTGCACTATCGGATACTTCTGTCTCTTCAATCTCGTAACAATCCAGGTAATTCATTTCAATGTCATCTTCTTCTGATAATATATGAAGAGCATAAGACGATTGTTTGGACGTGAAGCTTGTATTTGATTGAGCAGTTTCTCCTTCATATTGCTCATGCTGCCATGTGATAACATGCTCGTGCAGCTTTGCTTGTTCATCATATTCTCCAGTTTGAATCCGCAACTCCTTTTTTTTCCAATGTACACTGGCGTCTGCTTGATATAGCCAGGGTCTTTCGATAAGCACAAAATAGTTGCTTGTTCTGATTGGTCGGATGACAATAAAATTCATGACGAATGGTATATCTTGGATATACACTGTGACTTCTCTTAGCTCACCTACAGGCTTCCTCCTTGTCGAGTCGGCCAGTTTGATCTTTCTCTAAGTAGGCTTGATATCAGTAAGTCCAAGTGCATGTGCCATATCTTCCATCATAATATTAACACTTGACCCGAGCTCAATTGGTACTTTTTCAATTAAACACCCTAAGATAGAGATGTCAATCTCTAGTGCTCCGAAGTCTCCAAGGTACTGCAAGAAGGGATATCTCAAGTAGAGAAATCTTCTTCTTTCTCCTTGTCTGTGATAGACTCTTTAGCTTCTTCCTATAATTATTGTTGTCAGATAGCAGCTGCTTGAATGTGATATTTGGCCTCAAAGAACCGATATATGAAACAATGTCATATTGCTTCTTTGTCTATAGCTTGAAGTACAACATTGAATAGTTTTGAACTTAATGGCACTTCCTCCTCCTTGTCTTCAAAAGTGACTTTCTTTTAAAGCAGACTAGATTTAAGTTTGTCTTCGATTAGAGTTTTTGCTTCCTCTGCAACATCCTTCTTAAATAGCTTGGTAGCATTTCGGTCATAATCAGAATCGTCTTTCAAGTCTTTTGGAGTAAACGACTTGTTCTTCAACTGCTTTGTTTATCTTGTTGCAATGTAGATAGAATGGTACTTTGCATGCCTACCAAGAAAGGCTGATAGGTACTACCGAAAAGGACCCACAAATACAATGGATGAAGTCATTGCAACAACAGAGAATTATGAAACATCTAAGATTGCTCGGAAGGGCGACATTCCAGCAAGAAGACAAAGAAGAAGTCATTAGATTCATCTGATGATTCGATCTTGGAAGAGGATTCATATGATAGTTCAAAGACATCTAGTTCCAGTGATGATACCGACATAGAGAGCTCAAATTCTTCCGAAGATGATAAGAACCACCGGAAGGAGAAAAAAGACTAAAAAGAAGTCCAAGTCTTCTAAGGAACCTTATGCAAAGAACGACAAGGCTTGGAAGAAGAATATTTCATATTTGTCAAACCAAATGCAAGATTTAAAAGTATAGATATTTGAAGTATCAGATAAGCGACAGAAGGCACCTTCTTTCAATCCAAATATCTAGTGCACCAGATGCGGAGCACCAGCAGGTCATTCTAACCAATGTAAAGCTAAACAAGTTTCACATATTGAGAGTGCAGATGGAGATGTTTTGTATGTTTATGAAACAGATACGGAAGAGCACTACTATTATGTTCAAGGATCATCTACACCAGGGTTGCAACCCAAATAGAAATTTGGACCAAAGCGCTTTGTACCTGTTCAGACCGTGAGCTCAAATCAGAAGACTGTTTATGCACCAGTCAATTTACCACCGAAGAAGTGGGCAGACAACTGTTATAATTGTGGTGCACAAGGCCATTATTCACCCGATTACCCAGAGCCTCGCCGACCAATCGACTATGTCCCGTTATGTTCAAATTGCTCGGGAGAAGGACATCAAGCTGTAGACTACCCAAAGCCTCAAAAGCCAAAAGTGTTGTACAAATATGTCCAGTCTCCATGCGCTGAACCAAAGATAAAGAAGAAGTAGGAAGATGCAGTCATACAGAGAATAAAATGCTCTGACGAAGGCCCTCCGTTGAACATTGATACCATTTGGTTGAGTGATTTGGAAGATGTTTGTAAAGTGTCCACTCAAAACACTTCAAAGTCAAACCAACGAAAGAGTTTTTAGCTAAGACTCAAAAGAATAAGAGGAAGCATCCAATTAAGTTTTTTACCTTTTGGGTGTACCTTCTCAAAGTCTCCTTTTTCTTTTGCACGCAGCAGGAACAATTTTGACAAACGAAGATAGTTCGAAAACCAACGAAGAGAAGGAAGTTACTAAGTTTTTTGGATTAGTCAATAGTCAAATGGTGGTAGGTGGGATGTGCTTCTTCCTACACCATAGATTAGTTTGTGTTTCTTGTGGATGGTGTGGATTGCAATCCCATCCTTACAAGTAGCCAATAGGAAGCAAGGGGCAAGGGCCATCCCAAAGTTAAAAAGACACCATTTGTAGCCATTTTTCATGCTTAATGGAAGGAGGAAACTCAACCATTTTGAAGAGCAAGCATCCTCATTTGCTATTTAATCATTGCTAATGCTATTGTGGTGCTTTCTCTTCTGCTCTCTCTTTTTCATTTTTTTGGCTTTATTAGTTAAAGCTTTTCCATTAGCATGCATAATGAGCAAATGAGCTAACCTCCATCTCACCACTCTCTCTCCCTCTTTTCACTCTCAATCATGGCTTGTGGATGTGTTTAGTGTTAGGAAGGTAGTGTTAGAGTGGGGCAATGTTGGAGGAAAGTAGAAAGCATCCAAATCTAGCTGCTTGGCTAAGTTAGGATCCTATCTTAGTGTTCTAACCCTTTTGACAGTCGGAGGGCTACTTACCATCTACTTGCTACACCCTCCAGTGGCATTATTGTTGGGGATAGAAATCACTAACTAGTTATAGTTGCATTCTTAGTGGCTTTGCTTTTTTAGCTTGTTTTGAGTGGATTTTGGGGTAAATTTAGCTAGTTTTTTGTGCTTTCTTGTGCTTGGACTGTTCACAGCCAGTGGAGGAGGCGTGGAAGGGTAGTGGAGACCCAAAACAGTCTCTAAGGGCTTGGCATCCAATCAAAAACCTCGAAAAACCATAAAAATTGTTCAAATTTATTTTTGGAGGAAAAGAGTGGCCAAAAACCAGCAAATCCCCCTTGGAATTAACCTTCGCATGACTAGCAACAGCTCCAAGGTACTATCCTAGACCTGCATAGAAGCATGCGAGAGTTACTTCCCAACAGATTTAAAAAAAATAGAGAAAAACCATTAAAAATCTAAAAAACCCTTGAAAAATTTTATAAAAAAATCAAATCTTCATAAGAACCCTCGTAGAGCCCTCTAAAGTTCCATCTCAGTGAGACAACGACACAGAGAAAATTGAGAAGGTTCCCAAGTGAAAAAAGATGGGAAAAGAGCTATGACCCTCGTCGACAACAAATTTTTGAGTTCCAGTGATGGGTATCTTTCACAGAGAATTTTGTAGTTTCATCTCAGTGAGACATAGGACACAGAAGAGCCTACAAGAGTTAGTTTGATCCTAGTGAGCCAGAAAGTGGGTCTAAGTGCCTAAAAAATCAACAAAATAAAAAAATCCAGAGAATTCTCGCATACTAATCTTTAGCAAACCATCCCATTGTCTTCAAAATGTCATTTTACATCAGTGATAAACTCTACGAGAGTTAGTCCAAGATATTGGTGAATATTAGAGCAAAAAGGTGTCCCTAAACCTACGTCGACAGTGAAATTTTCATTTCCTACAAGAGTTAACCTTCGTAGACTTTCTAGGGTCAGATCCATACCAAATACAGCTCCAATAAAACTTGCAAAAGTTACTTCCCAGTAATTCTGAAAAAATCAAGGTTTTTGATTGGAAAATAGTGAAAGAACCTTTGCACAGCCAAACCTCGCATGAGTAACCTTCTAAAATAGAATCAATAGTTATATCTGCACAAAATCCAGCTATTGTGAATTGAATCAGAAGCAGAACCAATACCAATGGATTCTATGGGTCAACATGTACCTATCGCACCCTTGCAAGCAGTTCGAAGAGTGTCTCGCATGGAAATACCTAAATATGATGGGTCATCAGATCCTATCATATTCATCCAGATCTACGAACAAGCATGTGAGATATATGGTGATCAGACACCGGTGGAGAAATTGATGTTGTTCTCCATGTCTCTGGTAGTCATAGCACAAGATTGGTTCTTCAACCTATCGAAAGAAGAGAAAACCATCACGCACTTTAAGCCAAGAAAATTTTTGGAAGATCCGTTTTTTCTACTGAGCAAGGGAAAAGTGGGCAAAAGAGAAACGTTTAGAGACTACATAGAACGGGTCAAGCACTTGAGATCCAAATGCAATACATCCCTAGATCCCGCTCATGTGATAATTATGTGGTTCCTTGCGGGTCTACCATGAAACATCAGAATAGAACTTAAAAGATGAGAGCAAAACGCTACATTGTAGGAAGCAATGGAAGATGCCATTAGGGAAGAAGATGAGGGTTCTGACGACAAATCATATCCGACCACCCACAATTCAACTCCCTCGATAGCATCATCATCCAACGCATCCAACATATCAATAGAGATGTTGATGGAATAAATGATGAAGTTACACAAGCAACAGATGGAACAACTAACGACACAGTTCAATTAGAAACTAAAGGCCTTGTAGAGAGCTATAGCACCAAGTCCAAATCCATCGGAACAGAACCAACTACAATATCCCCAATGAGAGAATGTATGGTGGTCAATCTGTACCCAGAGCCATATAACAAATGGGTGTCCAGTGTTGAAGCAAAATCTCAAATTGACAAGAGAGATTTTGCCACCTGTGCAATGCATCATCGCATGAAATGACATTTTGCTCATTCAACCCTCGATCATGCAACAAAAGAGGAGTCAGTATCAAACCTCTTATCCTTACCATCAAGGAGCACTGAATGCGACAATGCGATATGGCATGCAAAATAACCAACAATGGATGGACTCCTTACCTACACCACCAGGGCCAACTAACAATCAAGTGGCTCATGTGAATCAGGATGCAGGAGAACAAGAACCACCACTCCAACTTGAGCAGAAGCAATGGTACGGACTTAACAAGGCATTTGTCCGATCCGGTAATCAATGAATATTATGCACAGCCTCAACGTCAGGGAGGTAGGATCTATGGCTGCTATGGGTGCGACGAAGGCCATCAAATTGCAAAATGTCCTTATAAGGGACAATATATTCAAAGTTTGCTAGCTAGCTACATGGACATATCATTTGGGAAACTCATGCGGGTGGCACAAAAACCTAAAAGCATTATGAGAGATTGGCTCACTTCAGAGTCGGAACCAACCTCAAAGGAGCCTTTATACTGTGCAGGCTATGAAGGAACCAGTAACATCTTCCATGTTGGGGCAGCATGGAAAAGTGAAGAGCACAACATCACCTTGCCAATCAAGCATAAAAGATTTGAGGACAAAATAACAGTGTTAGATGGAGAGTCAGGTGATCTCCACTACCTGGTATCAAAAATGGGATTTGCAAGGATTGAAACCAGCAAAATTTGCTATCAAACTAGTAGATCAATTATGTGTAAAACCAAAGGGTGTAGTTGATGACATTTTGGTAAAAATAGAGGGAATGCAGTTCATAATCACCTTCGTGGTGATGGACATACCAAAGTCCCCTTCTTCCTATTGCTATTTACTAGAAAGACCTTGGTTGAGGATCGCACAAGTGGTTCACAACTGGAAAACCAGAAAAGTGACTTTCAAAAATAAAGAGTAGGCTGTAAAAGTCGATCCAACCACATGGGCGGTGAAACCAATTACACCAAAAGTGGATGACGGATCATCCACACCACCGATCGCCCAAGACAAGCAAAGGGAGGTCATTATGACTCTGGAACGAATATCGTGAGATGTACATACGCATTGGCAATAGTTGACTGTATGGCTGGGCATGCTTGTCAACCAGATTCAGATCCAAAACCCAACACATCTTCACCCAAGTGCTGTACCTAGGACACACTAATTATTGTTGGGGTGAATATGATCAATGTAGCATGGTTGCGTCGTAAACTATTGAGGATCCTGTGGACGATGATTTAGTCCCTTGGCAACATGCTTTTACCTACAACAAGGAGACTGAGCTAAATGATGAGAAGGTCCTGCAACATATAGATCCAAATCGCTATGCTCTGATACCAGTGTTAGAGGTCTCAATACCACAGTAGGGCAAACACTAACTGATCCACCCAACCTTTGCCTACTCTCTGATATGGAGTGACAAATGCTTGGGGAGTCCAACTGCAAGCTCCTTTGCAACCATAGATTCCATGGCTTTGTAGTTGGGGTGGCCCAACCTTTTGTGCCACAGTTCCACCTTTGATAACTCCACCTTTGCCAAGTTAACACTCTCCACTGCAACATTAGCATCAAGCTTAAACAATCTACCTTGCTTAAAGCCTTTGGCTATACATTCATCATTTCTATGGATGGAACAAACTCCATGCTTAAATTGTACATCAAGGCCATTATCCATTAACTGGCCAACACTAAGCAAATTCTTGGTTAACTTAGGAGCATAAAGAACATTATCAAGATTCATCCTTTTGGATGATCCAACATACAATGGAATGGTTCCTATTCCACTTATCTACATTCTTGACTACTTGCAGTATAGATTGATCTATGTAAATCATTATAAGAAAGTAAAGTGGAGAAAATGTCCTTTTGATATGTCATGTGGGAACTAGCCACACTATCAATCCACCAAGAATCATTTGTGTTGCTCGTGGATGATGGTGGTTTGTTGGAAACCATCAAGGATGACTCTTCATCCTCCTCCTCCTCCTGATGTGCAATGTTGTTTTGTTTGCTCTCTTGTGCCTTCTTCTTCAGGAGACATTCTGATATAAAATGTCCTTTCTTTCCACAGAAAAAATATTTGTACTTGGAATTGTCTTTGATCTTGCCCTTTGAGCTTGAAGCCTCATCCTCCTCCTTGGTCTCCTTGAAGTGCTTCTTCTTGCCATTGGTCTTCTTCTCGTCTTTGAATGAGAAATTAGCTTTCTCATCACCATCCTGCAGAGAAATAGCATTCATTCTTGCATTGGTATGAATCATCCTACACTCTTCAGCCACTAATACACTGTGAAGCTTTTCTATAGTGGGAAAAGTGTCTTGGATTGCAAAGCTTTGGACCAAATTTGTAAAGTCACTCCCTGGACCATTGAGAACAATCTGAACAAGCTCACTATCTTGAATCTTCTCTCTAGTGGAATCTAACTCCCTATTGAGAGACTTGATTCTGAGCACATAAACCTATGCACTCTCATCACTTCTCTTCATGCTTTGCAGAATCTGATTCCTAAGCATGAGAACCCTTGAAGTGTTACTAGACTCATAGATTGATCTTAGAGATTCCCAAACCTCATTAGCACTAGTACAAGCTGATACTTCTCTCAACAAATCATTGCTTACATTCATCTTCACACAGTGAAGTGCAATCCTAGATCTTCTTTTGTATTTAGCTAACTCCTGTGCACCTAGAGGTTCATCTTCATCATAAATCAGAAACTCATAGAGATCTTGGAGCACCATGAGTGACTCCATCCTCACTTTCCAAATAGCATAATTGGTAGAATTTAACCTCTCACTAGCTTCTAGAAGGTATGCACCAATAGATCCCATCTCACCAATAAGATTCTACACACAAGATATAGATTTGTTTGAACCTGAAACTCACAAAGGTTTCAAACTTGCAGTGTTTCACTCAAATGTTGACTTCTAATCCAACAGATGGACTTGTAATTACAATTCTATCACTCCCTCACAAAGATGGAATGAAGATAAGATGAAGTGAAAACTACTCTCAAGCAAATCTTGCCAATCTTGGCTATTTTTGGACAATAACTGACTCTATCTCTCTCTTTCACTTTGTACTTTCAAGACCTAGTTTCCACTTTAGGAAGGTCTAAAATCAATCTAGATTAATTAGTTCTCATGAAACAAATTCAAAACTAATTAATGGAAAGTGATCTTGGTAGCTTATCCTAGGATTTGCACCAAAAATTACATCAAACTGACACCAGATGAAATTATAGTGATCCAATGAATATGGGGTTTTAAATGCTGGTTCAGAGATGCCCACATGTGTGAACAGTACGGATTTTGATCCTAAAAAAGTTTGGGATCAAATCCCCTCACCAAAACCTGGATACCATCTCGCCCTTCCAATACTAGCTTTTTGCACCAAAACTTGCTAAAACTGGATTAGTTTCAGACATTGATCAATTGCCTTGTACTTGGCTCTGATACCATGTCAAAAGTACAGTACTAAGGACCATAAATGGATCTTTGAATGATCCACAAGGTTGATTGTGTGCTTGTTAAACAATCTATTAGATACTAGTCATCAGAAAACAAGATCTAGTTTAGCAGCTTGATAGAAAACAAGTAGAGTCAATCAGAGCATTGATCAAAAACTATAATCCAACTCCACACGTGTGGAAATGAGGCTGTAGTACAGCTTGTAGACAGTGTTTAGAGTGTGCCAAAGCTGGGTTTCATTGGAATCGAAAGCAATCACCATACAATGAGAGAAAACTTGAGTTTCTCCTTGAGGCTCCAAAAAGTTTCTATCTCCGCACTATGGAGAATGAGAATACATAGTAAAAGGCACTTCCTTTGTCAAGTTAGGTGAAAATCCAGCATGTAATAAGGAACTAGACTCAACTTTCTTGCCCTAATGTAAAAACCCTAGCCTAGATCCAAGAGTCATGCTTGGTAACTCCAATGACGGGGAGTCCATTGAGTCCCCCATTGTGCTAAAGAGATTAAAAAAGAAAAGAGGGACAAAAGCAATGACGAGAAAATGAAACAATTTTCATGCTAATCCCACCCTAAATGATTGTGTCAGGGAAGAATCAATTGACATGGCCGCTAATGCAACTTTGGATGATTGCCCCATGGAAATAGTAGTTGACATGGCCATTAATGCCGGTGAGCCAAATATTGAGATGCTAGCCTCCAAAAAAGAAAAGTACAATGCTAGCAAACGAGAGAGAAGATTGTTTAGACGTGCTCAAAATCTTAATGAAGGTTCCATTTTTGTTGAGGTTATTGATGGACACCCTACCGGAATACATAAAGATAGACTTGCAAGACCAGCCCTTTTTGATATAACTTAAGCTCCAATGATCCTCCACTTCAATCGTAGTTAGCATATATTCATTGTTGAAAATGTGGACTTCTTTTCGATCTGTGTGACCATCCATTTGAAGATATTGATCTAGTGGCATCTAGGTCCCACTTATTTGTTTCCATCTCTGGTAACTGAATGTAAGACTAAGCATTTGTCTCGCAATGCAATAATGAAATATCATAGAAGATTTCTTAATTCTACATTCAATATCTCCAACTGTCTTGCATTCCCAACCCACATCCATCAGATTTGAAAGAGTGTTATTTGGCACATCCTTACAAACAAATAATGTTGGTTTTCTACAAACATTTGCATTTGAAAAGAAATTAAGAAATACATATAAGGATAGAATCCAACTTAATCTATTGACTTTTGATCCAGTGCTCACTTTCATTGAGTTTTTTAAATCTAACGGTAATTTGCATCTAAAAGATTATGACACAATACTATTAGATGCAAGCCATTCATCACTTTCAAAATGTGGCAATGGGATATCTTCAAGCTTGCATATCTAGAATGTACTTGGACTCATAGAAGAATATACCACTATCTGCAAGCTCCTTAGAAGTTCTTCCTCTGTATTGTTATTTTCCAATATCCGAATGAATCACATCCAATATACCTGCTAGGGATTATGCTGGCTCCCATTCACTTATGCTGGATGGATATAAATCTGCAAGAATGCAATACATATATGATAACTGATATGATTTCTACAAATTTTCAAAGCATGAATGTTAAAATATAGTTCCCAACAATTTTTGAACTTACAAGTACATTTTTGACGATCATGAATATTAAAATCTTGTAGATATAATTCTGAATGTATATAGACATTGTGAAGATTGCCAAAAATTGGCAAATCTAGCTTGATCAAAAACCATGTAGAATAGTGTAAATTGTGTACACAAGTGGGCCCCACACATGTGAGGCCATGATGCCACGTGGGAAATCCATCCTAATGTAGGCTAGGTCAAGTCCATAGGGTTGGTCCTGTCATTTTGGTAATGATTCCTAGTTTATAGGACCTAAATCCTAGATTTAAGGTGAAAATTTGACCAACTAGCTATCTACCAAGCATGACTCTAGGAAATAGACTAAGGTTTCATTTAGGTCAAGGAGAGTGAGTTAACTTCCTTATTACATGCTGGAAATCCACCTTACTTCAAGAAGGAAGTCGAATTTGCTATGTATTCCCTCTCTCCATAGTGAGAAAATAGAAAATTTTTGGAGCTCATTGGCAATCTCAAGCTAGTTCACTATGTACATTGAGTTTTTGTGATCCAAATGAAACCAAATCAATTTCTACTTGTTTCTCAGGTTGAAGGCCGTACTACAGCCTGTAGTACACACGTGTGGGCTCGGATTTCAATGTTTATCAATGCTTTTGATTGTTAATGCTTGTTGTTTGTCAAATTGCCAATCTAGATCAACTTTTTTGTGTCTTCCAATCCAAAATTGAAGTACTTTTTAGAATTAAACTATGAATCGAATTGTGTGCATGGGTAGAGATATGATAACAAAAAAATAATACAAAAATTATGATTCTGTGATTGCAAATCTTGATAGGATGATAATTGTTGGTGATGATGATGGTGGGTCATGCAAGTTAATGGGAATGCATGCAAAAAAAAGAGAGGGACATGAATTTTTTGCTATTCATGACTTGCATATGAAGGTCTATCTAGAGCACGAGAATGCATGCAAGAAAAAGAGAGGGAACTAAATTTTTTGCTATTTACGACCTGCATGTAGAGGTGGATTTAAAAGACCAAGTTATTACAATAACGTCCTTAGGAATGCGACAAATCCTTTTTTGTGGACATACTCTTTTTGTATAGAGCATTGAATTAATGTTGACTTTTGCAAAACTCCATTGACCAACTTGAGCACATTAATAGTATTATCTTTAGCAAGGGCACAATGCCAACAAAGAAAGTTCCAAAGTAGAAGCAAAACCTTTAGAATTAAAAAATAGCATACAAGCTTTCAGTTCATGTTTTATGTAATTATCAAACATGAAATTCACAAAATATTGATTATTTGTCTATTTTCTTAGATGTTCTAAATAGTTTATACTTATATGTTTGCTGAACATTTACTAAAATTATTGAAAATCTAGATTAGTGAGGCGACAAGGTCTTTCAATATCGATGAGCATTATGTTGAATTGGATAAACTGTGTTTGCTCCAGATTTAATGAAATTGTTAATGTTAAAAATTCAAGTTACTTAGGCTAGCATCCATAGGAATTTCCAACTACTTGTGTTGATTTGGATCTGATTATATTTTTACTAGGCATTCTTTTACTTTGCTATTGTTTTCATCAGGTGCTATTCTTTCTAAAATATTCGTTCCATTATTAATTAGTTGAATGTATTGCAGACACCCTAGCAAAATGACTCATTTAGCTGTGCATGTGTATTCGATACAATGCCAAATTATTTTTTCAGTGGTACTGAGGATGTTGATATTTCAAAGGTGAGTTATTAGCCCTTTCTATTTTATCTTCATGTAATATATTGTTTCTTATTAATATTCATCTAATATCTTGTTTATTGCAGTTTACGCTTGGTGATTATATAGTTGGTGAGCAAGCACCAATGATACAGTGCGACAAAGTGTCGTTGTTGTCCTTGATGCCCTGTAGAAAAAATTTTCTGAGAAGCGACAATTCTTTCATGGAATCCCTTGCAATATCATATTGCAGTAAGGGGAGACCTCCCTCAATCACTAGATTGCTGATAGAGGCCCTTCTATCCTTCATCTGAATACAATATGAGATTCTATAGTTAAGAGTAAAACCAATTTCTTCTATTTGAAAGAGAATTGGCATGCCAATATTATCTATAGCATCTGAAATATCTTTCTCAAATTTTAAATAATCATTAGCATCTAAATATACAATAGGTTTGACATTAATGGGGGGAGGGGAGAGAGTATTCACAATGGAGGAAAAATTTTTGTGGATGAATCGATCACAATATCTACGGCTACAAGATTTACAATTGCATCATCTCCAGATGGAAAATGTATTGGATTTACTCCTTCGACTCTCCTAATATTCATGCTGCATATTTTTTTCTAACGTTGTCATGCAGTCTGCATTTGTACATGCAAATTCGCACAAACAAAAAAAAGATGAATGAATCGCGACATTGTGTTCTTACACAGGTCATGGTGACAAGCGAAAAGGGGACACTACCTTACTGAATGCCAAAGGTGCCCTAACAGATAAGGCGCCTTGTAAATCTTATCCTAAGGCCATTCGTAAGAGTGACTCACTTTTGCATCATCACCAACGTTCACTTCAGTACTGGTTGACCTCGGATCCTTTTCACCTTCACCGCATGCAGTTGCGCGAACAGTTTGGACAATGATTGCAGCCACCCACGATCTCCTACAAGACAACACATCCACTCTGTACTTTCGCATCTACACACCTGTAATATTATGTATATGTATTGGATACCATCTACGTATTCGATGATGATGATTAGATGATCAAGTGAGTGAAGAAGAGACTAAGAGAAGAGTTTTCATTCCTCATTACAGACAGAAATAAGCCTTGTAGGACACGCGGTTTTGTCCGCTACAGTCTTGTGCTCTACTGCATGATTGACTTGTATACTTGATATACTTAATCTGACACAGTTCATTTGTTCTGCATTTTAGATCCGTCAATATTGCTATGCTTATTCTTTATTCTGTCTGGACTTTGTTGTTGTTCTTTCTGATAATAGACGATTAACTTTTAGTCTTGTCTTTCGCAAATAATTTTCGACTAATTATCAGTCGAGCACAGTCTAGCTCTTCGCGAATCATTCGCGACTAGAAATTTGTCTTGCAATTCGTGACAGATCATTCATCTAGCACTTCATCCATTTAAATGTTTGGCTACATAATTTAGAATGACTGTGATTTCTATCACTAAAGTTCTGTTCATTCTGATAGGCATAGTCATGCTTATGGAGAGAGTCATTTAACTCATTTCGCTGTGCACGAACATTTTCTATTTGAGTTCACTTCTCATTCGTTTCTTGTTCATGTTCGTCATTTCTTCTTCCTCCCTCTCTCCCAACATGGTATTAGAGCAATCTTTATAGCTCGATTAGCTCCCACAGTACAAGACTCTACTAGCAAATAGAGTAATTGTTTTCTTGTTCTATATTTTTCAGTATCAAATTTTCATACTTAAGTCACTGATAGTTTCTCCTCTTTCTTAGACTAATTCTTCCACATGGATTCCCAAGGGAAAGCCAGTCCACTCATGGACAAGCTTGATGGAGCCAATTACCAACTGTGGAAATTTAAGATGAAGATTGTACTAATGGCAAAAAAATTGTACAACATTGTCACAGGTGTAGAAGGGAAACCCAAAGCGGACGACACGACAATCGCTAGATGGAAGCTGAAGGATGGAAAAGCTTTCGCGCTGATCATTCTCAACGTTGCGGATACATAGATCGACCATGTATTTGAGGCTCAAACATCGAAAGAAGTCTGGGACATCTTGAGCACACTATATGAAGTGCGAGATATAGCTTCCAAGCTACATCTCAGGAAGAAATTCTACTCCCTCAAGATGACGAATGGTGATTCTCTGTAGAATCACATTAATCAGTTCAAGAACCTGTTAAGGCAAATGGCTGCTGTCGGATCTATCATAAACGATCAAGATGCAATGATGTAACTACTTACAAGCTTGTCAAGTTCTTACGACAACTGGTTGATGATCATCATGACTCATCCAGAGTTGACTCTTTCGAGAGTCATCACTATGTTGGTGCAGGAAGACACGTGAAGGAACGAAGCCTCAAGTTCATCAGCTGATTCTCACGCCTTGTACACCAACAAGGGCACGACAAAGCAGAAGAAGAAGAAAGGCCCAAAGCTATCAAAGCCAAACCAGAAACCAGCTCAGCATAAGGAACAGTCGAATTCGCAGACGAAGAAGAAACCGTTCTACAGATACTACAAACAAAACAACCACGAAATACAAGACTGTCGAATACTTCAAGTGAAGAACAACAACAAAGGGCAGTCGAATCAAGTGGCAAATACCAGTTTTCTAGACGGCTTCAACAGCTACAACCAGGTGAAGATAGCCCCCCAGGACCAGCACAAGACAACATTTTCCACAGAATGGGGAACCTATGTCTATAAAGTGATCCCATTCGGACTTTGCAATGCCCCAAGCACCTTCCAGCGAGTCATGTAGGCGGCATTCAAAGATTATTTGCAAAAAAATTTGGAAATTTTCTTGGACGATCTGTGCGTGCATGGACCAGACTCAGAACACTTATCCAACCTGGAGAAGGTGTTATAAAAATGCCACGACTACCATATCTCCCTGAATCCAGAAAAATGTCAATTCTGGGTAACACATGGCTTGATTCTCGGCCATATAGTGTCAAGACATGAGATCGCCATAGATCTATCAAAGATCAGGATCATTATTGATCTACCACCATTGGGGACGATCCGTGAAGTCTATATCTTCATGGTTCATGCTAACTATTATAGGATCTTCATTCTTGATTTTGCGGGGTTAGCCCGACTAATTTACAAACTCACAACGGATCCACATTGGAACGAGGAAGCCCTAAAGGCTTTCTAGAAGCTTAAGGATGCATTGGTTTTAGCACCAATCTTACACCCACCCAATTGGTCCATTGAGTTTCACGTGCATACGGACGCATCAAAGTATGTAGTTGGAGCAGTCTTAACCTAGCCAGGTGAATACAAAAAGGAATTTCCAGTCCGATTTGCAAGCCAACAGCTCAGTGATACCGAAATAAATTATTCACCCATAGAACGGGAAGCATTGACAATGATTTATGCGGTTAAGAAATTTTGACACTACCTGATGGCCACACATTTTGCTTTTTATACGGACCATCAACCCTTGCTCTATCTCGTTAATAAAACTTGCAACACCGAGAGAATCACCAGATGGCTACTTTTGTTATTGGAATTTGATTTTCGGATAGTAGTTCGCAAGGGAAAACAACATTACATGGCAGATTATGTATCACGAATCAAGGGGAAGGAGATTGAAACCCAACCCGATGATGAGCTGGCAGATGCTGCCTTATTTTACGTGGACACACAGTACCATAATGGGCTGCTGATATTGTTGAATATCTAATGCGGGGCCAACTAGACAAATCACTACCAAAGGCGGAACAACGAAAATTGATCTTGAAGGCTAGACCTTATCAGCTGATTGCCGGCCAGTTATATCGAAGAGGACCAGACGGAATTCTTCGACATTGTATTCTTCCTCATGAGGTCACCCAGATCATTTTGCTTTCACATGAAGGCATGGGTGGGGGCCATTTTGCATCCAACATTACAGTTCGCAAGATCCTACAATCAGGATGTTGGTGGCCAACGATTCATAAGGATACGGAGGAATACTTAAAAAAGTGCGATGTGTGCCAAAGGGCGAGAAGGCCAACGAGATTGAATTATGACCTACTGCACCCGGTCTTAGCCCAAGCACCATTCGAAAAGTGGGGATTGGATTACATCGATCCAATTCACCCTACAACAAGGAGTTCCCAGGCTCAATACGTAATCATAGCCACAGACTAACTCAACAAATGGGTCGAAGCCAAGGCAGTAAGAGTAGTTAATGCTAGGACCACTGCCAAGTTCCTTTATGAAAATATCATTGTACGCTTCGGATGTCCGGTAGAGCTAGTCAGTGATCGCGAAAGCCATTTCATCAATGAGACAATCAAGGTCCTGTTGGAGGAATTCTTCGTGATCCACAAAACCAGTACGCCTTATTATCCTCATGGTAATGGGCAAGCAGAATCATCCAATAAGATCCTGTGTAGCGTGCTCATGAAAACAGTTGAAGCTAGCAGATCAGATTGGAAACATAAGTTGCATGCTACACTGTGGGCATTTAGGACAACATATAAAGGAAGCACTGATCAAACACCCTTCCAATTGGTATATGGTCAGGATGCTGTGATGCCAGTAGAGTTTTTAGTTCAAAAGGCCTTACTTGTCCCCTCACCTAAGTTTTCTCAATCTAGGTTTGTTTTGGCAGGAACCATTAAGGATTGCCACCACACGCAATGTCTTAGTGAGTCCAAATTTCTATAGCTACGCCACGAAGCTCTGCATAAACTTTGTGAAACATGCTTACTAGTTGTGCATGCACTGGTAGCTAAAAAGGAAAGACGCAAAGCATGGCATGATCACAGGTTACAAAAGAAGGATCTTCGTTTCGGAGATCTGGTCCTGATGTATACAACCAAGGCGATCAAAGAGAAATTAGAATTCATAGGTGAAGGTCCCTATTGGATCAAAGAAATTCTTAATCATGGAACCGTGAATTTAGAAAAGTTAGATGAGACACCATTCGATACTCCCATCAACGGTAGCCGGTTGCACAAGTACTGGCCACCACAGTGAGATAGATCCAGAGTAGTGGGGGCACGTTACAAAAAGCTAATCTGCCAAGCCATCACTGCTAAATCTAAGAAGATCACGCCAAATCAAGCTAAATCCATCAAGATTCAGCCAGCTCTGGCAAGATCGGGGAAATCCATCAGAATCCAAGAAGAATCCAAATCCAAATAGGATCAAGAAGGAAATAGATCATCAGATTGACTAAGGGATCTGTTATCAAATATCCATCAGAACCTCCAGAGAACTACCAACAGTCAGATCAAACTTGGCTGAAGCTGATTCTAGTTTACAAAAGTTAAAAATCAGAAAATCTCGAGATCTCATAAAAAAAAACAAACAAAACAACACTCTAAAAGAGCACTTTTTCATGATTTTTTGAGATCCCTTGGGAGATAGCTCTTGAAACTTGGACAGTCACCAGACCCAGATGCATCCATAAAAATCTCTGCGAGAGTTCTTGATGGAGGAATCACCATTTTCTAGTGTGTGCGAGGGTTCTCAGAAGCTGAATTTTCAGAACCCTCACAGAGCATCAAGATCAACTTACCAACCCTTGCAAGGTGCCTAAATGGAATCAGAACAGTGAAATTATCCTGTCTACATGGTCTGATATTGAAAATCCAATCACAAGAACAAGTTGTGCGAGAGATCACTTTTTGTCCTGAACCCTCGCAGAACCTTCGCATAGCAGTCAAATCACCTTCTGAACTCTCGCAGACTTCCCTGAGGTCTTAGAATTTTGTGAAGAAGTGCATGCCAAAATTTGGGTGGAACTGAACAAGAGAAAGTGGATTTCACATAATACGCACTCTAAATTCTGCTATATAAGGGCTGAATTCGAGTCACTTCTTGCCATATACACGAAGATCCAAATGAGCGGAATGCGGCACCCCTCTGGACAAGATCACACTTCAGAATTTTAATTGGCTGATCATACAGTCAGGATCATGGGTGGACCACAAATGTAGATGCTAGAAGGGCTCTCATCGCATTCGCAAACCATTATATCAATTGCCCTGATCCAACAGTCCGCGTGACAGCCACTTACGTTCGGGACTTAGAACATCTAATGGGGATCGAGACTAAATGGGACAATTTTCTCCTATCCATATTCTTTGACATTAATAAGGCGCTATCTTTAGACAAAGTCAAAGATCAGCTGTCACTCGCTTGTGTGTATTACTGAGCTGCGCTTCTGGGCGATCTATGGACACGTAGATTCCAAACATGGGTCGACCAAGATTGGCTACGAGGAGTCCACAAGTCATGCACAAGGACTTCAAGAAACTGGACCGCCTCAACTTCATGGAGGACATCACCACCTACCTGATCCAGCAAAGATGGGCAAAGAAAATGCTATACTAAATCGGCAGAGTGCCAAGGGATCGGCACTACTTCAGGTCGTGGGTCCTGTTGGGGGTATTCCCAACAAAGTGTAAATAAATAAAATCATCCAGTAAAATGTGTTGCGAGGGCATGGCATCCTGCGTGTATAAGCCCATGGCCCAATGAGCACGCAAGTGAAGTTGTAAATAAAATAATAGACTTGGGCCCTTTGTAATTAAAATAAAACTTGAGGCCCAAAGTCAATTCTAAATTTAGAGTTTACTTTTTAGAGTTGGGTCCAATTTTGGACTCACATGAATTTTGTGATTTCCAATGTACTTTTTGTGAACCCTTGGATCAAGTTGGGTCCAAGATGAATGGATAGGATCATTGTGAATATTAGCCAGTAGGATTAAGGGGCAAAGGGCCTTCCCCATTTTATAAAAAGGCACCATTTGTACACTATTTTCATGCTTAATAGAGAGGAGGAGGCTCTACCATTTTGAGAGCTCAAGCATCCTCATTTGCTAATTAATCTTGCTTATGCTATTGTTGTAATTGCTTGTTATTTTCATTTCCCATGTTTTTTGGTTATGCTAGTTAAGGTTTTTCCATAAGCAATGACATTGAGCATTTGAGCTAACCTCCATCTCATCTCTCTCTCTCTCTCTCTTCTCTTCTCTCTTCCTCTCCTTTTCTATCCATTTCCTTCACCCAAATCATGATGAATGTTAGAGTAGAGGAGTAGAGTTAAGGGAGAGTAGTGTTAGTGGTAAATAGAGTTAGGGAGGAAGTAGAAAACTAACTAAAATTAGCATCTATACATAGTTAGATACCTATCTAGTGATGTAATCCTTGTTGACAGGTGGGAGGGCTATACTACGCAAGATCTTCGACCCTACATGGACAGTCTCCAAGCCTTCTTTGAAGAACCTAAGAGTCTTTGGGTGCATTGCCTACGTGCAGATCCCAAAGGACACAAGGAAGAAATTGGACTTCCAAGGTCTAAAGACCATTCGGATCAGATATACTTCATCTGATAACACCTACAAAATATACGATTCTGATACCCAACAAATCTTGTATAGCCGGGATATAGTCTTTATCGTGGATCAGTTCGTCGACCTCAAAGGCAAGGATATTGCTCAAGAACATCCTTCATCACCTGCCATTAACATGACAATCTGAGCTTCTGGCTCAGGAACGTCTATCGTCGACCCACTTTGAGACAGCGAATCAGACGAAGATATTGCTGCTACCCAGCAACATATCCTAGGAGCGGTTCATCAGTCGAATACTCCCAGAAGATCAAGCCGACAGCGTATACCCCTGAGTCTACCTGTCTTTTAATGCAGAAACCGACGACAGTCGAAGAGGCACTTAGCCAACCAGACTCTGATCTCTGGAGAGAAGCTATGGACATAGAGTATTCCTCTCTTATCAAGAATCAGACATGGTCATTAGTCGAAGCTCCTATTGGCTGCAATATTATTGATTGCAAATGGATCTTTAAGATCCAATATAACGCCAACGGAGCGATTGATCGAAGAAAGGCTAGACTGGTAGCACGAGGATTCACCCAGACCTCGAATGTCGACTACAGTGAAACTTTTAATCCAGTCGTCAAACATTCGTCGATCTGAATGCTCCTGTCTTATGCAGCAGCTGCCGACCTCGAAGTACATCAACTCGATGTACAAACAGCCTATCTGAATGGAGTTATACAAGAAGATATCTACATGATCCAGCCCGAAAGATACGTTCTGGAAGGCATGAAAAATCATGTCTGTAAACTCCATAAATCAATGTACGGCTTGAAACAGTCTGCTAGAGCTTGATTTCATAAGATCA